>CM076683.1:142583233-143331329 GCA_038501925.1 Xenopus petersii | reverse complement strand
AGCTCAGCACATCAATTAGACTAATGACCCACAAACTGCTTTAACTCTATCACTGCCACTCACATCCCTCACATTAGAGCAGCTTTAGTCACATCCAGCTCCTCGGGATTCAGTCACAACCTGCTCTTAGAGGAGCTACAAAGTCATTTCTCAGATTTATTCCCGTTTTTACTGATATGGAACTTGCTCTGGAACTCAAACTGTTAATAAGATTTCGCTGAGAAGTTGTTACATTAATTAAATTCCATCCATTGATTCATTTTCTGGAGGATCCTGTATTATTCCTATATTATTCCTATATTATTCCTGTATTATTCCTATATTATTCCTATATTATTCCTGTATTATTCCTATATTATTCCTACATTATTCCTGTGTTCTTCCTATATTCTTCCTATATTATTCCTATATTATTCCTGTATAATTCCTATATTATTCCTACATTATTCCTGTATTATTCCTATATTATTCCTGTATTATTCCTATATTATTCCTACATTATTCCTGTGTTCTTCCTATATTCTTCCTATATTATTCCTGTATTATTCCTGTATTATTCCTATATTATTCCTATATTATGCCTATATTCTGCCTGTACTGGGGGAATGGCAGGGGCTTTGGAACCAAATAACAAACACTTATTAGTGTAATTTATTTTCATTTGTCTCTCAGCCTTTCTACTCATTATCTCCAGAATGTCAGCACCATCTCTTTATACAAGTGTTCACTATATGAAAAGATAAGTTTTTTTAACTACTTTATACACAGGGAACAGACTCCCAGCAGAGGTGGTAGGACTAATACAGTAAAGGAATAGAAAGGAGAGTGAAAGGGGGATATATACAGGGAACAGACTCCCAGCAGGGGTGGTAGGACTAATACAGTAAAGGAATAGGAGGGAGAGTGAAAGGGGGATAGATACAGGGAACAGACTCCCAGCAGGGGTGGTGGGACTAATACAGTAAAGGAATAGGAGGAGAGTGAAAGGGAACATAAGGAAGTGATACTTTACAGAAAGGGGGATAGATACAGGGAACAGACTCCCAGCAGGGGTGGTAGGACTAATACAGTAAAGGAATAGGAGGGAGAGTGAAAGGGGGATAGATACAGGGAACAGACTCCCAGCAGGGGTGGTAGGACTAATACAGTAAAGGAATAGGAGGAGAGTGAAAGGGGGATAGATACAGGGAACAGACTCCCAGCAGGGGTGGTAGGACTAATACAGTAAAGGAATAGGAGGGAGAGTGAAAGGGGGATAGATACAGGGAACAGACTCCCAGCAGGGGTGGTAGGACTAATACAGTAAAGGAATAGGAGGAGAGTGAAAGGGGGATAGATACAGGGAACAGACTCCCAGCAGGGGTGGTAGGACTAATACAGTAAAGGAATAGGAGGGAGAGTGAAAGGGGGATAGATACAGGGAACAGACTCCCAGCAGGGGTGGTAGGACTAATACAGTAAAGGAATAGGAGGGAGAGTGAAAGGGAACATAAGGAAGTGATAGGGAGCCCATGCTCCACCCACTGAATGTAGAAGTGCTGCATAGAGACTGTACACGTGACCATTTCTGGCATTTTGACCCATTTTGGATGAATGAGGCTCACAATGTTTTTTTCCCACAAGGCAATAGTTTTGCCCCACTGTGTGCCTGTTCCCTCTGATACAGAAACAGGCAGTCGGGAGCCCTATTAACTCTGAGGCAACAAAACAAATGCAGTTTCTCTGACTGGGGCCAATCTGGGCCCTAAATACAGAGCCACAGGCCTGCTGGGATAATGGTAGCCAACACAATGGGCATAAGGTACGGGGAGGGGGCTGATATACTCGGGGGGGGCAATTATAAGGATAATAGAAATGTACCATGGGAACAGCTTGGCTTCTTACTACACCACTGTCCTGCCAGTATGGGGAAACACCCAGCAGCCCCTCCTAGAGGTAATACAGTAAAACAGTGATGTCACAACTAGAGTGATGTCACAATTACAGCATAGTAATTACATGCTGATCTCACGTGATAACAGGACAACAATGAGATCACTCGTGCTGTGAATCTGCTGGTCTATTGAGCGTCATTGGGTGTTTTTCCCATTAATAAAGTTGGGTCATTGAAGTGACTCAGTGGGCACAGGGCAGGTAAGTACATGTCAGAGGGTGTCGCTGGAGCTGACTCTTGTTGGCGGAGAGACCTGAGGGGTTAAGTGAGAGTGGGTGTGTAGCCCCCAGGCCCCCAGTGGGGCACGACAAGAGGCAGAAGCACTTTTATCCCTGGCTACAGAGTAAATATATAATATATCATATTGTATTATATTATATTGTATTTTATTATATTGTATTATATTATATTTTATTATATTATATTATATTGTATTATATTATATTGTATTATATTATATTGTATTATATTATATTGTATTATATTATATGATATTGTATTATATGGTATTATATTATATTGTATTATATTATAATGTATTATATTATATTGTATTGTATTATATTCCTGTTTGAATCAGTCTGCTGACAGGTCTAAAGCAACTTAAAGCAAACAAATCATCTGAAAAGGATAAGTATTTCTTAACTGCTTTTTTATATTAAGGTTTATATTTAACTACTGTGGTTTAATTTTTTTTTTAAAAGGTTTTTTTTTTTCTGTCTTGGGTGCTAAACAGCAAAGTTTGGTGCTAGTGTGCTTACAGCAAGTTTGTCACAACCTGCTTTACTTTGCAGTTTTCCCTCCGTTTGAGGGGGTGGGGTTTGATTAGTTGCACCTGAACAGACTGTATAAATAGAACCCCTGGGACTCCAGTGGAGCTTACTCTAGTGTTAGCTTCTCTTAAGTGTTTGCTCGTTAAGTGGGGGTTCTGTAAGTGGAGTTACAAACACCGGAGTTAAGTGGGGGATCTGTAAGTGGAGTTACAAACACCGGAGTTAAGTGGGGGATCTGTAAGTGGAGTTACAAACACCGGAGTTGAAAACTAAAGGAGGTTCAAACTAGGTCAAAAGTTTGTTCTAAACCCTCATTTTTATTTTATATATTTAGTTATATTTCTTCCTGTTTTGATCTGTAACTGGGATAATGAGTGCTAGCAAGATTGAAGGTCTGACTCAGTGCACAGTCTGCCATATGTATGTAGATTTGGAACAAGAGATCCACAATACTTACCTCTGTGGTGGTTGTGAGCAAATTGCCACTTTGGAGGCTCACGTTAGAGTCACTAGAGCAACAAATTGCAACACTGCGGTCGATTGACAATCTTGAAAGGAGTCTTTTGCTCACTGAGCAGGACCTAGCGGGGTCACATAGTTTGGGGGGAACAGAACAGCAGCAGGATATTGAGGCACTTAGCTGGGTGACAGTTAGAAAATCTAAGGTGGGCAAAAGGAAAATGGAGGCTGATCCGGAGATTATACATCGCAACAAATTTGCCAGATTGTGTGAAGATGATGGGAGTATGAACTCTGGATTGGCAATTCTAGATGGGGCTGATCTCTCTAACAGCCGGGAGACCAGTTTCTCTAGTAGTGGTGGGGGGGAGAGTAGAGTCAGGCCTAAGCACATTGTGGTTGTAGGGGACTCAATTATTAGGAAAGTGGATAGGGTACGTTGTCGTCCGGATCGCTACAACCGAACAGTTTGCTGTCTACCTGGTGCCAGGGTTCGGCATGTGGTTGATCGGATAGACAAATTATTGGGTGGGGCTGGGCATGACCCAACTGTCTTAGTACATATCGGTACTAATGACAAAATAAATGGTAGATGGAAGACCTTAAAGAATGATTTCAGGGATCTAGGCTCTAAGATCAAGGAAAGGTCTTCCAATGTCATCTTTTCTGAAATTTTGCCTGTGCCACGTGCAAGTTTAGGAAAACAGCGGGAGTTTAGGGAGCTAAATGCGTGGCTCAAGTCTTGGTGCAGGAAGGAAGGGTTTGGGTTCCTAGAGCACTGGGCTGACTTTTCGTTGGGGTACAACCTATACAGTCGTGACGGTTTGCACCTCAATGGAAGGGGGTCCGCGGTGCTAGGGGAAAGAATGGCTAAGAGGTTGGAGGAGAGTTTAAACTAGGCAAGGGGGGGTGGGTGAGATAAAGAATTATGGGGGAGCTAGGGAAGACGGGGCAGTGGGGTTAGTAAGGGGTCATGAGGGAGGAGTGAGGGGGGCATACAGTTTACCAGCTAAGGAGGTCCCTCTGTTACAAGGAAAACAGAATAATACTAACTTAACGTATAATTCTTCACTAAGTAATGCACATTTCAAAAGTAAAAGTAGTAACCTCCGCTGTATGCTGCAAATGCACGGAGTTTGTCAGGTAAAATGGGAGACCTGGAATTAATTGCTCTAAACATTCTGATATAATTGGTATCACTGAGACCTGGTGGGATGAAACATGTGACTGGATTGTGAATTTAAATGGTTACACCCTTTTTAGGAGGGACAGAGGGATTAAATAGCGGGTGGAGGAGTGTGTTTGTATGTAAAGCCTGAATTAAAGCCATGCGCTAAAGAAATAACAATGGCTGCCACTGGTGAGGGTGTAGAATCACTCTGGGTAGAGATTTTGACTGGGCAAAAGGTAACAAAGAGAATTATCATTGGTGTATGTTATAAACCACCTGGTATAAGTGTCGAGTATGAAGCCGAGCTACTCTTGCAGATACAAGCGGCTTCACAGCTGGGTCACGTTGTTGCTATGGGTGACTTCAATTATCCAGACATTGACTGGGGTAATGGGGTTGCTAAGACAGAAAAAGCTCGTAGGTTTGTAAATATGCTGAATGACAACTTTTTATTCCAGCTCGTTCAAGAACCTACTAGGAATAACTCTCCTTTGTACCTGTAATAACTAATAATACTGAACTCATCTCTAACATTTGTGTGGGTGAGGGGCATTTAGGGAATAGTGATCATAACATGGTCTCCTTTGAGATTCTGTTGCAGAAGTAATTCTATAAGGGAGTAACTAAAACACTAAATTTCAGACGTGCAAACTGTGACAGTATAAGGGCATCTCTGCAACATATTAAGTGGGAAATGCTTTTCTCAGGGTTAAACACAGAACAAAAATGGGAAGTCTTTAAAATGCTGCTTAATAAATCTACTTGTCAGTATATTCCCCTTGTAAGCAAGGAACGTCGTTGCAAAGCAAAACCTTTTTGGTTCAATAGAAGCGTTGGTGTTGAGGTGGGTAAGAAAAGACCTGCTTTTAAGGCTTTCAAGTTAGCTGGTACAGCCGAATCATTTATAAGGTACAAGGAGGCCAATAAATCATGCAAAGAAGCTATAAGGCAAGCTAAAATTGCTATAGAAAAGGATATTGCAGCAAGCAGTACAAAAAAATCCAAAATTATTTTTTAAATATGTCAATAGTAAAAAAATGAAGCAGGAAGGGGTGGGACCCTTACTATCAGAGGGGGGTCAGCTGGTTGATGAAAACAAAATAAAAGCGCAGATTCTGAACTCGTATTTTTCATCTGTCTACACAAATGAGGAACCAGTAAGTGAAGGTTTCCTTCTTAACACTCCCAATTCTAGTAATACAACTAATGATGCATGGTTCACACATGATGAAATTCAAAAGAGACTAGAACATGTTAAGATTAACAAAGGTCCAGGGCCAGATGGTATTCATCCCAGGGTAATTAGCGAGCTTAGCTCTGTGATTGCCAAACCTCTTTACTTAATTTTTCAGGATTCATTGGGATCTGGCATTGTGCCGAGAGACTGGCGAATTGCTAATGTGGTGCCTCTATTCAAAAAAGGATCCCGTTCTCAGCCTCAAAACTATAGGCCAGTTAGTCTGACGTCAGTATTAGGAAAGCTTTTCGAAGGGTTAATAAAGGATAAGATACTGGACTTCATAGCAAATCATAATACTATGAGTTTGTGCCAGCATGGTTTTATGCGTAATAGATCTTGCCAGACTAACTTAATTTCTTTTTACGAGAATGTAAGTAGAGACCTCGATTCTGGGATGGCAGTGGATGTGATTTACTTAGACTTTGCTAAAGCATTTGATACAGTGCCACACAAAAGGTTACTGGTTAAATGAAGGAATGTTGGCCTGGAACATAGTATTTGTACCTGGATAGAGAACTGGCTAAAAGATAGACTACAAAGAGTGGGGGTAAATGGAACATTTTCTAATTGGACCAGTGTTGTTAGTGGAGTACCGCAGGGCTCTGTACTAGGTCCCTTGCTTTTCAACTTGTTTATTAATGACCTGGAGGTGGCCATTGAAAGTACTGTTTCTATTTGTGCAGATGAGACTAAATTGTGCAGAACTATAGGTTCCATGCAGGATGCTGCCACTTTGCAAAGTGATCTGTCTAAACTGGAAAACTGGGCAGCAAACTGGAAAATGAGGTTCAATGTTGATAAATGCAGGTTATGCACTTTGGCAAAAATAATATAAATGCAAGTTCTACACTAAATGGCAGTGTGTTGGGAGTTTCCTTAAATGAGAAGGATCTTGGGGTCTTTGTAGATAACAAGTTGTCTAATTCTGGGCAGTGTCATTCTGTGGCTACTAAAGCAAATAAAGTTCTTGTATAAAAAAGGGCATTAACTCAAGGGATGAAACATAATTGTGTCTCTTTATAGGTCCCTGGTGAGGCCTCATCTGGAGTATGGGGGCAGTTTTGGACTCCAGTCCTTAAGAGGGATATAAATGAGCTGGAGAGAGTGCAGAGACTAAGTGCAACTAAACTGGTTAGAGGGAGGGAAGAGTTAAATTATGAGGGGAGACTGACAAGGTTGGGGTTGTTTTCTCTGGGGGAAAAAAGGCGCTTGTGAGGGGACATGATTAGACTTTACAAGTACATTAGAGGACATTATAGACAAATGGCAGGGGACCTTTTTACCCATAAAGTGGATCACCGTACCAGAGGCCTCCCCTTTAGACTAGAAGAAAAGAAGTTTCATTTGAAGCAACGTAGAGGGTTCTTCACAGTCAGGACAGTGAGGTTGGGGAATGCACTGCCGGGTGATGTTGTGATGCTGATTCAGTTAATGCCTTTAAGAATGGCTTGGATGATTTTTTGGACCGACATAATACAAAGGCTATTGTGATACTAAACTCTATAGTTAGTACAGATATGGGTATATAGAATTTAATTAAAAGTAGAGAGTGGTGTATGTATGGTTGCTGGGTTTTCTTTTGGAGGGGTTGAACTTGATGGACTTTGTCTTTTTTCAACCCAATTTAACTATGTAACTATGTAACTATATTGTATTATATTATATTGTATTATATTATATTATATTATATTATATTATATTGTATTATATGATATTATATGATATTATATTGTATTGTATTATATTATATTATATTATATTGTATTATATTGTATTATATTGTATTATATTATATTATATTGTATTGTAGTATATTATATTATATTATATTGTATTATATTATATTGTATTGTATTATATTATATTATATAATATTATATTATATTGTATTGTATTATATTATATTATATTATACAGGCATTATATTGTATTATATTATATTGTATTATATTGTATTATATTATATTATATTGTATTATATTATATTATATTATACAGGCATTATATTGTATTATATTATATTATATTGTATTGTATTATATTATATTATATTATATTGTATTATATTATATTAAATTATATTATACAGGCATTATATTGTATTATATTATATTGTATTATATTGTATTATATTATAAAGAATCTGCACAGGGACGTGTTTAACATTCTGGGGAAGGGGCATCATTAGCAGAGTGGGGTCCCCCAGTAACAGCTGGAACCAACATCAAACGTCTCCCCACATTTCTCTTTTCTCCATGGCAACAGTGTGACGGGTTCCATTGCAAATGCGCGGGGTTAAAAGATAAAATCTCTGTGGTTTTTGTATAAAACTGCAATTTCTGTGATTCTGCCACAAGTTTATGGAGCTGTTGTTTCCTTGGCAACCGGATAACTTTGTGACTTCAATGGCACGACCTGTAGGGGCGACACTGGGGGGCAGGTAGTGGGACAGAATGAAAAGGGAAGGGGAGAATGAGGGAGATGGGACCTGTGGGGGAGAATATGGTGTGACCCTCAGCTCATATACAGTTTGGTTCACATTTGGACTCCCTGCAACCTTGGAACCAACTGGGGGCTCTTAGTTCTGCCCATACAGCCAATGATGCAAGAGGCAGGGCACAGAGGGGTGGATTCATTGGGGTTTGAGGTGAGTAGCCAGTGTTTGGGGGAGCTGAGAGAGGGGTTCGGGGGACACTGTGGGTGCATTGAAGTAATAGGGACCCATGACCTGGGCTTGGTGGCCATTCCATAGAGACTCCAGTGCCATAAAGCCGCCCGGCTGATCATGTGCTCTGTGACATCACCAGGGGGAGGGGCAACTACACAAAGTGCCCCCTCCATGTGACCAAGAAATGGAGAAATATGAGCAGAAATAGACACGGGGGTTAATCCTGTTCTAGTAACTAATAGCAACCAACAAAGCCATTACTGAGGGTCTCAGGGAGACATGTGACTGATGGGCCTACAGCTCTAGTGAGTGTTTCCTGGAGACAAGGGAAGGATCCAATGAACAGACTGACAGGGGGGCAATAAGCGATCAGTCTCCTCCTGCTCTGGAGTAGGAACGACCCGATGGTGGAGCAGCAGCAGCTTGTCCTTTAGGCCCATTAAATGCAGTGGGGGGGGGGGTTTCTGCAGTCAGAGGCTGCGCTGGTGCAGAGGTAAATGTTTCTCTCAGAGAGAATTAATTTCTCCCCCCGCACAAGCGCATGTGGTTACGTGTTCAGTGTCTGTCATTTATCATTTATACGCTACAGATTAACTGCCACCTCCAAACTGCCGCATCCTAATGAAATGCCTGCAGCCCCTCCTCAATACCTGCCCCCCATCACTGCCCCCCATCTGCCAACAGCCCCCCACTCACATAGCAAGTAGCACCCACGCAAGGGCCACTGCCCCCCTCCTGCACCCACTGCCATACACTGTGTGTTACATGAGGCACTTGTATAAATACAAATATATAAAATATATATAGAGGAATATTGTGGGTAGAATATTACATGAGGAGCGCAGAGCAGTTCTACACATTATACATTCATGTGGTGCTGCCATACTGCTGAGGCCTCACTGATTCTGGAAGATCTTGCTGAATAACGACACAAGATGAGTTATAACTATAAGTCACTGCAGCAGAAACACTTCAACAATTTGCTCTTCAGCCGACTGCCAACACATATTAACTATCCACAAAGAACAATGAATTAGTACATCAAATCCAAACGCAATAATAAATAAATCAGATGCTTGGGATTCAGGAAAAAGTAGAGAAGCTTCTCCAGCAACTCCAGGGGCCTTAAAGAACTGCCTTTAAAGGGGTGAAATCAGAACCAGATAAACGGGGCACACCACATACTAGGGCCCTATTATTTAGTACTTGTAGGATAAATAGCAGCTACATTAGGGTATAATGAAGACAATAGGGTAAAAAGTAGAAGATGAAGATGGAGACAGTAGGGAAAATAGAGACAGTAGAACAAGAAAGAGAGAGTAGGGCAAGATGGACAAAGTACGGAATGATGGAGACAGTAGGACAAGATGGAGACAGTAGGGCGAGATGGAGACAGCAGGCCAAGTTGGAGACAGTAGGGCAAGATGGAGACAGTAGGACAAGATGGAGACAGTAGGGTAAGAGAGAGACAGTAGGACAAGATGGAGACAGTAGGGCGACATGGAGACAGTAGGACAAGATGGAGACAGTAGGGCAAGAGGGAGACAGTAGGGCAAGAGGGAGACAGTAGGACAAGATGGAGAAAGTAGGGCAAGAGGGAGACTGTAGGACAAGATGGAGAATGTAGTACAAGATGGAGACAGTAGGACAAGAGGGAGACAGTAGGACAAGATGGAGAAAGTAGTACAAGATGGAGACAGTAGGACAAGATGAAGAGAGTAAAGCAAGAGTGAGACAGTAGGACAAGATGGAGACAGTAGGGCGACATGGAGACAGTAGGACAAGATGGAGACAGTAGGGCAAGAGGGAGACAGTAGGACAAGATGGAGACAGTAGGGCAAGAGGGAGACTGATGGAGAATGTAGTACAAGATGGAGACAGTAGTACAAGAGGGAGACAGTAGGACAAGATGGAGAAAGTAGTACAAGATGGAGACAGTAGGGAAAATGGAGACAGTAGAACAAGAAAGAGAGAGTAGGGCAAGATGGACAAAGTAGGGAATGATGGAGACAGTAGGACAAGATGGAGACAGTAGGGCGAGATGGAGACAGCAGGCCAAGTTGGAGACAGTAGGGCAAGATGGAGACAATAGGACAAGATGGAGACAGTAGGGTAAGAGGGAGACAGTAGGACAAGATGAAGAGAGTAAAGCAAGAGTGAGACAGTAGGACAAGATGGAGACAGTAGGGCGACATGGATACAGTAGGACAAGATGGAGACAGTAGGGCAAAAGGGAGACAGTAGGACAAGATGGAGAAAGTAGGGCAAGAGGGAGACTATAGGACAAGATGGAGAATGTAGTACAAGATGGAGACAGTAGGACAAGAGGGAGACAGTAGGACAAGATGGAGAAAGTAGTACAAGATGGAGACAGTAGGACAAGATGGAGAAAGTAGTACAAGATGGAGACAGTAGGACAAGATGAAGAGAGTAAGGCAAGAGTGAGACAGTAGGACAAGATGGAGACAGTAGGGCGACATGGAGACAGTAGGACAAGATGGAGACAGTAGGGCAAGAGGGAGACAGTAGGGCAAGAGGGAGACAGTAGGACAAGATGGAGAAAGTAGGGCAAGAGGGAGACTGTAGGACAAGATGGAGAATGTAGTACAAGATGGAGACAGTAGGACAAGAGGGAGACAGTAGGACAAGATGGAGAAAGTAGTACAAGATGGAGACAGTAGGACAAGATGGAGAAAGTAGTACAAGATGGAGACAGTAGGACAAGATGAAGAGAGTAAGGCAAGAGTGAGACAGTAGGACAAGATGGAGACAGTAGGGCGACATGGAGACAGTAGGACAAGATGGAGACAGTAGGGCAAGAGGGAGACAGTAGGACAAGATGGAGACAGTAGGGCAAGAGGGAGACTGTAGGACAAGATGGAGAATGTAGTACAAGATGGAGACAGTAGGACAAGAGGGAGACAGTAGGACAAGATGGAGAAAGTAGTACAAGATGGAGACAGTAGGGAAAATAGAGACAGTAGAACAAGAAAGAGAGAGTAGGGCAAGATGGACAAAGTAGGGAATGATGGAGACAGTAGGACAAGATGGAGACAGTAGGGCGAGATGGAGACAGCAGGCCAAGTTGGAGACAGTAGGGCAAGATGGAGACAATAGGACAAGATGGAGACAATAGGACAAGATGGAGACAGTAGGGTAAGAGGGAGACAGTAGGACAAGATGAAGAGAGTAAGGCAAGAGTGAGACAGTAGGACAAGATGGAGACAGTAGGGCGACATGGAGACAGTAGGACAAGATGGAGACAGTAGGGCAAAAGGGAGACAGTAGGACAAGATGGAGAAAGTAGGGCAAGAGGGAGACTATAGGACAAGATGGAGAATGTAGTACAAGATGGAGACAGTAGGACAAGAGGGAGACAGTAGGACAAGATGGAGAAAGTAGTACAAGATGGAGACAGTAGGACAAGATGAAGAGAGTAAGGCAAGAGTGAGACAGTAGGACAAGATGGAGACTGTAGGGCGACATGGAGACAGTAGGACAAGATGGAGACAGTAGGGCAAGAGGGAGACAGTAGGACAAGATGGAGACAGTAGGGCAAGAGGGAGACTGTAGGACAAGATGGAGAATGTAGTACAAGATGGAGACAGTAGGACAAGAGGGAGACAGTAGGACAAGATGGAGAAAGTAGGACAAGATGAAGAGAGTAAGGCAAGAGTGAGATAGTAGGACAAGATGGAGACAGTAGGGCGACATGGAGACAGTAGGACAAGATGGAGACAGTAGGACAAGATGGAGACAGTAGGACAAGATGAAGAGAGTAAGGCAAGAGTGAGATAGTAGGACAAGATGGAGACAGTAGGGCGACATGGAGACAGTAGGACAAGATGGAGACAGTAGGACAAGATGGAGACAGTAGGACAAGATGGAGACAGTAGGACAAGGTGGAGACAGTAGGACAAGATGGAGACAGTAGGACAAGATGGAGACAGTAGGGCAAGATGGAGACAGGCCATGCTGTGTAGATCACATGGGCTCCATTTATGTATATAAACTAACAGCTCCATTAGGAGAAGGACCAGTCATAGATAATATTGTAATAAAGCAATAAAACATGGGGGTGAGGGCAGGAGATCTTCAGCCCAGAGAAAAAAAAAGTTAAAAATGGGCAAATATGTAGTTTATTCACCAAAAGCAAATTGTTTCTGGAATTGTTTGTCCATCACAAAGAAATTGACAATAAAAAGCAAGAACTTCTCCAGCACCTGCCGACCCAAAATCCTAACACCTCCCCTCCCCTTGGGCCCCACACTGCTCCATTAGCCTTGTACCTGCCCCGAATTTACTCGCACAAATCTGATGAATATTCAGCAACTCAGCCGCCCGTCTCCTTCCCGCTCCTTAATTACTTCATTCAATTTTTCAGAGAAAGGGGAAAAAATGTAAAAACAGAGCATCGGACTGTGATAGAAGTTAATTTGCCTCCCTGGAGTCGTTACTGCGCTTGTTATGCCTCAGTAATTAAAGAAATTGCACAAAGTGTATGAAACATTCATTAAATATTGGGGTGGGAGGTGAGAGCCGAGGTCCATCTGGAGATCTGACATTCACTGTCGATACTAATGAGGAACACATGGCCGAGGAACAGCCCCAGGTTACAGAAGAAAACATGGAGGATCAGCAATTCAGCTACAGGTCCAAGAATATCAAGTGTTCTCCCTGAATATCCACCTTATTAGCCTTCAACCAGGGATTTCTGGGGTATCTAGTGGGGAAAGTAGAGTTTGTCCTCTAATCTTACCCCAAATTAGACTTTAGGCCGAGACATCCCCTTTAACTATTTGAGGCCCAACACAGGGGGTTTAGCCCCACAGTAGGGGAACCACTGATCTAGAGGAACTGTATGTTGGCCGTGGCCTGAGCTGTTGACCTGCTACTGCCCAATTTCCATTGGAAAAGGCCAAGAAAGAGCCTCACAGTTCATAGTTATTTAGCAAGTTCTTTCCAAACCCTCTGGTTCCTAAGCTGTGGGCTGGGGGTCCCAAAGGAGCAGAATGGGAGACTCACTCTCAAGGGAAATAGGGTTAAACTTTAGGAAAAACACAAAACTGAAAGAGGGGTGTCTGTTACAATTAGCCTTTCTTATATCTATGAGCCCTTCTGGGCTGAACCCATGAAATATAAAGACCTCAGGTTTAGAGAACAACCAACAACCTCACTGTAGACCAGGGAAATAACTTTCTTTCCTGACCCCAATGGGACAATCTCATCCCCTGTATCAATCCTCAATCTCAGCGTCTGCCCTGATGGAATTAGGAGCCCGGAGCTGTTATTTGGGCTGGGGGGGCGGAGCTGTTATTTGGGCTGGGGGGGCGGAGCTGTTATTTGGGCTGGGGGGGCCAGAGCAGTTATTTGGGCTGGGGGGGCGGAGCTGTTATTTGGGCTGGGGGGGGCGGAGCTGTTATTTGGGCTGGGGGGGGCCGGAGTTGTTATTTGGGCTGGGGGGGTGGAGCTGTTATTTGGGCTGGGGAGCCACTGGCAGTGTCTTTGCTTGAGGGATTGATCTTGGCTCATACTCTGTGGGATTCTCTTTCTTACAGATTTGACTGTCACTTTCTTGAATGGAAAATAACTGGGAGCCTGACAAGAAGATTAAGGAAGAGAAGGGAGGAGTGTGGGAGGGGGGCAGCCAAGCGGCACCACAAATACCTGGGGACCCCCACACTGGGGCTTCTGTACAGACGAATCAAGGTCACAGCCAAGGGCAACAAACAGGAGATTCTGCCTGGGGGGGGCTCCTGTCTGTAAGAGTCACAGACAAATGGGATCCTGGGCCGGGGGGGGGGGTATCTAATATTCACATCCCTGACAGACGGGCCATTTATATGAACAGTATCGAGGCCACTGGGAATGTAGTCAGTGTTACCCCAAAAACTGATCCCTAATTATGATGCTGGAACCCCCATGAGATAACAATGTTTACCCTTAGGGGCAATAATCCTCTTCTCAGATACCCGAGGGGGGGGGGGATGAATTTATTAACCAGTCCCTGCCCAATGACAAACCTGTCAGCATCACAAGCGTTTATTAGATGAATTGCTCATTATTAGATGAATTGCTCATTATTAGATGAATTGCTCATTATTAGATTAATTGCTCATTATTAGATTAATTGCTCATTATTAGATGAATTGCTCTTTATTAGATGAATTGCTCATTATTAGATGAATTGCTCATTATTAGATTAATTGCTCTTTATTAGATTAATTGCTCATTATTAGATGAATTGCTCTTTATTAGATGAATTGCTCATTATTAGATGAATTGCTCATTATTAGATGAATTGCTCATTATTAGATTAATTGCTCATTATTAGATTAATTGCTCTTTATTAGATGAATTGCTCATTATTAGATAAATTGCTCGTTATTAGATTAATTGCTCATTAAGGTGATTGATGCTCCGCCCACCCAGAGGCTTTACCTGAGGGTTCAAAGGCATAAAGGAGATTTGGTAATGGGACATTATAATATAGAAGCGCAACATCTAAACAATATATTTTTGGACCCAAACTTTTTGGGTAATTTACCCAAAGCCTCCGTTGCCAAGAGTCTCCTGATCTGAGTCGAGGATAAAGCCCCCCCCGACAGCTTTAGGGTTAGTTATACACATATATATATGTAGGGGCCCCTATGGGTATGGGTTAATCTGCCCTGCAGCTTTTAGGCCCCCACCTTTTTTCTTGGAGTGATCTGCCAGGAGAGAATGACACTCCCCTGCTACACTGCTATATAGTGTGTGTAGGGAGTGGCCACTTCCTCTTTGGCCTGTGGATGGTGATCCAGCTGGGTGGGCTCAGGGGAGCCTGGGTACAGTTAGGCCCAGAAAGGCCCATGTGCTTTGGAGAAGAAGTCGGGGACCAGGTAACCCCGTGAATGAGGAATAGTTACACTAGGGCAGACTTGTCATAGTCTCTCTAGGAGAGAAAGGCAGAGAGGTGAGAGAGAAAGAGCAGCTGAAGCTCCAACGAGGATTTGCAGTAAGGGAGGAGCTTCCCAGAGGCTTTGTGTGTTGCCTCCAGTCAGGGACCTCAGTGAAGAGGGACTGTAGGGTACAAGCTGCTTCCTGACAACTTCCAGGAGGGAATGTGTGTAATACTGCAAATGCCTAATGGAGACCTTTCCTCTGTGAGAAATGCCTAATGCCTTGTTCTGTGTGAACTCTCGAAATGTGCTGTTTTCCTCAAGCTCCTGCGTGAGTACTAAACCTGTGGTCACTTGCCTCGTGCATAGTTAAATAAACCGTTTCTGTTTTACTGCAAGAACCTCCTGGCGCCCAATTTGTTTGTTGTATGCACAGTAGCCTGGGAGATGTAGTTGCACTACACCATAGAGGGAACACTTCCACATGGCGAAGGCCCTGACCCTGTTGTGTGAAGTCGCATGTAACCCATGTTTCTACTGCTAGCTGGACAGTTTAACTATTTGTGTGCTATGCAGCCCAAATAGGTGTTACATTTGGCGTGCCCAACGTGGGGCTCGATTCCCTAAAACCAGGCTGTGCATTGTTTTGTTCGAATCGTACGAATGGATGTACGAATTTGTCGGAGTGTACGAATGAATCGTACGAATTTTCTTCAGAGTATTTGGCCGTGGGTTCGGGCTTGGAGGTTCGCCCCGAATTTCACGAAGGCCTGCGGATGTCAGTGGAATGGATGGGAGGAAGATGGATGTCTCTGCTGGGACCACTCCCTGTTCATTTGACCCCCCTGATGTGAGAGAAGGACCTGGAGGATGGATTCTTCTGTGATTGCTACAGCTCTTCTATGGACTCCTGCAGGATGAGATGCCTAGAGTGCTGCTTGCTTGTTTTTTTTGTGGCTTGAAGGACTGTGGACTAAGTGGGTTCTAACAAAAGACTATTGATCTCCACCACAACTCTTCTGCCTTCACCTACTCGCTGAGTAGTGTTTCTGCACCCAAGGATTGGCCTGTGTGGACCCTTGGGAGGGGGAGAAGTATTTTTGCAGATGTGTAATAAAGTTGACCAACTGCAACTGTTTATTATGCAATTGAAAATGTTTGATACAGTATTGTGCATGCTGTGTTTCCTTTACAGTGACCATTGTTACCAGGTATGCCTTAGGAGAGGATACCAGAAGTGGATGTGATGGTACTGTAAGTTGATATATGTTGGGGATGTTTAAACCATTGTCGGGACGAAATGGGTTTTTCCCCCGGGTGTATGTAGGGGCCCCTATGGGTATGGGTTAATCTGCCCTGCAGCTTTAAGGCCCCCACCTTTTTTCTTGGAGTGATCTGCCAGGAGAGAATGACACTCCCCTGCTACACTGCTATATAGTGTGTGTAGGGAGTGGCCACTTCCTCTTTGGCCTGTGGATGGTGATCCAGCTGGGTGAGCTCAGGGGAGCCTGGGTACAGTTAGGCCCAGAAAGGCCCATGTGCTTTGGAAGAAGAAGTCGGGGACCAGGTAAACCCCGTGAATGAGGAATAGTTACACTAGGGCAGACTTGTTATAGTCTCTCTAGGAGAGAAAGGCAGAGAGGTGAGAGAGAAAGAGCAGCTGAAGCTCCAACGAGGATTTGCAGTAAGGGAGGAGCTTCCCAGAGGCTTTGTGTGTTGCCTCCAGTCAGGGACCTCAGTGAAGAGGGACTGTAGGGTAGAAGCTGCTTCCTGACAACTTCCAGGAGGGAATGTGTGTAATACTGCAAATGCCTAATGGAGATCTTTCCTCTGTGAGAAATGCCTAATGCCTGCAGCTCTGTGTGAGAAATGTGCTATTGCCTCAAGCTCCTGCGTGACTACTAAACCTGTGGTCACTTGCCTCGTGCATAGTTAATAAACCGTTTCTGTTTTACTGCAAGAACCTCCTGGCGCCCAATTTGTTTGTTGTATGCACAGTAGCCTGGGGGATGTAGTTGCACTACACCATAGAGGGAACACTTCCACATGGCGAAGGCCCTGACCCTGTTGTGTGAAGTCGCATGTAACCCATGTTTCTACTGCTAGCTGGACAGTTTAACTATTTGTGTGCTGTGCAGCCCAAATAGGTGTTACATATATATATATCTATATTTACAAGGTGAGGGCTTCATTCTCATTTATAAAGTGGCTCCACATAAGGGCGAGAGGTGCAGGGAGTGTGCAGGGGAAAGGCTGCGGGGAGTGTTCATTTGCAGAGGTTCTTACAGTAAGTGCACTTGTCACGTTGGCAGCTGAGATCCCATTAATGTCTCAAAGTGCAAATAAACATGTTTATTCCATACAACTGCCCCCGCGCCACAGATCATGGGCATCATTCCAAAGTGCCAACCAACTGCCAGCACAATGGCCTCCATCATTGCCCACTGCCAGTCTGCTACCCCCCAATTGTATTTGCTCCTGATTTCAGTGACTCACTGTTGGTCTGCCCTGGGGGCCCCAGTCAGGGTGGAGGGGGGAATGGGCAGACCCCCACTTACTGTAAAGTGCATAGATACTGGGGCACAGGCAAAAGAGCAGCTGTGATTGGCTCAGTGAATAATTGCTGAAGCAACTGTCAGTGCAATGTGACAGCAGGGAGCCCCCCCTTATTAACCTAATGGGGGAAAAGACATGGGCAATAAATGTATTCCTAAAAGCCAGGGAGGGATTCCTCTCATTATTATAATTGGAAATTAATTAATAAAGACCCTGTGTATAAATGGAAACTAGCTTGTCCCATTGTCTTTTCCTTCCTGAATATATTGATTTATTTGATTTCAACATGGAGCCACAAAGCCTGATAGTACCAACACCTCACTATGGCCTTCTTACTTCCCCTTTAATCACCTGCCATAAAGCAAAGTCTGTGCTGCAAAAGTGACTGCCTACTGGGCATGTTGGGGCTGCTCTATATCCAGGCACCACAGAGCTATAAATCCTACAGAGAAAAGCCAAATTGTGCCCCTAGGAGCCAACAGGAGAGGGAATAATGAGTGTGTCTGATCCATTGCACTGGTGCTGTTGTGTCTGACCCAGCCAAGTACAGGCGAATAACAAGCAATGAACAGATTCAGACCCATTAGGCTCCTGTCCAGATTCTGTTACATTAAGTGGATTCATTAAACAGAACAAGGAGTGCGAGTGACACTGGACTGGGCAGAACTTTCCTCACAATCAGGAATATTCCACTATTATATTATATTTATTATATCTATTATATCTATTATATTTATTATATTTATGTATCATGAGTTTCACTGGAGAAGAAGAAGCTCCCTGCAGCACAACTGTCACTTATTATCCACAATACTAGTGCTCCACCAATCAGCTGCCCCTCCAGCTGCTAATTAAGGTCATTAAGAAAAGTCATTATATGTTTATTAGAAATCAATTCCAACAATCAAATCCTATAGCACAGCCATTCCCTTTCCCTGACCAGAGTGTTGAATTCCTGTTTTGATGGTTCTGGTGAGCGACACAACTAGAAATAGGGGAATCAGAGTTCTGAGAGGATCGACCCAAATTCTATAGCAGCGCCATTCACATTCACTGATTAGGGGAACTGACCAAAGTGCTGAATTCCCCTTTATACTGTTTGGGGCCCCCCACACACCCGTAACGAAAGGAGCATTCTGGGAGAAGCAATGGAAAATACTAACAAGGAAGTCAATTGGTGATTTAGAATTTTTAGTAAAAATTCATGAAGTTTTGAATTTCCCACTTTAATGAGTTCTAGATGGAGTGAGAAAGGAGCTGAATAGTCAGAAGGGAGAAAACACTGAATCAAATCCAGAAACATAATATTTCTATTGTGGGACCCACCTCTCCACTTATGTTTCATTTATTTGCCTCCCCTTCATGTGCCGCCTGTAAATAATGTATCACCTGCCTCTTCAACCCAAACTGTTTCTCTTATGATTCTCTCTCTGCCTCTCCAGGGAGTCACCAACTAAAATTGCTCTTTGTCAAAGCACCAAAAGGAGATCTCACCATCAGCATAGGAAGGGGTTCTTTACTGTAAGGGCAGTCAGGTTATGGGATTCCCTACCAAGAGAGGGGGAATGAGTGATTCATTGGTGGGGAGGAAAGGAGATCTCACCATCAGCATAGGAAGGGGTTCTTTACTGTAAGGACAGTCAGGTTATGGGATTCCCTACCAAGAGAGGAGGAATGAGTGATTCATTGGTGGGGAGGAAAGGAGATTTCACCATCAGCATAGGAAGGGGTTGATTAACTGTTATAGAAGTATTGTTGCAGTATACAGATACAGGGGTGCTGGGAGTTTATAACATAAATTCTGAGCTTTCTAAGACAATAAATGACCATTTTGGGTGGGTCAGTGCCCCAATCTCACATGCTGACACATCTCTGCTCCCCGCTGTGGCCCCATTTACTTGTTCAACAAGAGAATCTGAGTGAATGAAATTGCATTTCTATTGCCCAACATAAACAGCAGCATGAGGAGCCAGCGCCCCGAGGTGCCCCAACACAAGATATATGTACCCCAGTTTGTGCCAAGTCCGTCCCACAATGAATCTATTTTGGCAGCAGTACTTGAAGCAGCAGAAAGTTCTGTTTGGAGCGACGGTGCCAGTTGAGTTATCGGTATTGTGTATTGTATTGGCATAGTGACCCCTGGCACCGCTGGGCATCGTGCACTTTATATGATACAGAAGAGCTTCAGGGTTGGCACTACTATAAGTACCTACTGATTGGTGACTATGGGACTTATGTTAGGCTTGTGGCTGGCATTGCTTGGAAGTGGCACATAACAGAGAATGCACCAGGCTCAGTACAGCTCATATTGGACCCAGGATTCCGGAGCTGCACTGTATTACTAGAGGCCACACATTGGAGCAGAGTCGTGTGTTGGTGCCAGGCAGCTGGTGTCGGCAGTTTATTTGCTACTCTCCCTTCTCATAGCAACAGGGGGGGCTTGGCACAAGCTAAAGGCCACAGTAGAACTAAGAAGATTGGGCTCCTCTGAGCTCTGTGCCAGTTAGGGAGGGGGCACATATGAGATGTGGATTTGATAAGGAGGGAGAGGCTTATTGTTTCTGACCCCTGACTGGTGCCTTCAGTCTCCCCATTACTGAACGTGATGCCCGGGGCCCGGTGTTATGGAGAGAAGTTGTAACCGGCACGTGGCACATAATAAATGGCAGTTGCAATGTAAGATGGCTGCCACCTGGTACCTGTCAGGCGACTAACGAGCTCAGTCTTTCATCTCATTTCTCAGCACATTAATGAGCCCAGCGTGTGGCGTCTCAGAATTGTTCTAAGGTTGGCCCCCCCCCCCACCATAATGAAACTCTCCCATTTCTCTCAAAACCACTTATTTCACTTACGTTTCATGACTAAAAAAAGATCCAAAATCCAAAGATCCAAATAACGGAAACAGCGACATAAAGTGTCATATTCTGCGTCAGCCCAGTTGTCTCTGTGGTCTCTCCTAGTGGCGCTGCCCACTCACCCCCACCAAGGGATTTGTACAGGTGGTTTAGAGTTTTGCACAGACATCAGGGGCAAGTAGGGCCCCCCCCCCAGTGGTCCTTTGTTGCCATTTCTGCCCCTTCAGTTGTTTCACCAGCCCCTTCCTCTAGCCGTGGGCACAACCATATTGGCCATGTCAGTAATTATTATACAGAGGCCTAAGACAGAAGGCTGCCCCCTGCTGGAAACTGATATATAAATGAATTACATACACTCAGCTCCACCATGTTGGATAAAAAGGACCAAGTGCAATAGCGCTGGGAGAGAATTCTATAACCGTCTCATCAGCAGCAACAGAGACAATTTCCATCACACAGAGATCAGTCCAGTCTCCTGATCTGAATACAACACTGTCCTACAACTCCCAGGGTTGTGTGACTGTCAGCTCAGGCGACAGAAGTGGTTGGGTCTTCCTATGGTTTTTCATGTAAGTGGGTAGTATGTCATAGGCAACGGGCTATGTTTTTTGACAGGCAGTCTTTGGCATTGAGTGGAAAGTCCTCTTGTGATTGGTCAACTTTGACCGATATGGAAATGAAGAGGATTTGGTGGGTTTTTGTCTCCCTATGGTATTACGGGAATAGGGACATTGAGGAGTACTAGGCACAGCTCAATAACACTGTTTCCTTCTTCGCTGTTTGTGTTGCAAACAAGTCATCTCCCCCCATTCATCTTAGTGTGGAGGTGCCTCAAGGTTTTGTACTTGCTCCTCTGTTGTCCTCTTTGTACTCTCTCTCTTTAGGAGAACTTATATTTTCACTTGGCCTTAAATACCACCTCTATGACGATGACAGCAGATATATTCTCTTCCTTTCACCATTACTATTGATGGCATAACCATTAAGCCTGTTAACTCAGGACGCTGCTTGTGGGTTATCTTTGACCAGTCTCTCTCCTCCTCTAACTTATTAATATTACCACCAAAACCTGACATCTATTCCTCCACCATATAGCCACAATACGCCCCTTTCTTTTTCAAATACACTAATCCATGCCCTTATCTTTTCCCTTTAAGGAAAAGTGCACACGCTAAGATTCGGGGAGATTTAGTCACCTGGTGAAAAATCGCCTCTTCTTCGGTCAATCTCCCTGAAAAGCCTTCCCACCAGCTGGGATCTAAATTGCTGGCGGGATGTCACTTGGAGAAATTAATTTTCTGATGTCGCCCAAAGAAGAGTCGAATCTTAGTGTGCGCCCATGTACTACTGCAATCTCCTCCTAACCGTCTCCCTGACTCCCATGTCTCTCCCCTCCAATCAATCTTAAACTCCACTACCAGGATCCACCTGCTCTCTCCTAAGAGGGAACCTGTCCAACCCCAAATAAAATCCTTAGCGTGGCTGCCTGTTAAGCAAAGAATAGCATATAAACATATAAACTCCTGCTACTAACATTCATATCCCTCACTCCTCTGCTCTTCACTACATTTCTTCTCTTGTCTCATTGTATGTTCATGGTCTTCTTCTCTGCTCTTCTCAGAGTCACCTTCTCTTCCCTCCATCCACATCCACTGCCACCTCTTCTATCCATGTTACTGCTCCTTCCCTCTGGGATCCATCCCCGAATTCCTCTGTAAGGAATCTGCTCTCTCAATCTCTTCTAGAAATAACCAAGTCTGCCTCTTGGAGCACTAGAGCATTAGTCCAGTCCTGGTACCTACTGATAACCACTTAGACTGTAAGCTCTATGGGTCAGGGACCTCCTTTCCACTGTGTCTCATACCACATAGCTCTGTGTATATATATTGTACTTCTATATATTGTACAGCACTGTGATTCCTAAACATTGCCTTACAAACAAATTTATACATACAATGAGAGAGAAAGGGAATGAGAAAAAGAGATTGAGAATAAGCTAGAGAGAGAACAAGAAAGAGAGAGAGAGAGAGAATAAGAGAGAGAGAGAGAGAGAGAGAATAAGAAAGAAAGAGAGAGAGAGAGAGAGAGAGAGAGAGAGAGAGAGAGAGAATAAGAAAGAAAGAGAGAGAGAGAGAGAGAGAGAGAGAGAAAAAGAGAGAGAGAATAAGAAAGAAAGAGAGAGAGTGAGAATAAGAGAGAGAGAATAAGAAAGAAAGAGATAGAGTGAGAATAAGAGAGAGAGAATAAGAAAGAGAGAGAGAGAGGGAGAATAAGAGAGGGAGAGAGAGAGAATAAGAGAGAGAGTGAGAATAGTAGAGAAGAGGGACAATGTAGATGTTTCCTATAGATATAGAGATATAGAGACCTATAGGAGGTGTCATTCACTGCACAATAAATAAATCCCTAAATCTGCAGAGAGGGCACAGAGGGGTCGGGAGCAGTCAGTGCTGTGAATGTCGCCCACTTAGTGTAACTGCACCATCAGCAAATAAATTCATTGAAGGATCTCACCAAGTTCTTATTCCTCATTCCCTGCACATTCTCCTGGTGCTTCTGCTGAATTCAGTCTCCCATTTATTTCTTCTCTTTTATTCCTTACTCTGTGGCACCGACTGCCACTGAAACTAATCACATTCTCACTCCTCATGTTTTACACTGAGTTTCTTCCAAAAACAGCAATTTTCTCTCAACGGCAATTTCATTTTATAGACTGATCACATTCCCCTTAACTGACTCTTCTCCAGTGTAACCAATCACAGCTTGCCATTCCCCATAACTGATCCCTTCCATTCCCTTTATCAGCTTAGTTGCTCTTCTCTGTACTTTCTCTATTTCATTACTGTCCCATATATATTTATATATAGTGATCATATCCCCCTTATATATTTATATATAGTGATCATATCCCCTTATATATTTATATATAGTGATCATATTCCCCTTATATATTTATATATAGTGATCATATCCCCCTTATATATTTATATATAGTGATCATATCCTCTTATATATTTATATATAGTGATCATATCCCCCTTATATATTTATATATAGTGATCATATCCCCTTATATATTTATATATAGTGATCATATCCCCTTATATATTTATATATAGTGATCATATCCCCTTATATATTTATATATAGTGATCATATCCCCCTTATATATTTATATATAGTGATCATATCCCCTTATATATTTATATATAGTGATCATATCCCCTTATATATTTATATATAGTGATCATATCCCCCTTATATATTTATATATAGTGATCATATCCCCTTATATATTTATATATAGTGATCATATCCCCTTATATATTTATATATAGTGATCATATCCTCTTATATATTTATATATAGTGATCATATCCTCTTATATATTTATATATAGTGATCATATCCCCCTTATATATTTATATATAGTGATCATATCCCCTTATATATTTATATATAGTGATCATATCCCCCTTATATATTTATATATAGTGATCATATCCCCTTATATATTTATATATAGTGATCATATCCTCTTATATATTTATATATAGTGATCATATCCCCCTTATATATTTATATATAGTGATCATATCCCCTTATATATTTATATATAGTGATCATACCCCCTTATATATTTATATATAGTGATCATATGCCCCTTATATATTTATATATAGTGATCATATCCCCTTATATATTTATATATAGTGATCATATCCCCTTATATATTTATATATAGTGATCATATCCCCCTTATATATTTATATATAGTGATCATACCCCCTTATATATTTATATATAGTGATCATATCCCCCTTATATATTTATATATAGTGATCATATCCCCTTATATATTTATATATAGTGATCATATCCCCTTATATATTTATATATAGTGATCATATCCCCCTTATATATTTATATATAGTGATCATACCCCCTTATATATTTATATATAGTGATCATATCCCCCTTATATATTTATATATAGTGATCATACCCCCCTTATATATTTATGTATAGTGATCATATCCCCTTATATATTTATATATAGTGATCATATCCCTCTTATATATTTATATATAGTGATCATATCCCCTTATATATTTATATATAGTGATCATATCCCTCTTATATATTTATATATAGTGATCCAATCACCCTTGACTGTCTCTTCTCCAGTTTCCCCCAATACGGATCCTTTCCCTACAGTCTAACTTGCTGTCTCTACATTATGAACATGAGGCAAACGTGTCCCTCATAAGTTCAAGCTTATTCCGCCTTTCTCCAAAGTATTATATTTAATATGACAAACTTAAAGGTGTCAGACTTACAGGCCTAGGATTTCCAGATAGTTTCCTGTAAATCCAGTTTAAATATTAGAATGAAATGAGTGATAGAAGATAAATCATGTGACCTTCTTACAGGTTTTTGGACAAGGTCAGTGAAAACGTATTTGCTACAATGTGAGTCGTCAAAGTGCTGAATATACAGAGAAAAAGAAACCAACATGTACCTTTAGTCTCCTGCACTTTTTTTTTACTATTAAACAAGTTTTTTGGAGCAAATTGGCCTTTGTTAGAAAACGTACTTTATTCTCTATAAAACTGTAAGTACAGTAATTACTTTGTACCAGTCACAGGTCCAGCATTAATGTACTGGTACCAGTCTGTATATTAGTCACATACGCTGCACCCCTAGCAATGACTTCTGTCCCTTTGTATCATGTCACCCCAAATCACTTCTGCACCCCAACTGCCTGTAATATACCCGGGTCCCATATAAATTCCATTCCGACCCTCTCTCACCCCCTGTATCGTCACATGAATCCAAATGTCCCCCCATCAGAACTTATTCCAGACTCTCATCATACCGCCCTGTTTCCCACCTGATCCCCCTAATCCCCTGCACACATCCCACTGTAACCCCTTCCTCACACCCAAGCCCCCCTCACATACACCTCAGTTTAACCCTTTCCTCACAAACATCCTCTGCTCCCCTCCAGTCTCTCTGCCCTTTCCACTGCCCCTCCAGCAACACTTCTATTTCTCTATTTCTCTCTCTATTCCTCTATTTCTCTCTCTAATTCTCTCTCTATTTCTCTTATTCTCTCTCTATTCCTCTATTTATTTCTCTTATTCTCTCTCTATTCCTCTATTTCTCTCTCTAATTCTCTCTCTATTTCTCTTATTCTCTCTCTATTCCTCTATTTATTTCTCTTATTCTCTCTCTATTTATTTCTCTTATTCTCTCTCTATTTCTCTCTCTATTTCTCTATTTCTCTCTCTATTTCTCTATTCCTCTATTTATTTCTCTATTTCTCTCTCTATTTCTCTTTCTATTTCTCTATTCCTCTATTTATTTCTCTTATTCTCTCTCTCTATTTCTCTATTTCTCTCTCTATTTCTCTATTCCTCTATTTATTTCTCTTATTCTCTCTCTCTATTTCTCTATTTCTCTCTCTATTTCTCTATTCCTCTATTTATTTCTCTATTTGTCTCTCTATTTCTCTCTCTATTTCTCTATTCCTCTATTTATTTCTCTTATTCTCTCTCTATTTCTCTATTTCTCTCTCTATTTCTCTATTTCTCTATTTCTCTATTCCTCTTTTTCTCTGGGACGTTAGATGAAAACCTCACAGGTATTTGGGTCAATCAATAGACCAATGAGAGATCCTGACAATTCTACTTGTGCTGCTCATTGATCCACCTGCACCGCTGAGTCAATTCAGGAAGGAGGGGTGTCGGGGTCACCGACCCTTGCTTTCCCTACACATATAAGTAGATAAGTGCGACACACACATATATATATATTATGTAAAAAAGAGAACCTTGTATCCAGCAGGAATGAACCCCCTGGTTATTCTCCTTACATGCCGTGTGCTGGGGGTGAAAGTGAAGCAAATAAAGTGCAGGAGTCGGGGAGTTGTATTTACTGGATATTAATGACCAGTTTGTATAGAAGGGGGGGGGGAAGGTGATGGGACTGAGCCCCCAGATTCAGTGGAAGTTGGTGGAAGACTAATGGAATGGATCCCCCCAATTGAGTGAAATGGAGGCTTAGTGACCCCCATGCTGAGCAGAGGAGGGAGGATAACGGAAGAAGCAAAGTCTGGGGTCCAGTGTGGGACTGGGGCTTCTCTGTGTTTCTTTCATTTTAGGCGGTGGGGCAGTGAATCTCGTGCAGCTCTGGGGGCTCCGCTTGGGTCCCATCATTTTCATTGTGGGGGTTTCTTCCCAATTCAAAGAGCAGATGTGTCATAGGCCGGAGTCTGTTCCCTGGTGACTGTGCCCCAGAGACTGTGTTTGGGGCGGGCAGGGCTTATAGAGTGGGGGTGCCGTGTCTCTGGGTTATAAGACCCCCAGGCTTTGTGCCCTCCACTTGCTCTATATGGGGGGGGCAACATTCATTCAGTCCCTTTATAAAAGCAGGTGTCTGACCCCCAGAACATGAATATTGGGGTGAGGACTGGACTGTGTATTATAGGGGGAGAGAATGTCCCCCAGTGTCTCTCTGTTACAGATGGGGGGGCTAGAGATTGGGGTACGGGAGGGTACAGTGGGTTATAGGAAGTAGCAGTTCGGGGGCAATTTGGTGCAATGTATAAAACACAAGGGCACAGTCTGGAGTCAGTGGTTATTTCTGGGGTACAATATAACAGACCCCCCCCCCTGTGAGGAAAGAGAAGGCGACTCACCCAGTGACTTACCTCTTGTACTGAGCCCCCCCACGTCTCCATCTCCCTCTGCTGGAACCTCCCCCCGGCATTCCCAATCCACCGAATCCTTCACTCACCTCCCTGTGCCCCTTAGATCCTCAGCTCCTCCCACTGTTCCCCGAAATTAGTCTAAACCCACCAGTGCAGCCCAATCATTTATCTCATGTACAGACCCAGGTGAGGAGAGCAGCCTTGTCCTACACCCCAAGTACATATCCAGGTGAGGAGAGCAGTCTAATCTGGTACCCCATAGATGGGGCCAGGGAAGGAGAGCAGTCTAATCCTTTATCTCATGTACAGTCCCAGGTGAGGAGAGCAGTCTAATCCTTTATCTCATGTACAGTCCCAGGGAAGGAGAGCAGTCTAATCCTTTATCTCATGTACAGTCCCAGGGAAGGAGAGCAGTCTAATCCTTTATCTCATGTACAGTCCCAGGGAAGGAGAGCAGTCTAATCCTTTATCTCATGTACAGTCCCAGGGAAGGGGAGCAGTCTAATCCTTTATCTCATGTACAGTCCCAGGGAAGGAGAGCAGTCTAATCCTTTATCTCATGTACAGTCCCAGGGAAGGAGAGCAGTCTAATCCTTTATCTCATGTACAGTCCCAGGGAAGGAGAGCAGTCTAATTCTTTATCTCATGTACAGTCCCAGGGAAGGAGAGCAGTCTAATCCTTTATCTCATGTACAGTCCCAGGGAAGGAGAGCAGTCTAATCCTTTATCTCATGTACAGTCCCAGGGAAGGAGAGCAGTCTAATCCTTTATCTCATGTACAGTCCCAGGGAAGGAGAGCAGTCTAATCCTTTATCTCATGTACAGTCCCAGGGAAGGAGAGCAGTCTAATCCTTTATCTCATGTACAGTCCCAGGGAAGGAGAGCAGTCTAATCCTTTATCTCATGTACAGTCCCAGGGAAGGAGAGCAGTCTAATCCTTTATCTCATGTACAGTCCCAGGGAAGGGGAGCAGTCTAATCCTTTATCTCATGTACAGTCCCAGGGAAGGAGAGCAGTCTAATCCTTTATCTCATGTACAGTCCCAGGGAAGGAGAGCAGTCTAATCCTTTATCTCATGTACAGTCCCAGGGAAGGAGAGCTGCCAGACCCAATATTCATTCTGAGTCCCTGGAGGTCAGAGTAAGCGGATCCGTTAGTCCAGCCCAAGTTGTGGCCAGTGGAACCTCACGATGTGGAGCCCCAGAGCCCTGAGCTCATCCTCCCGCTCCCCCCAACCCTCACTCCCCAATGCTCCTCCAGCAGCTTTGCCTTTAACCCTGATTGGTGACATGAGATGACATCAGATTTGCTCTGGCCAATCATAACTCAGTATAACCCTGTGTGTGCCTGAGCTTTCATTAACCCTTGCACTCCCCAACTGAGCAGCACCATCATTAACCCCTTCTTCTCCCTCCGATTGCGCAACATCCAGTGACACCAGCTTCCCTAGTTAACCCATTCCCAGCCAGACTGGACCAGCAGATAAACTAAAGTGGCTCATAGAATCCCCCCCCCCACACACAGACTGATCTAATTGTAACAGATTTAATTGTACGTTACACAGGGGGAGTCCCACTCTCTGCAATGAAATATACCCCCCCCCAATAAACTCCTGCTGCCTTTATCTTCCTTCTATTCATCTTCATCATCAGCATCATCATCTCGTCTCCCTCTGCCCCCCCTCTCCCTAATCTCTCCTGTCTGCTCCCACACAAACCAATCTCACCCCAACCTGCTGCTCAGCACCCCCACCCCCTTATTAACCCCCAGCACCTCTGTCTCCCCCAAAACCAACCTCCCAACTGCCACTATTTCATTTAAATTTTTTTTTGGGGCCCCAATTTGTTTTTAACTTATAAGGGGGCCCCTGCCACCAATGTTTGTTTATTTTTCTTTACATTTTTTTTGTTGGGGCCCCAAGTTTTTTTTAACTTATAAGGGGGCCCCTGCCACCAATGTTTTTTTTTTAAAAAAAAAAAAAAATTTAATTTTTTTTTTTTGGGGCCCCAATTTTTTATAAGGGGGCCCTGACCATCAATAGCTTTTTACAACTTGTGTGGGGGGGGTTACTTTTTTAGCGCTGATGTCTGTGTGGTCTTTTAACTGCGATGTGGAGTGGGCGGGAAATGGGGTGGAGCTTGGTCGTCAGTGTGGGCGGGGCCCAGGGGGCCCCAAAAATTTTGTTGTACGGGGCCCCGTGATTTCTAATGGCGGCCCTGTATGAGCCCAACAGAGAGGATCCATGTCCCAATGATGGAGAGAAGATCCATGCCCCAATGATGGAGAGAAGATCCATGTCCCAATGATGGAGAGAAGATCCATGTCTCAATGATAGAGAGAGGATCCATGTCCCAATGATAGAGAGAGGATCCATGTCCCTATGATGGAGATAGGATCCATGTCCCAATGATGGAGAAAGGACCCATGTCCCAATGATGGAGATAGGATCCATGTCCCAATGATGGAGAGAAGATCCATGTCCCAATGATGGAAAGAGGATCAATGTCCCAATGATGGAGAGAAGATCCATGTCCCAATGATGGAGAGAAGATCCATGTCCCAATGATGGAGAGAGGATCAATGTCCCAATGATGGAGAGAGGATCCATGTCCCAATGATAGAGAGAGGATCCATGTCCCAATGATGGAGAGAGGATCCATGTCTCAATGATGGAGAGAGGATCCATGTCTCAATGATAGAGAGAAGATCCATGTCCTTATGGCAGAGAGAGCACTAGAGCAGTTACATTATCATGTGCCCAACTGAAAGAAGCTGCGGGTCAATGATATGGGACAAGGCAGTGTATTGGGCATGAGACATTCATTTTCTTGGAATCCCCTTCTCTGTTACTGAGGGGCTCTAGTGAAGTAGATGGAAGGCACTATAGTGGGTGGGTTATTTCCCTGGCACCCCATGTGTGAAGTCTCAGGAACCAAAGTGTCTCCCCAGACTTGCAAGGAGAGATGCCAGGCTACCCCATGCCAGTAACAAGCCTCACATGATAAGGGCAATGACTGATGAGTGGTCTGTGCCAAGAAAGGGTTAAGTGCCCCCCCCCCTCATGTACTGACAGGAACTCTTAGTTATTTCATTGTATTCCCTGTGTATAACAGGAATCAGATCTCCCCTACGGAGTATAATAAGGATATTACAAGTCACCTTGGAGTTCTGAGTAATGAGTGTTCTCTGCCTGCGGCCTCATATCTGAGCTGGTGGGTGACTGGTAATATCCTTATTATACACAGTGGGGGGCATGTTATCCCCATATACACTGAGCTGTAATAAAGCCACTGGCTCTGGATCCAATGGTTCTGTAATGTATCCCTGACTCATGTGTGTTCATTCCGTGTGTTCATTCCGTGTGTTCATTCCGTGTGTTCATTCCGTGTGTTCATTCCGTGTGTTCATTCCGTGTGTTCCGAGTGCTTGGGTGCAGCACAGAGGGGCAACTAATCACTAATATGTCCAGAACTGGATTCTATATTTCTATATCACGTATGTAGCACTATTAGAGATAAAGGTGCCAGAAATAAAGAGTAACCCTTCTGATGCCAGGTTAGGGTACAGCCGATGGGACTCACAGCAAGCAAAAGAAAGAAGTCCACTAATGCGGTGCACAAGAGCTGACAATTAATCAGCACTAGGAGCTCCTTGGGGGGGAGTATAGGAGTCATAAATAACAAATAATAATAATACACAAAAATATAGGCCCAGCAACCCTATTCAGGTTAATTAATGTTTAAATGATTTTAGCAGACTTACGATATGGATATCCACATTGTAGAAAGATCCGTTATCCAGACAATCCCAGATCCCAAGCATTCTGCATAACAGATCCTATAACATATAAGCACTTGCTCCACTGAAGGAATGGGGTCTCCATAGCCCCCCGTGTCATTTATAAGGAGAGGCACCAAGATACAACCCATGTGCTAGAGCCTTGGTGCCCCCCTGCATCGCCAGCACCCTGAGAGTGAATATGAGGTGCCATTGGGCAGTGAAAGGGTTAAGTGCTCAGGCAAGGAGCAGAGAGAAGTGGCTACAGTGTGGGGCTCAGTCTGACATTAAATGAATGGATTTCCTGATTAACTCCTGGAGCCCCTGATTGGGATTCTAATGAGACTCACGAGTGTCGGACCTTGGGGCCCTTCTTTGCCGCAGCCGATAATCCAAACACAGAGACATCAGGGAAGAGAATTAGTGCCCAGGTTCCAGGGGTATTTACCAGAGAGGGGCAATAAAATAAAGGTTGGTTGAAGGGGCACTTGCTGTAATTGTCTATGGAACTGTCCCTCCAGCTGCCTACGGGGGTCTCCCTGCCCCAGAAAATCCTCCTGTCCATATTCACTGCCCACCAGCACCACAGCAGCTTCAGGGTTAAATTCCACACAATGAAGATGAAGACTCTGACTTGTGTTTAATAAAGAGGCAGCAGCTGTAAAGGGAAAGTACAACATGAAACTGACATTTCAGCACAAACAAGTTCTGATTTGATGACAAATGAGCCAAAAACATAAATATGGCGCAAGCCTCCCTGGTCACATGACACGTGGCGCTATACCCAGGCCCCTCCCATGAGCGCAGATCCTATTTCACTGATTGGCTGTAGTACATGAATCCAGAGGATCCCAGGAGAGCCAATGGGTGATATTACCAGCGGGAGCCTAAGGCAGGGGCTTTTGGGCTTATTGCTTCAACATTTGGCCAGGGCCCTCCTCAGCCATAAGGCCACCCCCAGCCAAGGCTTTAGGCTGCAGCCACGTCTCTGAACCCTTGAGATTTAGGAGTCCCATGGGGGGGGGCTTGGGTGAATGTTCTGTCCCCCCTTTATTGTATCTACAGCTCCAGCAGCACCTCCAGCAGCCAATGTGAGGGATCCCTGATGTTGTCAGGGGGGAGAGGCAGCAGGAGGGCCCCCTGATGCCCATAAATCAGAACAACAGACAAGGAATCTGCAGGGATTTCAGCAGGAGATGTGGGCAGGGAGGTGCCAGTGATGCCCGCGCTTCCCTCTCATTCCACTGGCATCTGCCACCCTCACACTGAGACACACGGGCATCACAGGCCAATGTCAGCTCTTGTAACAACTAATCTGCCACTAACTGTCAGTTACACCGACGGGTGATTTAGTCATTATGTACTGGGCTACTAACTGCCTCTTTTTTATTTATTCCAAGTAGGGGCCCGGGCAGTCGACATTTGTGGCCCTGGAGAGGGAGGAGCAAAAGGACCAGCGGGTGTATCTGCCCAATCCCATGGCATTTACAGGGTTAATTACACCGTCACACGAGTCAACATGAACCTCTTTAACTTCCTTGTGATTAATGGATTCAGATTATTATGTTCAGACAGAGGGGGTTAATATAATAGGGATTAATATAATAGCGGTTAATATAATAGGGGGTTAATATAATAGGGGGTTAATATAATAGGGGGTTAATATAATGAGGGGGGGCAGAAGTGTCAGGGTAGAAAGAACAGCTGGTTTGGATTGTGTGGGCAGGAAAAGGGAAGGGGTTAATAAAGGGGTGGGTCACCTTCAACATTAACTTTATGTTATAGAATGGCTAGTTCCAATAAACTTTTCCATTGCCCTTTCTTTTTTCGTTTTTAAATCATTTGCCTTCTTCTTCTTCAGACTCTTTCCAACTTTCAAATGAGGGTCACTGACCCCATCTAAAAACAAATGCTCTGTGAGGCTACAAATGTATTGTTATTATTACTTTTTATTCCTCATCTTTCTATTCAGGCCTCTCCTATTCATATTCCAGTCTCTTATTCATATCAGTGCATGGTTGCTAGGGGAATTTGGACCCTAGCAACCAGATGGCTGAAATTACAAACTGGAGAGCTGCTGAATAAAAAGCTAAATAAGTCAAAAACCACTAATAATAAAAAATGAAAACAATTGGATTTTGTCTCAGAATATCCCTCTCTACATCATAGTAAGAGTTAATTTAAAGGGGAACATGTCCTTTAAGCGGGAGGAATTATGGGGGGGGGGAGTGAATGTAGAATTGCCCATGTGTAACCCTCCTGCCGTTTATCAGCATCAACTGGAAACACTTTGTTTAATAACATAAAATACATTTCAGTAAAGAGGGACCCGGCGCTGCATTCAGCTCTCTGATTGGCTGAGGAGATGAAGGGTCAGAATTGGCAGAGCAGCCCATATGGGGGGGGGGGGAGGGGTGACGGAGGTGATGCCCCAGGTACATTCCCTGCTCTTCCCAAATCAAATCCCTGGAATGTTCTGTGGGATATTTGTGTTGCACTTAGTAACTCAGGGCCAGTTTCACTGGTTGCTAAGCAACAGCTACAGAAAGGTGATGGGGGGGCACTGGGGCCACTGCCTCCAACATTAACCCCCACACTGCTGCCGTGAACAGTATTAGGGTTAATGGGCAGCCTTCCATGACTGTTGGACTACAACTCCCAGAATCCTCTAGGAGCCAAAGTGTGCAGCAATGCATCCTGGGTAATACAGCCGGCCAGTGAGCGCTCTCTATACTCATAGATCTTCATTTAGTCTCTGCCCAACCCCCTGCCTGTGAAGCTACTGAATATAGTGGCCACTAGTCATTCCCTTATACTGGTCATTCAGTCAATGTATAGACAGGGCACAAGCTGGGGTGTCAGTCGCAGGTTTGGGAATCACTAGGGAACATCTCCAGCCCCCCAGTAATATCCAGAGCAAATGACAGTAGGACTGAGGGGAGACCCTGCGAGTGAGTGATATATACAGTATATACAGGATACAGTATATAGAATACAGTGTATAGGATAAAGTATAGAGGATACAGGATACAGTATATATAGGATAGAGTATATATAGAATACATTATATATAGGATACAGTGTATATAGGATACAGGATATATAGGAAACAGGATATATAGAATACAGTATACCTGTATATAGGATACAGTATATAGGATACAGTATATAGTATACAGGATATATAGGATACAGTATATTTAGAATACAGTATATATAGGATACAGTATATATAGGATACAGTATATAGGATACAGTATATATAGGATACAGGATATATAGGATACAATATATATATATATAGGATACAGTATATACAGGATACAGTATATAGAGGATACAGTATTTATAGGATACAGTATTTATAGGATACAGTATATAGAGGATACAGTGTATAGAGGATACAGTATATATAGGATTCAGTGTATAGAGGATACATTATATATAGGATACATTATATAGAGGATACAGTATATATAGGATACAGTGTATAGAATACGGTACAGAATATATAGGATACAGTATATAATGGATGCAGTGTATATAGGATACAGTGTGTATATATATATATATAGAGAGAGAGAGAGGATACAGTGTATATAGGATACAGTATATAATGGATACAGTGTGTATATATATATATATATAGAGAGAGAGAGAGAGAGAGAGAGAGAGAGAGAGAGAGAGAGAGAGAGAGAGAGAGAGGATACAGTATATATAGGATACAGAGGGATTTGCATATTATACAGATGAAGTATATACAGTATATGAGTCTGGTTATTATGGAGAGTTGCCAGAGGACATTCCTTGTAGATTTTATCTCTGCAGCTGCCACAGACTTTCTCTCTACTCCCCCCCCTCAGTGTGACTGATAAATATGTGACTGTGTTGCCCCCAACTGCCCCAGTTACTGAGTATGACTGTGCCCCCCCCCCCGCTCATGGGATTTCTGTGCTGTGACTCAGTTGTGGGCTCAAGTCTCTATTGATCTGCCCTTGTGCTGCCAGCGCCCCCCTGTGGATGAATTGATCACAGCGACACTTACTGTTTAATTGATGAGACGGGCGTCTGGCCTATTGAGTCCAGGAGACAAGATCACAGTCACTAAGAGAGACCCCAGGCACAACTACAGGATCTAGTGGAATATGTGGGGCCAATAGATTTGTTTAATTGGGTGTATGACCCCCCCCGTCCCCAAGCAGTTGTAAGTAGAGATGGGGGGGTGAGACAAATGGGCACAACCAGTTGCACCAGTCCCAGGGGGGTCACTAATTCTTCTCATTTATTCTTCTGTCAAGTCAATTGGGAAAATGTGAGAAATTCTCTTGGTTCCTCCGTCCTGTAAGAAAGTGTCAGTGAGACTCATCCCTTGTCCTTTCTGTGGTTTTTATGTTTTGCTAATGAAGGTGAATTGCCCTTTAAGCTGCAAGTCACAAATTCCCAAAACAACTACTTATCTTAAATTCTTACAATTGTTTTGTTGCTTATCATAAATTCTTACAATTGTTTTGTTGCTTATCTTAAATTGTTACAGTTGTTTCTTTGCTTATCTTAAATTGTTACAGTTGTTTTCTTGCTTATGTTAAATTCTTACAATTGTTTTCTTGCTTATCTTAAATTCTTACAATTGTTTTCTTGCTTATCATTAATTGTTACAATTGTTTTCTTGCTTATCTTAAATTGTTACACTGGGTTCTTTGCTTATCTTAAATTGTTACAATTGTTTTGTTGCTTATCATAAATTGTTACAATTGTTTTGTTGCTTATCATAAATTGTTACAATTGTGTTGTTGCTTATCTTAAATTGTTACAGTTGTTTCTTTGCTTATCTTAAATTGTTACAATTGTTTTCTTGCTTATCTTAAATTCTTACAATTGTTTTCTTGCTTATCATTAATTGTTACAATTGTTTTGTTGCTTATCTTAAATTGTTACAATTGTTCCTTTGCTTATTTTAAATTGTTGTAATTGTTTCTTTTCTTATCCTAAATTGTAACAATTGTTTCATTGCACCTGCCACATATTCTGGGGTCTCTGCCAAAAGCCAATGAAGTTTTAGAAACTACGTTTTTCTGGCTGTTCAGTGCAGGAGATCAAAGAGAAAGATGGGACATTTCAGTAACAATCCGGGACTGTGGGCTGAGCTGTCAAAATCGGGACTGTCCCACGAATAACAGCACCATTAGCAGATATGCAGAAGGTCGCAAAGGCATTTTTGGGCCGGCCTACACTCTGCCCCATGTATGTTAGTCTTGGATTGGGCCCAGATGAGTCTTGATTAACCCAAATACCCAAACTGGCCCAGGACTCAAACAGACCTCACAGGACCCAACCAATCAGCCATTCACAAGACATTTAGTCACAATATAAAAAACCTTCCGGCAAACTGTATCCCCCACCCTATATGTTCCTCATCATGTCTGTAGGGGCACAGGGGCAGTTCCATTATATCTGTAGGGGCACAGGGGCAGTTCCATTATATCTGTAGGGGCACAGGGGCAGTTCCATTATATCTGTAGGGGCACAGGGGCAGTTCCATTATATCTGGAGGGGCACAGGGGCAGTTCCATTATATCTGGAGGGGCACAGGGGCAGTTCCATTATATCTGTAGGGGCACAGGGGCAGTTCCATTATATCTGTAGGGGCACAGGGGCAGTTCCATTATATCTGTAGGGGCACAGGGGCAGTTCCATTATATCTGTAGGGGCACAGGGGCAGTTCCATTATATCTGTAGGGGCACAGGGGCAGTTCCATTATATCTGGAGGGGCACAGGGGCAGTTCCATTATATCTGGAGGGGCAGTTTGGATGTGACACTTATGTAAGAAACATCTGCGGAGGTTTAACCCTTTGGTTTGGGCACAATAGGGAAGAATTGATGGCGCTGCATCAGCTCAGGCTTCAGCCCCCAGTGTAATTAGCTCTAATTATAGGGAGAATCGTTCTGCTTTTTTATTCCTTTGTTCTGTAATCCCCAATTATATGTCAATTCCAAACTGCCTCCCTAATGTGAGAGACCTGATGCCCTACTGGAAATCCTTTGTGGCTGCCTAATAACTTTGTATGTAGAAAAATGAGATATTTATGCAATTTCTAGTCAGGGGTGGAAAGGCTCAAAGTGGCCCCTATCCTGCAGAGCTTGCACTCATTTGCTAGCCACTGAAACTGAGAGAGAATATGGAGCTGGGCACTCATTCACTATTATAACCTTTCATGGGTAACACTGAATGTTGGGTAATATTAGGGTTGAAGTGACACTTTGGTGTGAGGAGAAAATAATACTATTTTATACCAAACGATCATCATTGTGAGCGACTGAAACCCCCATGTGTAATTATTGGCACCAAGATGATTGACACCAGCAGATCCGTCACATTTTGTGTCACATTATTGGATGTGGGATAGAAATGGTCTTGTGTTCAGCCAACAAATCTGACCCATAATGCAATTGCTTATTGGGGTGACAGTCACTTCCTCATTACCCCAATTACAGTGTCTTGTGTACAGCCTTGTGCCTTTATATGGTCACAGAACAACCCCTCAGTGACTTCTAATATCCTTATCATTTACAGTAGGGGGTACATTATCCCTTATAATACATGAGTGATACTCAGAGTTCCCTGTCTAACTCAGCCTGCAGCCTTGTGCCTTTATATGGTCACAGAACAACCCCTCAGTGACTTCTAATATCCTTATCATTTACAGTAGGGGGTACATTATCCCTTATAATACATGAGTGATACTCAGAGTTCCCTGTATAACTCAGCCTGCAGCCTTGTGCCTTTATATGGTCACAGAACAACCCCTCAGTGACTTCTAATATCCTTATCATTTACAGTAGGGGGTACATTATCCCTTATAATACATGAGTGATACTCAGAGTTCCCTGTATAACTCAGCCTGCAGCCTTGTGCCTTTATATGGTCACAGAACAACCCCTCAGTGACTTCTAATATCCTTATCATTTACAGTAGGGGGTACATTATCCCTTATAATACATGAGTGATACTCAGAGTTCCCTGTATAACTCAGCCTGCAGCCTTGTGCCTTTATATGGTCACAGAACAACCCCTCAGTGACTTCTAATATCCTTATCATTTACAGTAGGGGGTACATTATCCCTTATAATACATGAGTGATACTCAGAGTTCCCTGTATAACTCAGCCTGCAGCCTTGTGCCTTTATATGGTCACAGAACAACCCCTCAGTGACTTCTAATATCCTTATCATTTACAGTAGGGGGTACATTATCCCTTATAATACATGAGTGATACTCAGAGTTCCCTGTATAACTCAGCCTGCAGCCTTGTGCCTTTATATGGTCACAGAACAACCCCTCAGTGACTTCTAATATCCTTATCATTTACAGTAGGGGGTACATTATCCCTTATAATACATGAGTGATACTCAGAGTTCCCTGTATAACTCAGCCTGCAGCCTTGTGCCTTTATATGGTCACAGAACAACCCCTCAGTGACTTCTAATATCCTTATCATTTACAGTAGGGGGTACATTATCCCTTATAATACATGAGTGATACTCAGAGTTCCCTGTATAACTCAGCCTGCAGCCTTGTGCCTTTATATGGTCACAGAACAACCCCTCAGTGACTTCTAATATCCTTATCATTTACAGTAGGGGGTACATTATCCCTTATAATACATGAGTGATACTCAGAGTTCCCTGTATAACTCAGCCTGCAGCCTTGTGCCTTTATATGGTCACAGAACAACCCCTCAGTGACTTCTAATATCCTTATCATTTACAGTAGGGGGTACATTATCCCTTATAATACATGAGTGATACTCAGAGTTCCCTGTATAACTCAGCCTGCAGCCTTGTGCCTTTATATGGTCACAGAACAACCCCTCAGTGACTTCTAATATCCTTATCATTTACAGTAGGGGGTACATTATCCCTTATAATACATGAGTGATACTCAGAGTTCCCTGTATAACTCAGCCTGCAGCCTTGTGCCTTTATATGGTCACAGAACAACCCCTCAGTGACTTCTAATATCCTTATCATTTACAGTAGGGGGTACATTATACCTTATAATACATGAGTGATACTCAGAGTTCCCTGTATAACTCAGCCTGCAGCCTTGTGCCTTTATATGGTCACAGAACAACCCCTCAGTGACTTCTAATATCCTTATCATTTACAGTAGGGGGTACATTATCCCTTATAATACATGAGTGATACTCAGAGTTCCCTGTATAACTCAGCCTGCAGCCTTGTGCCTTTATATGGTCACAGAACAACCCCTCAGTGACTTATAATATCCTTATCATTTACAGTAGGGGGTACATTATCCCTTATAATACATGAGTGATACTCAGAGTTCCCTGTATAACTCAGCCTGCAGCCTTGTGCCTTTATATGGTCATAGAACAACCCCTCAGTGACTTCTAATATCCTTATCATTTACAGTAGGGGGTGTTTAACCATTTAAGAAGCAGTCTCACTGATAGTTAATAACACAGATGAATAATGTTTTTAGTGGATTAACAGAATGTGACTGACTGAGCAGAAATGATATTATTCAGTGTGACACTTGGGTTTCCCATACAGAATTAAACACATTACAAACTGTCAGTTAAGTGAGGGATGGTGGCAGTTGCCTATTATATTCTCAGGTCACGCAGGGTTAATTGCTTTGTTCTCTCAGCAGGTAGAAGTGTATGGGTCGTGTTGTATAATTCCCACTCGCACATTACAGATTTAGGAATTAAATTGCTGGTTTATATGTTATTGATACCATTTCCCAGTCACCGCCACATACACCGGCACTTGTGGGAAAGCACTGAGGTAACTAATTGTGCCTTTAAGGCACTTCTGTGAGTCACTCGCAATTTGCTCAGAAGAATAAAACAAATCCCAAACTATTTTCCAAATATACATTATTATAAATTTATATTGAGTCATAAAATGAAGCTGGAGGGAGAGGCAAGTGGATGGGAACAGAAAAAAAGCAGAAATATTTAACCGCTTTTGAACTTCCATTTACACCAGGGAGGAAGCAGCTGATGAGCTTTCCTGTTCCATAGAGACAAGTCTAATCACGGAACCACTGAGAGACGGGAGCCTGGGGGGTAGTTGAAAGGAGACTGAAACATGTGGACAGATCTGGGACTGGATGGGATTCACTTCATTTCCCCAAATTCTCTGATTTCTGACACTGTGCTGAGAGATTGGCCAATGGCTTGTACTGTAAGGGGCATTTGTAGCGCACAGTGAGGGGTATTTGGATTTCCTGCTGCCTAGTGTCTAACAACACAGATGTAAAGAATAGTCTGGTGTTCAAAGGGTTAAAGATCAAACAATTAGCCCAAATGATATTTGATTGGTTCCTGCAGAACCACAGAAACTCCCATAGACTGAAGGGAAAATCTGATTATTTTATAGGATTGGGAAGAAATAATTAGGGCACAGCAAACGCCCAGAGACGAGGCGTCACCCCAATGGTTCCTAGGCGGGGGCTGCCTTCCCTCCCGTGTCCCTATTAGAGGTGCCACTTGTATCTGGGAGACAGGAGATAATGCCCCCCGCACAGTGTCAGTCTCACAGGGGCCAGGCCTGGATTTGTGGAAAGGCCCGGGCCTGGGGCGCAAGGATTTTAGGGGGCGGCATGTTGCCCAACCACACCCACATCAAAAACACTGGGGATGCCCAGGAGATACAATTATTTTGTTAATTTCCCATGCGCTAATCCCAATTGCTCTGGTCCAGATGATGAAAATTTGCAAGAATAAAGGGGAGGGGACAGGGTCGATGTGTAAATCCCACTATCAACAACACCCTCAGTTCCCCCCAAGTGAATTCACAACATGTGGAGCCCAAACACTGATGGAACATAAGGAGATTTGTCACCCAATGTGAATTGTTCTACTGCCTCTAGAGGGGTCATAGGTCGGGGGCACACGAATGACTCATTGAAATGCAAAGTATTAAAGATCTGGTGTGACCAATCAGAAACCTTTCCTAATGGAGGGGGCGTGGGGCCTGTGTTTAGGGGTCAGTTGAGATGTGGGGGTCGGTGCCACATGTTGGAAGTAAGAGTTCACATATGACACAGACAAGGTGGAGTAATGGGCTGAAGTCTCACACTCACATCACTCACCTCTGTGCCCCCAAGCAAAGTCAGTACTGAATAATGTTCTACACCAGAGACAACCACAAGGACCCATTCTACCCCCACCTCTACTGCCTCTGTCTTCTCTTACTCCATCTTTATTATATTGTCTCCATCTTGTTTTACTGTCGCCATCTTGCCCTACTTTCCCCATCTTGTCCTACTGTCTCCATTGTGCCCTACTGTCTCCATCTTGTCCTACTGTCTCCATCTTGTCCTACTGTCTCCATCGTGCCCTACTTTCTCCATCGTGCCCTACTGTCTCCATCGTGCCCTACTTTCTCCATCTTGTCCTACTGTCTCCATCTTGCCCTACTGTCTCCATCTTGTCCTACTGTCTCCATCTTGTCCTACTGTCTCCATCTTGTCCTACTGTCTCCATCGTGCCCTACTTTCTCCATCTTGTCCTTTTGTCTCCATCTTGTCCTACTGTCTCCATCTTGTCCTACTGTCTCCATCTTGTCCTACTGTCTCCATTGTGCCCTACTTTCTCCATCTTGTCCTACTGTCTCCATCGTGCCCTACTGTCTCCATCGTGCCCTACTGTCTCCATCTTGTCCTACTGTCTCCATCGTGCCCTACTGTCTCCATCTTGTCCTACTGTCTCCATCTTGCCCTACTGTCTCCATCTTGTCCTACTGTCTCCATCCTGTCCTACTGTCTCCATCGTGCCCTACTTTCTCCATCTTGTCCTACTGTCTCCATCGTGCCCTACTGTCTCCATCGTGCCCTACTGTCTCCATCTTGTCCTACTGTCTCCAACTTGCCCTACTGTCTCCATCTTGTCCTACTGTCTCCATCTTGTTGGTTCTGGTACCAGAGATCAGTGCCACTGATGGATTTCCAATTGTGGAATAAATACAGAGCGAGACTGGAGTCTGATTAAAGTCAAAAACACAATGGAGCTGGACTGGAGCTGCATGTATGTTGGACAAGTAAGGGAAGGGGTTAAGTTATGCAGAGGGTCAGTTGGTGAAGGTGTATCTGCCCCAAATCTTTCGGTCAGTTACATCCCAGAGATTCTGCACCACAATTTGGGTGGAGCTGATGGTGGTTTAGGTGAGTGGCCTGTGGCCCATGGTTTGGGTGGGAGTGGCCTGTAGGGGGAGCTGAGTTGAAAATATGAGAGTAAATATTAATACAGTGATGTTGTGGCAGAGAGTGGAGCCCTCCGTGTGTCCCCTTCCCATCATCCCCTGCTGTGCAACTCTGTGTTTCATTCAGCCAATAATGTTGCACAGAAACCTGCGCCACTCACTCTCCGAGGGACTTGATGAACTGCTCATTCAATTCTGGCAACAAACACTGGGGGGGGTTATTCAATGAACCCCTTCTCTCAGTGGTGCAACTGAAATATTCTGTACATCTCAATTGGTTAAGGGGTGCAGGCTAGGGATTTAGCAAACGTCGGAAAAAATGTTCGCGAACATATTTGCGAACTTGCGTCAAAAATGCGAACGGTTCGCGAACGTCGCGAACCCCATAGACTTCAATGGGAAGGCGAATTTTAAAAGCTAGAAAAGACTTTTCTGGCCAGAAAAATGATTTTAAAGTTGTTTAAAGGGTGCAACGACCTGGACAGTGGCATGCCAGAGGGGGATCAAGGGCAAAAATGTATCTGAAAAATCCATTGTTGACACAGCGCTGCGTTTTGTGCTGTAAAGGGCAGAAATCACACTACGTCACTCAGGTGATGTTTCTGGACACGGAATGTGAAAAAGCTCACACAGCTAGGTGGCACTTGGTTAAAGACTGGGCAAACAATGCCTGCAAGGGCAAAGTATACAGTAGTGGATACGGAATATATTATTGCTGCTGTAAAAACATCACTCAGGTGATGTTTACGGACACGGAATTATTATTGTTATTTAGACAGAATGTGAACAAGCTCACACAGCTAGGTGGCAGTTGTTTGAAGAACACACTGGGCAAACAATGCCTGCAAGTGCACTACTATTGGTGCACTACTATGAAGAACAGCAAACAGCACTGGACACGTTAAAGAACAGTAAGATAAGTAAAATAAAAAAAAATATATATATGTATATTAAAAAAAAAATTACTCTGGTTGGTGCTGAACTACTAGGAGCAGCACACCAGTCCCACTCCCCAACACAGCTAGACTAATAGCACTGGGCTCTTATAGTAGCAAAGTAAAAAAACAAAAAAGAAAATAAAAGCAGTCCTTACAAGGACTATTGGGTTATTACAGCAGTCAGCAGATGAGATCAGAAGAGATCAGTGCCCACAGCAGCTACATACAGAGCACTGCAGTAGAAGGTAGATTACTAGTCAGCAAAGCTACCTAAGCTTAAATGTCCCTCAAATCCCTGCAGACTTCTGTCCCTACAATACAGAGCAGTATCAAGTAGATTACTAGCCAGCAAACTTACTATCAACTGTCCCTCAAATCACTAACAGCTCTCTCCCTACACTAGCTCTTGCAAGCACACACAGGCAGAATGAAAAAACGCTGCAGGGCTTCAGTTTATATATGGAAGGGGAGTGGTCCAGGGGGTGTGGGGGTGGTCCAGGAGGGAGAGCTTCCAGATTGGCTGACATGTATCTGCTGGTCTGGGGGAGAAATGGCAAAAAAAGCGCCAGCTAAGGCAAACCCAAATTGGCGAACGTCGCGCGACGTTCACGAACATTCGGCGAACACGAACAGTCGATGTTCGCGGGTGAACAGTCCGCGACATCCCTAGTGCAGGCTGTCAGAATCCACGAGAGCCTGATAATGGACCGTGTGTAGTGATGTCACAGTGCGTAGTGATGTCACAGTCACACAATGTAGTAATGTACACCTGTAACCCCAATAGCAGTATCTATGCAGCAGGTATTGGGGTGTTCCTATCATGGGGGGCCTAGCTGGGAAAATGTATGTGCAGCTTCCCCATCTGCTTCTGATTAGACTGCAAGCTCTTGTGCATCAAGCATAGATCACTTGCCCAGCTGATGTTTACTGGGTGCAAGGCTGATGTACATAAGTGCTGTGCAACAGGAAGCCATGGTGCAGGGTACAAATTTAGTAATGGGGTAAAGGTACAACAATCAGTTCCCACCATAATGCGGCATTTTCCCAGAATTCCAGTGGAATTAATGAAAACGACCAATCACACAACTGCCTGTAAATACAACGCACATTAACTCACAACATTGGCCATATACACAGCCCTCAACTGGGCACAGTGCAGAAAAGGAGCCCATTGGTCAGTGAATACAGATGGGGCGGAGCTTGCTGCCATTACTCCTGTTCTTCCCCGCACTCTACACGGAATATAATGCCTTTCCTTGTGTAACTGACAGACGAGTGGGAAATAATTTTTGGAATGACAGTTCCTAGTTAAAGCCCAAGTATAATGAACTTCTCCTTGTCCGTAAAACTGAGACACATGTTGCGGCTTAGGGAAGGGAGGGGTTTGTTTATATGGAGTTTATCACTTGACTAAACCTCCAGGGAATGGGGGAGTAAAAGTAATAAGGAAAGAGATTATAGTCAAGGAATCTTTATAGTAATCCAATAAATGAGCCCAACTGCAAGCTGCTTGCCCCTTGCTTATAATTATACACACGGCTTCTTACCCCACGGCCTGATCCCTGGTGCCCCCCAGAGGGCACAACTTTACACACGTGACTGAGATTTAAAGGCAAAGTTACTACTCAGAGCAGGGTGAGCAGTTGTTGGGTGAGGGGGATGCGGGTGCCGTTCCAGTGGAAGTGTGTTGGGGGGTCACCCAGTGAATTAGGGGCGTATACAAAGAAGGGGCTCAGCTCAAACGCCAGCGATGATTTGACCAGTCCGACGGCGCCACATCTCTCCGGGGCCGGGTGGTACAGACGCCCATTGTCCGGCAACATCACCAGATTCTCCGGCTCAAATGGAACGGTCAGTTTGTCCCCTCCCCCGCAGTAGGACAGGAGTTGGGCCCCCGAGGTCCCGTCGGTCAGCAGGTGAGTGAATACGATTGGCCGGTCATCACAGCGAATGAAATTCCTCTCTCTGCCGCAGGGGGAAACGTATGGGAAATCCTGGTACCGCCCAGTCTCATTCCTCCGGAGTTGCTTGAAGAAGAACCCCAAGAACTGACGCTCTGTATCAGGAAAGAACCGTCAGGGCAACAAACACCAATCTGCCCCCCCACCCACCCAGCAAGTGATTCTGCACCACCAGGGGGCGCTAGACTAGAGTTGATTCCCATGGCAACTGCACTGCCAACTGAGGGGACGGCACAAAGCATGCTGGGACATGGGCACAAATAAGGGGCATATTTATTAACATTACAGACAAACATCACTGCAGATGTTGCCCATAACAACCAATCAAATCGTTGCTTCTGTTTTCTAACTTGTAGGTGAGCGTACAAATCAAATTTCTTATTGTTGCTATGGGCAACATCGCCAGTGATTTGTTTATGTTATATAGAGGCGCCACATTGGTAGGGAATCCCATAACCTGACTGCCCTTACAGTAAAGAACCCCTTCCTATGCTGATGGTGAGATCTCCTTTCCTCCCCACCAATGAATCACTCATTCCTCTTTCCCACCTTAACATGGAACCTCCTTTCTTCTAATCTAATTGGCTCCTGTCTGCTGGGAGGAGCTACTGGTGAATAAAGCATCCGACCCTTCCTTGTACCTATCTAATGTATCAGCCTGTACCCCTGATTCACTTCCCAGCTCTCCCTGTAACACCCCTTTCCCTCCTCTAATCTCATTGGCTCCCTCCTGTCTGCTGGGAGGAGCTACTGGTGAATAAAGCATCCGACCCTTCCTTGTACCTATCTAATGTATCAGCCTGTACCCCTGATTCACTTCCCAGCTCTCCCTGTAACACCCCTTTCCCTCCTCTAATCTCATTGGCTCCCTCCTGTCTGCTGGGATGAGCTACTGGTGAATAAAGCATCCGACCCTTCCTTGTACCTATCTAATGTATCAGCCTGTACCCCTGATTCACTTCCCAGCTCTCCCTGTAACACCCCTTTCCCTCCTCTAATCTCATTGGCTCCCTCCTGTCTGCTGGGAGGAGCTACTGGTGAATAAAGCATCCGACCCTTCCTTGTACCTATCTAATGTATCAGCTTGTACCCCTGATTCACTTCCCAGCTCTCCCTGTAACACCCCTTTCCCTCCTCTAATCTCATTGGCTCCCTCCAGTCTGCTAGGAGGAGCTACTGGTGAATAAAGCATCCAACCCTTCCTTGTACCTATCAAATGTATCAGCCTGTACCACTGATTCACTCTCCCCTATAGCACTTACCCTTATAGCATGTGATGAAATTCTTCACTTTTGTATCATCCAAGAAGAGCTGTAGGGATGAGAGGTGGGAGGGGCATAGAGACGGGGAGGGAGGGAAGTTACTAGTCGGGTGTGGGAGGTGCCATATAGACACAGCCCTTACTAAATTGCTGAATTAAAGGATTGTTCCCCTTTAAATTAACATCAGTATGATGCAGAGAGGGATATTCTGAGACAATTTGCAATTGGTTTTCATTTTTTATTATTTGTGGTTTTTGACTTAATTTAGCTTTTTATTCAGCAGCTCACCAGTTTGTAAATTCAGCCATCTGGTTGCTAGGGTCCAAATTCCCCTAGCAACCAAGCACTGATGTGAATAAGAGACTGGAATATGAATAGGAGAGGCCTGAATAGAAAGATGAGGAATAAAAAGTAACAATAAAAATACATTTGTAGCCTTACAGAGCATTTGTTTTTAGATGGGGTCAGTGACCCCCATTGGAAATCTGAAGAAAGTGAGAAGAAGAAAGAAATAAATAAAACACAATTAAAACAAAAAAACAAAGAGCAATTGAAACATTGCTTAGAATCAGTTCGTGGCAGTCAGGGCAGCAGCAGAATGGGGGCGGGGCTGAGAGCAGTAACACGTCACTGACAGGCCCCAGTATTTAGTGGGCGGGTAACGAGGAGCCAGTGGCCCTGAGTGGGCGGGTAACACTGTGGGAGGGGGTCGGACTAAACTCAGTGAGTTACTCGGGGGTCGCTACAGAATATCGGGGAAATGAAGGTTGCCCCGCCCTAGTGACTGCGCAGAAGTGGCGCTGATTGGCTCCTGTGCGTGACCTCCCCCCTGGCACACAGACTGCGCTGATTGGCTCACCTGCCCCTGATGGTCGATATAGTAGAAATACTCGCGCACTCGGGCTTCGGGGCTTTGGCCCTGCTGGTAGTGGCCCGGGGGCGAGTGAAGGTTCCTGCGCGGAAGAAGGCGGGAGAGGACCCGGAGAGGCGCAGTCAAGAACATGGCGCGCGCACACACACCGGAAGTCCCTCACTGTTGTAATAGCAACATCCGCCCCGTCATCCGCGCGGGAAAGCGGCTCTTAATGTCGTGACATAGAGGCTGCCTCTGATTGGCTGGAAGTTGCTGCTGTGGATGAGACTGACAGGGAGTTGCTGGTGTGAATGAGGGCGGCAGGGAGTTGCTGGTGGTGAGGGGGACAGGGCGTTGTTGGTGTGTGAGGGGGCAGGGAGTTGGTGTGAATGAGGGGGGCAGGGAGTTGTTGCTGTGTGAGGGGGCAGGGAGTTGGTGTGTGAGGGGGCAGGGAGTTGGTGTGAATGAGGGGGGCAGGGAGTTGTTGCTGTGTGAGGGGGCAGGGAGTTGGTGTGTGAGGGGGCAGGGAGTTGGTGTGAATGAGCGGGGCAGGGAGTTGCCGGTGTGTGAGGGGACAGGGAGTTGCCGGTGTGTGAGGGGACAGGGAGTTGCCGGTGTGTGAGGGGGGCAGGGAGTTGCCGGTGTGAATGAGGGGGGCAGGGAGTTGCCGGTGTGTGAGGGGACAGGGAGTTGCTGGTGTGAATGAGGGGACAGGGAGTTGCTGGTGTGTGAGGGGACAGGGAGTTGCCGGTGTGTGAGGGGACAGGGAGTTGCCGGTGTGTGAGGGGGCAGGGAGTTGCCGGTGTGAATGAGGGGGGCAGGGAGTTGCCGGTGTGTGAGGGGACAGGGAGTTGCCGGTGTGTGAGGGGACAGGGAGTTGCTGGTGTGAATGAGGGGACAGGGAGTTGCTGGTGTGTGAGGGGACAGGGAGTTGCTGGTGTGTGAGGGGACAGGGAGTTGCTGGTGTGTGAGGGGACAGGGAGTTGCCGGTGTGTGAGGGGACAGGGAGTTGCCGGTGTGTGAGGGGACAGGGAGTTGCTGGTGTGTGAGGGGGCAGGGAGTTGCCGGTGTGAATGAGGGGGGCAGGGAGTTGCCGGTGTGTGAGGGGACAGGGAGTTGCCGGTGTGTGAGGGGGCAGCGAGTTGCCGGTGTGTGAGGGGACAGGGAGTTGCCGGTGTGTGAGGGGGCAGGGAGTTGCTGGTTTGAATGAGGGGGGCAGGGAGTTGCTGGTGTGTGAGGGGACAAGGAGTTGCTGGTGTGAATGAGGGGGCAGGGAGTTGCTGGTGTGTGAGGGGACAGGGAGTTGCTGGTGTGTGAGGGAGGCAGGGAGTTGCTGGTGTGTGAGGGGACAGGGAGTTGCCGGTGTGAATGAGGGAGGCAGGGAGTTGCCGGTGTGAATGAGGGAGGCAGGGAGTTGCTGGTACAAATGCTGATGTGAGTGTAGTTGATAGGGAAGAAGATAAAGGGGAGATGGAGGAGACTGTATGAAATCTCCAGTTTCTCTATAAGGGGCCCCGGAACACACAACATTTCCCCAGTTCTTGTGCCACGGGCCCTCGGGTGTAACTTTCTGAGCCGTCAGGTTCCGGGTGCGACCCCCGCTCACTTCATTCTTGTGATACAGGAGCTGCCATGTTGCTCCATTTAATCTGCAGTTCTACTCCCTGTCAGTAGTGGGAGCTCCTAGAGAAGAATATAACCCCGCCCACTTCAGGAAGTACAAGGTGGGATTCCTGCCCTGGATCCCAAGGAACCTCTAGGGCGGAGCCAGAGTAGATAAAAACCGTGTGACGCTTTTTGAGTTCTCGGTTTATTCGGGAATTTATTGTGATTTCTACTCAGGAGTCACAGCAAAGAAGGGACAGGACCGTTGGACAGAGAAACAGAATTGAGTCGGGTTTTATTCTCTTCCAGTCATTTCATATTTATAATAAATTAAAGTCATTAAAATAAAATAGATCTGTAGAAACAGTGAAAAACTCACATCCAAGAACTGAAGAGCAAAGAGCATATTCCCTAAATGTATAAACTGTGCCCAAGAAGCACGCGGGGGGTGAGACCACCAAACAGCTGTCGAGTACACACGGACCGACCTGTCAAACTACATTTCCCAGAAGCCACTAGAGGCTGGGCTTTGTAGTTGAACTGCAGCTGATGTGGGACGTGCCTGTGTGACTATTGTACAAATCAGTATATATATCATACCTGCCAATATTCCAAAATCTGGGACATCCTTGCACACATCCTTAATCCTCTAGGGCCGTCCTTATCCTAGTTGGCTCCACCCCTGCTTACTAAGGAAGAACAGTTGACATTTAAACAAACAGTACTCACGTTTCAGCTGTACATAACGGAAACTGGTGACGTGATACAATATTATATTGTATCCTTTATAATCAATAGACTGGGGCCTATTTGACATTCCCTTTCATTAGTCAGAAATTCTCACCCAAATACTCTAAAAAAAAAATTCTGAAAGAGAAACATTTCACAGTATAGAGACCCCCTGCGGCCTGTCCCACTTCTCACATAGTGATGATCTGCCCAGTCCAATTGCCCCAGCCTTACTGTCTAGAGCCAACCATCGCCCCGGCCTTACTGTATAGAGCCAACCATCGCCCCGGCCTTACTGTACAGAGCCAACCATCGCCCCGGCCTTACTGTACAGAGCCAACCATCGCCCCGGCCTTACTGTACAGAGCCAACCATCGCCCCGGCCTTACTGTACAGAGCCAACCATCGCCCCGGCCTTACTGTACAGAGCCAACCATCGCCCCGGCCTTACTGTACAGAGCCAACCATCGCCCCGGCCTTACTGTACAGAGCCAACCATCGCCCCGGCCTTACTGTACAGAGCCAACCATCGCCCCGGCCTTACTGTACAGAGCCAACCATCGCCCCGGCCTTACTGTACAGAGCCAACCATCGCCCCGGCCTTACTGTACAGAGCCAACCATCGCCCCGGCCTTACTGTACAGAGCCAACCATCGCCCCGGCCTTACTGTACAGAGCCAACCATCGCCCCGGCCTTACTGTACAGAGCCAACCATCGCCCCGGCCTTACTGTACAGAGCCAACCATCGCCCCGGCCTTACTGTACAGAGCCAACCATCGCCCCGGCCTTACTGTATAGAGCCAACCATCGCCCCGGCCTTACTGTATAGAGCCAACCATCGCCCCGGCCTTACTGTATAGAGCCAACCATCGCCCCGGCCTTACTGTATAGAGCCAACCATCGCCCCGGCCTTACTGTATAGAGCCAACCATCGCCCCGGCCTTACTGTATAGAGCCAACCATCGCCCCGGCCTTACTGTATAGAGCCAACCATTGCCCCGGCCGTACTGTATAGAGCCAACCATTGCCCCAGCCTTACTGTATAGAGCCAACCATTGCCCCAGCCTTACTGTATAGAGCCAACCATTGCCAGGGAGTAGGACTTGGTCGCAGACCAAACGTTCAAGTGAATCTGGGGTGTTCTACGACCCCCCCCCTCAGAAACTATGGACCTATCCATCTCTTTGGATACATGTTCCTCACTGATTAGTTTCTTTGGACCTTCTTCCTCCTCCTCATCATCAGATTCCTCCAGAGATTCCTGGTATTAACATGATCTGGAACAAACAACTGTGCAGGAGATTCTGGAAACAACCTTATCATTCCTACTTCTTCTGGGTAACAATTTATAGTAGGACATTATTACAGAGATGTCTCTCTGCTCTAGAACTCTCAATCTAGTGATTCTGCAAAAGCACATGCTCTAGAACAAGGTTAACGGGTTACTTAAGGACTTAAAATCCTGCTCTACAACAGGGACTAAGGACTTCTAATATGATTATGGATTGTAGGGTGGGTTGGAAGGTAGAATATTGCAATGAAGGGGTTCTAATGAGATTAGGGATTTTGGGTAAATCGAATCTAGAACATTAAGGTGTTCTAATAAAATCAAGGTCTGATCTAGAACATTATGACTAGGGGTCACCTATGAGATAAGGGATTCTAGATAATAACCTGCAGTTGACCAGTATCACATAGGGTTTCTAGGTAAGGACAAAATATCGAACATTATGACAAAGAGGTTCCAATGTGATCAATAATTCTGGGTAATATCCTGCTCTAGAACATTATAATGAAAGGGGGTCTTGTGAGATTGAGGAATCTTGGTAATGCATCTCAGTCTGCTCTAGAACATTATGATTATGAGGTTCTAATGAAATTGGGGATTCTGGCAAATGACAGACACTAGAACATTATGATTTAGAGCTTATGATAAGGTTCAGGGTTGTGGGCAATGAGCCGCTCTAGAACATGACAGATACAGGAGTGTGCAGCAAGGAAGTGCTAGACTATACTATTATAGTCTGTAGCCATAAGCTCTTCTGACCAGGATAAGCTACATGGAAGCCAATGGGCCGGGGTATCAGAGAATAATAATGGACAATACCCTTGCTACTAGGTGGCCTGGGCTTTTCTTGGTCCATGGAGATGGTGCATCAAAACACAAGGTGTATAGACCTCTATATACACTGTACATATCACACATCAGTAAGTTACACCATAAATATATACATTTGCCTATTGGTTGAGGGTCCCACCAACCCCAGCTTTCAGCCTGCACCACAGATGTGATTGGCCCTGGGGGGAGGGGTCAGGAGAATGTCCCACTGCTGGGAGATATTGCACATACTGCAGGGGCCAATCTATTTAGCACAAATACATTTGCCCATTTACAATGTAACCATCTCTCTTCCTGCAGTACTTACCTGGCTCCTGTCCCTGCCCTTCTGCTCCACTTCCTGTGTCTATGATTCAAGCTCCGCCCTCCTCTAGGGAGTGGGGACAGTGAATATCAAGCTGACTGCTTTTCCATACATTGTCAGAATTTCAATGAAGCACAGGCCCCACCTATTGGTCAGGACAGGGCATTGCAGCATTATGGCAGCTTCTGACACCAGTAATGTCATTATATTTCTTCCCTGTTCCTACACCTTGATAAGCTCCTCCTCCTGCGCCGCAGCCCCTGTTGCTGATATATAATTATCTCTGTCTCCTCTTTCTGAGCCGCAATGCTGGGTGCCCTCCTCTGCAGCCTCCCAACTCATACAAGAACATGTGGGGGACTGGAGAAGCTTTGGGGGGAGGTATCTAATGATAATTGTGAGTGCAAGAATGGCAGTTGTGTAAGGCTGCTGTATGTGGCAGTTGGTGTGGCAGCTCTATACAATAATATCAAATTAATGGGCAACACTCACTGCTTTACACACGAGGGGGGCTGGGATCCCCTGGGAGTTCTGCTGGATGTGATCCCCCCAATACTAATAATGAATAAGAAGCTTCCCAGCTCCATGCACAAGTGTTGGCTTCAGCCCACAAACTGGAAGCTCCATCAGCAGAGATTGTCACATTATTTAATCCCTCTATGAACGGATCATATGACAGTTACTGAAAAAAAGAAATAAATAACAAATGTTCTCTTTTGCTTGTGGTACCGCCCCAAACATGCAGCCTGGGACCATGTCCTGCTCATTATATATATATATATCTATATATATATATATATATATATACACAGTACATGTATATGCAGGGATCTATTATCCAGAAAGCTTTGGAATACAGCAATGGCACGTGCCGCAGGTAACTATGGAAACAAACCTTCATTTCTGGCAGAGCTGCTGTAACACTGCCATTGTGCCCCCTCTGATTGGGACCAATGTGTCGGGACTGCAGTGTTTCTGGGTTACTCATTCAGTAGCCCGAGGGCTCAGGAATTGTGGGTACCACATCCCAGGACCATGTACAGGGAAGAGTAGAACACACACACACATACATATACCTACACGCATGGCACACACATATACCCACATATAAGCGGCCGCTGCCTAGAATGGAAACAAAGTGCCACGTAACACAGACATTGCTGTGGCATCAGTAAAATGCCAGGGAAGGGATTGTACAAGGTCACAATGATGGGGGGGATGACAAATATCCTGGATAAAGCAAAGCTATGAATGTGCCAACCTGCCAACGTGGCCCCTCTGTATTAGCCAATTATTGTGCCCCATTATGGGAACGTTTCTGTTTTACAACAAATCCATCAATCTATTGCTTCTCCTGCTATAGAGACTGATCTGGCACCGGGTTGAATTGGGCCTGACAGTTAGTGTTACTGATTATTTTGGGAACATGCTCTCTGCGGAACCGTTACCCTGGCAACAGGCCGGTACCACCCACATGAAAGACTAAGGCAAATAATGTAGCAGAAAGGGACAATGGTTCTACCGCTCACAGTATTAAGCTCTTCTAAAGGATCACGTTGCCCAATCCTTGCTGGACTCACTGGTCCCACTCAGTAGCCGGCCAGTAGTGTATGTGGCACTAATAGTCTCTCACATAAATCCCAGGTCTTTGTGATGGTCGACGAGACGTTCATGCATCATTTGTCTATCATTCTCCCCTCAGATTACTCCTCCATCTCATTGGCTGAACTTTGGTCCAAGTTGTGGGTGGGAAGTCCAATCAGTTGGGTTCCCGGTGGTTATTGCCACAGCAGTAAAAGCAGAAAGGCCATTGGTTCAGCAGTCACTCCATGATTTCTGTACAAAATGGCAAGGCAGATGGTGGATGTAGCAATGGTCTCTACTGTACATGGAACATGGGGGGTGACCAAGTGATGAGATGTGGGGGGCGGCCAGACTGGCCAATGAGTAAGCGCCTCCTCTCTATGCCCTCACCCCAGGGTGCCAAGTCTTTGCTTTGCTATAGGACGCCCTCCATGAAGCTGGTGTCGAGGTGCTGAATAAGGACTCGGATGAAGGACATCTCTTTCCGCGTGTTCTCGAAGATGATGCGGGGGTCGTCAGACTGGCATCGCAGGCAGTTGGGCGCCATCACCATGGCCAGATTGCTGACGTCCATCTTTGTGACAGTCACATTAGCAGGTTGCACAAATACCTGGAGGAGCAGAGAAGGCACAGTCACAACGGGGGAGTCTAAGAGACAGCTAACGTCTGAGATCCAGCTGTAATGGACAAGTAGTACTGACAGTATGAAATATCGGGGTGCACAGTATTACACAAGGGGTCTGACGTTACCTGTAAGAAGCGGATGAGGTAGCAGAGCACCATCTTGTTCAGTCTGGGGAGGGAGTGGACCACAGAGATTGCCGCCTCGGGGGTCTCATAGTGAGTGATACACTGTTCATAGAACTCATGGGGGATGAGCGGCTCCTCCAGCTCTCGGTACCACAGCTTCAGTAATGATGCTGCAGAGAGAAAAAAGTGGTAACGGTTGGATTATGTGGGTGCTCCATAGTATGGGGTGCCTTTGTCTTACTGAAGAGAGACCCCCCATCACAACATCTCTCCCTGTAGCCAACGGAGACACGTCCCAGTCAGGAAATGAAAACAAACAGTTCCACTAGGTGGCGCTCTACATCACTTAGATGGCTTACAGGCTCTCCTGTTGGACCCCACAAATCCAGCTCATATCCATTTATTCACCCTGATACTTAAGATTGGATACCTCACCATGGAGGTGCAGGTTAATAAAGGTCCGACTCCAACACCCGATCCAATGTGCCCAGGTAAGTGCCTCTCAGACTTTAAAGGGCCTGCGTTATGTTACCCCAAACACTCTGTAGCCAATAGCACCCACACACCTTTTCTTAAAGCAATGGACTTCAGGCCGCCTGTCGATCATTCTGTTTTAGTGTCAGAGAAATGAACTGGAATTTGATTATTTTCCTGTGTTTTGTGAAATTGAAATGTTCATAGTTTTGTGGAGAATCCTGCTGTGAGTACAAAACAGGCAAATAGCTGCTTAATATTGACAATGGGTGTCTGTGTCTCACAGTATTGTTGTTTCAGACATTTCAATGAATTCCCACCAGTGCTTTGGCTACACAGATCTTGCTGGCTCTTTAACTGACACTTTGTCAGAATAATTCCGAGACTGACAGAATAACGCTGAACAAAAATCAACTGAGGGATTGCACACTCTAGTTAAAATTAAAAGTGTTTATGACATCAAAAGAAAAGGGGTTATAACTTGAATACCAAAGTAAATAGCTTCATTAGCCCAGAATAATGCAGAGACTGACAGAATAATGCAGAGATTGACAGAATAATGCTGAGACTGACAGAATAATTCTGAGACTGACAAAATAATAATGAGAATAATGCTGAGACTTTGAATAATGCAGAGACTGACAGAATAATGCTGAGACTGACAGAATAATTCAGAGACTGACAGAATAATGCAGAGACTGACAGAATAATGCAGAGACTGACAGAATAATGCAGAGACTGACAGAATAATCCAGAGACTGACAGAATAATGCAGAGATTGACAGAATAATGCTGAGACTGACAGAATAATTCTGAGACTGACAAAATAATAATGAGAATAATGCTGAGACTTTGAATAATGCAGAGACTGACAGAATAATGCTGAGACTGACAGAATAATGCAGAGACTGACCAAATAATCCAGAGACTGACAGAATAATGCAGAGACTGACCGAATAATCCAGAGACTGACAGAATAATGCAGAGATTGACAGAATAATCCAGAGACTGACAAAATAATTCTGAGACTGACAAAATAATAATGAGAATAATGCTGAGACTTTGAATAATGCAGAGACTGACAGAATAATGCTGAGACTGACAGAATAATGCAGAGACTGACAGAATAATGCAGAGACTGACAGAATAATCCAGAGACTGACAGAATAATTCAGAGACTGACAGAATAATGCAGAGACTGACAGAATAATCCAGAGACTGACAGAATAATGCAGAGATTGACAGAATAATGCTGAGACTGACAGAATAATTCTGAGACTGACAAAATAATAATGAGAATAATGCTGAGACTTTGAATAATGCAGAGACTGACAGAATAATGCTGAGACTGACAGAATAATGCAGAGACTGACCAAATAATCCAGAGACTGACAGAATAATGCAGAGACTGACCGAATAATCCAGAGACTGACAGAATAATGCAGAGATTGACAGAATAATCCAGAGACTGACAAAATAATTCTGAGACTGACAAAATAATAATGAGAATAATGCTGAGACTTTGAATAATGCAGAGACTGACAGAATAATGCTGAGACTGACAGAATAATGCAGAGACTGACAGAATAATCCTGAGACTGACAAAATAATAATGAGAAAAATGCTGAGACTTTGAATAATGCAGAGACTGACAGAATAATTGTTGTACCTGTTTGGTAGGTACATTATTATTCCCACTGCAGAACAAAGTGCTATTTGGGAAGGGGTGCCTCAGAGAAGGAGGGGTGGTGTTACTCTCTGGTGGCTTCATGTAGCTGGTGCTTGGGAGGTATCTGGCTAAACCGTTCTTTATTCCAGTGAGCAGAGCAGCCTCGACAAGGTTTCCCTGTTGCAGATCAATGACACTGACAAAGGCCACGGGGCGTCAGATTAGTGAGTGTTTCCCATTGTTCCCTAATCTCTCCCATCAGGACATTATTGTTCAGCGAGGCAGAGATAAGACTGATTGGATCTGTCCTTTAGTCTATGAGTGTTCTTCACACTGGGGCCAGTGGGGGCAGATACAAGATGATCAGCTGGTGCCTATGAATAATGACACACGATCTCACTCCATATCTCACTCTCTATATCTGTCTCTCACTCTCTCCATCTGCCTCTTACTCTATATATATATATATATATATATATATATATATATATATATATATATATATATATATATATATATATATATATATATATATATATAGCCTCTGACTCTCTCTCTATATATCTGCCTCTGGAAGTGGGTGTCCCTCAGTGCTGAGTATTTGGGGCTCATCCTCCACTGCCTCCTGGTCAGGAATTGCTAATGTGGTGCCTCTATTCAAAAAAGGATCCCGTTCTCAGCCTCAAAACTATAGGCCAGTTAGTCTGACGTCAGTGGTAGGAAAGCTTTTCGAAGGGTTAATAAATCATAATACTATGAGTGTGTGCCAGCATGGTTTTGTGTAATAGATCTTGGCAGACTAACTTAATTTCTTTTTATGAGAATGTAAGTAGAGACCTGGATTCTGGGATGGCAGTGGATGTGATTTACTTAGACTTTGCTAAAGCATTTGATACAGTGCCACACAGAAGGTTACTGGTTAAATGAAGGAATGTTGGCCTGGAACATAGTATTTGTACCTGGATAGAGAACTGGCTAAAAGATAGACTACAAAGAGTGGTGGTAAATGGAACATTTTCTAATTGGACCAGTGTTGTTAGTGGAGTACCGCAGGGCTCTGTACTAGGTCCCTTGCTTTTCAACTTGTTTATTAATGACCTGGAGGTGGCCATTGAAAGTACTGTTTCTATTTGTGCAGATGAGACTAAATTGTGCAGAACTATAGGTTCCATGCAGGATGCTGCCACTTTGCACAGTGATTTGTCTAAACTGGAAAACTGGGCAGCAAACTGGAAAATGAGGTTCAATGTTGATAAATGCAGGTTATGCACTTTGGCAAAAATAATATAAATGCAAGTTCTACACTAAATGGCAGTGTGTTGGGAGTTTCCTTAAATGAGAAGGATCTTGGGGTCTTTGTAGATAACACGTTGTCTAATTCTGGGCAGTGTCATTCTGTGGCTACTAAAGCAAATAAAGTTCTTGTATAAAAAAGGGCATTAACTCAAGGGATGAAACATAATTGTGTCTCTTTATAGGTCCCTGGTGAGGCCTCATCTGGAGTATGGGGGCAGTTTTGGACTCCAGTCCTTAAGAGGGATATAAATGAGCTGGAGAGAGTGCAGAGACTAAGTGCAACTAAACTGGTTAGAGGGAGGGAAGAGTTAAATTATGAGGGGAGACTGACAAGGTTGGGGTTGTTTTCTCTGGGGGAAAAAAGGCGCTTGTGAGGGGACATGATTAGACTTTACAAGTACATTAGAGGACATTATAGACAAATAGCAGGGGACCTTTTTACCCATAAAGAGAATCACGTACCAGAGGCCTCCCCTTCAGACTAGAGGAAAAGAAGTTTCATTTAAAGGAACAGAGTAGGGGGTTCATCACAGTGAGGACAGTGAGGTTGGGGAATGCACTGCCGGGTGATGATTCAGTTAATGACTATAAGAGGGACTTGGATGATTTCTTGGACAGACATAATACAAAGGCTATTGTGATACTAAACTCTATAGTTAGTATAGATATGGGGATATATCATTTATGTGACAGTAGGGAGGGGTGTGTGTATGGGGCTGGGTTTTACTTTGGAGGGGTTGGACTTGATGGACTTTGTCATTTTTCAATCCAATTTAACTATGTAACTATGTAACTATGTAACTATGTAACTATGTAACATTGCTTGCGCAGTCTGTTCATGGGGCTGCTGTTGTGTAAGTATGTGTATATGTGTGTAAGTGTATATGTGTGTAAGTGTATGTGTGTGTGAGTGTGTAAGTGTGCCAGTATGAGAGCACCGTGTATGACAAACATTAGGGGAATGTGCCCAGCTCAGACTGACAGGCAGAGTTTGAGGAGCTCCGGGGGACCTGGCGAAGGTACTTACAGAATTCCAGGTGGAATATTTTTTTTCGGCTAGAATCCCATTTGGATTGGTCTGGGTAAGTGACAGGAGCCCACACTTCGCTACTACAGAGGAGGGTTAGAGTGATGACACTGTCAAAACTTTCCTCACAGACAGTTCTTAACACAAACCATAAGCCCAAGAGCTGCAGATACTCATACTGTAAAGTTACTTGTCCTGAAACCAGGGGCCACACATGCGGCTGATCATACATGCGGGGGGCACACGTGAGACTGATCATACATGCGGGGGGCACACGTGAGACTGATCATACATGCGGGGGGCACACGTGAGACTGATCATACATGCGGGGGGCACACGTGAGACTGATCATACATGCGGGGGCACACGTGAGACTGATCATACATGCGGGGGGCACATGTGGAATTCTATGGGAAATGTGAGAATTTTTCTCTGTTTCTTACCAGGAACGTGAGGATCCTCCAGTCCCGTAGGGATTTTCCAGTGATCCACTTGCAACTTCAGGGCATTTACTTCATCAATATCCCCGGGGACCCTAAAAAGAGAACCGGTCACACCTCATTATCCCACATGAAAGAAGAACATTCCGTTAGTGTAGCCCATGTGATGAGCCTCACTTGCCCCTCCTAACTAATAATACATTTTAACTGTGGGAGTCATTAGAAGACTAATTAATATATATAACCCCCCCATACCTGAAAATGCCTTCTGTCTGGTCCCCATTTAGTGCCAAGACCTCCTCGGAGAGCCGGGTTTGTACCCAGGGCAGCTGTCGGTCGGGGTACTTGTCCCTCTGCATACTCATGATCTCCTGCAGACCACTGCTGAACATGGAGGGGCTGAACACCGCATTCCTGGCGTGTTTAATCTCTTCAATATTTGGCTTATTCAGGCCCTGGAATGTGCAACACACACAGCAACAAATATCACTAACCTCATCAATCACTGACATGACAAATAATTCACTAGTAAGTGTAGTAGAGTCATAGGCGCAAATTCAGTAAGCGCCGAACGCTAGCGTTAATTCGCTAGCGTTTGGCATTTTTCGCTACTGTGCAAATTCACTTACGAACGCTGGCGTAGTTTCGCTAGTGTTACTTCGCACCCTTACACCGGGCGAATTTTCGCTAGCGACGTAACTACGCAAATTCACTAACTTGCGCAGTGTACTGAACGCTACCTTTTACGCTAGACTTCCTTCGCCACCTCAGACCTGGCGAAGCGCAATAGAGTAGATAGGGATTGTTTCAAAAAAAGTCAAATTATTTTCTATGTCCCAAAAAACGCTGGCGTGTTTTCTACATGATGGGTGATAGGCTGAAAAAGATCGAAAATATTTTTGGGGCTCCCCTCCTTCCCCCCTACATTTCCTGACTCATGGCAACTTACCTAGACAGTGGGCACATGTGTAGGGCAAAATAACATTTATATTTGCTGATTTGAAGGTTTTCTAGGCATTTGTAGTGCTGATACGTGTTCCTCCATTGAAATTTGAATTTAGCGCCGTATTCAAATGAACCATCGCTAGCGAAACTTCGCTTGGCGAATTAACGTGGGCGCAACTTCGCAAAGTTACGATACCCCTGTGCGCAACTTTGGATTTTAGTGAATTTGCAGAGCGCTGGCGAAAATACGCCTGGCAAAGTGCGGCGAAGCTTCGCATCTTAGTGAATTTTCCCCACTGAAACAGACCCAAGTCTCATGTCATGTTGCTCTCACTCAAACCTGAAAGCTGTGTAACAAAAGGACCAATGGAATGGAGAGAAGAATGAGCCAATATGGCACAGACTCAGCCAATGATCAGCTCCGGGAAGATGAAAGAAGGAGTAAAGTTCCCTGTGATACTGTTACAATTAGAAGTGAAGCTATTGGCTGAAGAGCTTACAATTAACCAAAGAACAAGAACTAAAGAGAAATGGCACAACATTTTGGAGACTGATGACACAAGATTGTTCTTTTTGGGTGTAGGGGCCGCAGTCAGTTTGTCAGACGCCCCCAAACACTGAATTGAAGCCCCAGTACAGAGTGAAGCACAAGCATCATGATATGGGGGTGTTTCTCATACTCTGGTGTTGGGCCTATTTATCCCTTTATACCAGGGATCAGTTTCACTCCAAATACTTGTCATGTTGCCTTATGCCCAACAGCAAATGCCCTTGAAATGGGGGGACAACGAGGCCAAACACCCCAGTAACTGAGCAACATCTTGGTTCCACCCCAACAAGATTGACGTTATGCCCCCCCCAATCCAAAAGAAAACTTGTGGGGGTGACATGGGGTGGGAGGCAAAAGCAAGAAGCATTAGGAATTGTGGAAGAGGTTGTTGGAAGTTGGTGGAGTCCATACAACACACAAACACTGTTATACAACTCAGTATTAGTTCCCTCATTCAACACAAACATCTTTCACTTGATCCCGTCATTGGGGGGAATTAACAAAAGTGGAGAGAGTTTATTGTAGGAGTAAAAGTGATGGTAAACTGGCTTGAAATACTTTCTCCATATTCACAAACAGAAGTCTGCCGAAATTCACACTCAACCGCCACTTTTCATTTTTTTTAGCGACAGTTTTACTGACACTTATATGAATTTGTCTTTCAAACGACATAAAGACGACATTTTAAACGATATTTTATCCCGACATTAATGGAGTAAAGCTCAGTATAACTTCCCCATGTGTCAGATCAATTCTAAGATCATTTTCTTTGGTTCTCCCAATCTTCATTTCACTCTCTTGTTGGTGCCCCATTGGGGAATTATTATCATATTAAAGGAAAACTATACCCCAAACAATGTAGGTCTCTATAAAAAGATATTGCATAAAACAGCTCATATGTAAAATCCTGCTTCATGTAAATAAACCATTTTCATAATAATATACTTTTCTAGTAGTATGTGCCATTGGGTAATCATAAATAGAAAATTGCCATTTTAAAAAATAAGGGCAGCCCCCTGGGCGTAGGATTCACTGTACTGTATGTTAGGTCACATGAGCCAATTAACATACAGAGTTGTGTCTTTTGCTTCCTCATTCCTTCCTGTTACAGTTAGTGTTGTAGTATTTCTGGTCAGGTGATGTCTTCCTGTTACAGTTAGAGCTGCAGTATTTCTGGTCAGGTGATCTCTTCCTGTTACAGTTAGAGCTGCAGTATTTCTGGTCAGGTGATCTCTTCCTGTTACAGTTAGAGTTGCAGTATTTCTGGTCAGGTGATGTCTTCCTGTTACAGTTAGAGCTGCAGTATTTCTGGTCAGGTGATCTCTTCCTGTTACAGTTAGAGCTGCAGTATTTCTGGTCAGGTGATCTCTTCCTGTTACAGTTAGAGCTGCAGTATTTCTGGTCAGGTGATCTCTTCCTGTTACAGTTAGAGCTGCAGTATTTCTGGTCAGGTGATCTCTTCCTGTTACAGTTAGAGCTGCAGTATTTCTGGTCAGGTGATCTCTTCCTGTTACAGTTAGAGCTGCAGTATTTCTGGTCAGGTGATCTCTTCCTGTTACAGTTAGAGTTGCAGTATTTCTGGTCAGGTGATGTCTTCCTGTTACAGTTAGAGCTGCAGTATTTCTGGTCAGGTGATCTCTTCCTGTTACAGTTAGAGCTGCAGTATTTCTGGTCAGGTGATCTCTTCCTGTTACAGTTAGAGCTGCAGTATTTCTGGTCAGGTGATCTCTTCCTGTTACAGTTAGAGCTGCAGTATTTCTGGTCAGGTGATCTCTTCCTGTTACAGTTAGAGCTGCAGTATTTCTGGTCAGGTGATCTCTTCCTGTTACAGTTAGAGCTGCAGTATTTCTGGTCAGGTGATCTCTTCCTGTTACAGTTAGAGCTGCAGTATTTCTGGTCAGGTGATCTCTTCCTGTTACAGTTAGAGCTGCAGTATTTCTGGTCAGGTGATCTCTTCCTGTTACAGTTAGAGCTGCAGTATTTCTGGTCAGGTGATCTCTTCCTGTTACAGTTAGAGCTGCAGTATTTCTGGTCAGGTGATCTCTGAGGCAGCACACAGACCATCACAAAATGGTGGCTCAAGGCAAGAGATGTAAAAGGGAAATATTTACTTAAATATATATTCCAGTTTGGTAAGATTCTTTAATATGCCACTTAATATAATATGAACTGTTGCTTAAGTGTTCATTTTGGGGGTATAGTTTTCCTTTAATGGGGATCAGCATTTTATAGTCAGGGCACAAGTTTGTGTCTAACCCTATACGTGTAACAGCCTTAATAACAAAACAAAAACTTTTTATATATATAAAATACACTTTTTTTAACTCACATTTTACTAGTTTTAGCCTAATGAATGAGGCAATATTAGCAATTTGAGTGAATATATTATCTAAAGGAAAAGTAAAGCCTCCCGGACACTTTTTTTTTTATTTTAGCAGCACTGAGACACTTGACATGAGCTAATAAAATACACATATATTATGCAAAATAGCATTTTTTGTATTTAGACCCTTATCTCTTGTTATTGGAATTACACAGATATGTGATAAAGCCCAAGTTATCCTGCAAATAATGACGTATACATTTTCCTAGGTTAAATAAACTCCTTCCTCCAGAAATTCCAATTTGATGTCAGGGACGGACAGGTTTAGTAAGAGTTAAAGAGAAATTCAGAAAAAAATGTTGTGTGAAAGACAAAATCAAAAGACAAATTGAAAAAAGTGCAGATAGAGGTTTGTGAATCTGGTGGGAAATTGGACATTTTTATCTCCACTATTATTTTGTCTCAATATCAGCACTTTTGTGAATCCCTCCCATTGAGTTGGGAAAGAACAATGATATTCCCTAATATTCCCGTCAGTCTCTCTAAAGGAATAACACACATTTCATTTCTCCCTGGTTTGGAGTAGAATGTGCAGTTCCCAGTGTATTTGGCTGGATGGGAATAAAAGTTATTATAAGGATTTGGAGCTTTATTATTATGATTGTGAGTAACAGTAAGTGATGTCCCCCTGTCTCGGTCATATTTGGGGTGTACAAGACACAAGCAGTGGCCGGATACTGGGGAGCAACTAGGATTTTACTAGAGCCCGTTGGTTCATCCTTTGTGCCCAACACTGGGCAAACATATCCCCCAGTTATTGCAGCAAAGGGAGGAGCAACTTCAAATGAACCCCCTTGGGTTGGGGGCCACAGAGACTAAACATGAGATGATTGTGTTTGTCTGGAGGTGTAGGGGGTCACTATGGGAAGTTACAGCCCCCTCAGTGATATATGAAGCCCCCAGTTCCACATGACGGGGGGAAGCTTTGCCTAAAAGCGACACTTGGGATCAGGTCTGGATTGGACTAATAACATTTGGGGCAAATACAACAAACAAGGACAAATCAGAGCTATGACTGTGTGACTGATGGGGGGGGGGGTATGTGGGGCAATTGTATTTGGGGGTAGGAAGCTCAGGTCAGATACAGGTATGGGACCTGTTATCCACAATGCTCTGGACACGGGGTTGTCCGGATAACAGATCTTTCCATAATTTGGATCTTCATGACTTAAGTCTACTAGAAAATCATATAAACATGAAATAAAGCCAATAGGCTGGTTTTGCCTCCAATAAGGATTAATTATATCTTAGTTGGGATCAAGTACAAGCGACTGTTTTATTATTACACAGAAAAAGGAAATCAGTTTTAAAAATTTGGATTATTTGATTCTAATGGAGTCTATGGAAGACGGCCTTTCTATAATTGCTCGGGACCTGGGGGTTTCCATACAACAGATCTTTCTGTAATTTAGATCCTCATACCTTAAGTCTACTAGAAAATCATATAAAGATTAAATAAACCCAATAGGCTGGTTTTGCTTCCAATAAGGATTAATTATATCTTAGTTGGGATCAAGTACAAGCGACTGTTTTATTATTACACAGAAAAGGGAAATCATGTTTAAACATTTGTATTTTTTGATTATTATTGGAGTCTATGGGACTTTCTGGATAATGGGATTCCGGATAACAGATCCTATCCCTGTACAAGGGTCATTGGGTATATTACTATTTGTAGCTCAATCTCCATGTTGTGTTAGACGCATCGGAAGTAACACAACTGCGCTCACACTATTGTCATTTGCTATCTGATTGGCTGTATAAGAGTTAATATGGGGCCCATTGTGTGCCTGTCACTAAGTCAATGGAAAGGACCAGCGAATCTAAAGACAACCCCTCCCCCACATTAGGGTGTGCAGACTATTTGTGCCCAGCCTTTGAGCGCAGCATTGCCATAAAGGTTAGAGCACTAAAGGGGAAGTAAAGTGTAAAATAGAATAAGGCTAGAAATACTGTATTTTGTATACTAAATATAAACATGAACTTACTGCAGCACAAGCCTAATCAAACAAATGATTTATGCTTTCAAAGTTGGCCACAGGGGGTCACCATCTTGTAACTTTGTTATACATCTTTGCAAGACCAAGACTAAGTGCACATGCTCAGTGTGGTCTGGGCTGCTTAGGGATCGTCATAAACAAAGCTGCTTGAGTTCTGCATGGCTGGGAAGTAAGGTAGGGGCTCCCCCTGCTGTACATAAGTATGATTGTTTCCCTGCAGAGCAGATAGGGACCGTCTGACAATTCCTATCCACAGCAGTAAATGAAGGGAGAATTTCACTGCATACAGTCAGGTTTCTTATAAAAACGGTACACATTTTTAATTAAATTATATTGGAGATAGGTTTCTTTTTCATTAAAGAAAGTAGAAATGTTATTTTATGTTCTTGCCTTTACATGTCCTTTAACCTCAGACATGCCAGTAAGATCACTACATTAACCTAAGACATGCCAGTAAGATCACTACAGAAAATAGATTCAGAGCACTACATTAACCTCAGACATGCCAGTAAGATCACTACAGAAAATAGATTCAGAGCACTACATTAACCTCAGACATGCCAGTAAGATCACTACAGAAAATAGATTCAGAGCACTACATTAACCTCAGACATGCCAGTAAGATCACTACAGAAAATAGATTCAGAGCACTACATTAACCTCAGACATGCCAGTAAGATCACTACAGAAAATAGATTCAGAGCAATACATTAAACTCAGACATGCCAGTAAGATCACTACAGAAAATAGATTCAGAGCACTGCATTAACCTCAGACATGCCAGTAAGATCACTACAGAAAATAGATTCAGAGCACTACATTAACCTCAGACATGCCAGTAAGATCACTACATTAACCTAAGACATGCCAGTAAGATCACTACAGAAAATAGATTCAGAGCACTACATTAACCTCAGACATGCCAGTAAGATCACTACAGAAAATAGATTCAGAGCACTACATTAACCTCAGACATGCCAGTAAGATCACTACAGAAAATAGATTCAGAGCACTACATTAACCTCAGACATGCCAGTAAGATCACTACAGAAAATAGATTCAGAGCACTACATTAACCTCAGACATGCCAGTAAGATCACTACAGAAAATAGATTCAGAGCACTACATTAACCTCAGACATGCCAGTAAGATCACTACAGAAAATAGATTCAGAGCAATACATTAAACTCAGACATGCCAGTAAGATCACTACAGAAAATAGATTCAGAGCACTGCATTAACCTCAGACATGCCAGTAAGATCACTACAGAAAATAGATTCAGAGCACTACATTAACCTCAGACATGCCAGTAAGATCACTACATTAACCTAAGACATGCCAGTAAGATCACTACAGAAAATAGATTCAGAGCACTACATTAACCTCAGACATGCCAGTAAGATCACTACAGAAAATAGATTCAGAGCACTACATTAACCTCAGACATGCCAGTAAGATCACTACAGAAAATAGATTCAGAGCACTACATTAACCTCAGACATGCCAGTAAGATCACTACAGAAAATAGATTCAGAGCACTACATTAACCTCAGACATGCCAGTAAGATCACTACAGAAAATAGATTCAGAGCACTACATTAACCTCAGACATGCCAGTAAGATCACTACAGAAAATAGATTCAGAGCAATACATTAAACTCAGACATGCCAGTAAGATCACTACAGAAAATAGATTCAGAGCACTGCATTAACCTCAGACATGCCAGTAAGATCACTACAGAAAATAGATTCAGAGCACTACATTAACCTCAGACATGCCAGTAAGATCACTACAGAAAATAGATTCAGAGCACTACATTAACCTCAGACATGCCAGTAAGATCACTACAGAAAATAGATTCAGAGCACTACATTAACCTCAGACATGCCAGTAAGATCGCTACAGAAAATAGATTCAGAGCACAGCATTAACCTCAGACATGCCAGTAAGATCACTACAGAAAATAGATTCAGAGCACTACATTAACCTCAGACATGCCAGTAAGATCACTACAGAAAATAGATTCAGAGCACTACATTAACCTCAGACATGCCAGTAAGATCAATACAGAAAATAGATTCAGAGCACTACATTAACCTCAGACATGCCAGAACATCACTACAGAAAATAGATTAACCCCTACATTAACCACCAGCAAGCAGCTGCCATGCACCAGAATCTGCCCATTTCCAACTCCTGTTGCTTGTTTGGCCCTGGCTCATTGTGTCGGTTTGCCAGGATTATAAAGCAGCTGAACATCTCTGGGATTACACAGACATATAATAATGATATAAATGAATATTATCAATAATGGGAGTCCCTGAGAGAAGGAGATCACCAGAAGGAACAGTGATTATATATTGTAACTATACACATATCTATATACTTGTTGCCCTTGAGCCGGCAGTGCATTGTGCATATTATTTGTATGTTGTGTAAGTGTTTGTGTATAGGGAGGGGTGGATTGACTGTGAATTAAAGGCTAAATACAGATTAATGGCAGGAGGTCCCCTGTCACAGTGCACTCACCACACATAATAGGATTAATTTAGGGGGTTACAAGCAATGCGGGGGGCAGCAGCTAAATCTCACAGACACAAGACTAAGCCTCATATAATCCACAACAGCTTTCCCTCCCTCTCTGACGCACACATGAAAGGGGAGACAGACGCATGGATAATGCTGGGAGAGATCTGATCATTACAATTCAAAAAGGCTTCAGAACCAATGAAAATTGTGGCTGCTATTGTGAGCTGGTTACCATAGCGACAACATCCTGACTGAGGGAAGAGACAGAGGGATGGGAGTTGCACTAAGGGAAGAGACAGAGGGATGGGAGTTGCACTGAGGGAAGAGACAGAGGGATGGGAGTTGCACTGAGGGAAGAGACAGAGGGATGGGAGTTGCACTGAGGGAAGAGACAGAGGGATGGGAGTTGCACTGAGAGAACAGACAGAGGGATGGGAGTTGCACTGAGAGAACAGACAGAGGGATGGGAGTTACATTGAGGGAAGAGACAGAGGGATGGGAGTTGCACCGAGGGAAGAGACAGAGTGACGGGAGTTACACTGAGGGAAGAGACAGAGGGATGGGAGTTGCACCGAGGGAAGAGACAGAGGGATGGGAGTTACACCGAGGGAAGAGACAGAGGGATGGGAGTTGCACCGAGGGAAGAGACAGAGGGATGGGAGTTAGACTGAGGGAAGAGACAGAGGGATGGGAGTTGCACTGAGGGAAGAGACAGAGGGATGGGAGTTGCACTGAGGGAAGAGACAGAGGGATGGGAGTTACATTGAGGGAAGAGACAGAGGGATGGGAGTTGCACCGAGGGAAGAGACAGAGTGACGGGAGTTACACTGAGGGAAGAGACAGAGGGATGGGAGTTGCACTGAGTGAAGAGACAGAGGGATGGGAGTTGCACTGAGGGAAGAGACAGAGGGATGGGAGTTGCACTGAGGGAAGAGACAGAGAAATGGGAGTTACATTGAGGGAAGAGACATAGAGGGATGGGAGTTGCACTGAGGGAAGAGACAGAGGGATGGGAGTTGCACTGAAGGAAGAGACAGAGGGATGGGAGTTGCACGGAGGGAAGAGACATAGAGGGATGGGAGTTACACTGAGGGAAGAGACAGAGGGATGGGAGTTGCACTGAAGGAAGAGACAGAGTGATGGGAGTTACACCGAGGGAAGAGACAGAGGGATGGGAGTTGCACTGAGGGAAGAGACAGAGGGATGGGAGTTGCACTGAGGGAAGAGACAGAGGGATGGGAGTTGAACCGAGGGAAGAGACAGAGGGATGGGAGTTACACCGAGGGAAGAGACAGAGGGATGGGAGTTGCACTGAGGGAAGAGACAGAGGGATGGGAGTTACATTGAGGGAAGAGACAGAGGGATGGGAGTTGCACTGAGGGAAGAGACAGAGGGATGGGAGTTGCACTGAGGGAAGAGACAGAGGGATGGGAGTTGCACGGAGGGAAGAGACAGAGGGATGGGAGTTGCACGGAGGGAAGAGACAGAGGGATGGGAGTTGCACTGAGGGAAGAGACATAGAGGGATGGGAGTTGCACGGAGGGAAGAGACAGAGGGATGGGAGTTGCACTGAGGGAAGAGACAGAGGGATGGGAGTTGCACTGAGGGAAGAGACAGAGGGATGGGAGTTGCACTGAGGGAAGAGACAGAGGGATGGGAGTTGCACTGAGGGAAGAAACAGAGGGATGGGAGTTGCACTGAGGGAAGAAACAGAGGGATGGGAGTTGCATTGAGGGAAGAGTCATAGAGGGATGGGAGTTGCACTGAGGGAAGAGACAGAGAAATGGGAGTTACATTGAGGGAAGAGACATAGAGGGATGGGAGTTGCACTGAGGGAAGAGACAGAGGGATGGGAGTTGCACTGAAGGAAGAGACAGAGGGATGGGAGTTGCACTGAAGGAAGAGACAGAGGGATGGGAGTTGCACGGAGGGAAGAGACATAGAGGGATGGGAGTTACACTGAGGGAAGAGACAGAGGGATGGGAGTTGCACTGAAGGAAGAGACAGAGTGATGGGAGTTACACTGAGGGAAGAGACAGAGGGATGGGAGTTGCACCGAGGGAAGAGACAGAGGGATGGGAGTTACACCGAGGGAAGAGACAGAGGGATGGGAGTTGCACCGAGGGAAGAGACAGAGGGAATGGGAGTTGCACTGAGGGAAGAGACAGAGGGATGGGAGTTACATTGAGGGAACAGACAGAGGGATGGGAGTTGCACTGAGGGAAGAGACAGAGGGATGGGAGTTGCACTGAGGGAAGAGACAGAGGGATGGGAGTTGAACCGAGGGAAGAGACAGAGGGATGGGAGTTACACCGAGGGAAGAGACAGAGGGATGGGAGTTGCACTGAGGGAAGAGACAGAGGGATGGGAGTTACATTGAGGGAAGAGACAGAGGGATGGGAGTTGCACTGAGGGAAGAGACAGAGGGATGGGAGTTGCACTGAGGGAAGAGACAGAGGGATGGGAGTTGCACGGAGGGAAGAGACAGAGGGATGGGAGTTGCACGGAGGGAAGAGACAGAGGGGTGGGAGTTGCACTGAGGGAAGAAACAGAGGGATGGGAGTTGCACTGAGGGAAGAGACAGAGAAATGGGAGTTACATTGAGGGAAGAGACATAGAGGGATGGGAGTTGCACGGAGGGAAGAGACAGAGGGATGGGAGTTGCACGGAGGGAAGAGACAGAGGGATGGGAGTTGCACTGAGGGAAGAGACAGAGGGATGGGAGTTGCACTGAGGGAAGAAACAGAGGGATGGGAGTTGCACTGAGGGAAGAGACAGAGAAATGGGAGTTGCACTGAGGGAAGAGACAGAGAAATGGGAGTTGCACTGAGGGAAGAGACATAGAGGGATGGGAGTTGCACTGAGGGAAGAGACAGAGGGATGGGAGTTGCACTGAAGGAAGAGACAGAGGGATGGGAGTTGCACGGAGGGAAGAGACATAGAGGGATGGGAGTTACACTGAGGGAAGAGACAGAGGGATGGGAGATAAAAGAAAGAGATTGGGGCAAATACCTTTTTGGCTCCCATGAGGGCGGCTTTCTGGAGCTTGTGGTAACAGTACTTGGCATACATACTTATTGCCACCCCTGAAAGAGAAAGGAACACTATTAATCCCTATGTCCCAGACTCCCACTCGCAGTGCAGAATACTGTGTTGTGGCCCGAGTTGTGAGACAGAGAGAAAGAGAGAGAGCAGCCCAGATGATGTCAGCAGTTCAGCACTAGGAGTCCGGCCATAAAGCGAGACTGAGCTGCTGAAAGTCACATTACCCCTGATGGTGACAAATAACATTGTAAGGATAAAGGAAATATTCTCCACATTGTACATTAGGAACCACTATCTGCTCCCAATTCAACCTTTTCTGTTTGATTTCAGCAGAAAGATTCTCACTGGCTCCACCCAATGTTTGGCTCCTCCCTCTGTCCCTCAAAACAGGAGAGGAACTTAATGGAAATGCAGTAACATGGCAAGGGGGGCATAGAGCACTATAGTGCCAGCGAGACTCCTGCTCCAATCAACAAGAGAGCGTCCTTGCAAGAGAGTGACAGTCAGATACACTGCACCATATATATATATACTGTATATACACACAGACCTTCCCACCATTCCTGCACATAGTAACTGTAGTCAAATACAAGAGTCCTCTGCACTCAACCCATTATCAATATATTTAAGACAGAGACATTGTGTGCATACTGCTACTAAAAAATGCCTTACCCTTTAAACAACACAGGGATTGCTTGTCCATATATTGCAATATATTTAAGCTGAACAACTACGTCAAAGTCATCCCATATCTGGCCAGTCCTATGCTCAATTTTATCTGATTCATTAAGAATTCTATTGCTTCATTATACATTTTACAAAGGGACTAAGTTTTACCTGCAACTTACTTGCTGCTTTCAAAGTAAAACTCCCAAACTTGGCTGCCCTTTTATTAGACACCAGTGGGATCACCTGACCATAGCTGGGAAGGGTGGGAGCTACAACATGGAGCTGGTCACTGCTCCTGTATAACTATAACAAACAAGGAAAAGTTGTGCTCACCACTGAGCACAACTGGTGAGCACAACTTTTCCTTGTTTGTCATAGTAACTGTATCCATGTGCCCTCCTCACTATGTACTATACTCCATAATCCTGATGGGGGCAGGATTGATCTAATCCATTCATATAGTTCTGACTGATACTGGTGTAAAGGTGATACAGTGGGTTCTGAGTGATATTTGTGTAAATGTGGTATTGTGGGTTATGAGCAATACTTGTGCATATGATCTGGGCCCATTTTCAGTCAAAGAGACACACCCGTAACAGGCAAAGAGAGACCTGCGTGGGTCTGTTAATCCTTGATCCGACCCAAACCCACATTGCAGGTTCCCCAGACACCCCACTTACCATTTCCTCAGGACATAAGGAGCAGCTTGAGACTTTATATTCCCTGAGAATGAGTGCCCCCCACACCCAGATCACACTGCACCCCTCCCACACACTAACACAATGCCCCCCACTCAACTCAAGCAAGTCTATAAGTCTGGCACGGGCACAACTCTGGGGGCACAGTACAATAGAGACATATGTGGTGACTGGCAGAATGGGATAAAACAATTCTGAGACTCTTTGCAACTTAAAGGGGCCACTCAACAAAGGGTTAAATACACATAATGTTTGTTTAGTTTGTAAGGAGTTAATAAAAATGGCCAAGAGGAGCCGAAGTACAGGAAGAAGTTTGGGCAGGAGGCAGATTAGTAATTACAGGACCAGACACTGTCCTTGTATTTCTGACCAATGGCACAAAGTATCCAGTCCATTATTTCTATTTCAGGATGATTTTCCCTATGAACTGACTTTGGGCCCAGCAGCAACACAGGGGCTTAATCACTGAAGGAGCAATTAGTAGGGGGAGAAGATGGGCTGTATGTGTGACTAGCACTAGGACCCTGAGGATGTTATTGCTGGAGGTTGGGGCTATCCCAGGGTTTGGCTGGGGAAGGTTGTAGAGAACATAGAGCCAACTCCAGCTCTACAGCCTGACGGAGCAATGCAGAGGGGCCGGGGAGGATAGAGGTTACACTGGGGCAGGAGTAAATTCATGTATTGAGGCTGTGGGCAACGAAGAGCAGACCTTTGTACATTGAGCCCCAGTACAATGCAGCACTCCCTGTGGGTTAGTAGATATGTTGTGCTATCTGGTCACACACAGGGATAGTTGTAGTTCAGCTGAGAATAACTCAGAGGAGCAGGTTGGAAATTGTTATAGCGACAGGCAGCCACTAGGGGGAGCTGAATGGACCCTACCATCATGCTCTTCAATATAACACTTGGATTTCTTTCGGACTTTGCATTTCTTCTTATTGTTCCTTTCCAGAAGATCTTTAATGTGCAGATTCACTGGGAAACAAACAGAGCCATGAACACCAGCAACACACACAATGGAACACGCCCAATGGAACACGCCCCAATGGAACACGCCCAATGGAACACGCCCCAATGGAACACGCCCCAATGGAACACGCCCAATGGAACACGTCCAATGGAACACGCCCAATGGAACACGCCCAATGGAACACGCCCAATGGAACACATCCAATGGAACACGCCCAATGGAACACGCCCAATGGAACACGCCCAATGGAACACATCCAATGGAACACGCCCCAATGGAACACGCCCCAATGGAACACGCCCAATGGAACACGCCCCAATGGAACACGCCCCAATGGAACACGCCCCAATGGAACACGCCCCAATGGAACACGCCCCAATGGAGCACGCCCCAATGGAGCATGCCCCAATGGAACACGCCCCAATGGAACACGCCCCAATGGAACACGCCCCAATGGAACACGCCCCAATGGAACACACACCCAGAGTGGGGCAAATTGTACCCCAGACCCACCTCCTACATTGCACCAATACCCCATCCTGATCCAGGGGTACTGTACCTGAGGGGGTACTGTGTCATTAGAGCCCGGGGCTTTGGCTACATCTACTGATTACCATCCAATCACGTTTAGGCAGAGGTATAATAACATGGAGGAGGAGCTTGGGTAGGTCTGGTGATTACCATCCAATCACGTTTAGGCAGAGGTATAATAACATGGAGGAGGAGCTTGGGTAGGTCTGGTGATTACCATCCAATCACGTTTAGGCAGAGGTATAATAACATGGGGGAGGGGCTTGGGTAGGTCTAGTGATTACCATCCAATCACGTTAGGCTCTGGCATGTGACCTGCTATACACAACGTTTGAGGGCATGACCTTGGGCAGGTGCTTACGCCACTGGGGATACCCCAAATGTTCCCCACAATTGATCTTATGGAAATAACACTGTTGTGCATGTGAGTTGTACAGACGGATTCCCTGGGGGGCACAGAGGGTGCAATATAAAGTACAGGCTGCAGTGCCCCCACACTGACATTCATGAGCAGATGATGCCGGTGTAATTCAATGTTGCCAGTGATCCTACAACCCTGACTGTGCAGGTTCCGCTGGGGTAGGTAGTACCATTATGCATTATTACATTATTATTATTATTACTATTATTATTAGCTTGGTCCCATGTGCAGTGTAAAGAGATAAATGGCAAGTAGAGATACAATGAGCGGCTCACACAGTATTATTCTCACCAGTCACACTGGGGCCCCTGGGACCTGATTAATAAGCGTCAATCCAGTTACCATTGTATTCTGAGCTCCTCTATAGAATATCTCAATGCACCTCCCTAATTACATTCCAGCCCCTCTCACACTAATCCACACTAATCCCACGTTGCTTTAATCCCCCCAAAGCTCTCAGCTCCATTAGTACTAGACACCCCCAAATCACAAGGGTCCAGATTAGCCAGAGGAATTACAGTCACATTCTTATGTGCAGCCATTACTCAACACAATCTGTTTCCCATTTACCTTCTCCCCACCCATTTGCCTCTCTCACCTTTAATTCAGTCCCAGGGGCCCCGTGGGACACAACTGACCTGCTGACTCGGGATAAGCAAACGTTAATTAAATACACTGAATTGACCCACTGTTATTTTTACACTGCACTGTTCCTTTAAGAGATAATGTTTGTCCAATGATCACGTCACTGCTAGTGGCCCCACATAATGTCCCTACACCCTGTTTCTGAGCGTCAGAGGTGGGTAACGGGTTTCGCACTGGATTGCAAGTAATTGCCACAACAAGGCACCCCGATTAATAAAGAGAAGCAGATAAGGGGGTGCACATGTAGGGGTTGGGAGCCTGGCAGAGGCCGTCTATACCCGGTCCCCTCATGGTGGCATCAGTGCCCATAGCTGACAGCACAGACTGCAAGGGACCCTGGACATTCTGCCAACTGGCAGGAGACAAATACATGGCATATTGGCTACAGACATGGGCATTTAGCCACTAGGTGGTGCTGATGGATCTGCCCATGTGACTGGCACACATTCAGTTTAGTGACAAAACCCACAAGTGCGTAACATAACCCTGCCCCTAGTGCCAGTCATATTTACTGCATAACATCTAGTGTTTCTGTTCAGTCCTGGGGAAGAGATCATTATAGTGCCAACATATTCTGCAGCATTGTACAGACTTCTCTGCCCCACTGAACTTGCTCTATATGGTCCCTATCACATTCCCATCAGTCCTTGTCCCAGTGAGCTTACAATCTAAGGTCCCTATCACATTCCCATCAGTCCTTGTCCCAGTGATCTTACAATCTAAGGTTCCTATCACATCCCCATCAGTCCTTGTCCCAGTGAGCTTACAATCTAAGGTCCCTATCACATTCCCATCAGTCCTTGTCCCAGTGATCTTACAATCTAAGGTTCCTATCACATCCCCATCAGTCCTTGTCCCAGTGAGCTTACAATCTAAGGTCTCTATCACATTTCCATCAGTCCCTGCCCCAGTAAGCTTACAATCTAAGGTCTCTATCCCATCCCCATCAATCCCTGCACCAGTGAGCTCACTATCTATGTTCCTACCACATCCCCATCAGTCCCTGCCCCAGTGAACTTCATATTTATGGTTCCTATCACATTTCCATCAGTCTCTGCCTCAGTGAGCTTACAATCTAAGTCCCTATCACATCCCCATCAGTCCCTGCCCCAGTGAGCTTACAATCTAAGGTCCCTATCACATCCCCATCAGTCCCTGCCCCAGTGAGCTTACAATCTACGGTGCCTATCACATTCCCATCAGCCCCTGTCCCAGTGGAGCTTACAATCTAAGGTCCCTATCACATTTCCACATACTGGGTCAGTTTTAGCTGGAGGCGATTAAACTGTATGTTTTGGGGTGTAGGAAACCAGATTACCAGACGGGAAACCACAGAATCAGGGGTTGAACATATAGATCATGGCCTCAGTTAGCAACAAATGCAGCACCATACTGCCCAGTTATTCACTCATTTTGGAAAACTGCACCAAATCATAATTTAACCCTCTCCCTCATTCCTTCCTTCTTCTAAACTGCATAACTCAGCATGTGAGTCCTTACTGTACCCCATGTTTCACAGCAGAAACAGGTATTGGCAGCATGGTGGCTGAATTTCGGTTTGTTTCAGTGTGCGTGTCTGGGTCAGGGAGATCCAAACAGAACAAGTAACATGTGGCCTCTTACCTTTAGTGTCATTCACTGGATCCATGTGCCTATAAATATATCCTTCCAGGTAAGAGTGAAATTTGGGGGTAGGAGGGAAAAAGGCCAGACAAATAGTTATTAATTCCCAGCCCAGAGCCAGACTCTCATAACGAAAGTTCTCGGTGGTCTGCCGGCACAGCTGGATATAGAGCTCGTCCCTCAGACCCTGCATGCTCCAGCCCTTGGTGGCAATCTCTAGCGCCACGCTCAGTTGGTCGGACTTGGACCTCCGGTCGCCCATATACATCTGGATGAGTTTAAAGATCTCACAGGCCTCCTTTTTCACATTACGGTCTGAGGTCATGATCATGGGCTTCTTGATGGACTCGCTGCTCCACGACAACATGTTGGCAATGGATACTTTCCGCCGGAAGAGCCCCTGGGTGTGTTTGTTGAAATGCTTTGAGGCCCAGTTCTCAATGTCCGTCTCAGAAGAAGGCTTCCTCAGGGTGAAGGTGGGGAAGACACAGCTAGAACTTGGCATCATGTTCCGATTGTGCCGGCTGTTCTCAAACTGAGCACAGGCACCAAGGTCTTCAGACTAAGGGAGAAGAGAACTGAATCAATCACTGCAGTCACACAGTGTATCACATTATTGTCTCTGTTGCATTAAATGATCAACAAAAACACAAATTAATATGGTCAATTTGACTTGATAGCCCATTTCTTTCTATCCACACTATGCAAAATATCCTCGTTCTACTGCAATGGCCTTGTTATTAGATCTACTGTGTTCTGTTGTCTCACTGGTCTGTGTGTTCTGTGGAACCTCCACGTGGCCATGCAAAGGGCTGCCTTTGCCTGTGGGCTTAGGTATGGGCCCAAAATTATGCCCTACCCAATTAGTATTTAACCAGGGCTTGGTCAGGTACTGATTGGCCCAGGTAAAAAGTATCTTGAGCCTGGGACCTCTTCAATATTTTGTGTATGCATCACAGTAGTGAAGTGCAAGCCAGCCCAATACCAGTGGATAGAATGGTGAGAGTGTGTAGATAGAATGGTGAGAGTGTGTGGATAGAATGCTGAGAGTATGTGGATAGAATGGTTGAGTGTGTGGATAGAATGTGTGCATAGAATGGTGGGAATGTGTGGATAGAATGGCAAGAGTGTGTGGATAGACTGGTGGGAATGTGTGAATAGAGTGATGAGAGTGTGTGGGTAGAATGGTGAGAATGTGCAGATAGAATCGTGAGACTATGTGGATAGAATCGTGAGGAACAACTGGATAGAATTGTGAGAATGTGTAGATAGAACGGTGAGTGTTTGGATAGAATAGTGAGATTGCATGGATAAGAATGGTGGGAATGTGTGGACAGAATGGTGGGAATGTTTGGATAGAATGGTGGGAATGTGTGGACAGAATGGTAACAGTGTGTGGATAGTATGGTGAGAGTGTGGATAGAATGGTGGGAATGTTTGGATAGAATGGTGGAAATATGTGGATAGAATGATGAAATGTGAGGATAGAATGGTGGGAATGTGTGGATAGAAGAATGAGAATAAATTGTTGGGACAGGATAATATGAATGTTAAGAACAGGAGCGTGATTGGAAGAGAATGGTCAGCACTATTAATGAACAGAAGCAAATGATATTGTGTGGAAGTGGCCGATGGGCTTTCTTTTACATGAGAAGTGATGTGAATGCTGGAGTGAGTGTATGGGAATAATGAGAGAAGTGCATGAATGGCAGATGAATAATTATTCCAAACAGTTAACGAGGGAGGGAAGATTAAGGAGGAGAATGAGAATGAAGAGAAGAGATAGGGCTGAAAATACGCAGCAATGACTCAGTGCCACGCTCTGATACTGTAGGACATGTTGCGGCTCTGAGAGTGTTAATATAAATCAGTGGGAATCATCAGTAATTGGATTATTCAGCATTTTCACAGCTACAAGAAAATGTCACATTTGTACCATAATTTACCAACAGTTATGCGAATGGAGCCTATGAACACATTTATGCCAATAATACAGAACTTCAATTATAATGAATTCCTCTTGTTTCTATAGAGCTGTGTATGTTAAGGGAATATGTTGTGGGGGCAAATAGGGACACATCCCTTGGACTGCAAAAATACAGAGGCCCTGCAAAGCAGTAGGTAGCATAGTTACTGTAGGTATAGTCAGTATATGCTGATGGAAGTGGCACAAGGTGGAAATAACAGGACAAGATGGAGACAGTAGGGAAAGATGGAGACAGTAGGACAAAAGGGAGACAGTAGGGCAAGATGGAGACAGTAGGACAAGATGGAGACAGTAGGGCAAAAGGGAGAAAGTAGGGGAAGATGGAGACAGAAGGACAAGATGGAGAAAGTAGGACAAGATGGAGAAATTAGGGCAAGATGGAGACAGTAGGATAAGATGGAGACAGTAGGACAAGATGGAGACATAGGGGCAGAAGGGCAAGATGGTAGAGCTGAGACAGGCACAATAGTAGGATAAGAAGGAGGCAATAAGGCTAGATGGAGATTTGAGGACAAGGTGGAGACTGAAGATCAAGGAGGAGACAGTAGGGCAAGATGACAGGACAAAGTGGAAAGAATGACATGATAGAGATACTAGGGCAAGATGGTGAAACTGAGATAAGATGGAACTAGAAGGACAAGATGGAGACATCTACACTTCTATTGTTCTCTTTTGCAATTGTTTCTTTGGTTCTATCATTGCTAATCTGATTGCCTGTATATGTACCTTTTATATATGTCACTACACAGGGTGCTCTCATCTGCACAACTGACAACCCTAGTTAGTCCATAACTGAGATGTTTCTCTTGACTGTGCCCTGTGCTGCACCTATGGGGTAATCTCATCCTGCTGCCATAAGAAATTGTTTCCCTTTAAAGAGGAATTGGCCATTGAATGTGACAGTGCAGATTGGGTCACGCTCTGTTAGCGGCACATTTCCATGTAATGTAGCAGGATGGAGAAGCAATCAGCTCGGCACCACTAGAGAATAGAGAATATGTCATCTAGCAACAGAAGCTAATGGGTATCCCATGCGGGGGCGCTTCTCTCGCACATCATTAAATGGAAAGCTCTGAGAGCCAGTACCATGATAAAGAGACTCCCCTCACTTCGGTGGGAACAGAAGAATGACAAAATCTGAGCCCACTGGAAATGTATATGAACCCAAAATCCTTCGATGAACACCCCAGCACCCCCCCAGCTAACTCCCAATTAGAGCGTCTGAAACTTGGACTTTTAGCTATCAGATACCCAAACTAAGTGACAGCTCACTGGCCAAGTGATATGAAATTTGCAGAATGTAGAGCTGAAGATCACCAGGTGCAGGGTAGGATGGTGCCATTGTACACACTACAGACCCTACACGGATTGCTATTCATTCGGGGGGTTCTGGGGGAGCCTGGGTGCGTCATGTATTGGTACCAGGCCCTGTGTCTTTGATCAGCCTCAGTAACTAGATGATAGCTGCCCCTGTGCTCTCATTGCTGCTTGTGGGCTGAACCCACACGGAGGATAAAGGTTTCCTGTTGTTTATCAGCCAGAAAGGGGGCGATTCTCTCGTGGATACTTCCCAAAATGAGCATTTGTGCACATTCCCTTTGAGTCTCTCACAGCCTGAGGCCCAGGGATGCTTTGCAGAGAGATGAGAGAGATGTGGGCAGGGGGACAGCAGGAGCTGGAGGCTGGGAGTCAGAAGGCACCAGGCACTTTATTAGCACAGGGGACAAATGGAAATGAAAGAGAAATGGATTTGAGAGAGATTTTGCTGTTGGGTACAGGTGCCTTATCCTTCTATATACAAGAGTCAAATCTCAGGGCCCAGACAGAGAATTTACTAGCCAGCATTTATTCTTCATGTTTCCTAGGTCTCCCACCTCTACTCTGCCACAGTATGCCTTCCCACAATTCACTTCTGCACTCCCAGGACCCCTCTCCCCATACAAAGTATGCCTTCCCACAATCCACTTCTGCACTCCCAGGACCCCTCTCCCCATACAAAGTATGCCTTCCCACAATCCACTTCTGCACTCCCAGCATCTCTCTCCCCATACAAAGTATGCCTTCCCACAATTCACTTCTGCACTCCCAGGACCCCTCTCCCCATACAAAGTATGCCTTCCCACAATCCACTTCTGCACTCCCAGGACCCCTCTCCCCATACAAAGTATGCCTTCCCACAATTCACTTCTGCACTCCCAGGACCCCTCTCCCCATACAAAGTATGACTTCCCACAATTCACTTCTGCACTCCCAGGACCCCTCTCCCCATACAAAGTATGCCTTCCCACAATCCACTCCTGCAATCGCAGCATCTCTCTACCTGGGCAAAGTATGCCTTCCCACAATTCACTTCTGCACTCCCAGCACCCCTCTCTCCTTACAAAGTATGACTTCCCACAATTCCCTCCTGCACTCCCAGCACCCCTCTCCCTGGGCAAAGTATGCCTTCCCACAATTTACTCCTGCACTCCCAGCATCTCTCTCCCTAAACAAAGTATGCCTTCCCATAAACCACTCCTGTACTCCTAGCACCCCTCTCCCTAGGCAAAGTATACCCCCATCCTTAGGCTAAGTAAGTGTGCCCATGGCTAATGCTAAAGGCATGACAATGTGCTGCCCCCTGTATGTGTGTCGGCTGACCGCTCAAGTGTGCATGTCTGTGCTGAAATCTGCCCCATGTTCCTCCTAATTTCTATTCTTCATTACAGAATATAACAAGTGTTTGGTGGTTCCAGTATTAGCTGTCCCTTTCCCTGGGGCACTAACCAGAGCAATAGTCAGCTTGGCTGCAGCACATTCCTATAGAAGATAATAAGGCACAGGCTGACACAATGCATGGGACTGGTGCTCCCGGGGGCATTCATTGGCACTGTGCCTAGGAGCTCCACGTGGCACATTATACCATCTGGCAGCCCTACTTGGCACTGGCAAGAGATATACAAAATGTAAGTGAGGGCAACTGTGGGCTCAGGTGTCCATCAAAAGTGTTTAGATTGGCAGCGCTGCTAAATTCTCTGCCATTTAATAGGTCATTGGGGCAATAAGAGCTGTTGCCAATTTATAGCTCCCAGACATAGGAGTAAAGACACGTGATTTGTTTCCAGATTCCAGTCCGGTTCCTCTGACCCCGGGTCTGTACAGGGACTCTATATGCTGATCCCTCTGCCCCCCCACAGTGACATAATTATGCCCCCTGGGTGAAACAGCTGCACCAAATGAAGAACTTTTGTACAAACTACAAGTCAACATAAAGCCTATCATCATCAAGTGCTATAACTATAGGGGCTGAAACATTACCTGAGAGGGGTGTAAATATGGCTCAGGAGATGCCAGGTTGGTCTGAACCGACACACTTTTCTCCAGTAGTATCTGAGGGAACCCCAGCTTCTCAAAGTTACTCCTCTTCCAGTGTTTGCTGTCCTGTTGTGCAAGTGCCTCGTCCTCACTGAATGCTCTAACAACAGGGCCTGGCATGGGCAAAGGCACGGCACCATCACTCTCATAGCCAGAGCCATCTTTCTGTGAGTCCCAGCTGCTCCTCTGTTTCATGTGGAAATGGGCTTGCTGAGCTTCCCAGGCTAATCTGGCTTGGGCCAGGAAAGCTTCCGGGGAATTGCGGCACATGTCTGATTCTGATGACCTGCTCTCTGTCCTACACATCAAAGGTCTGTTGGGCATGGATGAAGGTCTTTCTTCAGCCATTCCCTGCTCACTATATGTCTCCCTTTCTCCAGACACTTCACAAGGAACGGTATTGGGTTCTGAGGGCAATGAAGGTTTTCTGCTTTTCCTTTTCCTTGTGTTTGGGGAGTATCCAGTGGAAGACATGGTGTCCTGCTGACTGGACCAAGACATGGAATCGTCTCCATGATGTTGTGGCTGGTTGTGTCGCACATCAGAACCTTCCATGCTACTGTAATCTCCAGATTTCACCTCTAGTCGCTGCTCCCTCATATAGGGAGGGTTGTGCTGCAGGGAGTAAGAGCCACCCATTGTATTTGGGGTGTATTTATGTCTTACACTTGTTTTCATCTTTGGGCTTGAGCCAGACTGTTCCACATAGACAAGTTGCCTCACATATTCCTTTCCAGCAGGGCTATAATCCAGGCTCATAAACCTGTCCGAGCATTTCTGTTTGGTCAAGACTAGTTGCTGGTAGGGAGAGTTGGAAGATTGCTTGGGAGACTGCAGATATGTATGTGGCTTGCGAATAGGTGACTTCTGTGGGGACATGACTCTGTAATTCCCACTGGCATCATACTGCATCTCCATCGGGGGCTCATCATATAATGGCGACTGGTATTCCATGGGAGGTTCTTCATAAAGCGGAGGCTCATAGGCGTAACGGGGAGAAGAAGGCTGAGACTCACTGGAGTGCTTTCTATGCTGAGACTGTAGGGAACAGAAAGAATCCCCTCTTCCAAGTAAAGGAGAGCAGCCCCCAACATGATCCGCCCTTTTCATATACGGCGAGGGCTTCCTCTCAGGGAAGAAGACGGTATTATCCGAATCAGCAGAGAAGGTGTGGATAATGGGAGACGGCTGCCCTCCTGACACCTTCCTGGAACGGGTCCCTTGTGGGTTGTCTATAGTGTAGCCATTGCCTTGTTGCATCAGGAAACTGGGCTCACGGTCTGTCACTTTAATCAACATTCTTTCTTTGGTCCCCGAATTCCACCTCAGCGATGATGTCCTGTTCCAAAGAGAGAAGGAAACCAAACTTAACATAAAATGTCATATTTGCGAAATGGCAAGAGACATTCAACTGGTTAAATGTCGGGTATAAATGACTGGTCACTGTTATAAATGCCTGAAATGTGTATCTATACAAGTGCTCAGCCATTGCAAGCTTAACATACATGCAGGGTGCCCAACTGTGTGACCATACATAGGCACAAGGCTGCAGGTAACTCTAAGCCTCACACATTATTATAAGGGATAATGTACCCCCTACTGTAAATGATAAGGATATTAGAAGTCACTGAGGGGTTGTTCTGTGACCATATAAAGGCACAAGGCTGCAGGCTGAGTTATACAGGGACCTCTGAGTATCACTCATGTATTATAAGGGATAATGTACCCCCTACTGTAAATGATAAGGATATTAGAAGTCACTGAGGGGTTGTTCTGTGACCATATAAAGGCACAAGGCTGCAGGCTGAGTTATACAGGGACCTCTGAGTATCACTCATGTATTATAAGGGATAATGTACCCCCTACTGTAAATGATAAGGATATTAGAAGTCACTGAGGGGTTGTTCTGTGACCATATAAAGGCACAAGGCTGCAGGCTGAGTTATACAGGGACCTCTGAGTATCACTCATGTATTATAAGGGATAATGTACCCCCTACTGTAAATGATAAGTATATTAGAAGTCACTGAGGGGTTGTTCTGTGACCATATAAAGACACAAGGCTGCAGGCTGAGTTATACAGGGAACTCTGAGTATCACTCATGTATTATAAGGGATAATATACCCCCTACTGTAAATGATAAGGATATTAGAAGTCACTGAGGGGTTGTTCTGTGACCATATAAAGGCACAAGGCTGCAGGCTGAGTTATACAGGGAACTCTGAGTATCACTCATGTATTATAAGGGATAATGTACCCCCTACTGTAAATGATAAGGATATTAGAAGTCACTGAGGGGTTGTTCTGTGACCATATAAAGGCACAAGGCTGCAGGCTGAGTTATACAGGGAACTCTGAGTATCACTCATGTATTATAAGGGATAATGTACCCCCTACTGTAAATGATAAGGATATTAGAAGTCACTGAGGGGTTGTTCTGTGACCATATAAAGGCACAAGGCTGCAGGCTGAGTTATACAGGGAACTAGGATTATTGGGATATATGGAGACCCTTATATGAAAGCAAACAGATGAGGGCTCTGCAGCTCAGTGTAATTCCGTGTTTTGGGAAGTAAAGGACAGATGGCAGATTCCTGTACACAAGAGGCAGGTATGAAAGTAGATGAAGGGGTGTGTGGGGCGAGTGGAAGCCTCTCAGTTAGCTAATTATTCCTTTACGACACTAAAATAAAAATAGCTTGATTACAGAACCAGAGATGAGACTTTCCCGGCTCCCAATAAATCCGTTGTAGCTACAATTAGCCCTGATCCTGATCACAGATTGATTTGGGGGCGGAGGGGGAGTAGATCAGTAGGGATGGATGGAATAGCCAGTTGGTTTAACCCATTAAATGCCTGATGATGCATTATTAGGGAGGCCTGTTTAAAGCTTATTGTGATTGGGGATCCATGCTCCCCTGTGTGACTCCCTGCACAGCTCTCAGTAATCCCCGCACCTCATACACTGTGTCACATAATAAAGTGTGAGCCCAGCGTTCATGGAAAACCTCATCACATGTCAATTTGTGACCCGGCATTATGGAAGGATCCCGCTCAGACCAAGCTGCACCTGCCGTCCCATAATCACAGGCTACACACACAGTCCTATTAGTGCTGCTCATAAACAGACAAGTAGTGGGGCCCCAGCCTTACTGTGTTACTACAGTGTGTATGTGTGGGTGGGGGTGCAAGAGAATAAGCTCATGTAAATATATATATATATATATATATATATATATATATATAAGAACAGTCCTAGTCAGGTGCACTCTCTTCCAACAAACATCCGCCTGGGTTTTATATATATATATATATATATATATATATATATATATATATATATATATATATATATATATATATATATATATAGATATATATATATAGATATATATATATATATATATATATATATATATATATATATATATATATATATATATATATATATATATATAATATTACACCCTGGATCACTGGAGCCTTCACCATTTCCAATGCACCCACACACTGTCCCTCTCTGATCAATCCACATAACTTCACACAGACTGTGGCCCTATAGCAGCCCCCACCCCCAGACTGGGTGAGGGTTTGTTTAAACAGAGACCAGACTGCTTATGGGATAAGAGCTGATTCCAGAATAAAAGGACGTCAGCTCCGAAGGCAACATGTTGAGATGAATAGCTGGCAAATGGCTGCAATAGTATTATCTGTCACTTTCCATTACTGCTCCTCTCACGTGAACCAAGGGTCAGTCTTTATCAATCAATGAGGGAGGCACACCTAGAAAGGGTTAATTAACCACTGCCGCCATGACAGCAATTACTTGAAGCCACTGAGAGCATGTCTGTGTATATATAACACTGCCCTTATATTGCACATATACAACACATACACACACTATACACACAGCCTAGAACAATGCAGCTCACACATTAGCTATGCTGCTGACAGGCTGATGGGAGTTTTGTCTCAGCTTCAGATAAAGAAAGAGGGTTACCTATCCCTGGCTGATGGGATGAGCCCCCCCATATTCACACACTCACACTCACTCATTTATACACTCACACACAGGACAGGGCTGAGGACAATGTGGGATGTGTCCATGGTGCTGAAGCTCAGGGCTCTGCTGGTCCCTATGCTCTGCCCACTGGCACCAGACTGTCTCTATAACATTCATGGGAAATTGTACCCGGGCACATAGGGGCAAATTCACTAAGCGCCGAATGCTAGCGTTACTTCGCTTGCGTTTGCCATTTTCGTTACTGCGCAAATTCACTAATGAACGCTGGCGTAGTTTCGCTAGTGGTACTTCACACCCTTACGCCTTAGCAACTTGCGCAGTGTACTGAACGCTACCTTTTACGCTAGACTTCCTTCGCCACCTCAGACCTGGTGAAGCGCAATAGAGTAGATAGGGATTGCTTCAAAAAAAGTCTAAATTTTTTCTAAGTCCCAAATAACGCTGGCGTGTTTTCTACATGATGGGTGATAGGCTGAAAAAGATCGAAATTTTTTTTGGGGCTCCCCTCCTTCCCCCCTACATTTCCTGACTCATGGCAACTTACCTAGACAGTGGGCACATGTGTAGGGCAAAATAACATTTTTATTTGATGTTTTGAAGGTTTTCTAGCCATTTGTAGTGCTGATACGTGTTCCTCCATTGAAATTTGAATTTGGCGCCGTATGCAAATTAGCCTTCGCTAGCGTAACTTTGCTTTACTTAGCGAATCAACGCTAGTGCAACTTCGCAACCTTACGCTACCCCTGAGCGCAACTTCGGATTTTAGTGAATTTGCGAAGCGCTGGCGAAACTACGACTGGCGAAGTGCGGCGAAGTTACGCTTGGCGCAACTACGAATCTTAGTGAATTTGCCCCATAGTCTCTTTATCCCTATAAATACCCAGCATGGATGAGAGAGGCAGGACCCCTTCTGCTCCTGTATTGCTCACTTGTTGCTTTGCTCAGAGACCAACAGACACAGGCAGACAGACACACAGCAGATACACAGACACACAGCAGAGACAGACAGACACACAGCAGAGACAGACAGACACACAGTAGAGAGAGACAGTCAGACAGACACAGCAGAGACAGGCAGAAACACAACAGAGACAGACACACAGCAGCGACATACACACACAGACACAAAGCAGAGACAGACACACAGTAGAGAGAGAGAGAGACAGACAGCAGAGAAAGACACACAACAGAACCAGACACACAGCAAAGACAGACAGACACAAGTAGAGGCAGACAGACACAGTAGAGAGACACAGCAGAGACAGACACACAACAGAGACAGACACACAGTAGAGAGAGAGACAGCAGAGACAGACACACAACAGAGACAGACAAACACAGCAGAGACAGACACACACAGACACACAGTAGAGAGAGAGAGAGAGACAGCAGAGACAAACACACAACAGAGACAGATAGACACAGCAGCGACAGACACACAAACAGTAGAGAGAGAGAGACACACACAGCAGAGACAGACAGACACACAGCCACACAAACAGTAGAGAGAGACAGCAGAGAGAGAGACAGCAGAGACAGAGACAGACAAACAGCAGAGACAGACATCCCCACCCTATGTCTATGAGAAGTGCTCGGTGCCCAGGCCCTGCCTCACTGCTACAGGGAGAGACTGCAGAGTTGCACTTGAGATTTCTCATCACATTTTCGGTACAATAAAAGGTCCGCGTAACCTTGAGCCTGTGCACAATGTGTATTGATTGCGGAACATTAAATTAAAGGGGAAAGAAGCCGAGGAATGTTTCATGCTCGGCTGTGCTCTGACTCAATACACACCCAGAGGAAGAGACTGCTGAATAATTCACAAGCTTCAGTCTCATGTTATTTTAAGGTCAGATCAGAGAGGCCCCAGAACTGACAGCTTCCCACAAAGACCCCCATCCCTGTACTCTTGTACTGCTGGTCACAGCCATCACTCAACTACTGCTTCTCTCTAACAGGGAGGCCAGGGATTTGCAGTTGCACAACAGCGGGAGGGTCTCAGGGGATGGAAAGAAATACCACACAGTGTTTGTCTCTTACAACTTTAGCAACTACTTGCTCCCTCTGTCCTCCAGCGTTTGCCCCACATTGTGCTGCCCATTGCCCTAACTGCCGCCCCCGGGCACTGCCACTCTCATACTTACTGCTAAATGGGTCACTTCTGTTTCTTTGTATCATTCCTACTCAATTAATCCTCAGCTACTACTAATGTCTATGTCAGTCATGTGATTGACCCTACTTCCTTTCTGGCAGAATACAGCAGCACTGCCTTGCTTTATGGCAGCGACCCAGTATCTAAGATACAGACCAACAGACCATGATCTGTTATTATCCGGGTCAGCAATCAGAACCAGGGAACAAACTGGTCTGTAATTGGCAAAATCTGTTGGAGGATTCAGTCAAACCTGAAAAAAATGCCTTCAGAGCCCCCCAATAATAATAACACAATACGTCAGTCTGTGTTTCTTCACACATAACAGATTCTGGTTCTGCACTTATTGTGACCCCCCCCCCCACTTCTCTATGCACACAGTCGCAAGGCAATTAGGGGGTACACTGGCCTGGCACCCAGAGCTCAGCCTGATGAGAGAAGGGAAAGGGCGGATACAATAGATACAGTTGAGGAAGGGAAGATTTTCGGCAGTGGGAGACCCACTGGAATATCTGGAGAGAGGGAGCTGCAGGGGCCCCACAACGAAACACTTGGGGTGACACAGACAGATGGACACTCAGTGAGGGCAGTCCAGCCTCCATAGGATCATTATAATGGGATTCTATAGGCTTAGAACCAGAATGTAGGAAGTAATGGGGAGACACTGAAGACCCGGTGGTTCTGTTCTGACACACGCACGCATGCACGCACGCACGCACACACACAGTACAAGGGATCTGTCCAGATTGCCTAGGCCATTGACTGCACCAACCAGTTCTAGGGGCCCAAGAGATGTGGGGCCCAAGGGGGTGCAGGTTTATGCTCCAGCACTTGCAGCCCTATAAACTGTTCCTTTATTTCCCAGTCTGGCCAATAACCAGGGTCCCAGAACTAGAGACTAGCTGCACTGGAAGCTAATGGTTTATAAGAGCAGTGCTACCAGGGAATCTACTTCTATTCACCAGCAAAGAGACAGTGGTGTGGTCTAGTGAGGGGCCTCAGATACAGTCAGGGGGGTGTTAGTGAGACAGAGGGGAGACAATAAGAGACAACACAGGGTTCTATAGTCACAGAAATGGCTGCACATATTTCCCTGCGTTGGGAGAATCATTTCCATATCACAGAATCTGCATCCATTTATCTCCCCCTGTTCAATTTAAAGGAGCAGGGTCTGGGGGGGCAGAGAGAAATGGCAGGACCCCGTGTTACTTCCCAACATTCAATTCCACTGATTAAAGAGGACAGAGAAATTCCATGCAATATCAGGAGGCACTGACTGTATCTCTGCAGCTCTCACGGTGGCCTCCCCTGGGGCACATTCTGTAGGCGACACACACACAAATGCCTCTGGGGGGGGTTCTTATTTGTTACCCCCTAACTATTAAACACATATGCACTCAGGCTGGGCTCCCAATCCCTTCCCCTCTCACTCAATGCACCAAGCGCAGGCTCCCCCCAGCCCTATAATAATGTGAGAGTCCTGGGCAGCAGCGGGTCCAGATTCAGTTCTGATCACCCATCTGATTGGTGCCACGAGTCTCTGGTACAAAAGCAGCACCAATGAAGAGCCCACACTCACCGGCCTCATTATTTGCCTGCTTGCTACTTATACCAGCCACTCGCTGCATGTCTGCACATTGATACCAAAAAGAACTACATGTGGCTCATATTCATTCTATATGTAAATTCTGTATGTAAATACATATACTGTATATTAGTACTGTAACAAACAGGTTGAGACTAGGGATGCACCGAATCCAGGATTCGGTTCGGGATTCGGCCAGGATTCGGCCTTTTTCAGCAGGATTCGGATTCGGCCGAATCCTTCTGCCCGGCCGAACCGAATCCGAATCCTAATTTGCATATGCAAATTAGGGGCAGGGAGGGAAATTGCGTGACTTTTTGTCAGAAAACAAGGAAGTAAAAAATGTTTTCCCCCTTCCCACCCCTAATTTGCATATGCAAATTAGGGTTCGGATTCGGTTCGGTATTCGGCCGAATCCTTTGTGAAGGATTCGGGGGTTCGGCCGAATCCAAAAAAGTGGATTCGGTGCATCCCTAGTTGAGACTGATTGATCTCACACAGGCGAACACCGGCTTTGGGAAAAACGTATTGCAACTGGACCCCCCCCATTTATACCCCCAGAACGCACAGCAGGATGGCACAGTGACAATTCTATGTATAAATAACCCAGAACTCATAGCGGGATGGCACAACAGCAACTTTGCACATTAAGGCAAGGAAAGGGTTAAACACAAGGTAGTGCAATAAATGTGATTTGTACCCTTACCAGGCGTGAGGTCCCACATTCTTTATTTACTAATAGACTGCGGGATGGGCAATCTGCAGCACAGATGACACATAAACTTACAGTTGCACCAATTTCTGTGCATACCATTGGCTGTAGCTGAGGTCATGCAGGGCGAGTTAAAAGAAAAAAAAACACCTCTTTTGGCTGCTTGATTTACCTCCTGGGATTGGCCCCATCAGGGGTGCAGGGGCCACGGACCCTGGTACAGTTGCACCCCTGGTGAAATAGACTGCTCTGTTGTTTGAACAGAAATACCTGATTGGTTGCTATGGACTTCCTGGCATGAGCCTATACCATGAGCCCCATACGCTGGCTGCACATGTATCTATATATACTGTATATAGCAGAGAAACCAGTCCCAGCTGTATTACGCCCCCTGCCACAGCCCATAACCAATGAACAAGCAGTACCAGTCCCCCCGGGCCCCAGAGAAGTGAATGTACATTACCGGTCTGTCTCCTCTTTCACCACAAAGTATGGCGCTGAATGGCGATTGGCTTTGGCCTGATCTGGGCATCTCTCTCCTCCTCCCTCCACTTCTTGTTCCAGAGAGGAGCTCGTGCTGCCCTCCCTGCTAATATTGCTGCCCCGCCCAGGGCTGTTCTCTGTCGATGCTCGGGGGGAATCCGTGTTCTGTTTCAGGGTCTGCAGTTTGGCCAGAGGGATAATGTCACAGTTCTGCGGCCGGTGCCACACAGTCCTCTGAGTGCTGGCATTGTAATAGTAGAACCGAGACGTGTTTGGGTCAAACAGCTCCCACCACTGGTTTTCATTGGTCCTTTTTATCCGGACTCCCGGCGGGGGGTCCCAAACACATTCTCCAGTGATGAGGTTGGCGTACATACACTCCCGCGTGCGAGGCTCTATGATCTCCACCCATTCCAGCCTGGAGAGAGGAAACAAACATGTTTGTAACTTTGTCACATCGATTTCCTTTGCACCATCTTAATTCCTCCTCCTCTAATAAGAACCCCTTCCTATGCTGATGGTGAAATCTCCTTTCCTCCCCACCAATGAATCACTCATTCCCCTCTCTTGGTAGGGAATCCCATAACCTGACTGTCCTTACAGTAAAGAACCCCTTCCTATACTGATGGTGAGATCTCTTTTCCTCCCCACCAATGAATCACTCATTCCCCCTCTCTTGGTAGGGAATCCCATAACCTGACTGTCCTTACAGTAAAGAACCCCTTCCTATGCTGATGGTGAGATCTCCTTTCCTCCCCACCAATGAATCACTCATTCCCCCTCTCTTGGTAGGGAATCCCATAACCTGACTGCCCTTACAGTAAAGAACCCCTTCCTATACTAATGGTGAGATCTCCTTTCCTCCCCACCAATGAATCACTCATTCCTCTCTCTTGGTAGGGAATCCCATAACCTGACTGTCCTTACAGTAAAGAACCCCTTCCTATGCTGATGGTGAGATCTCCTTTCCTCCCCACCAATGAATCACTCATTCCCCCTCTCTTGGTAAGGAATCCCATAACCTGACTGTCCTTACAGTAAAGAGCCCCTTCCTATGCTGATGGTGAGATCTCTTTTCCTCCCCACCAATGAATAATAGGTTAGCCGATATAGTTATGCTGAACAATATAAGCCATTAGTATCCTGACGGTTCACTGCATCTCTAATGTATATGAAATCCATTTGCCTAATGACTTTATTATTTTAGTGAATCATCTCCTACTGTGATTTACAACAGACCTGTCCAGAAGAGCATGTAAGTGAGTATCAGGGATGAGTCAGTCACAACCAGATTCCCTTCATTATTGATACAAATGCTTATTTGGGCACTGGGACCCATTCTATCAGCAACCTGCCTATTGTGTCATTAACATCCATTGGGTCAGTGTCAACTATTGGCCCTGAGATCTTACAGCTGTGCCAGGCAAATACCTACCCATGTGTGCGTATTTGCAGTTTACAGCAGTTAAAAGATTTCATATGGTCTCATAACCCCGAATATCCTTATCATTTATAGTAGGGGGTACATTATCCCTTATAATACATGAGTGATACTCAGAGGTCCCTGTATAACTCAGCCTGCAGCCTTGTGCCTTTATATGGTCACAGAACAACCCCTCAGTGACTTCTAATATCCTTATCATTTACAGTAGGGGGTACATTATCCCTTATAATACATGAGTGATACTCAGAGTTCCCTGTATAACTCAGCCTGCAGCCTTGTGCCTTTATATGGTCACAGAACAACCCCTCAGTGACTTCTAATATCCTTATCATTTACAGTAGGGGGTACATTATCCCTTATAATACATGAGTGATACTCAGAGTTCCCTGTATAACTCAGCCTGCAGCCTTGTGCCTTTATATGGTCACAGAACAACCCCTCAGTGACTTCTAATATCCTTATCATTTACAGTAGGGGGTACATTATCCCTTATAATACATGAGTGATACTCAGAGTTCCCTGTATAACTCAGCCTGCAGCCTTGTGTCTTTATATGGTCACAGAACAACCCCTCAGTGACTTCTAATATCCTTATCATTTACAGTAGGGGGTACATTATCCCTTATAATACATGGGAGGTACTGAATAGGATCTCACAGTTGCTGGGGCACCAGGATGTTAAACACTGGGAGACTATGAATTATTAATGAAGTCCCTGTTTATAACAGATGGGATTCCAGTTTCTCATTCGGAGTTGGTGTAATACCAGCATGTCATACACACAGTTAATTCACCGCTCAATTCACACAGGAGGCAACTTTCAATGTAATATCATTAAACATGCAACTGGGGTCTGTCAGGTGCCCTCATTCATGTGATGCCAGAGGTCAGAGTCCCTACAACTCCCTGTTGTGCCGCACACACACCCATACACACAGGTGCCACCTCCTGACATGCCCGGCAGCGAGGGACGCGTATTCCTGAAACGCAAACACAGCAGAATTACAGCGTCACTAGTGTTTAACCCTAGAATCACAGGGTTTTATGTCCTAATGAAAAACTTTACAAATACTGCAGAACAGACCTGCAGTTGGAACTCTTGACAGAACTGGGTCCAGTATCAATGGCCAAACCCTGGTCTTATGGGCCAATAGCACCTTTAATCCATGTGTAAAAAATTAAAAAAAAAGACAAAAATAAAAAGTGCAGCAACAAAATAAAAGAGCGAATAAAGAGATAAAGAGTGCAATGGCAAGGTTATCCGCTGGAATTGTAAACTGGACCCAGAAGGGGGGCTCAGAAGAGAGAGGAAGTGCCTGGGGGCTATTACCTGGGGGGCACCTGCGCAGTGTGATTTAGATAGGGGTGCGATGCCTTATACCCCCTCACCCAATTCCATTCCCAGTAGCCGGCAATACTAACGCCAGTGAGGGAAGGAGAGCAGGCTGGGATAGTGCTACCCCATAATATGCCATTGTACCCAGTGTCTGCGCCCATGGAGGGTTCACAAGACAAAAGGCCAAGAAGTGATGGGAACAGGATTAGGATCAGCAGGAGGGCCTCGTTGGTTAACCCATCATGTGCTGGTCAGACAAGCAGAAGATATCCTGCAATGCAGTCTTTGGGAAAGAGAAATGATTCTGCTTCCTGATTGGTGTAGAGGTGTGAATAATAAGATTGACCGATGGTAAAACAACCAATAAGAGCAGATTAGTAAGAGGCAGTAATTGCACAATGAAATGCCCCGCCCTCACCTTACTCTGGCAACAGGATCATCCCACCAATAGGAAGTGATTATATTGCACCCTAGTCACCCTACAGTTGTACCACAGTGCTTGTGCTGTATAATGTACACATGATGCCCATAGGTAGGCTGCAAGGAGCGGGCACAGATAATGCTCCGGATGGAGAGACTGCAGTCGGACAATATTGTACTTACTCAGCTGAGAGAGGAAAGAGAGAGTGAGGTCAGAGGGGTCAGTTTGACATCATTTGCACACACTGTAAATAAATGTATAAGAGCTTGGCACAGTATATCAGCACAATAATCTACAGTGATGAGAACACTAAGCTCTGAGTGACTATCCCGACATTCCCAAACATCCCGGGAACATACACTCCTTACTGAAATGGGCGCACCCATACTAGGAATTCCGATGCTTGTTCCACTAGTCCTGCTGCAGAAACATGACATTCCCTGCTCATTCCCATGAATCCTATCATACTCCCCCCATGCAGCCTTACTGGCCCCTGGCACATGGGCACAGCATCTCCTAGTCACACTGGCACCTGTCCTACTGACACACCCAGCGTGGGGACTACTAACCTGACAGGTTTAACCTTGTACCCACCTCACCAACTGCAGGGCAGCCATACCCACTCCTGCGACTGACAGCAGGTTACATTGCTATAAAGTCCATCCCTCAGTATAAACATATAGTTAGCCTGCCTCGGACTAGAACTCCAGCCATTTGTATAAAGCTATAAAGTCCAGTCCTGGGTATCAATGCCAGGGGCTATGAAGTCCAGAACTCATTGTCACTCCCAGTGACTATAAAGTTCAGTTCATCATTCACCGTGATTATAAACTTCAGCCCTCAGTATTAAAGCCAATTTCTTCAAAGTCCAAAATTCATTGCTCCCAGTGAATATAAAGTCCAGAACTCATTATCACTCCAGTCCAGTCCTGGGTGTCAATGCCAGGGGCTATGAAGTCCAGAACTCATTATCACTCCCAGTGACTATAATGTCCATCCCTTGGTATCACTGTCAATTGCTATTGAGTCCAGAACTCATTATCATTCACAGTGATTATAAGTTCAGCCCTCAGTATTAAAGCCAATTGCTACAAAGTCCAAAACTCATTGTTGCTCCCAGTGACTATAAAGTCTAGATCTAATTATTGCTCCCGGTGACTATAAAGTTCAGCCCTCAGTATTAAAGCCAATTGCTACAGAGTCCAGAACTCATTATCACTCCCAGTGAATATAAAGTCCAGAACTAATTATTGCCCCAAGTGACAATAAAGTATAAAGCCCTCAGTATAAATGCCAATGCTGGGTAAATAATGGGGCATTTATTACCTTTACCCCAGGCAGCCAGTATGCCAATTGCAAAATCAGGTAAAAAAAACGTAAACAAATGACAATGCTAGGATATCAATGGCTACATCACACAAGAGGTTAATTGTCAGGTGAGCTTGCCCTTTAAATGACTGATACATACTTCTCTCACTCCCTAAATATTCTTGGAATGAATCTGAATTCATTAGTGTTGCTTTAATTACTGTAATTAATGTGCATTCCATTTAAAGACAATGCTCCGCTTTGGATTCTAAATTTATTTTTATCTCATTGCCTTTAAAAATGAAGAATAACTGAAAGAATAGGCTCAGAGGTTAGTAATGTGCCCCCAAATCCTGCCTGCATATAGTACAATGGTACAACCCCTGTCTGCATTTAGTACAATGGTACAACCTCTGCATATGGTACAGCCCTGCCAGCATTTATGTACAATGGTACAACCCTGCCAGCATATAGTACAATGATACAGCCCTGCCAGCATATAGTACAATGGTACAGCCCTGCCAGCATAAAGTACAATGGTACAACCCCTGCCAGCATATAGTACAATGGTACAGCCCTGCCAGCATATAGTACAATGGTACAGCCCTGCCTGCATATAGTACAATGGTACAGCCCTGCCTGCATAAAGTACAATGGTACAACCCCTGCCAGCATATAGTACAATGGTACAGCCCTGCCAGCATATAGTACAATGGTACAGCCCTGCCTGCATATAGTACAATGGTACAACCCCTGCCTGCATATAGTACAATGGTACAAACTCTGCCAGCATATAGTACAATGGTACAGCCCTGCCTGCATATAGTACAATGGTACAGCCCTGCCAGCATATAGTACAATGGTACAATCCTGCCTGCATATAGTACAATGGTACAAACTCTGCCAGCATATAGTACAATGGGACAACCCTGCCTGCATATAGTACAATGGTACAACCCCTGCCAGCATATAGTACAATGGTACAACCCTGCCAGCATATAGTACAATGGTACAACCCTGCCTGCATATAGTGCAATGGTACAATCCTGCCTGCATATAGTACAATGGTACAATCCTGCCAGCATATAGTACAATGGTACAACCCCTGCCTGTATATAGTACAATGGTACAACCCCTGCCAGCATATAGTACAATGGTACAATCCTGCCTGCATATAGTACAATGGTACAGCCCTGCCTGCATATAGTACAATGGTACAGCCCTGCCAGCATATAGTACAATGGTACAGCCCTGCCTGCATATAGTACAATGGTACAGCCCTGCCTGCATATAGTACAATGGTACAGCCCTGCCTGCATATAGTACAATGGTACAAGCCGAGCATACAGAACAGGAGGAGGCAATGTGAGCATTATAACCCCCAGGCAGCATATAATACAGTATGTTACATAGAAGCCTTTAACCCCCAGAAGCCCTATAATAATGACACATATCAGCAAATCGGTACCATTAACCCTGTCCTGGGACGTTACAAAGAGAAAGCGCTACATGAAGCCATATGCAGGCCTCTATCTCCAGCAATGACATATATTGTATGTTGCCAGCACAAGGGTTAACAGCCTGTCTGCGCTCTACTCTGCTCAATGGGAGACTGTTTTGCAGGGAGGGAAAGGGTTACACAGAGAGATCAGTTACACAGCTCCTAGTTATAGATCAGCATAGAGAACAACATGCCATGCTGCTGCACTGTTACACCCAGCTGACAATTAAAGGGGCAGTGCACACTCAGAAAGCAAAGAATGCACGGCAAATAAAAATGGTTCAGTTCAAAGGCAACACGGAATGTGCCCAACACAGAGATCAGTATAACCAGCGGGCCCATTCACTGGCCTTCTAGTAACATTCCCAGGCGCGGGTGCGGCCCTCCATCTGCTCCTGTCTATAGGGACTGGGATATTTCAGGTCACACTGGGCTGGAAGATCATGTAACCCCCCATTAGTCTCATGTCTCTGCGCTGACTCATTTTTATTTTGGGAGAAATAATCCCCATTTAACATGTAGTTCATGTGCACAAGCAGAACAAACAGGAGACACTGGGTGCTGGTTATGTCGGGTAGAAATGGGAGGCGCGGGTCCCTGTGCAGCTCATACTGGGGCCCATATAGAGAGAACACCCCAGAGAATTGGGGGAATGAGGAGGAAGGTCATTATTCGCAGCTGCAGAACAGGTGCATTTCTCTCCCCCGCACACTCGGGATATTGTCGGCACTTGGACTGGTCACACAGCCGGAGATTAACTGCACAATGGAAAGGAATTAATCCCCGGCCTAACGAGCCACATTCTCTTGGCACAGGGGCTAGAAATTCCAAATGTGCCCCCCCCAGTGCATTACAAGCACCCCCACATATACCCCCAGATACATAGACTGTGGAATAGTCACATAACTTGTCTCCTATCAGCCACTGCACCAGCAAAGCTTACACTCTAATCCTGCACATCCAGGGGTGTCTCCCTAACCACTGCATTACAGTATGAGCCTGGAGGCAACAAGGCAAGCTGTATGGTGGGCTATGACTAGCCACTGACTGCAGCCCGACTTAACCCTGTAGGTACCGGTGAGAGTGCAGAGGAGACTCTAGCCAGTGCTGTGCTTACAGTTGCTATCAGTGGGAGGAGCAGCCCTGTTGTACCATGCAGTGCATACAGCAGCAGTAGCGCAGCTAATTATATCAGCAATCCAGGCTTGGGCCCAGCTCTAGCTAATTATACAGGACAGGGGTTAATGCGGATTAACTCCATGAGTACAAGAGTATTACACAGGGTAGAATCCTGCAGCGGGTCGGATACCCTGCGGGTTGCTGGTAGAAGTTCCGAGTGCGGGTACAGACGCGGGTCGGCTGTTTTGCGGGTCGCTGGTCGGGCCGCGGATCTTCTCAATAGCCATTTTTACTCCTGTTTTCTGATTACGTCTACTTCCGATGATGTCACGTCCGGTTTCCAATGACAGCCCTCTCAATCTTTGGCACTTGCACGCTGGTACAGGTATAGGATCTATTATGCGGAATGCTTTAAGAGTCATCAATGAAACTCCAATAGGATAGTTGTGCCCCAACAAGCGTTTATATAGATCAGGGTCCCCAACCTTTTTTACTCTTAAGCCACAATTGGAGAGCAACACAAGCACGAGAAAGTACATGGGGATGTCAAATAAGGGCTGTGATTGGCTGGTAGCCCCTCTATGGACTGGTAGCCTACTTGGCATTAGGCCTGATATTTATGAATCCAAAATTTGCCTCCAAGCCTGGAATTGAAGAATAAGCAGCTGCTTTGAGGCCAAAGGGAGCAACATGCAAGGGGTTGGTGCGTAACATGTTGATCGTGAGCTACTGGTTGGGGGCCACTGGTGTAGATGGTTCTGTGTCATTACTCAGCCAATCCGTGACAATTGGTTCCTTACATAGAGCTCAGTGGAAATGTCATTCCTGTATTGGGAGCTCTCTGCATAACGGAGCCTACACCTGTGCATGTGTTAGCACTGTAGATTCTGCCATAACCAGCATGGAGAGGGTTAAAAAGAATCACATCGTATCGCAGTCCTGACTGTCCTGGAATAACCGTGAGTCCCGCCCCCATGTATCAACAGCAACGGGTGTTCATGGGAGGAACCCAAGCCCAGATCCCTTGGCACAACGTCATACATCTCTCCCACTATCTCCATAGCAACCATAGAATGCAGCTACAGTTGCACCCTTACAGTACTGCACTCAGTGATGGGGTATCACCCCTGTGCTTATACAACGTCTGTGCAGAGACCCCCGCTGCTGCTGCCGTGCGTCAGGAAACAGGAGCAGCACTGCAGATACATATGTGCCCTGAATGTAGAGCACCCGCCAGCACTCGATCTGTCACACCCAGAAGCAGACAATACAGTGCATGCAGCCCAGGTTACCCACATCAACTATATATATATATATATATATATATATATATATATATATATATATATATATATATATATATACTAACATGCAGCCCAGGTTACCCCGCCCAACTATCCCTCTGTATATATTGATATGAACTGCAGGTTACCCATATTGTTTTGACAGCTCCCTGGTATAACTGAGCTTGGAGGGTTACACATTAGAAAATAAAAGCAAAGACTGGTTGCTATGGGTTACTGCTCTGGTGCAATTTAGCACCCGTGTATGTAAATGAATGGCTGCTGCAGTGATGTGGGGAACAAGGATAATATTGGGGCACAGCTGAGACACCCTGGTCTGTGCAGCCACATGGGGCCCTTGGCAGCTTCCTGTCCCCGTCTCTAACATCTCCCCATAGGGTAAGGGCACATCTGGGGATTCGGGGAGATTTAGTCGCCCGGCGACTAATTGCCTCTTCTTTGGGGCGACTAATCTCCCCCGAACGGCTTCCTCCTGTCTTTCGCCGGCTATAATGACAAATCGCCTGCAGCATGGCACATGGGGTGCTTCGTTTTCCTAAATTGCCCGAAGTTGTCTCACGAGGAAACTTCTGGCGACTTCGGAATACAAAGCGCTGCGTGTGGCTGTTAGCGATTTGTTATTTGATGAAAGCTATGGATTGGCCCCAATTGGAATTGACTAATTCCTTTATAGAATCCCAAATATTTAGCCTACATGAACCAACCCCCATATATGAGCTCCTCCCCTTCTCAATCCCAGACACTTTCTAAGGCAAATGCAGATAATGATGGGCCCTTCTGGCCCCTTCCTGCAGGCCCCTCCCCTACATGGCCCCTCCCACTGTCACTCACTGAGGCTCTATAGGGTGACTACCTGTAAGCCCCTCCCCTCACTCAAGTGTTGCTCCTGATCACTTCCTGTTAACCCCTTCCTCTTCTCTCATGAAAAGGATATTCAGCTTTACCCAAATCATCCCCTTCCTCTCCAAAGGCACCACAACCTGTTACTGAGCCCCTTCCCTTCAATGACAGGCTCTTCCCCCTCATTAACCCCCTCGTGCCCGCACATAAACACAACAGTGACTGGTGCATTGTGGGACCCCCCCAGTACAGATTAACCCTCTCCTCCCCACACACAGGCTGAGGCTGCTGCAGAGGAACCAGTGTATGTCCATTGGGCGCCCTGCTCATCATTAACCCCCTGAGTGCCCACTAATAGCCCCCGGACCGTCATTAACCCCTTCCTGTACCCCCGAGGCTCCTGTCAGTGATGATTCCCCAGAGGCCAGAGCGCGCCCTCCCTCCCCTCAGTCTCACACAGACACTACACGTTACCTCTCCGCCATGTTCCCGGGCCAGTCCGTGTGTGGGCGTGTCCCCGGGGCGGGAGGAGCAGAGAGGAGAAGATCCCGAGGGGACAGCCCGCTGCTCGCGGATCCAGGACGTGCCCGGCCGGGCGGAGGATGGAGATGCACTGGGCGCGCTCCCGACACAACCAGCAACGCGCGCTCTCCTCTCAGCCAATCAACGGCCTCCTCGGGCCGCGCGCCCCGCACACATGTCACTGGTACCTCACACTGTCCCACACGCCTCCCGCCTCACACACACTCAGGTGCCGCTCTCCCGCTCACTCACACGGTATCCCCTGCACCCGGGACACACCTCGTCCTACAGACAACACGGACCGACCCAGCGTTTCTCTCTCACTCATTTCTCTCACGGACCCTCCTCCCGTTACAGCGGCCGCTCTATTGATCTAACCGTACGGAAGGGAAATCAGGCGCGTTTTCTGCCCTTGATCACGGGGACTGTGTGGGGAGGACTGAGCGGCCGAATTCACAAAGCTTTGCCCTTATTTACCTCTTATTATTATGCCCCGCCCCTTCCGACAACAATCTCTGGGCCCCGCCCACCACACTCAGACCCCCTGCCTTACATCTTAATAACACTGGTGTTCAGTGGAACTTACCTTTACATTTCATCACGTGACTTTAATTTTCAGTCGCGGCTTCTTCGTTCTTTTCAGACGCGGCTTCTTCCTTATTCTCGGTGGCGGCTTCCTAGTTCTTTTCAGTTGTGGCTTCTTCTTTCTTTTCAGTCGCTGCTTCTTCGTTCTTTTCAGACGCTGCTTCTTCGTTCTTTTCTGTAGCGGCTTCCTCGTTATTCTCTGTGGCGGCTTCTTCGTTCTTTTCCGTAGCGGCTTCTTCCCTATTCTCTGTGGTGGCTTCTTCGTTCTTTTCAGTCGCGGCTTCTTCGTTCTTTTCAGTCGCTGCTTCTTCGTTATTCTCTGTTGCGGCTTCTTCGTTCTTTTCAGTCGGGGCCTCTTCGATCTTTTCAGTCGCGGCTTCTTCGTTATTCTCTGTTACGGCGTCTTCGTTCTTTTCAGTCGCGGCTTCTTCGTTCTTTTCAGTCGCGTCTTCTTCGTTCTTTTCAGTCGCGGCTTCTTCCTTATTCTCTGTGGCGGCTTCTTCGTTCTTTTCAGTCGCGGCTTCTTCATTATTCTCTGTTGCAGCTTTTTCGTTCTTTTCAGTCGCGGCTTCTTTGTTCTTTTCCGTAGCGTCTTCTTCGTCATTCTCTGTTGTGGCTTCTTCGTCATTCTCTGTTGCGGCTTCTTCATTCTTTTCAGTCGCGGCTTCTTCGATCTTTTCAGTCGCAGCTTCTTCGTTATTCTCTGTTACGGCGTCTTCGTTCTTTTCAGTCGCGGCTTCTTCGTTCTTTTTAGTCGCGGCTTCTTCGTTCTTTTCCGTAGCAGCTTCTTCGTTCTTTTCAGTCGTGGCTTCTTCCTTATTCTCTGTGGCGGCTTCCTAGTTCTTTTCAGTTGCGGCTTCTTCGTTATTCTCTGTTGCGGCTTCTTCGTTCTTTTCAGTCACGGCTTCTTCGTTATTATCTGTTGTGGCTTCTTCGTTCTTTTCCGTATTGGCTTCTTCGTTCTTCTATGTTGCGGCTTCTTTATTCTGAGCGAAGGGGAACACAGAGGATTGTGCAGCTTCTCCAGTTATAGGGTGCTGAGCTGATTCCTTCTTCCCTTCAGGGCTGTACTCTCCCCAACATCTACAGAAGGGCCCAAGGCGCATATCCCTAACAAAGCCAACTGCCAACTCGCATTGATGGATGACGGCTTCACATATTTTTAGCTTTGCTTACAAGTCTTTGCCATCATTATCGTGCTACTGACTCCACTTGTGGTGAAAGTATAGATTGTAAGCTCTTGGGGCTCATGCTGGATGAGCGCAGAGCTGTGCAGGTGGAACTGTGCTCTAGTAGCAAATATATTGCATGGTAAGCTGGTGGCAGCATTTAGTGCCAGGCCGGGGTTGTAAAGGCATCAAGATAGGGCTGGCGCAAAGAAAATACTGGCACACAAGGTAATGGCGGCAGGGGGAACCCTTAGAGTTTATTGCAGCACTAGGGAGCTGTTTTTCTAGGAAGGCCAGGGTGTGCGAGTGCATCCAGATCATTTTTAATTACTGGCATCATTCAACATGTATATAAGTCTTAATGGTGTAATGGCTAGTGCATCTATGAAACAATAAAATGCAACTGGATAAAGGTCCCAGAAGCACACAGCCAAATTAATGAAGGTCATGGTGTAATATTCAAGCAATGGCCTGTAATAGAGATATGATCCTCAAGTACAGGGGCAATAAACCTCATCACCCTCAGGGGTGTGCAAGTAAGGAGACATCCCATGAGACAGGAGGAAAGGAGATTTCATCATCAGCACAGGTTTCAGCAGTAAGGTTGCACAGTGAGTCTTTGATGGATTACAAAGGGTTGTAGAAGCAATTATTAGACCAATGGTGGTCTCTGAGCTGATGATCAGTAGGACGCAAGAGTGGAGCCAACAATCAAGCTGTTGCCCAAACCTCCGGGTCCTTTCTTTTGGGTTTGTATATGGCACATGTGAGCTGTTAGTTTTTATCAGTATTATTTATATTCTCAATGAATCCTGGACTGGGAAAGGAATGGAGCTGGTGTACAGGGGGCTTATTTGCCCTACTCTGCTGTATGGGGATGGGGCTTATCCCTAGGAATGGATCAAAAGAATAATATGGAAACAGCAGTTATATAAAAAGCAACGTGAAAAGGTGCAAAATCTGAGCGTGAGTCCGGGCTGGATGGTGGCACGGGCCAGTAGTGACCAGCATTTTGTTATTGGTGACACTTGTTATGCAGCCTGGTGCTCATGGTACTGATCCGTGCTATAAATGTGTTGGCAGTACAGAGGAGGCAGCAGAAATAGCAGCACTTACATCTGCTCCAATAGACTCGAGAAGGAGTTGTGTGTTTAAATAGGAAGCAGCAGAAATTCTAAATATAAAGCCAAGTGCAGCAGCTATTTTAGCACAACAATTACACAGTCGGATTATTCACTCCCAAGGCTTTCAAGTAAAATCTGTAGAATAATGAAAGCTGTGGGGCACCGCCACCCTACCAGATACAATGTGTCACCCGCCCAACTATAGACTGCGAGTTTGGGCACATTTTGTATTTTGCGGTCAGTAAATGTAGGCACAGCGCCCATATCATTCCCACTGCTCCCACTGCAACAATAGTGATGAGAAGAGCTCGGAGCGGTTCTAATGCCAGCCAATGGCAAGGGCAAGAGAGGTGCTTGAGCTGTGCCCTCCTGCTGTCTGACTTAAACCAGTCAGATGCCTCCCAGTGCTGCACCTCTGCCTTTCAGTAAATATCATTTAATCCTGTGTCTCTCTGGAAACAACTCTGCCTGTGCACAATGGGACAGATTTACTAAACGGCGAAGTAGCCATTGCTAGCGAATACTCACCAGAAATCCCATCCGCAGAGACATTGGCAATTTACTAACAGACAGAGGACAATTCACTAGTGAAAGAGTCCGTAGCTAGTGCCGTTTCTTGCCCTATCGCTTGGCGAATTTTCACTCATTAGAACGATCGTTACTCAGCTAATTCACAAGTGCAAATTTTACAGAACGTCACCAGAGATTCCTTCGCCACCTTAGACCTGGCAAACTGATCAAATGAAACTACAGCCTCCTCAATCTTATGTCAGTGACATCATATCCTGTATGCCGAAAAGTCATAAAAGTTCTAACAAACAATGGCGTTTTTTCATTTTTTAAAGCAGGATTGTCTTCAAAAGTTCTATTAAAAATTTTTTGTGTTAACAATTTTTTAAAAAAGCTTAGGTTTGTGCTACTGCCACATGACAGCAAATATCTATGGTACCACTCAACAAATAAGTATTACCGTATATACTCGAGTATAAGCCGTCCCGAGTATAAGCCGAGGTACCTAATTTTACCTCCAAAAACTGGGAAAGCTTATTGACTCGAGTATAAGCCTAGGGTGAGAAATGCAGCAGCTTCTGGTAAGTTTCAATCAAAAAATTGAGGGTTTCTGCTCCCATTGGAGGTGCCGTCTCGTTTTTGGACGCCGATGACCATTCTTGGATGCCAGCGACTATTCCTGGAGACTATTCTTGGACGATGGTGACTATTCTTGGACGTCGGCGACTATTCTTGGACGCCGGCGACCATTCTTAGACGCCGGCGACCGTTTTTGCGCTTGACCCAAGTATAAGCCGAGGTAGAGTTTTTCAGCATATTTTGAGGGCTGAAAAACTCGGCTTATACTCAAGTATATACGGTTAATCAAAAATATGAAAATATGATAGAAATAATGAAGGAGAATACACTCACCGTTCACCTCAGTCCCAAGGTGCAAAGACCAAAAACACTGTATCCAAAAAGGATGTGAGGATCTCCAAAAATAAAGAAACAAATGTAAAAAGTAGAAAAAACCTAGTCTTCATGTCCTAATAAATTTTTCTACTTTTTACATTTGTTTCTTTATTTTTGGAGATCCTCACATCCTTTTTAACAATTTTTTCCCAACCTTTTGAGGGGTATGCCACATTTGTTTTAAGGTGGGCTCATGTCTAGGGCATTAGAGGAACTGTTTTGTATTTATTTTGCTTCTTTCAACATGTGTAATAAGTGGCCACTTCAAGCATTTACGATAATTTGTTCTTTCTCAGCACAGTGGGCTCCTTGGGCAATAGAGTATGATCAGATGGAGACAGTAATACAAGATATTATATAGTCCATCAAGTTCAACATATACTTACTGACCTCAATGTATAGAAACAATATATACCAACATCTCTACCAATTGTACATTTTACCGTCACTTGGATATTCTGTTATGGAAAGAAAAACCCTACTTTCAGTCTGTAATCCCTCTAATGTACAAAATAATTATGTCCCCAACAGCCTGCATGGAACCTATAGTTCTGCACAATTTAGTCTCATCTGCAAAAATAGAAACAGTACTTTCAATGGCCACCTCCAGGTCATTAATAAACAAGTTGAAAAGCAAGGGACCTAGTACAGAGCCCTGCGGTACTCCACTAACAACACTGGTCCAATTAGAAAATGTTCCATTTACCACCACTCTTTGTAGTCTATCTTTTAGCCAGTTCTCTATCCAGGTACAAATACTATGTTCCAGGCCAACATTCCTTCATTTAACCAGTAACCTTCTGTGTGGCACTGTATCAAATGCTTTAGCAAAGTCTAAGTAAATCACATCCACTGCCATCCCAGAATCCAGGTCTCTACTTACCTTCTCATAAAAAGAAATGAAGTTAGTCTGGCAAGATCTATTACACATAAAACCATGCTGGCACACACAAGATGGAGACAGTAGGACACAATAGAGACAGTAGGACAAGATGATGTCAGTACAAGTGACTTGAGAAAGGGTACGTAATGACCCGAAACATGTCGTGTAGTAGCCCTAAATAATCACAACCACCGCGGTTTTTGCTATTGAGAAGTGCTCTCCTCATTCTTTAATTTAGTCCCTGCCTTATATATAATAATGCGGCCTATAAACAGATGGAAGAGGGAACTGCCAGTTGTGGCTCTGTACAGTAAATTAAGTAAAGGGCAAGTTAAACAGGAGAATAACGTGATGCAGACAGTGATATTGTGACACTCCCTGCAGTTGCCCTTTACTCTTATCATCTGTGTAGTCTCCACCTGTACCCCACCCTGGCACAGCAAATGACAGTCGAACAGCGTCAGAGAGGACTTTACATGGGGGGGGTGACAGAATTATTTCCCAATCACTGTGTCTGCATTCTGCAAACTGTCATATTTCCTCTTCTGCATCGTTAATGTGTCACCATGGAAACAGGCTTGGGATACAGTTGCAGCACAATGGAATTTTATTAGCAGTGACCCCCCTCTCATTCTATAACCTGGGGTGTAACTGGGCTGAGTTCTGTATGTGCAAAGTTACTGCAGCAATAGCCAATGTATGAGCCACTTCTTACTGACACTTACTGTCTCTTTTCTACATAGTCTGATCCTTGTCTTTACTGCTGTGTTACTGTTGCACTGCTGCTTCTGACTCCTGATACAACTTCCCAATATCCATTCATTCCTCATTCTCACTGGGTTTATAGTTCTGTGTAACTGTCATTGTGTCTGTCCCTTTCTCTGCACTGCTGCTTCTGACTCCTGATACAACTTCCCAATATCCATTCATTCCTCATTCTCACTGGGTTTATAGTTCTGTGTAACTGTCATTGTCTGTCCCTTTCTCTGCACTGCTGCTTCTGACTCCTGATACAACTTCCCAATATCCATTCATTCCTCATTCTCACTGGGTTTATCGTTCTGTGTAACTGTCATTGTGTCTGTCCCTTTCTCTTCTCTGCACTGCTGCTTCTGACTCCTGATACAACTTCCCAATATCCATTCATTCCTCATTCTCACTGGGTTTATAGTTCTGTGTAACTGTCATTGTGTCTGTCCCTTTCTGCACTGCTGGTTTTGACTCCTGATACAGTGTTGCAAGACAGTTGATGGACAGACCTTGTTGGAAACTTGTTTGTGTTACATTCAGGAGTCAGAACTAGCAGTGCAGAGAGTATTAACACATTGTTTTCAGTACTTTGCACATTTAAATAGGAGGGAAACAAATACATTGCTGTGGACATAAAGTGATTCCATTTTGTGGAACTAAGCTTTGAGTTTGGGTCAGCAGAAGACTCAGAAAGTAACCCAGGATTTGCCCCATCCCAAAACGACAGCTTGGATTTAAATCTATGGGGTAAGTTCACCCCAGATTTCCCACCTAATTCACAAACCTCCACTTTTTTTAATTTGTCTTTTAAACATAATAGTTTTCAGATTTTGTCATTTCCGTGACATTTTAAGGACATTTTTTGTGAATTTGTCTTTCGCTCTTACTACACCTGTCAATTAGCCATAAAATTAGGATTTCGGGGAGGGGTTTTACTTAAAAAACATTATACATATTTTTTTTTTGGAATAACTTGGGCTTTATAAAACTTCCTACATGTTTGTGTAATTGCACTTCAGTAACAAGATACAAGAAATGCTATTTTGCATATTATAGGGATTTGCATCTGAAATATGTTTTATTATCTTAGGTCAAATTGCTGCTAAAACTAATTATCTAATAAGAAATTGCTGCGAGGCTTTACTTTTCCTTTAAATAATCCTTTCACTCAAATTGTTGATATTGTCTCATTCAATAAGCTACAACTAGTAAAATAATGTAAGTGTTATAAAACTTTTTACATATCAAATTGTATAAAATACACTTATTTTATTTAATGAGTGTTTTACTTGTTTTGTTAATGAGGCTTTTACACCTATAGGGTTAGACACAAACTTGTGCCCTGACTATAAAATACTGATCCCCATTAATATGATAATAATTCCCCAATGGGGCACCTACAAGTAGGGATACACTGAATCCAGGTTTCAGTTCGGGATTCTGCCTTTTTCACCAGGATTTCGCCAAACTTTCTGCCCTTCAGCTGAACCAAATCCAATCCTAATTTTAGGGATGCACCGAATCCACTTTTTTGGATTCGGCCGAACCCCCGAATCCTTCACGAAGGATTCGGCCGAATACCGAACCGAATCCGAACCCTAATTTGCATATGCAAATTAGGGGTGGGAAGGGGAAAACATTTTTTACTTCCTTGTTTTCTGACAAAAAGTCACGCAATTTCCCTCCCTGCCCCTAATTTGCATATGCAAATTAGGATTTTGATTCGGTTCGGCCGGGCAGAAGGATTCGGCCGAATCCGAATCCTGCTGAAAAAGGCCGAATCCTGGCCGAATCCCGAACCGAATCTTGGATTCGGTGCATCCCTACCTAATTTGCATATTCAAATTTAGGGGGCACCCCTAATGCACATATGCAAATTAGGATTTGGTTCAGTATTCGGCTGAATCTTTAGCAAAGGATTTGGGGGTGTATAAAATAGTGGGGTTGGAGGAGTGAAATGAGGATTGTCTGACCCAAAGCAGATCAAGTTCTCTTAGAATTGACACATGGGGACGTTACACTGAACTTTACTGGTCATTTCTGCACCATTTTTATGTTGTTTGAAAGAGAAATTCATAAAAGTGTCAGTAAAACTTTCTTTATTTCACTTAAAAATGGAAAAGTGACAGATGAGTCGGATTTTAGGCAGATTTCTGTTGGTGAATATGGAGATCGTATTTTACAGCAGTTTACAGTCAGTTTTTCTCCAAACATGGTCTCTCTCCAGTAGGAATGCACCACAGCCACTATTTTGGATTTGGCTGAATACCGAACTGAATCATAATTTGCATATGGAAATTAGGGGTGGGAAGGGGAAAACATTTTTTACTTCATTGTTTTGTGACAAAAAGTCACACAATTTTCCTCCCCTCCCCTAATTTGCATATGCAAATTAGGATTTGGTTTGGCCGGGCAGAAGGATTTGGCTGAATCCGAATCCTCCTGAAAAATTCCGAATCCTGGCCGAATGCCAAACCGAATCCTAGATTTGGTGCATCTCTACTCTCCAGTTTTGTGAATTCCCCCTTATGTGTTTTACCCACAATCCCGACAGAATCCCGGTGCAATTGCAGGTGCAGCAGGGAGAGGCCCAGTTTGATATAAATCCCACAGTGGTATATGGAACTTGTGTCTCAGCAGCGGGTCCAGACTGGCACAGACAGGGTTACACGGGGCATGCGCAGCTGCATTCACTGCATTAGTGGGGGTGTTGCATTGTCTCACGGTCATACAGGCCATGGGCAAACGTAACATAGTTCTGTCTGTCGTCTCACTGTCTGTGTCTGACTGTCTGTGTCTGACTGTCTCTCTGTGTCTAATAGACTGTCTGACTGTCTGTGTGTGTCTCTCTGTGTCTAATAGACTGTGTCTGACTGACTGTGTGTCTGTCTGTGTATGTTTGGGTGTGGGGGGCACAGTAAGGCTGGGGGGGTGAGTGTGACTAATAAATAAGTGTAATGTGCAGGAATGTGAGGGGACTGGGGCTCACAACAAGCTGAAGGCAATCACAATGGCAGCACAAGCTGTTCCTTATCCCCCCCCCACCCGGTGACCTTTCTCCCCAGAAGAAGAGAATCATTCATTGCAATTTGGGGCTCATTGTCCTCTCTCTTTAGAATGAGACAGGCTGAAAGTGACAGGGGTCAAACTGTGTCATTGGGGGGGAGGGAACAATTAATTTCTGGGCGCGTGGGAAATTAACAGGGTCATTGTACTGCTGTGAGTCAGAATGAGATGTGGCCCCCAGTGTGAAGCACAAAAGATATTTATATAGAAATTAGGGTTGTGCGGTCTACTATGCACTACATCTCCCATCAGCCCCTATCAACTATCTGCTGTCTCTGGGTGTTATCAATATCTTGTCCTCATTTCTCCATCTTCTCCTACTGTCTCCATCTTGCCCTACTGTCTCCCTCATGCCCTACTGTCTCCATAATGTCCTACTGTCTCCATCTTGCCCTACTGTCTCCCTCATGCCCTACTGTCTCCATCTTGTCCTTCTGTCTCCATAATGTCCTACTGTCTCCATCTTGTCCTACTGTCTCCCTCATGCCCTACTGTCTCCATATTGTCCTACTCTCTCCATCTTCTCCTACTATCTCCATCTTGTCCTATTGCCTCCCTCTTTTGCTACTATCTCCATCTTGCCCTACTATCTCCATCTTGCCCTACTGTCTCCATCTTGCCCTACTATCTCCATCTTGCCCTACTGTCTCCATCTTACCCTAATGTCTCCATCTTACCCTAATGTCTCCATCTTGTACTACTGACTCTCTCTTGCCCTACAATCTCCATCGTGTCCTACTGTCTCCCTCTTGTGCTACTTTCTCCATATTGTCTTACGGTTTCCATCTTGCCCTACTGTCTCCCTCTTGTCCTACTGTCTCCATCTTGTCCTACTGTCTCCATCTTGCCCTACTGTCTACATCTTACCCTACTGTCTCCATCTTGTCCTACCTTCTCCATCTTACCCTACTGTCTCCATCCTGCTTTACTGTCTCCATCTTGCACTACTGTCTCCATCTTGTCCTAGTGTCTCCATCTTACCCTACTGTCTCCATCTTATCCTACTGTCTCCATCTTTTCCTACTGTCTCCATCTTGTCCTACTGTCTCCATCTTGCCCTACTGTCTCCATCTTACCCTACTGTGTCCATCCTGCCCTACTGTGGCCATCCTGTCCTACTGTCTCCATCTTACCCTACTGTCTCCATCTTGTCCTACTGTCTCCATCTTGTCCTACTGTCTCCATCTTGTCCTACTGTCTCCATCTTGTCCTACTGTCTCCATCTTGTCCTACCTTCTCCATCTTACCCTACTGTCTCCATCCTGCTGTACTGTCTTCATCTTACCCTACTGTCTCCATCTTGTCCTACTGTCTCCATCTTGCCTTACTGTCTCCATCTTGTCCTACTGTCTCCATCTTGTCCTACTGTCTCCATCTTGTCCTACTGTCTCCATCTTGCCCTACTGTCTCCATCTTACCCTACTGTGTCCATCCTGCCCTACTGTGGCCATCCTGTCCTACTGTCTCCATCTTACCCTACTGTCTCCATCTTGTCCTACTGTCTCCATCTTGTCCTACTGTCTCCATCTTGTCCTACCTTCTCCATCTTACCCTACTGTCTCCATCCTGCTGTACTGTCTTCATCTTACCCTACTGTCTCCATCTTGTCCTACTGTCTCCATCTTGCCTTACTGTCTCCATCTTGTCCTACTGTCTCCATCTTGCCTTACTGTCTTCATCTTACCCTACTGTCTCCATCTTGTCCTACTGTCTCCATCTTTATCCTAGTGTCTGCCAGGGGCCTAACGCAGGGAAGTCTGGACCAAGTAGGAAGCTTCAGGACAAAGTTCAAGTTTGCGGTAACTAAAGGGATGAAGAGTAATCGTAGTCAGAGTTCAGGCAGTAGTTCAGAAGGCAGGCGGCAAGGATCAAAGTCAGAAGGTTCAGGCAGGGTCAAAAGTCCAGAAAAATACTTATCAATTTAAGAACACCCAGGAACACAATCTAGCAACATCTTTAATTGGGCATTGAACCCGTGACCTTGGCATCTTCTTATTTAAATGTTTTTGCGCCAAGCGCGTGATGTCATCGTGCCGCAGTCTTGGACGTGACAGTGCTGGAGACGGGAACGCTATCGGGGCACGCCAGAGGTTGTGGTTTCCTTGGAAACTATTTGTAGAATTCCAGTACCAGTCAAGGAGCATGGACATCAAGAACACTCCTCAGGGCCGAAACCCTTCCATTGGATCAGGAATTGAAGAGACCCTCTAGAGATTCTTGAATCCAAAATCTTCTCCACCTCGTATTCTTGTTGACCTACAGTGACTGAAGAAGGAGGGGTTTGCTCAGAAGAGAAGCGATTAGTTATTGTCGGTTTCACCAGAGACACATGGAACACATTAGGGATTTGCCTCTCCGGGGGAAGCTGAAGTCTGACAGACACACCATTAACAATCTCCACAATGGGGAACGGACCAACACATTTTGGACCCAACTTGGGGGAAGGAACTTTGAGATGAATGTTTCTCGTAAAAAGCCACACTTTGTCCTCAACTTTATATAAAAGAGAAGTTTTCCTTCTGCTATCAGCATAATATGGGATGTTGTGACGCAGATTTCTGTGTTAAATGGGAAAAATGGGATATTTGTGTTTAGTTATTCTGTGTCAAACGCACAAACCAAAGTGGCTTCATCTGTTTATATTTATATATATTTATTTATATGTCCAACATCAGAATCCACACAGGGAAAGGAGCAAAGGTTATTATACACTTACCATTTGATGAAGCAAATGGTAGATTACAAATTTGTTTTATCACAGGGTGCTATGGGAATGGGTGTCACGGGAATGGGTGCCAGAGGAATGGGTGTCAGGGGAATGGGTGCTATGGGAATGGGTGCTAGGGGAATGGGTGTCAGGGGAATGGGTGCCAGAGGAATGGGTGCCAGAGGAATGGGTGTCAGGGGAATGGGTGTCAGGGGAATGGGTGCTAGGGGAATGGGTGTCAGGGGAATGGGTGTCAGGGGAATGGGTGCTAGGGGAATGGGTGCTAGGGGAATGGGTGCTATGGGAATGGGTGCTATGGGAATGGGTGCTAGGGGAATGGGTGCTATGGGAATGGGTGCTAGGGGAATGGGTGTCAGGGGAATGGGTGTCAGGGGAATGGGTGCCAGAGGAATGGGTGTCAGGGGAATGGGCGCTAGGGGAATGGGTGTCAGGGGAATGGGTGTCAGGGGAATGGGTGCTAGGGGAATGGGTGTCAGGGGAATGGGTGCTATGGGAATGGGTGTCAGGGGAATGGGTGCCAGAGGAATGGGTGTCAGGGGAATGGGTGTCAGGGGAATGGGTGCCAGAGGAATGGGTGTCAGGGGAATGGGTGCTATGGGAATGGGTGTCAGGGGAATGGGTGCCAGAGGAATGGGTGTCAGGGGAATGGGTGTCAGGGGAATGGGTGCCAGAGGAATGGGTGTCAGGGGAATGGGTGCTAGGGGAATGGGTGTCAGGGGAATGGGTGCTATGGGAATGGGTGTCAGGGAATGCGTGCCAGAGGAATGGGTGTCAGGGGAATGGGTGCTAGGGTAATGGGTGTCAGGGGAATGGGTGCTAGGGGAATGGGTGTCAGGGGAATGGGTGCTAGGGGAATGGGTGCTAGGGGAATGGGTGTCAGGGGAATGGGTGCTAGGGGAATGGGTGCTAGGGGAATGGGTGTCAGGGGAATGGGTGCTAGGGGAATGGGTGCTAGGGGAATGGGTGTCAGGGGAATGGGTGCTAGGGGATTTTGGCACAGTGACCCACACAGGGATCCACAGCATTTCCAGCCTATTTGCCTCTTCTGATAATTCCATAATATAGAATTGTGTATAAGACTACAGGAGCCCCACAGAGTGACAATATTGGGGTGCCACTCACACTCCGTTTTCTCTCTCTCCCGTAGATCCTGGTGCTGCTCCTGAGAGGCCACTCGAGTGGGATTTGCCATAGTCCCAGGGTGACTCAAATGTCAACCCCAAAACAAAAAATTCCCTAATACAAGAAAACCTAATTCTGAGCATCTCCCCCTTATACATTTAAAGTCATCAGTTGCAGCATTTGTGTGAGTCTTTGTTCAGTGTGAAACAACATTGTGAACTTGTGTCTTGTGCTACATTGTGTCGCAGTCTGGTGTCTCCTCTATTGACTTTCCACTTTATCTCCTTCTCTTTCATTCAGCTCTGCCCATTATGCCAAGCACAGAACACCGGCGCCAGGTCTGTATTAACCCAAGTCATCTCCTGCCCCAGGAAAAGCTTTTGTGTCATTCTCTGCACTGCTGCTTGCGACTCTTAGAGAAACGCGCGGTGGAATTTGTGCTGCTAATGGAATGGAAATGAGTTGGTGCCCAGGAGTCTTGGCAGCAGCATTCAGAGCCCCCCGCAAGATGTAGCGCCCCCTGGCTCTAAATTAGTGGCCTGCACCCCGGAATCTGCCACTGGCTACAGGTTTTACTGGAAAGAAAAGTCACAGACTTGTGCCTGACATTAACCTCTGAATGACTAAATCGGACACCAGAGCACAACGATCCCAAATGCACTGCCAATTAGTTGTGTCCTGTCCTACTGGCAAATCAACCCCTTCTCCTGTTAGATTGTAAGCTCTTTTGGGCAGGTTACTGGTAGCTCTATATGGAAATATTTATTAAATATTCTGTTGAAATTAAACTTTATTTCTCTAATAGAGGGAATCGGTGGCACCAGATCTCCAGCCAAATGTGCGACAACTGGGACCTTTAATATTCATTGTCTTCCCATTGACTCCCAGCAGGGGGCGATATTCCCAACACTTATTATGGCATTTTCTTGAGCGACTCCCTCAGTTGTTATGAAAGTCTCATTATTGTCTTCATCATCTTCATCATCATCACCCACAACTGCACCTCAAATGTCGCCTTCTCCGTCATCCTCTTTTTAGCTTCATCTCTATGTAATTCAGCTCACGTTAAAGGTTTTGGGGTCCCTGCTGAGTGCCCCAGGGCAATAATATAAGGATAATATAATATGTGTGTCTGGTTCAGCAACATAAAGTGAATTCATCTGTTTCCCTTTTATCTCTAGTTATAACTTTATTATTGTCACTGAGCTTGTGTCATCCTTAATCCTCTTGTTTAACAAGCTCCTCCCTCATGAACCCCAAAACTTCCCCCATTCAGTTTTTCATCCCTAGAAAATATTTCTTTCCACCAGCCAAACCCCAATATAATAATATATAACATTCTCACTAATCACTGAACTAGACCTACTCATTAGACATGAAGCAGTTCTGCTGGGCTGAACCCAAACTTACCCAAGAAACATTACCCCAAGAAACGTTTCCCTCAATAAACATTTACCTCAATAAACAATTCTACAGTAAACATTCCCCCCAATAAACTGTTCACCCAATAAAATTTCCCCAATAAACATTTCCCCCAATAAACATTTCCCAAATAAACATTTCCCAAATAAACATTTCCCAAATAAACATTTCCCAAATAAACATTTCCCCAATAAACATTTCCCCAAATAAACTGTTCACCCAATAAAAATTTCCCTCAATAACATTTCCCCCAATAAATATTTCCCCCAATAAACTGTTCACCCAATAACATTTCCCCAATTAACATTTCCCCCAATTAACATTTTCCCCAATTAACATTTTCCCTAATAAACGTTCCCCCAATAAACGTTTCCCCAATAACATTTCCCCCAATAAACGTTTCCCCCAATAAACATTTCCCCAATAAACATTTCCCCAATAAACATTTCCCCAATAAACATTTCCCCAATAAACATTTCCCCAATAAACATTTCCCCAATAAACATTTCCCCAATAAACATTTCCCCAATAAACATTTCCCCAATAAACATTTCCCCCAATAAACGTTTCCCCCAATAAACATTTCCCCAATAAACATTTCCCCAATAAACATTTCCCCAATAAACATTTCCCCAATAAACATTTCCCCAATAAACATTTCCCCAATAAACATTTCCCCAATAAACATTCCCCCAATAAACATTCCCCCAATAAACATTTCCCCAATAAACATTTCCCCAATAAACATTTCCCCCAATAAACATTTCCCTAATAAACATTTCCCCAATAAACATCCCCCAATAAACATTTCCCTAATAAACATTTCCCCAATAAACATCCCCCCAATAAACATTTCCCCAATAAACATTTCCCCAATAAATGTGCTTCCTCTCCCTACTGACACATTCATTTACTATTTCCACTTTTCCCGCACGGCTCCCTAATGTGCCAAGTCTGTGTCTCCCAGTGCATGTTGGGTAATGTAGTTTTTGTGGAACAATTTGCCAAGTGGAATGTAAGACTACAATACCCAGCATGCAATGGGACTGACTTGTGTAGAAGTCGGGAGTTCCCAGATTTTTGCCCCTGTACCCCAGTCTCCCGTCTCCCATTTTCCAGTGAGTTTCCTCAATTTCAGACAATTTTGGGGCATCATGTCTAGAGGTTGAGCTGTTGTACCAATATTTATTGGAATTGTATATTAAGGAGGCCATAGATGTAACAATTACGATCGTTGTTGGAAAAGATGTTTCCAGGAAAGATTTCATTACACACGTGTAGAGCTGAATGGTCAGACATAGAAACAATAGAATTCTACCTGTATCTGATGATTCAGAACTAACAATGGCCCATGTTTGGGTCCCTTCAACGGCTCCTGATCAAAATTTCCCGTCCAGCCCGATCAATATCCAAGTCTTCTGCCGACACCGGTCAGATCTTTTCCCACCACCATAAACGCACCGAATATCGGACGAAAATTTGTTTTGTAGAATATTATGTGTGTCTGTGGCCCCCTGGTGACAGCTGGAATCACATTCATTTGGTGACACATAAGTCAGGGCACATATTGGCCTAGTGTTGGGCGACTGTTGGTGACTCTTGGCTACTGTTCGGCTGCTTTTGTAGGTGACTGTGTGGCCAGGGCTGGATTTGGATTGGGGGCGCCCCTACACCTCACACTGGCACTGCCTGTAACCCCCCCAATGTTCCTCATCTCACCCCTAATAATGTCACACCCCAGGCCTGGGCCTCTCCACAAATACAAACCTGATTTTGGCTCTTTTTGAAAATTTGACCTGACACACCTGGTGTTAGAGCTCGGGGGAGGGGCAGGATTGGGAGGAGGGGTTACAAGCAGAAGGAGGGGTTTACAGACAAGGGGAGGGGTTACATACAAGGGGCAGGGTTACATACAAGAGGAGTTACAGACAAGGGCGGGGTTACATACAAGAGGAGGGGTTACAGACAAGGGAGGGGTTACAGACAAGGGGGAGGGGTTAGAGTGAAACTTGCTCCCTCCTCCCTGTAGGTCTCAGCGCAGATTTAGTACTGTGGCTTGTGGGCGGGACTTGTAGAATCACAAAAACCAATCAGAGACTAGAGAATGTTTATTTCTGGTTCATAACGTTGACACCTCCCCCACTGACTCACTCACTGTCCCCTCACGTTATGGTGTTGCTTAAATTGAAGTCGCTATTGAACCTGCAGCACATGGACGCTGTGGGCCCCCGTAACTGACTGTAAGACACGCCCCCTGATAAACTTCCTCACCCGCACGGAAAGGCTTTGGTTACTGGAGGAACCACAGGACCCGCCTCCCACTAACCGCGAAACCTACTGTGACTGACAGCTGCCTCAGCCAATGGCTACTTGAATAAATAACTTTACAATGACAGGCGCCTGACACAGGAACATTGCCTAGGACCCTGCTCGTGACATTGGCACCGATTCAGCCCTGGGAGTTCGGATGTAGCCTATTATTTGCCTTCTTTCAGTACAACGAGGTCCGCATACGACTGAGGCTGGAAAGGGGCGTCTCCTTTTCCCCGGAACTACATTTCCCACACTGCCTCGCACAGTGACGTCATTGACACGTTGTGCCGGAAGCGGAGCAGGTAGGAGACAAAGTTGCAGGTGAGAGAAACTGACTCGTTGTTCCCCACTCACTCACTCACTCACTCACCTACCCCCTCACTCACACTAACCTGTCCCCTCACTCACACTAACCTGTCCCCTCACTCACACTTACCTGTCCCCTCACTTGTACTTACCCTTCCCCTCACTCGCACTTACCGGTCCTCCCCTCACTCGCACTTACCTGTCCACTCACACGAGTGAGGGGAGGACAGGTAAGTGCGATTGAGGGGAGGACAGGTAAGTGCGATTGAGGGGAGGACAGGTAAGTGCGAGTGAGGGGACAGGTAAGTGCAAGTGAGGGGGGACAGGTAAGTGAGTGAGGGGAGGACAGGTGAGTGAGAGGACAGGTAAGTGCGAGTGAGGGGACAGGTAAGTGCAAGTGAGGGGGGACAGGTAAGTGAGTGAGGGGAGGACAGGTGAGTGAGAGGACAGGTAAGTGCGAGTGAGGGGAGGACAGGTAAGTGCGAGTGAGGGGAGGACAGGTAAGTGTGAGTGAGGGGAGGACAAGTAGGTGTGAGTGAGGGGAGGACAGGTAAGTGTGGGTGAGGGGACAGGTAAGTCCTCCCCTCAGTCCTTCAGTGAGTGAAATTGAGCAGGAGTAACTGAGTGAAATATTCACTGGGAGACTGTGTCAGTAACATGAGGGCAGTGTGAGGGGCAGTTGCAGGAGTGTGCAGTGCATTGTGGGTAAGTAATGGGGGGTTCCATGTTTCTGTAGGTCACAGAGTCTCTATGGAGGGAAAGCGCATCCTGGTAACTGGGGGCTCAGGCCTGGTGGGCAAAGCCATAGAGAAGGTGGTGGCAGATGGAGAGGGGCGACCAGACGAGCAGTGGATTTTCATTAGCTCCAAAGATGCCGACTTGACGTGAGTATTGTCCTCCTACTTGTCATCTAAATGTGCACACAAGAGCTTGCACTCATCTTATTCACTAGCAGCTCCTCATCCATCAGTGTAGCACTTCAGATTTAGATTGGGGATGAGTGATTATTTGTACCCTGGGTACCCCTGGAACTATAGCAGGGTGACTGTTACCCCAATGTTTCTATATATCTTTAACCTTGTTATGAGCTAAGGGGGCCCAGTCTGAAGGCCAGTTAGGGGGAGATTTGGGGTGAGTGTTTATTTGTGCCCTGGGTACCCCTGGAACTATAGCAGGGTGACACCCCAATGTTTCTATATATCTGTAACCTTGTTATGAGCTAAGGGGGCCCAGTCTGAAGGCCAGTTAGGGGGAGATTTGGGGTGAGTGTTTATTTGTACCCTGGGTACCCCTGGAACTATAGCATGATGACACCCCAATGTTTCTATATATCTGTAATCTTGTTATGAGCTAAGGGGGGCCAGTCTGAAGGCCAGTTAGGGGGAGATTTGGGGTGAGTGTTTATTTGTACCCTGGGTACCCCTGGAACTATAGCAGGGTGACTGTTACCCCAATGTTTCTATATATCTGTAACCTTGTTATGAGCTAAGGGGGCCCAGTCTGAAGGTCAGTTAGGGGGAGATTTGGGGTGAGTGTTTATTTGTACCCTGGGTACCCCTGGAACTATAGCAGGGTGACACCCCAATGTTTCTATATATCTGTAACCTTGTTATGAGCTAAGGGGGCCCAGCCTAAAGGTCATTTAGGGGGAAATAGAATACTGGGCACCCTTTTTCATAGTCCTAAATCTTCTTTGTTTGTTGTGTGTGTATGAGATCAGTTTGAGAGATAAAAGTTGGGTGCAGTCTCATCCCCCACAAACAGTATCGCCCCTCACTAACAGTATCATCCCTACAGGAATGCGGCCGACACCAAATGTCTGTTTGAGAAGCACAAACCCACTCATGTTATTCACTTGGCGGCTATGGTGGGGGGGCTGTTCCGGAACATGAAGTACAACCTGGATTTCCTGGTGAGAAGTGCTGGGTGGCATTTAGACAAGTGAGAGCAGATATTTGGGCTGGTGGATCCATATTTATTTGTGTAACCCTTTTGATACCTCTTTGTTGGTGTTACACTCCACGCGTGGCGCTTACCTGATGACACGGGACAAACCTGAGCCACTCTGCAGTGGTATGGGGAGAGACTGGGTACCTGGTACTTACTAGCGCAGTGCCTCCACCTAGTGGATCCAGGAATGCACCTACGGGTGGCACCACTAGGAATACAGTAATAACACACACCTTATTGGTTATCTTAAATAAGTGTTTAACTAAAATAAATGGGCACCTAATAGATGCAGCATTCCTAACCGGTGGCAATACTAACTAACTTGCTAGGGCAAAGCTGTCTAGTTAACTATGGAAAATCAAAGTCCTTTATTGTCCTTTAATAAACAGTCTCTGTATCTTCAGCGCCTCTTTTGGGTACTGTCCCTTTAACCAGGATACTCACAAATCCTCCGCGAATACTTTAGAGTCTCTCCAGGTGAGTCCAGCACAGTCAGACATACAGTGAGACTAGTAGCCCCTTTGGATGCTCAGATAGGAATCTCCTGCTGGTTGTTCCTCCAGTCTGGATTCCTCTCACACTCTCTGTCTCTCCAGGTACAGTATGTGGCTTCCCTGTGCCAGCCTGATCCAAATGAATGTGGTGCAGCCTCTCAGCTCTCTGGCCTCTTTCTCTGTCCACCATGCGACTCTCTATGCCAGGCTTTCTTCTTTTGCCAGTCTCTGTGACTTCCTCTTCCTGCCAGCCACTCACTAGCTGCTGTGTCACTTCCTGTTGCACTGAGATCACTGACTAGCTGGTTGCTAGGTAACAGCTTACAGCTCACACATACAGGCTCTGGCCTTGATCTCTGCTTACAGGGTTTTACACTAATTCCCTACATTTGCTAGAGAATACACAGACTTCCACTTGCCTTTATATAAACAGACTGGTAGAAATAAATTGATGGTGTGAGGGAACGAGTGCAGCTGTACAGACAGTGGGGCAGTAGGTCAGGTAGGACTTTCCCCAAATTCCCTCCCAAACAGCCAGGGGGCAGTTGCCTAATCCCTCTCGCCCAGTTTATTTATCACATAGAAGCACAGAAACAGATTCATGGAAACACCTCATTCTCCCCCCAGAGAAACAACCTGCACATCAATGACAATGTCCTGCATTCTGCCTACGAAATGGGGGTCCAGAAGGTGGTGTCGTGCCTTTCTACCTGCATCTTCCCAGACAAGACCACCTATCCTATCGATGAGACCATGGTAAGTGTGGACCACTCCTGTCACTTGCCCACATTCTTCTGTTTTGTTACATTCACTCCTGCCTTTCCTTCCAGATCCACAACGGGCCCCCTCACACCTCTAACTTTGGCTATTCCTATGCAAAGAGAATGATCGATGTGCAGAACAGGTGGAGTATTAACATTTAGGGCTAATAGAAATATCTGCCTCTATCTGTTAGTGGTGTAGGGCAAGTACCTACCTGTGCCATACTGCCATTATTTTACAGGCAGCCACTAGCAGCTTCACAAATATCTCCTAATTAAAGGGCTTGTTTAGCTTTAAATTAACTGTTACTATAATGTAGAGAGGGATATTCTGAGACAATTTGCAATTGGTTTTCATTTTTTATTATTTGTGATTTTTGACTTCTTTAGCTTTTTATTCAGCAGCTCTCCAGGTTGCAATGCCAGTCATCTGGTTGCTAGTTGCTAAATTCCCCTAGCAACATGCACTGATTTGACTTAAAGACTGGAAAATGATAGAATAAAAAGAAAGATGAGGAATACAAAGTAACAATAACAATACATATGTAGCCTTACAGACCATTTGTTTTTTTTAGATAGGGTCAGTGACCCCCATTTAAAAGCTGAAAAGAGTCAGAAGAAGGCGGCAAATAATTCAAAAACTATAAAAAAAATAATATTGAAGACCAGTTGAAAGTTGCTTAGAACAGGCCATTCTATAACATACTAAGAGTTAACATAAAGGTGAATCACCCTTTAATAGGGCTGGTGAAGATTCAGTCTCCCATCAGACGCCATTGTCTTTTATTCCCATGAATGTCTTGTCTCCAGAGCTTACTATGAACAGCACGGCTGTAAGTTCACCTCCGTCATTCCCACCAACGTCTTCGGCCCACACGATAATTTCAATATTGACGATGGGCACGTCCTGCCGGGGCTCATCCACAAAGTCTACTCGGCCAAGCGTGAGTTTTTGCACAACTTGCTCAGTATCAGACGCACAACCCACCATGAGAGATTTATAGTTGTACTTAGAATTCTACTCAATTACAGGCTTGGAAACATTAAGTTGCACAGGGCTTTCTACTGCAGCCTCCCTGCATATTTGTATGGAGTCTGCATATTCTTGTGTGTGTAGGGGAAGAAGCAGTCGGGTTACAGGTCTGCATGGAGTATTATTGGCTTCACTGGGGCCGACTTGGATCATCTAAACCATTCCTGCCACTAAATAATGATTTTATATATATGATTTCTCTATATATACTGAGTGAACCACATCAATAGGTCACATTTATGTGCGTATTTGGGTTTAGTTATAGTGGGAGCTACCTTATATATGTCTTTGGTAAGAGCAATATGTTACTCATGTAGTACAACAGATAGTAGAAATGATGGGGATACACTGGATTCAGATGTAAGTACTGAGCAGCTCAGGTAGATCCATTCCTTGCTCAGTCAGACAGGGTTTTGTTCCACTCTAGGACTAACAATGGCTTCTTGTGGTTTCAGAGAATGGCACTGCTCTCTCTATCTGGGGCACGGGGCAACCACGGAGACAGTTCATCTATTCACTGGTAAGGGACAGGAGTATTGGATATCCAAGGGCAGAGCTGGGCTTAACCAAAAATAGAAATGTGCAATGTCTTCACCTCAGCTAGAGACTGCTGTACACAGATGGCCAGAGACAGTCTAACTCCTCACCAGTCTCACACAGAAATCTGTTTGTGTGTCTGTACCCAGGCCAACCCCATGTCTGCTGGTGCCACACACAACACTGAGCAGAGGTTCTGACTCTGACTGTAGCTTTAAGGGTTGGGTTGGTTGCGCTTCAGCCCCTACATCTAACTGTGTGTGTTTCTATCCTAGGATCTTGCAAGGCTTTTCATTTGGGTGCTGAGGGAGTACAATGAGGTTGACCCCATTATTCTTTCTGGTAAGAAGTGCTACCTGTACCCCAGATACTTACCTGTTAGCTCTCTTTGTATATTCACACTTACTGTTCTGGATAAGACAATTTCCCCTCCATGGGCCAAATCTATTCCTATTTCATATAAACCATGGTTTACTCTTTATAACATTGAAAATACACTTATTGCTACTTTAAGTAAACTTAGGGGCTGTTCCTGCTGAATTGTGCTTAGTACAGGGAATATCTATACTGCCATAGTTTTATGGGATCTCTCTGTACAGACTATGAGCAAACTTAAGGACTGTTCCTGCTGAATTGTGCTTAGTACAGGGAAATACCTATGCTGCCATAGTTTTATGGGATCTCTCTGTACAGACTATGAGCAAACTTAGGGGCTGTTCCTGCTGAATTGTGCTTAGTACAGGGGATACCTATGCTGCCATAGTTTTATGGGATCTCTCTGTACAGACTAGTGGGCTTAGTACAGAGGACAGTTGTAGAATATGTGAGCATAGATTATTATGGGTGTAGTTTGGGGATGAAGGTGCTGCTATACCTGTATATGACATACCTGTCAGCCCATTGGCTTCTCAGAAGGAGTTGGAGCAGTAGAGGAAGGGAGGGCTATGGATAGAGACAAGCCTTAGAGATAATGGCAGCAAAGAAAATCTGAAAGTGCAGATGAGCTAATAATATATATATATATATATATATATATATATATATATATATATATATATATATATATATATATATATATATTATAGGGGGAGCTAATAAGTGTGAAGCATAAGTCGGAGATCATTGTACTGAAGCTCATTTGGGTTCATGTGCTGATCTGTGACTTGTTCTGTTCCAGTTGGAGAGGAGGATGAGGTGTCCATCAAGGAAGCAGCCGAGAGCATCGTAGCAGCCATGGAGTTTAAGGGAGAGCTGATTGTATCCTTGGGCTGAGTATTTATACGTCTAATAGATACACACAAGCACATGCTCTGTGTCTGTACTCACACTCACTAATACACACTCACTCACCAGCAGTGCCCATGCATATTAGGGAATGAAGGGGTTAACCCACCCTACTAAGTGGCTACGGGGATTTAACCCTCACTTACCCAGGGCCAAAGCTCTGAATCTGGACCCAAATGAAAGGGACAGGTGATAAGCCCTGCCCACTTACCCACAATCCAATAGGTGATTGAATTCACTTCCCCTGGGGGCAGTTCCTCCCTGAGCATGAGACAGAGAGGAGAGTACGAGCAAGAAGTACAGAGAATCAGAGCACTGGACCTGGCTAATTACTGGGCCCCTAATGGATTCACTTTCTCTCCAGGAGGATTTTCCTGCCTGACCATGGGGAAGAGAACAGCCCAGGGGTTTAGGGAAGAGGTTTGAGTACTTGGGGGAGGTCCATTTCACAGGGAGTGGTTCCTGATTGACCATGGGGAAGAGAACACCTCACTGTTGGAAGTCTACTAGACTACAATATGTTTTACCCTTAACTGCCCCCGACCTCAGTTCGACAGCACAAAGTCTGATGGGCAATTCAAGAAGACTGCGAGTAACCACAAGCTCAGGAAATACCTGCCGGACTTTCAGTTCACCCCCTTCAATAAAGGTAAGAGAGGCGAGTGGTACAGCCCAGCAACATTGTGACCATAACCAGTACTAGTGATGTGTGTGTTACACCAGTGCGACACATTAAAGGGGCAGTACACACGTATACAGTCCTTCTTCCCATATGAACAACACAAACAGAACTTGAGCTGGAAATACTTTCTGCCTATTGTTTTTTTTTATAAATATGTGTATTTACTTAGTTGTTATTTATATAAAACAGTAACAAAGCATTGTTTTGATTCCTGATTAATTACCCCCCCCCCCTGTAATTAGATGAGTGACACAAAAAATGACAAACTTCCTTCAGCCCTTTGTTACGATTACGACTGTTTTGCCTCACAGATAAGCAGGAGCCCATTATCTGTTTGTAGCAGCAGAGCTCTAATAAAGACTGCTAGTTACATACGTGTATATACACACACACGTACACACACACATGTACACACACACACGTACATACACACACACACACACGAGTCCATAGAGAGAGGAGGTACATGTACTAATGCTGCTGTTTCTTCCCTTTAGCGGTGCAGGAAACCTGTAACTGGTTTAACAGTAACTATGCCCAGGCCAGAAAGTGAAGAGATGGCAGTTTGCACAGACAAAGTGCTTGATGTTCGGGCCCCTGGCAAGGGAGAGCGGTGCCCGTGACCCCTGGGACTGGTGGTGGGAGATGAATTATTTGCATCTGTGAAGCAGCATCAGAAATTGTAGATCTGTCTTTCTGTCAGGAATCTTAGTGGAGGGTGACTGGTTAATGTATTTCCCCTTTATTGATCAGTACTGTACCTACAGTGGGGCCCCGCGGGTCTGGCTCCTGCACTGGCACATGAGTACATTTGTAAGATTTAGGGAGAATGGGGGTAAGTGTAACACATCCAGGACGGAGCTGATTAGAAATATCCTGCTCGTGGTACCCGGGGGTGCAAGTGTGATATTAGACTGCTCCATTCTGTTTTACCAGTGCAGTCTGCAGCTTCCCATGAGCCACCCATCAGACTGGTACATTATATATATTGTATCTATAGAAATAGTACAGTACATTATATATATATATTGTATCTATAGAAATAGTACAGTACATTATATATATATATATATACTGTATCTATAGAAATCCAGGCAATGTGTGTGTGTGTGCAGGTTGGTACCAATGTTCCTGATTAAAATTGTCTCATTTGGAAGTAAATCTTTTGTTTCTGTTTCTCTCTCAGGATTTGGAGCAGTTGCCCTTTGTCTGTATGTGCTACAGGTTTATTAGCCAGTGGCAGTTTCAGGGTCTCTACCTACTTGTGACTGTGCTGTGTTCCTCTACATGGCAACCAAATGGCAACTAATTCACCAAGCTCTGTGCCCAGGGGAGGGGGGCATGTGGGGCTGTGGGCTCCTCCTGGCTCATTCTGCACCCCCGGGGGTCACATTCACATCAATATTAACTGCTCCCTGTGTTCACATTGGATACTGACAGTCACATGCCCCTGCCCAGGATTTTTGCTTATTGCCCTACTAAAGCCTGGGAGCCCATGTGTTGCGCTTTATTTGTAGAATAGAAACATTTAGTGCAGCCAATGAGGATAAAGGGGAGGAGACATTCAAGCTCCAGGGGGTCCCCAAGAATTACAGTATCAGAAGATAAAATTACACCCCCACTGCAGCCATAGAGCTGAGGCTAATCCAAAATGTGCAAAAAAGCTACAGAATTTATATACAGGTTAGTACCAATATTCCCAGCATTCCCTGTGACCCTCAGTATTACATGTACAGTAACTCCCAGCATTCCCTGTGACCCTCAGTATTACATGTACAGTAACTCCCAGCATTCCCTGTGACCCTCAGTATTACATGTACAGTAACTCCCAGCATTCCCTGTGACCCTCAGTATTACATGTACAGTAACTCCCAGCATTCCCTGTGACCCTCAGTATTACATGTACAGTAACTCCCAGCATTCCCTGTGACCCTCAGTATTACATGTACAGTAACTCCCAGCATTCCCTGTGACCCTCAGTATTACATGTACAGTAACTCCCAGCATTCCCTGTGACCCTCAGTATTACATGTACAGTAACTCCCAGCATTCCCTGTGACCCTAAGTATTACATGTACAGTAACTCCCAGTATTCCTTATAGGAGAACTAAGCTGTCTGTTTGTAAATGAGGATAATCCCCTCCCCCGTACCTTTCATAGAGGGTCACCAGTGGGGAAAGTGTTGAGTTGCCTGGCACAGAGGCTCTGGGGGAGACACAGAGGAATGGGAGTGGCTTCCCTGGCTGGGGGGCCCCCTGACATCATGAATAATGGGCCCTGGGAAATAATAGTCAGCTTGTGCTGTGTCTGATACTGACTCCAGTCCAACTTGCATCCACTCCAGGCTTCTAGTAAGCCCTCAGCATACAATCCCACATTAGCTGCCTGTAGTACTGGGGCCACATTCATTAGAACAACTGTACAACTCCCATTAGTCCACATGCAGGGAGTTGCACATTCCTCAATCCTCCCATGGGCTTTGCTATAACATTTCTATGTGGCCCCTCATTGGCCCTGTCCCCTCCTCTAGCCATTCCTAGCCCTCATGTGTCTGTACATTATACAAGTGCTGCACTCTGCACATTTATTGCTCACCCATCTCAGGGACACATGGAGGCCCAGTTGGCCACTAGTGGCCGCTGCTTTTATTTCATGCCTGTGAATATTCAAGAAAGACGCCATTTTCTTGGAAAGGTGAATTTTATTTCTTTTTTCACAAATGACAAAATGAAAAGTAAAAGTGAGAGAAAAGGAAAAAGAAGAGAAATGTCTGTGTCTAGTTGTTTGTAGTCATGAAACAGAAATAAAAAGTAACCCTTCCTATTTATTTCCTCTATTTCCTATTTATTTCCTCTTCATTTATTTCCTTTTTATTTTAAAAAAAGGGGACTAAATTTAGGGGATGCATTAAGGGGGTTTATTTAGGGACTGTATTTAGGGGCTTTAATTAGGGACTTTATTTAGGGGATGTATTTAGGGGCTTTATTTAGGGGCTCTATTTAGGGGGTTTATTTAGGTACTTGTTTTAGGTGATGTTTTTAGGACTATATTTAGGAGGTTTATTTAGGGACTGTATTTAGGGGCTTTATTTCGGGGATGTATTTAGGGACTTTATTTAGGGGATGTTTTTAGGACTTTATTTACAGAATGCATTTAGGGGGTTTATTTAGGGACTGTATTTAGGGGCTTTATTTAGGGGATGTGTTTAGGGGCTTTATTTAGGTACTGTATTTAGGGGCTTTATTTAGGGGATGTGTTTAGGGGATGCATTTAGGCGCTTCATGTAGGGGATGTTTTTAGGACTTTATTTAGGGGATGCATTTAGGGGGTTTATTTAGGGACTGTATTTAGGGGTTTTATTTAGGGGATGTATTTAGGGGCTTTATTAAGGGACTTTATTTAGGTGATGTTTTAAGGACTTTATTTAGGGGATGCATTTAGGGGCTTTATTTAGGGACTGTATTTAGGGGATGCATTTAGGCTCTTTATTTAGGGGCTTTATTTAGGGGATGTATTTAGGGGCTTAATTTAGGGGATGCATTTAGGGGGTTTATTTAGGGGCTGTATTTAGGCGCTTTATTTACGGGATGCATTTAGGCGCTTTATGTAGGGGATGCTTTTAGGACTTTATTTAGGGGATGCATTTAGGGGGTTTATTTAGGGACTGTATTTAGGGGCTTTATTTAGGGGATGCATTTAGGCGCTTTATTTAGAGACTGTATTTAGGGGCTTTATTTAGGGGATGTATTTAGGGGCTTTATTAAGGGACTTTATTTAGGTGATGTTTTTAGGACTTTATTTAGGGGATGCATTTAGGGGGTTAATTTAGGGACTGTATTAAGGGGCTTTATTTAGGGACTTTATTTAGGGGATGTTTTTAGGACTTTATTTAGGGGATGCATTTAGGGGGTGTATTTAAGGACTGTATTTAGGGGCTTTATTTACAGGATGTATTTAGGGGCTTTATTTGGGGACGGTATTTAGGGGCTTTATTTAGGGACTTTATTTAGGGGATGTTTTTAGGACTTTATTTAGGGGATGTTTTTAGGACTTTATTTAGGAGATGCATTTAGGGGTTATTTTAGGGACTGTATTTAGGGGCTTTATTTAGGGACTTTATTTAGGGGATGTTTTTAGGACTTTATTTAGGGGATGCATCTAGGGGGTTTATTTAGGGACTGTATTTCGGGGCTTTATTTAGGGGATGCATTTAGGCACTTTATTTAGGGACTGTATTTAGGGGCTTTATTTAGGGGATGTATTTAGGGGCTTTATTTGGGGACTGTATTTAGGGGCTTTATTTAGGGGATGTATTTATGGGCTTTATTTAGGGACTTTATTTAGGGGATGTTTTTAGGACTTTATTTAGGGGATACATTTAGGCGCTTTATTTAGGGACTGTTTTTAGGGGCTTTATTTCAGGGATGTTTTTAGGACTTTATTTAGGGGATGCATTTAGGCGCTTTATTTAGGGACTGTAGGGGCTTTATTTAGGGGATGCATTTAAGGGTTTATTTGGGGGCTGTATTTAGGGGCTTTATTTAGGGGATTTATTTAGGTGCTTTGTTTTTAGGACTTTATTTAGAGGATGCATTTAGTGGGTTTATTTAGGGACTGTATTTAGGGGATGTATTTAGGGGCTTTATTTAGAGACTTTATTTAGGGGATGTTTTTAGGACTTTATTTAGGGGATGCATTTAGGCGCTTTATTTAGGGGCTCTATTTAGGGGATGTATTTAGGGGCTTTATTTAGGGACTTTATTTAGGAGATGTTTTTAGGACTTTATTTAGAGGATGCATTTAGTGGGTTTATTTAGGGACTGTATTTAGGGGATGTATTTAGGGGCTTTATTTAGAGACTTTATTTAGGGGATGTTTTTAGGACTTTATTTAGGGGATGCATTTAGGCACTTTATTTAGGGGCTCTATTTAGGGGATGCATTTAGGCGCTTTATTTAGGAGCTTTATTTAGGGTCTTTATTCAGGGGATGCATTTAGGGGGTTTATTTAGGGACTTTTTTAAGGGGATGTTTTTAGGACTATATTTAGTAGATACATTTAGGGGGTTTATTTAGGGACTGTATTGGGGCTTTATTTCGGGGATGTATTTAGTGGCTTTATTTAGGGACTTTATTAAGGGGATGTTTTTAGGACTTTATTTAGGGGATGCATTTAGGCGCTTTATTTAGCAGCTTTATTTAGGGGATGCATTTAGGTGCTTTATTTAGGGGATGTTTTTAGGACTTTATTTAGGGGATGCATTTAGGGGGTTTATTTAGGGACTGTATTTAGGGGCTTTATTTGGGGTTTGTATTTAGGGGCTTTATTTAGGGGATGTATTTAGGGGCTTTATTTAGGGACTTTATTGAGGGGATGTTTTTTGGACTTTATTTAGGGGATGCATTTAGGCGCTTTATTTAGCGGCTTTATTTAGGGGATGCATTTAGGTGCTTTATTTAGGGGATGTTTTTAGGACTTTAGGGGATGCATTTAGAGGGTTTATTTAGGGACTGTATTTAGGGGCTTTATTTAGGTACTGTATTTAGGGGCTTTATTTAGGGGATGTATTTATGGGCTTTATTTAGGGGATGTTTTTAGGACTTTATTTAGGGGATGCATTTAGCGGGTTTATTTAAGGTATGTTTTTAGGACTTTAGTTAGGGGATGCATTTAGGCGCTTTATTTAGGGACTGTATTTAGGGGCTTTATTTGTGGACTTTATTTAGGGGGTGTTTTTAGGACTTTATTTAAGGGATGCATTTAGGGGGTTTAGTTAGGGGATGTTTTTAGGATTTTATTTAGGGGATGCATTTAGGCGCTTTATTTAGGGACTGTATTTAGAGGCTTTATTTAGTGGATGTATTTAGGGGTTTTATTTAGGGGATGTTTTTAGGACTTTATTTAGGGGATGCATTTAGGGGGTTTAATTAGGGACTGTTTTTAGGGGCTTTATTTAGGGGATGCATTTAGGCGCTTTATTTAGGGGATGCATTTAGGAGCTTTATTTAGGGGATGCATGTAGGCGCTTTATTTAGGGACTGTATTTAGGGGCTTTATTTAGGGACTTTATTTAGGGGATGTTTTTAGGACTTTATTTAGGGGATGCATTTAGGCGCTTTATTTAGAGACTATATTTAGGGGCTCTATTTATGGGATGTATTTAGGGGCTTTATTTAGGGACTTTATTTAAGAGATGTTTTTAGGACTTTATTTAGGGGATGCATTTAGGCGCTTTATTTAGTGACTATATTTAGGGGCTCTATTTAAGGGATGTATTTAGGGGCTTTATTTGTAGACTTTATTTAGGGGATGTTTTTAGGACTTTATTTAGGGGATGCATTTAGGCGCTTTATTTAGGGACTATATTTAGGGGCTCTATTTAGGGGATGTATTTAGGGGCTTTATTTAGATGTTTTTAGGACTTTATTTAGGGGATGCATTTAGGCGCTTTATTTATGGGCTTTATTTAGGGGATGCATTTAGGGACTTTTTTTAGGGGATGTTTTTAGGACTATATTTAGTAGATACATTTAGGGGGTTTATTTAGGGTATGTTTTTAGGACTTTATTTAGGGGATGCATTTAGGCGCTTTATTTAGGGGCTTTATTTAGGGACTTTATTAAGGGGATGTTTTTAGGACTTTATTTAAGGGATGCATTTAGGGGGTTTATTTAGGGGATGTTTTTAGGACTTTATTTAGGGGATGCATTTAGGCGCTTTATTTAGGGACTGTATTTAGGGGCTTTATTTAGTGGATGTATTTACTGGTTTTATTTGGGGATATTTTTAGGGACTTTATTTAGGTGATGTTTTTAGGACTTTATTTAGGGGATGCATTTAGGGGCTTTATTTAGGTACTTTATTTAGGGGATGTATTTAAGGGCTTTATTTAGGGAATTTATTTAGGGGATGTTTTTAGGACTTTATTTAGGGGATGCATTTAGGGGGTTTATTTAGGTACTGTATTTAGGGGCTTTATTTAGGGGATGTATTTATGGGCTTTATTTAGGGACTTTATTTAGGGGATGTTTTTAGGAATTTATTTAGGGGATGCATTTAGCGGATTTATTTAAGGTTTGTTTTTAGGACTTTAGTTAGGGGATGCATTTAGGCACTTTATTTAGGGGGTGTTTTTAGGACTTTATTTAAGGGATGCATTTAGGGGGTTTAGTTAGGGGATGTTTTTAGGATTTTATTTAGGGATGCATTTAGGCGCTTTATTTAGGGACTGTATTTAGAGGCTTTATTTAGTGGATGTATTTAGGGGTTTTATTTAGGGATTTTATTTAGGGGATGTTTTTAGGACTTTATTTAGGGGATGCATTTAGGGGGTTTAATTAGGGACTGTTTTTAGGGGCTTTATTTAGGGGATGCATTTAGGCGCTTTATTTAGGGACTGTATTTAGGGGCTTTATTTAGGGGATGTATTTGTGGGCTTTATTTAGGGACTTTATTTAGGGGATGTTTTTAGGACTTTATTTAGGGGATGCATTTAGGCGCTTTATTTAGTGACTATATTTAGGGGCTCTATTTATGGGATGTATTTAGGGGCTTTATTTAGGGACTTTATTTAGGGGATGTTTTTAGGACTTTATTTAGGGGATGCATTTAGGCGCTTTATTTAGGGGATGCATTTAGGGGCTTCATTTAGGGACTTTATTTAGGGGATTTTTTGAGGACTTTATTTAGGGGGTTTATTTAGGGACTGTATTTAGGGGCTTTATTTAGGGGATGCATTTAGGTGCTTTATTTAGAGACTGTATTTAGGGGCTTTATTAAGGGACTTTATTTAGGTGATGTTTTTAGGACTTTATTTAGGGGATGCATTTAGGGGGTTAATTTAGGGACTGTATTAAGGGGCTTTATTTAGGGACTTTATTTAGGGGATGTTTTTAGGACTTTATTTAGGGGATGCATTTAGGGGGTGTATTTAGGGACTGTATTTAGGGGCTTTATTTAGAGGATGTATTTAGGGGCTTTATTTGGGGACGGTATTTATGGGCTTTATTCAGTGGATGTATTTAGGGGCTTTATTTAGGTACTTTATTTAGGGGATGTTTTTAGGACTTTTTTAGGGGATGCATTTAGGGATTTTTTTTAGGGACTGTATTTAGGGGCTTTATTTAGGGACTTTATTTAGGGGATGTTTTTAGGACTTTATTTAGGGGATGCATCTAGGGGGTTTATTTAGGGACTATATTTAGGGGCTGTATTTAGGGGATGCATTTAGGCGCTTTATTTAAGGACTGTATTTAGGGGCTTCATTTAGGGGATGTATTTAGGGGCTTTATTTGGGGACTGTATTTAGGGGCTTTATTTTGGGGATGTATTTAGGTGCTTTATTTAGGGACTTTATTTAGGGGATGTTTTTAGGACTTTATTTAGGGGATGCATTTAGGTTTTTTTTTTTTAGGGACTGTATTTAGGGTCTTTATTTCGGGACTTTATTTAGGGGATGTTTTTAGGACTTTATTTAGGGGATGCATTTAGGCGCTTTATTTAGGGACTATATTTAGGGCCTCTATTGAGGGGATGTATTTAAGGTCCTTATTTAGGGACTTTATTTAGATGTTTTTAGGACTTTATTTAGGGGATGCATTTATGGGGTTTATTTAGGGACTTTTTTTAGGGGATGTTTTTAGGACAATGTTTAGTAGATACATTTATGGGGTTTATTTAGGGACTGTATTTAGGGGCTTTATTTCGGGGATGTATTTTGGGGCTTTATTTAGGGACTTTATTAAGGGGATGTTTTTAGGACTTTATTTAGGGGATGCATTTAGGCGCTTTATTTAGCAGCTTTATTTAGGGGATGCATTTAGGCGCTTTATTTAGGGGATGTTTTTAGGACTTTATTTAGGGGGTTTATTTAGGGACTGTATTTAGGGGCTTTATTTCGGGGATGTATTTAGGGTCTTTATTTAGAGACTTTTTTTAGGGGATGTTTTTAGGACTTTATTTAGGGGATGCATTTAGGGGGTTTATTTAGGGACTGTATTTAGGGGCTTTATTTAGGGGATGTATTTATGGACTTTATTTAGGGGATGTTTTTAGGACTTTATTTAGGGGATGCATTTAGGCGCTTTATTTAGTGACTATATTTAGGGGCTCTATTTATGGGATGTATTTAGGTGCTTTATTTAGGGACTTTATTTAGGAGATGTTTTTAGGACTTTATTTAGGGGATGCATTTAGGCGCTTTATTTAGGGGATGTATTTAGGGGCTTCATTTAGGGACTTTATTTAGGGGATTTTTTGAGGACTTTATTTATGGGGTTTATTTAGATACTGTATTTAGGGGCTTTATTTAGGGGATGCATTTAGGTGCTTTATTTAGGGGATGCATTTAGGGGCTTTATTTAGGGGCTTTATTAAGGGACTTTATTTAGGTGATGTTTTTAGGACTTTATTTAGGGGATGCATTTAGGGGGTTAATTTAGGGACTGTATTAAGGGGCTTTATTTAGGGACTTTATTTAGGGGATGTTTTTAGGACTTTATTTAGGGGATGCATTTAGGGGGTGTATTTAGGGACTGTATTTAGGGGCTTTATTTAGAGGATGTATTTAGGGGCTTTATTTGGGGACGGTATTTATGGGCTTTATACAGGGGATGTATTTAGGGGCTTTATTTAGGTACTTTATTTAGGGGATGTTTTTAGGACTTTTTTAGGGGATGCATTTAGGGGTTTTTTTTAGGGACTGTATTTAGGGGCTTTATTTAGGGACTTTATTTAGGGGATGTTTTTAGGACTTTATTTAGGGGATGCATCTAGGGGGTTTATTTAGGGACTATATTTAGGGGCTTTATTTAGGGGATGTATTTATGGGCTTTATTTAGGGACTTTATTTAGGGGATGTTTTTAGGAATTTATTTAGGGGATGCATTTAGCGGGTTTATTTAAGGTATGTTTTTAGGACTTTAGTTAGGGGATGCATTTAGGCACTTTATTTAGGGGGTGTTTTTAGGACTTTATTTAAGGGATGCATTTAGGGGTTTTAGTTAGGGAATGTTTTTAGGATTTTATTTAGGGGATGCATTTATGCGCTTTATTTAGGGACTGTATTTAGTGGATGTATTTAGGGGTTTTATTTAGGGATTTTATTTAGGGGATGTTTTTAGGACTTTATTTAGGGGATGCATTTAGGGGATTTAATTAGGGACTGTTTTTAGGGGCTTTATTTAGGGGATGCATTTAGGCGCTTTATTTAGGGACTGTATTTAGGGGCTTTATTTAGGGGATGTATTTATGGGCTTTATTTAGGGACTTTATTTAGGGGATGTTTTTAGGACTTTATTTAGGGGATGCATTTAGGCGCTTTATTTAGTGACTATATTTAGGGGCTCTATTTATGGGATGTATTTAGGGGCTTTATTTAGGGACTATATTTAGGGGCTTTATTTAGGGGATGCATTTAGGCGCTTTATTTAGTGACTATTTAGGGGCTCTATTTATGGGATGTATTTAGGGGCTTTATTTAGGGACTTTATTTAGGAGATGTTTTTAGGACTTTATTTAGGGGATGCATTTAGGCGCTTTATTTAGGGGCTTCATTTCGGGACTTTATTTAGGGGATTTTTTGAGGACTTTATTTAGGGGGTTTATTTAGGGACTGTATTTAGGGGCTTTATTTAGGGGATGCATTTAGGTGCTTTATTTAGGGGATGCATTTAGGGGCTTTATTTAGGGGCTTTATTAAGGGACTTTATTTAGGTGATGTTTTTAGGACTTTATTTAGGGGATGCATTTAGGGGGTTAATTTAGGGACTGTATTAAGGGGCTTTATTTAGGGACTTTATTTAGGGGATGTTTTTAGGACTTTATTTAGGGGATGCATTTAGGGGGTGTATTTAGGGACTGTATTTAGGGGCTTTATTTAGAGGATGTATTTAGGGGCTTTATTTGGGGACGGTATTTATGGGCTTTATTCAGGGGATGTATTTAGGGGCTTTATTTAGGTACTTTATTTAGGGGATGTTTTTAGGACTTTTTTAGGGGATGCATTTAGGGTTTTTTTTTTAGGGACTGTATTTAGGGGCTTTGTTTAGGGACTTTATTTAGGGGATGTTTTTAGGACTTTATTTAGGGGATGCATCTAGGGGGTTTATTTAGGGACTATATTTAGGGGCTTTATTTAGGGGATGTATTTATGGGCTTTATTTAGGGACTTTATTTAGGTAATGTTTTTAGGAATTTATTTAGGGGATGCATTTAGCGGGTTTATTTAAGGTATGTTTTTAGGACTTTAGTTAGGGGATGCATTTAGGCACTTTATTTAGGGGGTGTTCTTAGGACTTTATTTAAGGGATGCATTTAGGGGGTTTATTTAGGGACTGTATTTAGAGGCTTTATTTAGTGGATGTATTTAGGGGTTTTATTTAGGGATTTTATTTAGGGGATGTTTTTAGGACTTTATTTAGGGGATGCATTTAGGGGGTTTAATTAGGGACTGTTTTTAGGGGCTTTATTTAGGGGATGCATTTAGGCGCTTTATTTAGGGACTGTATTTAGGGGCTTTATTTAGGGGATGTATTTATGGGCTTTATTTAGGGACTTTATTTAGGGGATGTTTTTAGGACTTTATTTAGGGGATGCATTTAGGCGCTTTATTTAGTGACTATATTTAGGGGCTCTATTTATGGGATGTATTTAGGGGCTTTATTTAGGGACTATATTTAGGGGCTTTATTTAGGGGATGCATTTAGGCGCTTTATTTAGGGACTGTATTTAGGGGCTTTATTTAGGGGATGTATTTAGGGGCTTTATTTGGGGACTGTATTTAGGGGCTTTATTTATGGGATGTATTTAGGGGCTTTATTTAGGGACTTTATTTAGGGGATGTTTTTAGGACTTTATTTAGGGGATGCATTTAGGTTTTTTTTTTAGGGACTGTATTTAGGGTCTTTATTTAGGGACTTTATTTAGGGGATGTTTTTAGGACTTTATTTAGGGGATGCATTTAGGCGCTTTATTTAGGGACTATATTTAGGGCCTTTATTGAGGGGATGTATTTAAGGTCTTTATTTAGGGACTTTATTTAGGAGATGTTTTTAGGACTTTATTTAGGGGATGCATTTATGGGGTTTATTTAGGAACTTTTTTTAGGGGATGTTTTTAGGACCATGTTTAGTAGATACATTTAGGGGGTTTATTTAGGGACTGTATTTAGGGGCTTTATTTCGGGGATGTATTTTGGGGCTTTATTTAGGGACTTTATTAAGGAGATGTTTTTAGGACTTTATTTAGGGGATGCATTTAGGCGCTTTATTTAGCGGCTTTATTTAGGGGATGCATTTAGGCGCTTTATTTAGGGGATGTTTTTAGGACTTTATTTAGGGGGTTTATTTAGGGACTGTATTTAGGGGCTTTATTTCGGGGATGTATTTAGGGTCTTTATTTAGAGACTTTTTTTAGGGGATGTTTTTAGGACTTTATTTAGGGGGTTTTATTAGGGACTGTATTTAGGGGCTTTATTTCCGGGATGTATTTAGGGGCTTTATTTAGGGACTTTATTTAGGAGATATTTTTAGGACTTTATTTAAGGGATGCATTTAGGCACTTTATTTAGGAGCTTTATTTAGGGGATGCATTTAGGGGGTTTATTTAGGGACTTTTTTTAGGGGATGTTTTTAGGACTATATTTAGTAGATACATTTAGGGGGTTTATTTAGGGACTGTATTTAGAGGCTTTATTTTGGGGATGTATTTAGGGGCTTTATTTAGGGGATGTTTTTAGGACTTTATTTAGGGGATGCATTTAGGGGGTTTAATTAGGGACTGTTTTTAGGGGCTTTATTTTGGGACTGTATTTAGGGGCTTTATTTAGAGGATGCATTTAAGGGTTTATTTGGGGGCTGTATTTAGGGGCTTTATTTAGGGACTTTATTTAGGGGATGTTTTTAGGACTTTATTCAGGGGATGCATTTAGTGGGTTTATTTAGAGACTGTATTTAGGGGCTTTATTTAGGGGATGTATTTATGGGCTTTATTTAGGGACTTTATTTAGGGGATGTTTTTAGGACTTTATTTAGGGGATGCATTTAGGCGCTTTATTTAGTGACTATATTTAGGGGCTCTATTTATGGGATGTATTTAGGGGCTTTATTTAGGGACTTTATTTAGGAGATGTTTTTAGGACTTTATTTAGGGGATGCATTTAGGCGCTTTATTTAGGGGCTTTATTTAGGGGATGCATTTCGGGGCTTCATTTAGGGACTTTATTTAGGGGATGTTTTGAGGACTTTATTTAGGGGGTTTATTTAGGGGCTGTATTTAGGGGCTTTATTTAGGGGATGCATTTAGGTGCTTTATTTAGAGACTGTATTTAGGGGCTTTATTTAGGGGATGTATTTAGGGGCTTTATTAAGGGACTTTATTTAGGTGATGTTTTTAGGACTTTATTTAGGGGATTAATTTAGGGACTGTATTAAGGGGCTTTATTTAGGGACTTTATTTAGGGGATGTTTTTAGTACTTTTTTATGGGATGCATTTAGGGGTTTTTTTTACGGACTGTATTTAGGGGCTTTATTTAGGGACTTTATTTAGGGGATGTTTTTAGGACTTTATTTAGGGGATGCATCTAGGGGGTTTATTTAGGGACTGTATTTAGGGGATGCATTTAGGGGATGCATTTAGGCGCTATATTTAGGGACTGTATTTAGGCGCTATATTTAGGGGATGTATTTAGGGGCTTTATTTGGGGACTGTATTTAGGGGCTTTATTTAGGGGATGTTTTTAGGACTTTAGGGGATGCATTTAGGTTTTTTTTTTAGGGACTGTATTTAGGGGCTTTATTTAGGGACTTTATTTAGGGGATGTTTTTAGGACTTTATTTAGGGGATGCATCTAGGGGGTTTATTTAGGGACTGTATTTAGGGGATGCATTTAGGGGATGCATTTAGGCGCTTTATTTAGGGACTGTATTTAGGGGCTTTATTTAGTGGATGTATTTACTGGTTTTATTTGGGGATATTTTTAGGACTTTATTTAGGGGATGCATTTAGGGGGTATATTTAGGGACTGTATTTAGGAGCTTTATTTCGGGGATTTATTTATAGGCTTTATGTAGGGACTTTATTTAGGTGATGTTTTTAGGACTTTATTTAGGGGATGCATTTAGGGGCTTTATTTAGGTACTTTATTTAGGGGATGTATTTAAGGGCTTTATTTAGGGAATTTATTTAGGGGATGTTTTTAGGACTTTATTTAGGGGATGCATTTAGGGGGTTTATTTAGGTACTGTATTTAGGGGCTTTATTTAGGGGATGTATTTATGGGCTTTATTTAGGGACTTTATTTAGGGGATGTTTTTAGGAATTTATTTAGGGGATGCATTTAGCGGATTTATTTAAGGTTTGTTTTTAGGACTTTAGTTAGGGGATGCATTTAGGCACTTTATTTAGGGGGTGTTTTTAGGACTTTATTTAAGGGATGCATTTAGGGGGTTTAGTTAGGGGATGTTTTTAGGATTTTATTTAGGGATGCATTTAGGCGCTTTATTTAGGGACTGTATTTAGAGGCTTTATTTAGTGGATGTATTTAGGGGTTTTATTTAGGGATTTTATTTAGGGGATGTTTTTAGGACTTTATTTAGGGGATGCATTTAGGGGGTTTAATTAGGGACTGTTTTTAGGGGCTTTATTTAGGGGATGCATTTAGGCGCTTTATTTAGGGACTGTATTTAGGGGCTTTATTTAGGGGATGTATTTATGGGCTTTATTTAGGGACTTTATTTAGGGGATGTTTTTAGGACTTTATTTAGGGGATGCATTTAGGCGCTTTATTTAGGGGATGCATTTAGGGGCTTCATTTAGGGACTTTATTTAGGGGATTTTTTGAGGACTTTATTTAGGGGGTTTATTTAGGGACTGTATTTAGGGGCTTTATTTAGGGGATGCATTTAGGTGCTTTATTTAGAGACTGTATTTAGGGGCTTTATTAAGGGACTTTATTTAGGTGATGTTTTTAGGACTTTATTTAGGGGATGCATTTAGGGGGTTAATTTAGGGACTGTATTAAGGGGCTTTATTTAGGGACTTTATTTAGGGGATGTTTTTAGGACTTTATTTAGGGGATGCATTTAGGGGGTGTATTTAGGGACTGTATTTAGAGGCTTTATTTAGAGGATGTATTTTGGGGGCTTTATTTGGGGACGGTATTTATGGGCTTTATTCAGGGGATGTATTTAGGGGCTTTATTTAGGTACTTTATTTAGGGGATGTTTTTAGGACTTTTTTAGGGGATGCATTTAGGGTTTTTTTTTAGGGACTGTATTTAGGGGCTTTATTTAGGGACTTTATTTAGGGGATGTTTTTAGGACTTTATTTAGGGGATGCATCTAGGGGGTTTATTTAGGGACTATATTTAGGGGCTGTATTTAGGGGATGCATTTAGGCGCTTTATTTAGGGACTGTATTTAGGGGCTTCATTTAGGGGATGTATTTAGGGGCTTTATTTGGGGACTGTATTTAGGGGCTTTATTTTGGGGATGTATTTAGGTGCTTTATTTAGGGACTTTATTTAGGGGATGTTTTTAGGACTTTATTTAGGGGATGCATTTAGGTTTTTTTTTTTTAGGGACTGTATTTAGGGTCTTTATTTCGGGACTTTATTTAGGGGATGTTTTTAGGACTTTATTTAGGGGATGCATTTAGGCGCTTTATTTAGGGACTATATTTAGGGCCTCTATTGAGGGGATGTATTTAAGGTCCTTATTTAGGGACTTTATTTAGGAGATGTTTTTAGGACTTTATTTAGGGGATGCATTTATGGGCTTTATTTAGGGACTTTTTTTAGGGGATGTTTTTAGGACCATGTTTAGTAGATACATTTATGGGGTTTATTTAGGGACTGTATTTAGGGGCTTTATTTCGGGGATGTATTTTGGGGCTTTATTTAGGGACTTTATTAAGGGGATGTTTTTAGGACTTTATTTAGGGGATGCATTTAGGCGCTTTATTTAGCAGCTTTATTTAGGGGATGCATTTAGGCGCTTTATTTAGGGGATGTTTTTAGGACTTTATTTAGGGGGTTTATTTAGGGACTGTATTTAGGGGCTTTATTTCGGGGATGTATTTAGGGTCTTTATTTAGAGACTTTTTTTAGGGGATGTTTTTAGGACTTTATTTAGGGGATGCATTTAGGGGGTTTATTTAGGGACTGTATTTAGGGGCTTTATTTAGGGGATGTATTTATGGACTTTATTTAGGGGATGTTTTTAGGACTTTATTTAGGGGATGCATTTAGGCGCTTTATTTAGTGACTATATTTAGGGGCTCTATTTATGGGATGTATTTAGGGGCTTTATTTAGGGACTTTATTTAGGAGATGTTTTTAGGACTTTATTTAGGGGATGCATTTAGGCGCTTTATTTAGGGGATGCATTTAGGGGCTTCATTTAGGGACTTTATTTAGGGGATTTTTTGAGGACTTTATTTAGGGGGTTTATTTAAGGACTGTATTTAGGGGCTTTATTTAGGGGATGCATTTAGGTGCTTTATTTAGGGGATGCATTTAGGGGCTTTATTTAGGGGCTTTATTAAGGGACTTTATTTAGGTGATGTTTTTAGGACTTTATTTAGGGGATGCATTTAGGGGGTTAATTTAGGGACTGTATTAAGGGGCTTTATTTAGGGACTTTATTTAGGGGATGTTTTTAGGACTTTATTTAGGGGATGCATTTAGGGGGTGTATTTAGGGACTGTATTTAGGGGCTTTATTTAGAGGATGTATTTAGGGGCTTTATTTGGGGACGGTATTTATGGGCTTTATTCAGGGGATGTATTTAGGGGCTTTATTTAGGTACTTTATTTAGGGGATGTTTTTAGGACTTTTTTAGGGGATGCATTTAGGGGTTTTTTTTAAGGGACTGTATTTAGGGGCTTTGTTTAGGGACTTTATTTAGGGGATGTTTTTAGGACTTTATTTAGGGGATGCATCTAGGGGGTTTATTTAGGGACTATATTTAGGGGCTTTATTTAGGGGATGTATTTATGGGCTTTATTTAGGGACTTTATTTAGGGGATGTTTTTAGGAATTTATTTAGGGGATGCATTTAGCGGGTTTATTTAAGGTATGTTTTTAGGACTTTAGTTAGGGGATGCATTTAGGCACTTTATTTAGGGGGTGTTCTTAGGACTTTATTTAAGGGATGCATTTAGGGGGTTTAGTTAGGGGATGTTTTTAGGATTTTATTTAGGGGATGCATTTATGTGCTTTATTTAGGGACTGTATTTAGGGGTTTTATTTAGGGATTTTATTTAGGGGATGTTTTTAGGACTTTATTTAGGGGATGCATTTAGGGGGTTTAATTAGGGGCTTTATTTAGGGGATGCATTTAGGCGCTTTATTTAGGGACTGTATTTAGGGGCTTTATTTAGGGGATGTATTTATGGGCTTTATTTAGGGACTTTATTTAGGGGATGTTTTTAGGACTTTATTTAGGGGATGCATTTAGGCACTTTATTTAGTGACTATATTTAGGGGCTCTATTTATGGGATGTATTTAGGGGCTTTATTTAGGGACTATATTTAGGGGCTTTATTTAGGGGATGCATTTAGGCGCTTTATTTAGGGACTGTATTTAGGGGCTTTATTTAGGGGATGTATTTAGGGGCTTTATTTGGGGACTGTATTTAGGGGCTTTATTTATGGGATGTATTTAGGGGCTTTATTTAGGGACTTTATTTAGGGGATGTTTTTAGGACTTTATTTAGGGGATGCATTTAGGTTGTTTTTTTTAGGGACTGTATTTAGGGTCTTTATTTAGGGACTTTATTTAGGGGATGTTTTTAGGACTTTATTTAGGGGATGCATTTAGGCGCTTTATTTAGGGACTATATTTTGGGCCTTTATTGAGGGGATGTATTTAAGGTCTTTATTTAGGGACTTTATTTAGGAGATGTTTTTAGGACTTTATTTAGGGGATGCATTTATGGGGTTTATTTAGGAACTTTTTTAGGGGATGTTTTTAGGACCATGTTTAGTAGATACATTTAGGGGGTTTATTTAGGGACTGTATTTAGGGGCTTTATTTCGGGGATGTATTTTGGGGCTTTATTTAGGGACTTTATTAAGGAGATGTTTTTAGGACTTTAGGGGATGCATTTAGGCGCTTTATTTAGCGGCTTTATTTAGGGGATGCATTTAGGCGCTTTATTTAGGGGATGTTTTTAGGACTTTATTTAGGGGGTTTATTTAGGGACTGTATTTAGGGGCTTTATTTCGGGGATGTATTTAGGGTCTTTATTTAGAGACTTTTTTTAGGGGATGTTTTTAGGACTTTATTTAGGGGATGCATTTAGGGGGTTTTATTAGGGACTGTATTTAGGGGCTTTATTTCCGGGATGTATTTAGGGGCTTTATTTAGGGACTTTATTTAGGAGATATTTTTAGGACTTTATTTAGGGGATGCATTTAGGCACTTTATTTAGGAGCTTTATTTAGGGGATGCATTTAGGGGGTTTATTTAGGGACTTTTTTTAGGGGATGTTTTTAGGACTATATTTAGTAGATACATTTAGGGGGTTTATTTAGGGACTGTATTTAGAGGCTTTATTTTGGGGATGTATTTAGGGGCTTTATTTAGGGGATGTTTTTAGGACTTTATTTAGGGGATGCATTTAGGGTGTTTAATTAGGGACTGTTTTTAGGGGCTTTATTTTGGGACTGTATTTAGGGGCTTTATTTAGAGGATGCATTTAAGGGTTTATTTGGGGGCTGTATTTAGGGGCTTTATTTAGGGACTTTATTTAGGGGATGTTTTTAGGACTTTATTCAGGGGATGCATTTAGTGGGTTTATTTAGAGACTGTATTTAGGGGCTTTATTTAGGGGATGTATTTATGGGCTTTATTTAGGGACTTTATTTAGGGGATGTTTTTAGGACTTTATTTAGGGGATGCATTTAGGCGCTTTATTTAGTGACTATATTTAGGGGCTCTATTTATGGGATGTATTTAGGGGCTTTATTTAGGGACTTTATTTAGGAGATGTTTTTAGGACTTTATTTAGGGGATGCATTTAGGCGCTTTATTTAGGGGCTTTATTTAGGGGATGCATTTCGGGGCTTCATTTAGGGACTTTATTTAGGGGATGTTTTGAGGACTTTATTTAGGGGGTTTATTTAGGGGCTGTATTTAGGGGATGCATTTAGGTGCTTTATTTAGAGACTGTATTTAGGGGCTTTATTTAGGGGATGTATTTAGGGGCTTTATTAAGGGACTTTATTTAGGTGATGTTTTTAGGACTTTATTTAGGGGATTAATTTAGGGACTGTATTAAGGGGCTTTATTTAGGGGATGTTTTTAGTACTTTTTTATGGGATGCATTTAGGGTTTTTTTTTACGGACTGTATTTAGGGGCTTTATTTAGGGACTTTATTTAGGGGATGTTTTTAGGACTTTATTTAGGGGATGCATCTAGGGGGTTTATTTAGGGACTGTATTTAGGGGATGCATTTAGGGGATGCATTTAGGCGCTATATTTAGGGACTGTATTTAGGCGCTATATTTAGGGGATGTATTTAGGGGCTTTATTTGGGGACTGTATTTAGGGGCTTTATTTAGGGGATGTTTTTAGGACTTTAGGGGATGCATTTAGGTTTTTTTTTAGGGACTGTATTTAGGGTCTTTATTTAGGGGGTTTATTTAGGGGATGTTTTTAGGACTTTATTTAGGGGATGCATTTAGGCGCTTTATTTAGGGACTGTATTTAGGGGCTTTATTTAGTGGATGTATTTACTGGTTTTATTTGGGGATATTTTTAGGACTTTATTTAGGGGATGCATTTAGGGGGTATATTTAGGGACTGTATTTAGGAGCTTTATTTCCGGGATTTATTTATAGGCTTTATGTAGGGACTTTATTTAGGTGATGTTTTTAGGACTTTATTTAGGGGATGCATTTAGGGGCTTTATTTAGGTACTTTATTTAGGGGATGTATTTAAGGGCTTTATTTAGGGAATTTATTTAGGGGATGTTTTTAGGACTTTATTTAGGGGATGCATTTAGGGGGTTTATTTAGGTACTGTATTTAGGGGCTTTATTTAGGGGATGTATTTATGGGCTTTATTTAGGGACTTTATTTAGGGGATGTTTTTAGGAATTTATTTAGGGGATGCATTTAGCGGATTTATTTAAGGTTTGTTTTTAGGACTTTAGTTAGGGGATGCATTTAGGCACTTTATTTAGGGGGTGTTTTTAGGACTTTATTTAAGGGATGCATTTAGGGGGTTTAGTTAGGGGATGTTTTTAGGATTTTATTTAGGGATGCATTTAGGCGCTTTATTTAGGGACTGTATTTAGAGGCTTTATTTAGTGGATGTATTTAGGGGTTTTATTTAGGGATTTTATTTAGGGGATGTTTTTAGGACTTTATTTAGGGGATGCATTTAGGGGGTTTAATTAGGGACTGTTTTTAGGGGCTTTATTTAGGGGATGCATTTAGGCGCTTTATTTAGGGACTGTATTTAGGGGCTTTATTTAGGGGATGTATTTATGGGCTTTATTTAGGGGATGTTTTTAGGACTTTATTTAGGGGATGCATTTAGGCGCTTTATTTAGGGGATGCATTTAGGGGCTTCATTTAGGGACTTTATTTAGGGGATTTTTTGAGGACTTTATTTAGGGGGTTTATTTAGGGACTGTATTTAGGGGCTTTATTTAGGGGATGCATTTAGGTGCTTTATTTAGAGACTGTATTTAGGGGCTTTATTAAGGGACTTTATTTAGGTGATGTTTTTAGGACTTTATTTAGGGGATGCATTTAGGGGGTTAATTTAGGGACTGTATTAAGGGGCTTTATTTAGGGACTTTATTTAGGGGATGTTTTTAGGACTTTATTTAGGGGATGCATTTAGGGGGTGTATTTAGGGACTGTATTTAGAGGCTTTATTTAGAGGATGTATTTTGGGGGCTTTATTTGGGGACGGTATTTATGGGCTTTATTCAGGGGATGTATTTAGGGGCTTTATTTAGGTACTTTATTTAGGGGATGTTTTTAGGACTTTTTTAGGGGATGCATTTAGGGTTTTTTTTTAGGGACTGTATTTAGGGGCTTTATTTAGGGACTTTATTTAGGGGATGTTTTTAGGACTTTATTTAGGGGATGCATCTAGGGGGTTTATTTAGGGACTATATTTAGGGGCTGTATTTAGGGGATGCATTTAGGCGCTTTATTTAGGGACTGTATTTAGGGGCTTCATTTAGGGGATGTATTTAGGGGCTTTATTTGGGGACTGTATTTAGGGGCTTTATTTTGGGGATGTATTTAGGTGCTTTATTTAGGGACTTTATTTAGGGGATGTTTTTAGGACTTTATTTAGGGGATGCATTTAGGTTTTTTTTTTTTAGGGACTGTATTTAGGGTCTTTATTTCGGGACTTTATTTAGGGGATGTTTTTAGGACTTTATTTAGGGGATGCATTTAGGCGCTTTATTTAGGGACTATATTTAGGGCCTCTATTGAGGGGATGTATTTAAGGTCCTTATTTAGGGACTTTATTTAGGAGATGTTTTTAGGACTTTATTTAGGGGATGCATTTATGGGCTTTATTTAGGGACTTTTTTTAGGGGATGTTTTTAGGACCATGTTTAGTAGATACATTTATGGGGTTTATTTAGGGACTGTATTTAGGGGCTTTATTTCGGGGATGTATTTTGGGGCTTTATTTAGGGACTTTATTAAGGGGATGTTTTTAGGACTTTATTTAGGGGATGCATTTAGGCGCTTTATTTAGCAGCTTTATTTAGGGGATGCATTTAGGCGCTTTATTTAGGGGATGTTTTTAGGACTTTATTTAGGGGGTTTATTTAGGGACTGTATTTAGGGGCTTTATTTCGGGGATGTATTTAGGGTCTTTATTTAGAGACTTTTTTTAGGGGATGTTTTTAGGACTTTATTTAGGGGATGCATTTAGGGGGTTTATTTAGGGACTGTATTTAGGGGCTTTATTTAGGGGATGTATTTATGGACTTTATTTAGGGGATGTTTTTAGGACTTTATTTAGGGGATGCATTTAGGCGCTTTATTTAGTGACTATATTTAGGGGCTCTATTTATGGGATGTATTTAGGGGCTTTATTTAGGGACTTTATTTAGGAGATGTTTTTAGGACTTTATTTAGGGGATGCATTTAGGCGCTTTATTTAGGGGATGCATTTAGGGGCTTCATTTAGGGACTTTATTTAGGGGATTTTTTGAGGACTTTATTTAGGGGGTTTATTTAGGGACTGTATTTAGGGGCTTTATTTAGGGGATGCATTTAGGTGCTTTATTTAGGGGATGCATTTAGGGGCTTTATTTAGGGGCTTTATTAAGGGACTTTATTTAGGTGATGTTTTTAGGACTTTATTTAGGGGATGCATTTAGGGGGTTAATTTAGGGACTGTATTAAGGGGCTTTATTTAGGGACTTTATTTAGGGGATGTTTTTAGGACTTTATTTAGGGGATGCATTTAGGGGGTGTATTTAGGGACTGTATTTAGGGGCTTTATTTAGAGGATGTATTTGGGGGCTTTATTTGGGGACGGTATTTATGGGCTTTATTCAGGGGATGTATTTAGGGGCTTTATTTAGGTACTTTATTTAGGGGATGTTTTTAGGACTTTTTTAGGGGATGCATTTAAGGGTTTTTTTTAAGGGACTGTATTTAGGGGCTTTGTTTAGGGACTTTATTTAGGGGATGCATCTAGGGGGTTTATTTAGGGACTATATTTAGGGGCTTTATTTAGGGGATGTATTTATGGGCTTTATTTAGGGACTTTATTTAGGGGATGTTTTTAGGAATTTATTTAGGGGATGCATTTAGCGGGTTTATTTAAGGTATGTTTTTAGGACTTTAGTTAGGGGATGCATTTAGGCACTTTATTTAGGGGGTGTTCTTAGGACTTTATTTAAGGGATGCATTTAGGGGGTTTAGTTAGGGGATGTTTTTAGGATTTTATTTAGGGGATGCATTTATGTGCTTTATTTAGGGACTGTATTTAGGGGTTTTATTTAGGGATTTTATTTAGGGGATGTTTTTAGGACTTTATTTAGGGGATGCATTTAGGGGGTTTAATTAGGGACTGTTTTTAGGGGCTTTATTTAGGGGATGCATTTAGGCGCTTTATTTAGGGACTGTATTTAGGGGCTTTATTTAGGGGATGTATTTATGGGCTTTATTTAGGGACTTTATTTAGGGGATGTTTTTAGGACTTTATTTAGGGGATGCATTTAGGCACTTTATTTAGTGACTATATTTAGGGGCTCTATTTATGGGATGTATTTAGGGGCTTTATTTAGGGACTATATTTAGGGGCTTTATTTAGGGGATGCATTTAGGCGCTTTATTTAGGGACTGTGTTTAGGGGCTTTATTTAGGGGATGTATTTAGGGGCTTTATTTGGGGACTGTATTTAGGGGCTTTATTTATGGGATGTATTTAGGGGCTTTATTTAGGGACTTTATTTAGGGGATGTTTTTAGGACTTTATTTAGGGGATGCATTTAGGTTGTTTTTTTTAGGGACTGTATTTAGGGTCTTTATTTAGGGACTTTATTTAGGGGATGTTTTTAGGACTTTATTTAGGGGATGCATTTAGGCGCTTTATTTGGGGACTATATTTAGGGCCTTTATTGAGGGGATGTATTTAAGGTCTTTATTTAGGGACTTTATTTAGGAGATGTTTTTAGGACTTTATTTAGGGGATGCATTTATGGGGTTTATTTAGGAACTTTTTTTAGGGGATGTTTTTAGGACCATGTTTAGTAGATACATTTAGGGGGTTTATTTAGGGACTGTATTTAGGGGCTTTATTTCGGGGATGTATTTTGGGGCTTTATTTAGGGACTTTATTAAGGAGATGTTTTTAGGACTTTATTTAGGGGATGCATTTAGGCGCTTTATTTAGCGGCTTTATTTAGGGGATGCATTTAGGCGCTTTATTTAGGGGATGTTTTTAGGACTTTATTTAGGGGGTTTATTTAGGGACTGTATTTAGGGGCTTTATTTCGGGGATGTATTTAGGGTCTTTATTTAGAGACTTTTTTTAGGGGATGTTTTTAGGACTTTATTTAGGGGATGCATTTAGGGGGTTTTATTAGGGACTGTATTTAGGGGCTTTATTTCCGGGATGTATTTAGGGGCTTTATTTAGGGACTTTATTTAGGAGATATTTTTAGGACTTTATTTAGGGGATGCATTTAGGCACTTTATTTAGGAGCTTTATTTAGGGGATGCATTTAGGGGGTTTATTTAGGGACTTTTTTTAGGGGATGTTTTTAGGACTATATTTAGTAGATACATTTAGGGGGTTTATTTAGGGACTGTATTTAGAGGCTTTATTTTGGGGATGTATTTAGGGGCTTTATTTAGGGGATGTTTTTAGGACTTTATTTAGGGGATGCATTTAGGGTGTTTAATTAGGGACTGTTTTTAGGGGCTTTATTTTGGGACTGTATTTAGGGGCTTTATTTAGAGGATGCATTTAAGGGTTTATTTGGGGGCTGTATTTAGGGGCTTTATTTAGGGACTTTATTTAGGGGATGTTTTTAGGACTTTATTCAGGGGATGCATTTAGTGGGTTTATTTAGAGACTGTATTTAGGGGCTTTATTTAGGGGATGTATTTATGGGCTTTATTTAGGGACTTTATTTAGGGGATGTTTTTAGGACTTTATTTAGGGGATGCATTTAGGCGCTTTATTTAGTGACTATATTTAGGGGCTCTATTTATGGGATGTATTTAGGGGCTTTATTTAGGGACTTTATTTAGGAGATGTTTTTAGGACTTTATTTAGGGGATGCATTTAGGCGCTTTATTTAGGGACTGTATTTAGGGGCTTTATTTAGTGGATGTATTTACTGGTTTTATTTGGGGATATTTTTAGGACTTTATTTAGGGGATGCATTTAGGGGGTATATTTAGGGACTGTATTTAGGAGCTTTATTTCGGGGATTTATTTATAGGCTTTATGTAGGGACTTTATTTAGGTGATGTTTTTAGGACTTTATTTAGGGGATGCATTTAGGGGCTTTATTTAGGTACTTTATTTAGGGGATGTATTTAAGGGCTTTATTTAGGGAATTTATTTAGGGGATGTTTTTAGGACTTTATTTAGGGGATGCATTTAGGGGGTTTATTTAGGTACTGTATTTAGGGGCTTTATTTAGGGGATGTATTTATGGGCTTTATTTAGGGACTTTATTTAGGGGATGTTTTTAGGAATTTATTTAGGGGATGCATTTAGCGGATTTATTTAAGGTTTGTTTTTAGGACTTTAGTTAGGGGATGCATTTAGGCACTTTATTTAGGGGGTGTTTTTAGGACTTTATTTAAGGGATGCATTTAGGGGGTTTAGTTAGGGGATGTTTTTAGGATTTTATTTAGGGATGCATTTAGGCGCTTTATTTAGGGACTGTATTTAGAGGCTTTATTTAGTGGATGTATTTAGGGGTTTTATTTAGGGATTTTATTTAGGGGATGTTTTTAGGACTTTATTTAGGGGATGCATTTAGGGGGTTTAATTAGGGACTGTTTTTAGGGGCTTTATTTAGGGGATGCATTTAGGCGCTTTATTTAGGGACTGTATTTAGGGGCTTTATTTAGGGGATGTATTTATGGGCTTTATTTAGGGACTTTATTTAGGGGATGTTTTTAGGACTTTATTTAGGGGATGCATTTAGGCGCTTTATTTAGGGGATGCATTTAGGGGCTTCATTTAGGGACTTTATTTAGGGGATTTTTTGAGGACTTTATTTAGGGGGTTTATTTAGGGACTGTATTTAGGGGCTTTATTTAGGGGATGCATTTAGGTGCTTTATTTAGAGACTGTATTTAGGGGCTTTATTAAGGGACTTTATTTAGGTGATGTTTTTAGGACTTTATTTAGGGGATGCATTTAGGGGGTTAATTTAGGGACTGTATTAAGGGGCTTTATTTAGGGACTTTATTTAGGGGATGTTTTTAGGACTTTATTTAGGGGATGCATTTAGGGGGTGTATTTAGGGACTGTATTTAGAGGCTTTATTTAGAGGATGTATTTTGGGGGCTTTATTTGGGGACGGTATTTATGGGCTTTATTCAGGGGATGTATTTAGGGGCTTTATTTAGGTACTTTATTTAGGGGATGTTTTTAGGACTTTTTTAGGGGATGCATTTAGGGTTTTTTTTTAGGGACTGTATTTAGGGGCTTTATTTAGGGACTTTATTTAGGGGATGTTTTTAGGACTTTATTTAGGGGATGCATCTAGGGGGTTTATTTAGGGACTATATTTAGGGGCTGTATTTAGGGGATGCATTTAGGCGCTTTATTTAGGGACTGTATTTAGGGGCTTCATTTAGGGGATGTATTTAGGGGCTTTATTTGGGGACTGTATTTAGGGGCTTTATTTTGGGGATGTATTTAGGTGCTTTATTTAGGGACTTTATTTAGGGGATGTTTTTAGGACTTTATTTAGGGGATGCATTTAGGTTTTTTTTTTTTAGGGACTGTATTTAGGGTCTTTATTTCGGGACTTTATTTAGGGGATGTTTTTAGGACTTTATTTAGGGGATGCATTTAGGCGCTTTATTTAGGGACTATATTTAGGGCCTCTATTGAGGGGATGTATTTAAGGTCCTTATTTAGGGACTTTATTTAGGAGATGTTTTTAGGACTTTATTTAGGGGATGCATTTATGGGCTTTATTTAGGGACTTTTTTTAGGGGATGTTTTTAGGACCATGTTTAGTAGATACATTTATGGGGTTTATTTAGGGACTGTATTTAGGGGCTTTATTTCGGGGATGTATTTTGGGGCTTTATTTAGGGACTTTATTAAGGGGATGTTTTTAGGACTTTATTTAGGGGATGCATTTAGGCGCTTTATTTAGCAGCTTTATTTAGGGGATGCATTTAGGCGCTTTATTTAGGGGATGTTTTTAGGACTTTATTTAGGGGGTTTATTTAGGGACTGTATTTAGGGGCTTTATTTCGGGGATGTATTTAGGGTCTTTATTTAGAGACTTTTTTTAGGGGATGTTTTTAGGACTTTATTTAGGGGATGCATTTAGGGGGTTTATTTAGGGACTGTATTTAGGGGCTTTATTTAGGGGATGTATTTATGGACTTTATTTAGGGGATGTTTTTAGGACTTTATTTAGGGGATGCATTTAGGCGCTTTATTTAGTGACTATATTTAGGGGCTCTATTTATGGGATGTATTTAGGGGCTTTATTTAGGGACTTTATTTAGGAGATGTTTTTAGGACTTTATTTAGGGGATGCATTTAGGCGCTTTATTTAGGGGATGCATTTAGGGGCTTCATTTAGGGACTTTATTTAGGGGATTTTTTGAGGACTTTATTTAGGGGGTTTATTTAAGGACTGTATTTAGGGGCTTTATTTAGGGGATGCATTTAGGTGCTTTATTTAGGGGATGCATTTAGGGGCTTTATTTAGGGGCTTTATTAAGGGACTTTATTTAGGTGATGTTTTTAGGACTTTATTTAGGGGATGCATTTAGGGGGTTAATTTAGGGACTGTATTAAGGGGCTTTATTTAGGGACTTTATTTAGGGGATGTTTTTAGGACTTTATTTAGGGGATGCATTTAGGGGGTGTATTTAGGGACTGTATTTAGGGGCTTTATTTAGAGGATGTATTTAGGGGCTTTATTTGGGGACGGTATTTATGGGCTTTATTCAGGGGATGTATTTAGGGGCTTTATTTAGGTACTTTATTTAGGGGATGTTTTTAGGACTTTTTTAGGGGATGCATTTAGGGGTTTTTTTTAAGGGACTGTATTTAGGGGCTTTGTTTAGGGACTTTATTTAGGGGATGTTTTTAGGACTTTATTTAGGGGATGCATCTAGGGGGTTTATTTAGGGACTATATTTAGGGGCTTTATTTAGGGGATGTATTTATGGGCTTTATTTAGGGACTTTATTTAGGGGATGTTTTTAGGAATTTATTTAGGGGATGCATTTAGCGGGTTTATTTAAGGTATGTTTTTAGGACTTTAGTTAGGGGATGCATTTAGGCACTTTATTTAGGGGGTGTTCTTAGGACTTTATTTAAGGGATGCATTTAGGGGGTTTAGTTAGGGGATGTTTTTAGGATTTTATTTAGGGGATGCATTTATGTGCTTTATTTAGGGACTGTATTTAGGGGTTTTATTTAGGGATTTTATTTAGGGGATGTTTTTAGGACTTTATTTAGGGGATGCATTTAGGGGGTTTAATTAGGGGCTTTATTTAGGGGATGCATTTAGGCGCTTTATTTAGGGACTGTATTTAGGGGCTTTATTTAGGGGATGTATTTATGGGCTTTATTTAGGGACTTTATTTAGGGGATGTTTTTAGGACTTTATTTAGGGGATGCATTTAGGCACTTTATTTAGTGACTATATTTAGGGGCTCTATTTATGGGATGTATTTAGGGGCTTTATTTAGGGACTATATTTAGGGGCTTTATTTAGGGGATGCATTTAGGCGCTTTATTTAGGGACTGTATTTAGGGGCTTTATTTAGGGGATGTATTTAGGGGCTTTATTTGGGGACTGTATTTAGGGGCTTTATTTATGGGATGTATTTAGGGGCTTTATTTAGGGACTTTATTTAGGGGATGTTTTTAGGACTTTATTTAGGGGATGCATTTAGGTTGTTTTTTTTAGGGACTGTATTTAGGGTCTTTATTTAGGGACTTTATTTAGGGGATGTTTTTAGGACTTTATTTAGGGGATGCATTTAGGCGCTTTATTTAGGGACTATATTTTGGGCCTTTATTGAGGGGATGTATTTAAGGTCTTTATTTAGGGACTTTATTTAGGAGATGTTTTTAGGACTTTATTTAGGGGATGCATTTATGGGGTTTATTTAGGAACTTTTTTAGGGGATGTTTTTAGGACCATGTTTAGTAGATACATTTAGGGGGTTTATTTAGGGACTGTATTTAGGGGCTTTATTTCGGGGATGTATTTTGGGGCTTTATTTAGGGACTTTATTAAGGAGATGTTTTTAGGACTTTATTTAGGGGATGCATTTAGGCGCTTTATTTAGCGGCTTTATTTAGGGGATGCATTTAGGCGCTTTATTTAGGGGATGTTTTTAGGACTTTATTTAGGGGGTTTATTTAGGGACTGTATTTAGGGGCTTTATTTCGGGGATGTATTTAGGGTCTTTATTTAGAGACTTTTTTTAGGGGATGTTTTTAGGACTTTATTTAGGGGATGCATTTAGGGGGTTTTATTAGGGACTGTATTTAGGGGCTTTATTTCCGGGATGTATTTAGGGGCTTTATTTAGGGACTTTATTTAGGAGATATTTTTAGGACTTTATTTAGGGGATGCATTTAGGCACTTTATTTAGGAGCTTTATTTAGGGGATGCATTTAGGGGGTTTATTTAGGGACTTTTTTTAGGGGATGTTTTTAGGACTATATTTAGTAGATACATTTAGGGGGTTTATTTAGGGACTGTATTTAGAGGCTTTATTTTGGGGATGTATTTAGGGGCTTTATTTAGGGGATGTTTTTAGGACTTTATTTAGGGGATGCATTTAGGGTGTTTAATTAGGGACTGTTTTTAGGGGCTTTATTTTGGGACTGTATTTAGGGGCTTTATTTAGAGGATGCATTTAAGGGTTTATTTGGGGGCTGTATTTAGGGGCTTTATTTAGGGACTTTATTTAGGGGATGTTTTTAGGACTTTATTCAGGGGATGCATTTAGTGGGTTTATTTAGAGACTGTATTTAGGGGCTTTATTTAGGGGATGTATTTATGGGCTTTATTTAGGGACTTTATTTAGGGGATGTTTTTAGGACTTTATTTAGGGGATGCATTTAGGCGCTTTATTTAGTGACTATATTTAGGGGCTCTATTTATGGGATGTATTTAGGGGCTTTATTTAGGGACTTTATTTAGGAGATGTTTTTAGGACTTTATTTAGGGGATGCATTTAGGCGCTTTATTTAGGGGCTTTATTTAGGGGATGCATTTCGGGGCTTCATTTAGGGACTTTATTTAGGGGATGTTTTGAGGACTTTATTTAGGGGGTTTATTTAGGGGCTGTATTTAGGGGATGCATTTAGGTGCTTTATTTAGAGACTGTATTTAGGGGCTTTATTTAGGGGATGTATTTAGGGGCTTTATTAAGGGACTTTATTTAGGTGATGTTTTTAGGACTTTATTTAGGGGATTAATTTAGGGACTGTATTAAGGGGCTTTATTTAGGGGATGTTTTTAGTACTTTTTTATGGGATGCATTTAGGGTTTTTTTTTACGGACTGTATTTAGGGGCTTTATTTAGGGACTTTATTTAGGGGATGTTTTTAGGACTTTATTTAGGGGATGCATCTAGGGGGTTTATTTAGGGACTGTATTTAGGGGATGCATTTAGGGGATGCATTTAGGCGCTATATTTAGGGACTGTATTTAGGCGCTATATTTAGGGGATGTATTTAGGGGCTTTATTTGGGGACTGTATTTAGGGGCTTTATTTAGGGGATGTTTTTAGGACTTTAGGGGATGCATTTAGGTTTTTTTTTAGGGACTGTATTTAGGGTCTTTATTTAGGGGGTTTATTTAGGGGATGTTTTTAGGACTTTATTTAGGGGATGCATTTAGGCGCTTTATTTAGGGACTGTATTTAGGGGCTTTATTTAGTGGATGTATTTACTGGTTTTATTTGGGGATATTTTTAGGACTTTATTTAGGGGATGCATTTAGGGGGTATATTTAGGGACTGTATTTAGGAGCTTTATTTCCGGGATTTATTTATAGGCTTTATGTAGGGACTTTATTTAGGTGATGTTTTTAGGACTTTATTTAGGGGATGCATTTAGGGGCTTTATTTAGGTACTTTATTTAGGGGATGTATTTAAGGGCTTTATTTAGGGAATTTATTTAGGGGATGTTTTTAGGACTTTATTTAGGGGATGCATTTAGGGGGTTTATTTAGGTACTGTATTTAGGGGCTTTATTTAGGGGATGTATTTATGGGCTTTATTTAGGGACTTTATTTAGGGGATGTTTTTAGGAATTTATTTAGGGGATGCATTTAGCGGATTTATTTAAGGTTTGTTTTTAGGACTTTAGTTAGGGGATGCATTTAGGCACTTTATTTAGGGGGTGTTTTTAGGACTTTATTTAAGGGATGCATTTAGGGGGTTTAGTTAGGGGATGTTTTTAGGATTTTATTTAGGGATGCATTTAGGCGCTTTATTTAGGGACTGTATTTAGAGGCTTTATTTAGTGGATGTATTTAGGGGTTTTATTTAGGGATTTTATTTAGGGGATGTTTTTAGGACTTTATTTAGGGGATGCATTTAGGGGGTTTAATTAGGGACTGTTTTTAGGGGCTTTATTTAGGGGATGCATTTAGGCGCTTTATTTAGGGACTGTATTTAGGGGCTTTATTTAGGGGATGTATTTATGGGCTTTATTTAGGGGATGTTTTTAGGACTTTATTTAGGGGATGCATTTAGGCGCTTTATTTAGGGGATGCATTTAGGGGCTTCATTTAGGGACTTTATTTAGGGGATTTTTTGAGGACTTTATTTAGGGGGTTTATTTAGGGACTGTATTTAGGGGCTTTATTTAGGGGATGCATTTAGGTGCTTTATTTAGAGACTGTATTTAGGGGCTTTATTAAGGGACTTTATTTAGGTGATGTTTTTAGGACTTTATTTAGGGGATGCATTTAGGGGGTTAATTTAGGGACTGTATTAAGGGGCTTTATTTAGGGACTTTATTTAGGGGATGTTTTTAGGACTTTATTTAGGGGATGCATTTAGGGGGTGTATTTAGGGACTGTATTTAGAGGCTTTATTTAGAGGATGTATTTTGGGGGCTTTATTTGGGGACGGTATTTATGGGCTTTATTCAGGGGATGTATTTAGGGGCTTTATTTAGGTACTTTATTTAGGGGATGTTTTTAGGACTTTTTTAGGGGATGCATTTAGGGTTTTTTTTTAGGGACTGTATTTAGGGGCTTTATTTAGGGACTTTATTTAGGGGATGTTTTTAGGACTTTATTTAGGGGATGCATCTAGGGGGTTTATTTAGGGACTATATTTAGGGGCTGTATTTAGGGGATGCATTTAGGCGCTTTATTTAGGGACTGTATTTAGGGGCTTCATTTAGGGGATGTATTTAGGGGCTTTATTTGGGGACTGTATTTAGGGGCTTTATTTTGGGGATGTATTTAGGTGCTTTATTTAGGGACTTTATTTAGGGGATGTTTTTAGGACTTTATTTAGGGGATGCATTTAGGTTTTTTTTTTTTAGGGACTGTATTTAGGGTCTTTATTTCGGGACTTTATTTAGGGGATGTTTTTAGGACTTTATTTAGGGGATGCATTTAGGCGCTTTATTTAGGGACTATATTTAGGGCCTCTATTGAGGGGATGTATTTAAGGTCCTTATTTAGGGACTTTATTTAGGAGATGTTTTTAGGACTTTATTTAGGGGATGCATTTATGGGCTTTATTTAGGGACTTTTTTTAGGGGATGTTTTTAGGACCATGTTTAGTAGATACATTTATGGGGTTTATTTAGGGACTGTATTTAGGGGCTTTATTTCGGGGATGTATTTTGGGGCTTTATTTAGGGACTTTATTAAGGGGATGTTTTTAGGACTTTATTTAGGGGATGCATTTAGGCGCTTTATTTAGCAGCTTTATTTAGGGGATGCATTTAGGCGCTTTATTTAGGGGATGTTTTTAGGACTTTATTTAGGGGGTTTATTTAGGGACTGTATTTAGGGGCTTTATTTCGGGGATGTATTTAGGGTCTTTATTTAGAGACTTTTTTTAGGGGATGTTTTTAGGACTTTATTTAGGGGATGCATTTAGGGGGTTTATTTAGGGACTGTATTTAGGGGCTTTATTTAGGGGATGTATTTATGGACTTTATTTAGGGGATGTTTTTAGGACTTTATTTAGGGGATGCATTTAGGCGCTTTATTTAGTGACTATATTTAGGGGCTCTATTTATGGGATGTATTTAGGGGCTTTATTTAGGGACTTTATTTAGGAGATGTTTTTAGGACTTTATTTAGGGGATGCATTTAGGCGCTTTATTTAGGGGATGCATTTAGGGGCTTCATTTAGGGACTTTATTTAGGGGATTTTTTGAGGACTTTATTTAGGGGGTTTATTTAGGGACTGTATTTAGGGGCTTTATTTAGGGGATGCATTTAGGTGCTTTATTTAGGGGATGCATTTAGGGGCTTTATTTAGGGGCTTTATTAAGGGACTTTATTTAGGTGATGTTTTTAGGACTTTATTTAGGGGATGCATTTAGGGGGTTAATTTAGGGACTGTATTAAGGGGCTTTATTTAGGGACTTTATTTAGGGGATGTTTTTAGGACTTTATTTAGGGGATGCATTTAGGGGGTGTATTTAGGGACTGTATTTAGGGGCTTTATTTAGAGGATGTATTTAGGGGCTTTATTTGGGGACGGTATTTATGGGCTTTATTCAGGGGATGTATTTAGGGGCTTTATTTAGGTACTTTATTTAGGGGATGTTTTTAGGACTTTTTTAGGGGATGCATTTAAGGGTTTTTTTTAAGGGACTGTATTTAGGGGCTTTGTTTAGGGACTTTATTTAGGGGATGCATCTAGGGGGTTTATTTAGGGACTATATTTAGGGGCTTTATTTAGGGGATGTATTTATGGGCTTTATTTAGGGACTTTATTTAGGGGATGTTTTTAGGAATTTATTTAGGGGATGCATTTAGCGGGTTTATTTAAGGTATGTTTTTAGGACTTTAGTTAGGGGATGCATTTAGGCACTTTATTTAGGGGGTGTTCTTAGGACTTTATTTAAGGGATGCATTTAGGGGGTTTAGTTAGGGGATGTTTTTAGGATTTTATTTAGGGGATGCATTTATGTGCTTTATTTAGGGACTGTATTTAGGGGTTTTATTTAGGGATTTTATTTAGGGGATGTTTTTAGGACTTTATTTAGGGGATGCATTTAGGGGGTTTAATTAGGGACTGTTTTTAGGGGCTTTATTTAGGGGATGCATTTAGGCGCTTTATTTAGGGACTGTATTTAGGGGCTTTATTTAGGGGATGTATTTATGGGCTTTATTTAGGGACTTTATTTAGGGGATGTTTTTAGGACTTTATTTAGGGGATGCATTTAGGCACTTTATTTAGTGACTATATTTAGGGGCTCTATTTATGGGATGTATTTAGGGGCTTTATTTAGGGACTATATTTAGGGGCTTTATTTAGGGGATGCATTTAGGCGCTTTATTTAGGGACTGTATTTAGGGGCTTTATTTAGGGGATGTATTTAGGGGCTTTATTTGGGGACTGTATTTAGGGGCTTTATTTATGGGATGTATTTAGGGGCTTTATTTAGGGACTTTATTTAGGGGATGTTTTTAGGACTTTATTTAGGGGATGCATTTAGGTTGTTTTTTTTAGGGACTGTATTTAGGGTCTTTATTTAGGGACTTTATTTAGGGGATGTTTTTAGGACTTTATTTAGGGGATGCATTTAGGCGCTTTATTTGGGGACTATATTTAGGGCCTTTATTGAGGGGATGTATTTAAGGTCTTTATTTAGGGACTTTATTTAGGAGATGTTTTTAGGACTTTATTTAGGGGATGCATTTATGGGGTTTATTTAGGAACTTTTTTTAGGGGATGTTTTTAGGACCATGTTTAGTAGATACATTTAGGGGGTTTATTTAGGGACTGTATTTAGGGGCTTTATTTCGGGGATGTATTTTGGGGCTTTATTTAGGGACTTTATTAAGGAGATGTTTTTAGGACTTTATTTAGGGGATGCATTTAGGCGCTTTATTTAGCGGCTTTATTTAGGGGATGCATTTAGGCGCTTTATTTAGGGGATGTTTTTAGGACTTTATTTAGGGGGTTTATTTAGGGACTGTATTTAGGGGCTTTATTTCGGGGATGTATTTAGGGTCTTTATTTAGAGACTTTTTTTAGGGGATGTTTTTAGGACTTTATTTAGGGGATGCATTTAGGGGGTTTTATTAGGGACTGTATTTAGGGGCTTTATTTCCGGGATGTATTTAGGGGCTTTATTTAGGGACTTTATTTAGGAGATATTTTTAGGACTTTATTTAGGGGATGCATTTAGGCACTTTATTTAGGAGCTTTATTTAGGGGATGCATTTAGGGGGTTTATTTAGGGACTTTTTTTAGGGGATGTTTTTAGGACTATATTTAGTAGATACATTTAGGGGGTTTATTTAGGGACTGTATTTAGAGGCTTTATTTTGGGGATGTATTTAGGGGCTTTATTTAGGGGATGTTTTTAGGACTTTATTTAGGGGATGCATTTAGGGTGTTTAATTAGGGACTGTTTTTAGGGGCTTTATTTTGGGACTGTATTTAGGGGCTTTATTTAGAGGATGCATTTAAGGGTTTATTTGGGGGCTGTATTTAGGGGCTTTATTTAGGGACTTTATTTAGGGGATGTTTTTAGGACTTTATTCAGGGGATGCATTTAGTGGGTTTATTTAGAGACTGTATTTAGGGGCTTTATTTAGGGGATGTATTTATGGGCTTTATTTAGGGACTTTATTTAGGGGATGTTTTTAGGACTTTATTTAGGGGATGCATTTAGGCGCTTTATTTAGTGACTATATTTAGGGGCTCTATTTATGGGATGTATTTAGGGGCTTTATTTAGGGACTTTATTTAGGAGATGTTTTTAGGACTTTATTTAGGGGATGCATTTAGGCGCTTTATTTAGGGGCTTTATTTAGGGGATGCATTTCGGGGCTTCATTTAGGGACTTTATTTAGGGGATGTTTTGAGGACTTTATTTAGGGGGTTTATTTAGGGGCTTTATTTAGGGGATGCATTTAGGTGCTTTATTTAGAGACTGTATTTAGGGGCTTTATTTAGGGGATGTATTTAGGGGCTTTATTAAGGGACTTTATTTAGGTGATGTTTTTAGGACTTTATTTAGGGGATTAATTTAGGGACTGTATTAAGGGGCTTTATTTAGGGACTTTATTTAGGGGATGTTTTTAGTACTTTTTTATGGGATGCATTTAGGGTTTTTTTTTACGGACTGTATTTAGGGGCTTTATTTAGGGACTGTATTTAGGGGATGCATTTAGGGGATGCATTTAGGCGCTATATTTAGGGACTGTATTTAGGCGCTATATTTAGGGGATGTATTTAGGGGCTTTATTTGGGGACTGTATTTAGGGGCTTTATTTAGGGGATGTTTTTAGGACTTTAGGGGATGCATTTAGGTTTTTTTTTTAGGGACTGTATTTAGGGTCTTTATTTAGGGACTTTATTTAGGGGATGTTTTTAGGACTCTATTTAGGGGATGCATTTAGGCGCTTTATTTAGGGACTGTATTTAGGGGCTCGGTTTAGGGGATGTATTTAGGGACTTTATTTAGGGGATGTTTTTAGGACTTTATTTAGGGGATGCATTTAGGCGCTTTATTTAGGGACTATATTTAAGGCCTCTATTGAGGGGATGTATTTAAGGTCTTTATTTATGGACTTTATTTAGGAGATGTTTTTAGGACTTTATTTAGGGGATGCATTGATGGGGTTTATTTAGGGACTTTTTTTAGGGGATGTTTTTAGGACCATGTTTAGTAGATACATTTAGGGGGTTTATTTAGGGACTGTATTTAGGGGCTTTATTTCGGGGATGTATTTAGGGTCTTTATTTAGAGACTTTTTTTAGGGGATGTTTTTAGGACTTTATTTAGGGGATGCATTTAGGGGGTTTATTTAGGGACTGTATTTAGGGGCTTTATTTCGGGGATGTATTTAGGGGCTTTATTTAGGGACTTTATTTAGGGGATGTTTTTAGGACTTTATTTAAGGGATGCATTTAGGGGGTTTATTTAGGGACTGTTTTTAGGGGCTTTATTTAGGGGATGTTTTTAGGATTTTATTTGGGGGATGCATTTAGGCGCTTTATTTAGGGACTGTATTTAGGGGATGCATTTATGGGATGCATTAAAGGGCTTTATTTGGGGGCTGTTTTTAGGGGCTTTATTTAGGGGATGTATTTAGGGGCCTTTTTTAGGGACTTTATTTAGGGAATGTTTTTAGGACTTTATTTACGGGGTTTATTTAGGGACTTTTTTTAGGGGATGTTTTTAGGACTATATTTAGGGCATGCATTTAGTTGGTTTATTTAGGGACTGTATTTGGGAGCTTTATTTCAAGGATGTATTTAGGGACTTTATTTAGGGACTTTATTTATGGGATGTTTTTAGGACTTTATTTAAGGGATGCATTTAGGGGGTTTATTTAGGGTATGTTTTTAGGTCTTTATTTAGGGGATGCATTTAGGCGCTTTATTTAGGGACTGTATTTAGGGGCTTTATTTAGGGACTTTATTTAGGGGATATTTTTAGGACTTTATTTTGGGGATGTATTTAGGGACTTTATTTAGGGGATGTTTTTAGGACTTTATTTCAGGGATGCATTTAGGGGCTTTATTTAGTGGATGTATTTACGGGTTTTATTTGGGTATTTTATTTAGGGGATGTTTTTAGCACTTTATTTAGGGGATGCATTTAGGGGGTATACTGTATTTAGGGACTGTATTTAGGAGCTTTATTTCGGGGATGTTTTTAGGACTTTATTTAGGGGATGCATTTAGGGGCTTTATTTAGGTACTGTATTTAGGGGCTTTATTTCGGGGATGTATTTAGGGACTTTATTTAGAGACTTTTTTTAGGGGATGTTTTTAGGACTTTATTTAGGGGATGCATTTAGGGGGTTTATTTAGGGACTGTATTTAGGGGCTTTATTTCGGGGATGTATTTAGGGGCTTTATTTAGGGGATGTTTTTAGGACTTTATTTAAGGGATGCATTTAGGGGGTTTATTTAGGGACTGTTTTTAGGGGCTTTATTTAGGGGATGTTTTTAGGATTTTATTTGGGGGATACATTTAGGCGCTTTATTTAGGGACTGTATTTAGGGGATGCATTTAGGGGATGCATTAAAGGGCTTTATTTGGGGGCCTTTTTTAGGGGCTTTATTTAGGGAATGTTTTTAGGACTTTATTTAGGGGGTTTATTTAGGGACTTTTTTTAGGGGATGTTTTTAGGACTATATTTAGGGCATGCATTTAGGAGGTTTATTTAGGGACTGTATTTGGGAGCTTTATTTCAAGGATGTATTTAGGGACTTTATTTAGGGACTTTATGGGATGTTTTTAGGACTTTATTTAAGGGATGCATTTAGGGGGTTTATTTAGGGTATGTTTTTAGGACTTTATTTAGGGGATGCATTTAGGCGCTTTATTTAGGGACTGTATTTAGGGCCTTTATTTAGGGGATGCATTTAAGGGCTTTATCTGGGGGCTGTATTTAGGGGCTTTATTTAACGGATGTATTTAAGGTCTTTATTTAGGGACTTTATTTAGGGAATGTGTTTAGGACTTTATTTAGGGGATGCATTTAGTGGGTGTATTTAATGACTGTATTTAGGGGCTTTATTTAGGGGATGTATTTAGGGACTTTATTTAGGGGATGTTCTTTGGCTTTATGTAGGGGATGCATTTAGGCACTTTACTTAAGGGCTCTATTTAGGGGATGTATTTAGGGGCTTTATTTAGGTACTTTATTTAGGAGATATTTTTAGGACTTTATTTAGGGGATGCATTTAGGCACTTTATTTATGGGATGCATTTAGGGGGTTTATTTAGGGACTTTTTTTAGGGGATGTTTTTAGGACTATATTTAGTAGATACATTTAGGGGGTTTATTTTGGGGATGTATTTAGGGGCTTTATTTAGGGACTTTATTTAGGGGATGTTTTTAGGACTTTATTTAGGGGATGCATTTAGGGAGTTTATTTAGGGACTGTATTTATGGGCTTTATTTAGGGACTTTACTTAGGGGATGTTTTTAGGACTTTATTTAGGGGATGCTTTTAGGTGCTTTATTTAGGGATTGTATTTAGGGGCTCTATTTAGGGGCTTTATTTAGGGACTTTATTTAGGAGATGTTTTTAGGACTTTATTTAGGGGATGCATTTAGGCGCTTTATTTAAGGGATGCATTTAGGGGCTTTATTTAGGGACTTTATTTAGGGGATGTTTTTAGGACTTTATTTAGGGGATGCATTTAGGGGGTTTATTTAGGGACTTTTTTTAGGGGATGTTTTTAGGACTATATTTAGGGGATGCATTTAGGAGGTTTATTTAGGGACTGTATTTACGGGCTTTATTTCGGGGATGTATTTAGGGGCTTTATTTAGGGACTTTATTTAGGGGATGTTTTTAGGACTTTATTTAGGGGATGCATTTAGGGGGTGTTTTTAGGGACTGTATTTAGGGGCTTTATTTAGGGCATGTATTTATGGGCTTTATTTAGGGACTTTATTTAGGGGATGTTTTTAGGACTTTATTTAGGGGATGCATTTAGGCGCTTTATTTAGGGACTGTATTTAGGGGCTTTATTTAGGGGATGTTTTTAGGACTTTATTTAAGGGATGCATTTAGGGGGTTTAGTTAGGGGATGTTTTTAGGACTTTATTTAAGGGATGCATTTAGGGGGTTTATTTAGGGTATGTTTTTAGGACTTTATTTAAGGGATGCATTTAGGGGGTTTAGTTAGGGGATGTTTTTAGGACTCTATTTAGGGGATGCATTTAGGCGCTTTATTTAGGGACTGTATTTAGGGGCTTTATTTAGGGGATGTTTTTAGGACTTTATTTAAGGGATGCATTTAGGGGGTTTATTTAGGGTATGTTTTTAGGACTTTATTTAAGGGATGCATTTAGGGGGTTTAGTTAGGGGATGTTTTTAGGACTTTATTTAGGGGATGCATTTAGGCGCTTTATATAGGGACTGTATTTATGGGCTTTATTTAGTGGATGTATTTACGGGTTTTATTTAGGGGATATTTTTAGGACTTTATTTAGGGGATGCATTTAGGGAGTATATTTAGGGACTGTATTTAGGGGCTTTATTTAGGGTCTTTATTTAGGGGATGTTTTTAGGACGTTATTTAGGGGATGCATTTAGGGGGTTTATTTAGGGACTGTATTTAGTGGCTTTATTTAGGGACTTTATTTAGGGGATATTTTTAGGACTTTATTTAGGGGATGCATTTAGGCGCTTTATTTAAGGGATGCATTTAGGGGCTTTATTTAGGGACTTAATTTAGGGGATGTTTTTAGGACTTTATTTAGGGGATGCATTTAGGTATTTTTTTTAGGAACTGTATTTAGGGTCTTTATTTAGGGACTTATTTTAGGGGATGTTTTTAGGACTATATTTAGGGGATGCATTTAGGAGGTTTATTTAGGGACTGTATTCACGGGCTTTATTTGGGGGATGTATTTAGGGACTTTATGTAGGGGATGTTTTTAGGACTTTATTTAAGGGATGCATTTAGGGTGTTTAGTTAGGGGATGTTTTTAGGACTTTATTTAGGGGATGCATTTAGGCGCCTTATATAGGGACTTTATTTAGGGGATATTTTTAGGACTTTATTTAGGGGATGCATTTAGGGAGTTTATTTAGTGACTGTGTTTAGGGGCTTTATTTCGGGGATATATTTAGGGGCTTTATTTAGGGACTTTATTTAGGGGATGTTTTTAGGACTTTATTTAAGGGATGCATTTAGGGGTTTTATTTAGGGACTGTTTTTAGGGACTTTATTTAGGGGATGTTTTTATGACTTTATTTAGGGGATGCATTTAGGCCATTTATTTAGGGACTGTATTTAGGGGCTTTATTTAGGGGATGCATTTAAGGGTTTATTTGGGGGCTGTATTTAGGGGCTTTATTTAGGGACTTTATTTATGGGATGTTTTTAGGACTTTATTTAGGGGATGCATTTAGGGGGTTTATTTAGGGACTGTATTTAGGGGCTTTATTTAGGGACTTTACTTAAGGGATGTTTTTAGGACTTTATTTAGGGGATGCTTTTAGGTGCTTTATTTAGGGATTGTATTTAGGGTCTCTATTTAGGGGCTCTATTTAGGGGGTGTATTTAGGGGCTTTATTTAGGGACTTTATTTAGGAGATGTTTTTAGGACTTTATTTAGGGGATGCATTTAGGGGGTTTATTTAGGGACTTTTTTTAGGGGATGTTTTTAGGACTATATTAAGGGGATGCATTTAGGAGGTTTATTTAGGGACTCTATTTACGGGCTTTATTTCGGGGATGTATTGAGGGAGTTCATTTAGGGACTTTATTTATGGGATGTTTTTAGGACTTTATTTAAGGGATGCATTTAGGGTGTTTATTTAGGGTATGTTTTTAGGACTTTATTTAGGGGATGCATTTAGGCGCTTTATTTAGGGACTGTATTTACGGGCTTTATTTCGGGGATGTATTTAGGGACTTTATTTAGGGACTTTATGTAGGGGATGTTTTTAGGACTTTATTTAGGGGATGCATTTAGGGGGTGTATTTAGGGACTGTATTTAGAGGCTTTATTTAGAGGATGTATTTAGGGGCTTTATTTAGGGACTTTATTTAGGGGATTTTTTTTGGACTTTATTTAAGGGATGCATTTAGGGGGTTTATTTAGGGTATGTTGTTAGGACTTTATTTAAGGGATGCATTTAGGGTGTTTAGTTAGGGGATGTTTTTAGGACTTTATTTAGGGGATGCATTTAGGCGCTTTATTTAGGGACTGTATCTAGGGGCTTTATTTAGTGGATGTATTTACGGGTTTTATTTAGGGGATGTTTTTAGGACTTTATTTAGGGGATGCATTTAGGGGGTTTATTTAGGGACGGTATTTAGGGGCTTTATTTAGGGACTTTACTTAGGGGATGTTTTTAGGACTTTATTTAGGGGATGCATTTAGGCGCTTTATTTAGGGATTGTATTTAGGGGCTCTATTTAGGGGCTTTATTTAGGGACTTTATTTAGGAGATGTTTTTAGGACTTTATTTAGGGGATGCATTTAGGGGGTTTATTTAGGGACTTTTTTTAGGGGATGTTTTTAGGACTATATTAAGGGGATGCATTTAGGAGGTTTATTTAGGGACTCTATTTACGGGCTTTATTTCGGGGATGTATTGAGGGAGTTCATTTAGGGACTTTATTTATGGGATGTTTTTAGGACTTTATTTAAGGGATGCATTTAGGGTGTTTATTTAGGGTATGTTTTTAGGACTTTATTTAGGGGATGCATTTAGGCGCTTTATTTAGGGACTGTATTTACGGGCTTTATTTCGGGGATGTATTTAGGGACTTTATTTAGGGACTTTATGTAGGGGATGTTTTTAGGACTTTATTTAGGGGATGCATTTAGGGGGTGTATTTAGGGACTGTATTTAGAGGCTTTATTTAGAGGATGTATTTAGGGGCTTTATTTAGGGACTTTATTTAGGGGATTTTTTTTGGACTTTATTTAAGGGATGCATTTAGGGGGTTTATTTAGGGTATGTTGTTAGGACTTTATTTAAGGGATGCATTTAGGGTGTTTAGTTAGGGGATGTTTTTAGGACTTTATTTAGGGGATGCATTTAGGCGCTTTATTTAGGGACTGTATCTAGGGGCTTTATTTAGTGGATGTATTTACGGGTTTTATTTAGGGGATGTTTTTAGGACTTTATTTAGGGGATGCATTTAGGGGGTTTATTTAGGGACGGTATTTAGGGGCTTTATTTAGGGACTTTACTTAGGGGATGTTTTTAGGACTTTATTTAGGGGATGCATTTAGGCGCTTTATTTAGGGATTGTATTTAGGGGCTCTATTTAGGGGCTTTATTTAGGGACTTTATTTAGGAGATGTTTTTAGGACTTTATTTAGGGGATGCATTTAGGCGCTTTATTTAAGGGATGCATTTAGGGGCTTTATTTAGGGACTTTATTTAGGGGATGTTTTTAGGACTTTATTTAGGGGATGCATTTAGGGGGTTTATTTAGGGACTTTTTTTAGGGGATGTTTTTAGGACTATATTTAGGGGATGCATTTAGGAGGTTTATTTAGGGACTGTATTTACGGGCTTTATTTCGGGGATGTATTTAGGGACTTTATTTAGGGACTTTTTTTAGGGGATGTTTTTAGGACTATATTTAGGGGATGCATTTAGGAGGTTTATTTAGGGACTGTATTTAGGGGCTTTATTTAGGGGATGTATTTATGGGCTTTATTTAGGGACTTTATTTAGGGGATGTTTTTAGGACTTTATTTAAGGGATGCATTTAGGGGGTTTATTTAGGGTATGTTTTTAGGACTTTATTTAAGGGATGCATTTAGGGAGTTTAGTTAGGGGATGTTTTTAGGACTTTATTTAGGGGATGCATTTAGGCGCTTTATTTAGGGACTGTATTTAGGGGCTTTATTTAGTGGATGTACTTAGGGGTTTTATTTAGGGATTTTATTTAGGGGATGTTTTTAGGACTTTATTTAGGGGATGCATTTAGGGGCTTTATTTAGGGACTTTATTTAGGGGATATTTTTAGGACTTTATTTAGGGGATGCATTTAGGGAGTTTATTTAGTGACTGTGTTTAGGGGCTTTATTTCGGGGATATATTTAGGGGCTTTATTTAGGGACTTTTTTTAGGGGATGTTTTTAGGACTTTATTTAAGGGATGCATTTAGGGGGTTTATTTAGGGACTGTTTTAAGGGACTTTATTTAGGGGATGTTTTTATGACTTTATTTAGGGGATGCATTTAGGCCATTTATTTAGGGACTGTATTTAGGGGCTTTATTTAGGGGATGCATTTAAGGGTTTATTTGGGGGCTGTATTTAGGGGCTTTATTTAGGGACTTTATTTATGGGATGTTTTTAGGACTTTATTTAGGGGATGCATTTAGGGAGTTTATTTAGGGACTGTATTTATGGGCTTTATTTAGGGACTTTACTTAGGGGATGTTTTTAGGACTTTATTTAGGGGATGCTTTTAGGTGCTTTATTTAGGGATTGTATTTAGGGGCTCTATTTAGGGGCTCTATTTAGGGGCTTTATTTAGGGACTTTATTTAGGAGATGTTTTTAGGACTTTATTTAGGGGATGCATTTAGGCGCTTTATTTAAGGGATGCATTTAGGGGCTTTATTTAGGGACTTTATTTAGGGGATGTTTTTAGGACTTTATTTAGGGGATGCATTTAGGGGGTTTATTTAGGGACTTTTTTTAGGGGATGTTTTTAGGACTATATTTAGGGGATGCATTTAGGAGGTTTATTTAGGGACTGTATTTACGGGCTTTATTTCGGGGATGTATTTAGGGACTTTATTTAGGGACTTTATTTAGGGGATGTTTTTAGGACTTTATTTAGGGGATGCATTTAGGGGGTGTATTTAGGGACTGTATTTAGGGGCTTTATTTAGGGGATGTATTTATGGGCTTTATTTAGGGACTTTATTTAGGGGATGTTTTTAGGACTTTTTTTAAGGGATGCATTTAGGGGGTTTATTTAGGGTATGTTTTTAGGACTTTATTTAAGGGATGCATTTAGGGGGTTTAGTTAGGGGATGTTTTTAGGACTTTATTTAGGGGATGCATTTAGGCGCTTTATTTAGGGACTGTATTTAGGGGCTTTATTTAGGGGATGTTTTTAGGACTTTATTTAAGGGATGCATTTAGGGGGTTTAGTTAGGGGATGTTTTTAGGACTTTATTTAAGGGATGCATTTAGGGGGTTTATTTAGGGTATGTTTTTAGGACTTTATTTAAGGGATGCATTTAGGGGGTTTAGTTAGGGGATGTTTTTAGGACTTTATTTAGGGGATGCATTTAGGCGCTTTATTTAGGGACTGTATTTAGGGGATGTTTTTAGGACTTTATTTAAGGGATGCATTTAGGGGGTTTAATGAGGGGATGTTTTTAGGACTTTATTTAGGGGATGCATTTAGGCGCTTTATATAGGGACTGTATTTATGGGCTTTATTTAGTGGATGTATTTACGGGTTTTATTTAGGGGATATTTTTAGGACTTTATTTAGGGGATGCATTTAGGGAGTATATTTAGGGACTGTATTTAGGGGCTTTATTTAGGGTCTTTATTTAGGGGATGTTTTTAGGACGTTATTTAGGGGATGCATTTAGGGGGTTTATTTAGGGACTGTATTTAGTGGCTTTATTTAGGGACTTTATTTAGGGGATATTTTTAGGACTTTATTTAGGGGATGCATTTAGGCGCTTTATTTAAGGGATGCATTTAGGGGCTTTATTTAGGGACTTTATTTAGGGGATGTTTTTAGGACTTTATTTAGGGGATGCATTTAGGTATTTTTTTTAGGAACTGTATTTAGGGTCTTTATTTAGGGACTTATTTTAGGGGATGTTTTTAGGACTATATTTAGGGGATGCATTTAGGAGGTTTATTTAGGGACTGTATTTACGGGCGTTATTTGGGGGATGTATTTAGGGACTTTATTTAGGGGATGTTTTTAGGACTTTATTTAAGGGATGCATTTAGGGTGTTTAGTTAGGGGATGTTTTTAGGACTTTATTTAGGGGATGCATTTAGGCGCTTTATATAGGGACTTTATTTAGGGGATATTTTTAGGACTTTATTTAGGGGATGCATTTAGGGAGTTTATTTAGTGACTGTGTTTAGGGGCTTTATTTCGGGGATATATTTAGGGGCTTTATTTAGGGACTTTATTTAGGGGATGTTTTTAGGACTTTATTTAAGGGATGCATTTAGGGGGTTTATTTAGGGACTGTTTTTAGGGACTTTATTTAGGGGATGTTTTTATGACTTTATTTAGGGGATGCATTTAGGCCATTTATTTAGGGACTGTATTTAGGGGCTTTATTTAGGGGATGCATTTAAGGGTTTATTTGGGGGCTGTATTTAGGGGCTTTATTTAGGGACTTTATTTATGGGATGTTTTTAGGACTTTATTTAGGGGATGCATTTAGGGGGTTTATTTAGGGACTGTATTTAGGGGCTTTATTTAGGGACTTTACTTAAGGGATGTTTTTAGGACTTTATTTAGGGGATGCTTTTAGGTGCTTTATTTAGGGATTGTATTTAGGGTCTCTAGGGGCTCAATTTAGGGGGTGTATTTAGGGGCTTTATTTAGGGACTTTATTTAGGAGATGTTTTTAGGACTTTATTTAGGGGATGCATTTAGGGGGTTTATTTAGGGACTTTTTTTAGGGGATGTTTTTAGGACTATATTAAGGGGATGCATTTAGGAGGTTTATTTAGGGACTCTATTTACGGGCTTTATTTCGGGGATGTATTTAGGGACTTTATTTAGGGACTTTATTTAGGGGATGTTTTTAGGACTTTATTTAGGGGATGCATTTAGGCGCTTTATATAGGGACTGTATTTATGGGCTTTATTTAGTGGATGTATTTACGAGTTTTATTTAGGGAATGTTTTTAGGACTTTATTTAGGGGATGCATTTAGGGAGTATATTTAGGGACTGTATTTAGGGGCTTTATTTCGGGGATGTATTTAGGGGCTTTATTTAGGGTCTTTATTTAGGGGATGTTTTTAGGACGTTATTTAGGGGATGCATTTAGGGGGTTTATTTAGGGACTGTATTTAGGGGCTTTATTTAGGGACTTTATTTAGGGGATGCATTTAGGCGCTTTATTTAAGGGATGCATTTAGGGGCTTTTTTTAGGGACTTTATTTAGGGGATGTTTTTAGGACATTATTTAGGGGATGCATTTAGGGGGTTTATTTAGGGACTTTTTTTAGGGGATGTTTTTAGGACTATATTTAGGGGATGCATTTAGGGGGTGTATTTAGGGACTGTATTTAGGGGCTTTATTTAGAGGATGTATTTAGGGGCTTTATTTAGGGACTTTATTTAGGGGATGTTTTTAGGACTTTATTTAAGGGATGCATTTAGGGGGTTTATTTAGGGTATGTTTTTAGGACTTTATTTAAGGGATGCATTTAGGGGGTTTAGTTAGGGGATGTTTTTAGGACTTTATTTAGGGGATGCATTTAGGCGCTTTATTTAGGGACTGTATTTAGGGGCTTTATTTAGGGGATGTTTTTAGGACTTTACTTAAGGGATGCATTTAGGGGGTTTAGTTAGGGGATGTTTTTAGGACTTTATTTAGGGGATGTATTTAGGCGCTTTATATAGGGACTGTATTTATGGGCTTTATTTAGTGGATGTATTTACGGGTTTTATTTAGGGGATATTTTTAGGACTTTATTTAGTGGATGCATTTAGGGAGTATATTTAGGGACTGTATTTAGGGGCTTTATTTCGGGGATGTATTTATGGGCTTTATTTAGGGTCTTTATTTAGGGGATGTTTTTAGGATGTTATTTAGGGGATGCATTTAGGGGGTTTATTTAGGGACTGTATTTAGGGGCTTTATTTAGGGACTTTATTTAGGGGATATTTTTAGGACTTTATTTAGGGGATGCATTTAGGCGCTTTATTTAAGGGATGCATTTAGGGGCTTTATTTAGGGACTTTATTTAGGGGATGTTTTTAGGACTTTATTTAGGGGATGCATTTAGGTTTTTTTTTAGGGACTGTATTTAGGGGATGCATTTAGGAGGTTTATTTAGGGACTGTATTTACGGGCATTATTTCGGGGATGTATTTAGGGACTTTATTTAGGGGATGTTTTTAGGACTTTATTTAAGGGATGCATTTAGGGTGTTTAGTTAGGGGATGTTTTTAGGACTTTATTTAGGGGATGCATTTAGGCGCTTTATATAGGGACTGTATTTATGGGCTTTATTTAGTGGATGTACTTAGGGGTTTTATTTAGGGATTTTATTTAGGGGATTTTTTTAGGACTTAATTTAGGGGATGCATTTAGGGGGTTTATTTAGGGACTGTATTTAGGGGCTTTATTTAGGGACTTTATTTAGGGGATATTTTTAGGACTTTATTTAGGGGATGCATTTAGGCGCTTTATTTAAGGGATGCATTTAGGGGCTTTATTTAGGGACTTTATTTAGGGGATGTTTTTAGGACTTTATTTAGGGGATGCATTTAGGAGGTTTATTTAGGGACTGTATTTACGGGCATTATTTCGGGGATGTATTTAGGGACTTTATTTAGGGGATGTTTTTAGGACTTTATTTAAGGGATGCATTTAGGGTGTTTAGTTAGGGGATGTTTTTAGGACTTTATTTAGGGGATGCATTTAGGGGCTTTATTTAGGGACTTTATTTAGGGGATATTTTTAGGACTTTATTTAGGGGATGCATTTAGGGAGTTTATTTAGTGACTGTGTTTAGGGGCTTTATTTAGGGACTTTATTTAGGGGATGTTTTTAGGACTTTAAGGGATGCATTTAGGGGGTTTATTCAGGGACTGTTTTTAGGGACTTTATTTAGGGGATGTTTTTATGACTTTATTTAGGGGATGCATTTTGGCCATTTATTTAAGGGTTTATTTGGGGGCTGTATTTAGGGGCTTTATTTAGGTGATGTATTTAGGGGCTTTATTTAGGGACTTTATTTAGGGGATGTTTTTAGGACTTTATTTCGGGGATGCATTTAGTGGGTTTATTAAAGGACTGTATTTAGGGGCTTTATTTAGGGACTTTATTTAGGGGATGTTTTTAGGACTTTATTTAGGGGCTTTATTTACGGGATGCATTTAAGTGCTTTATTAAGGTACTGTATTTAGAGGCTTTATTTAGGGGATCTGTTTAGAGGATGCATTTAGGCGCTTTATGTAGGGGATATTTTTAGGACTTTATTTAGGGGATGGATTTAGGGGGTTTATTTAGGGACTGTATTTAGGGGCTTTATTTAGGGGATGCATTTAGGCACTTTATTTAGGGACTGTATTTAGGGGCTTTATTTAGGGGATGTATTTAGGGGCTTTATTAAGGGACTTTATTTAGGTAATGTTTTTAGGACTTTATTTAGGGGATGCATTTAGGGGGTTTATTTAGGGACTGTATTAAGGGGCTTTATTTAGGGACTTTATTTAGGGGATGTTTTTAGGACTTTATTTAGGGGATGCATTTAGAGGGTGTATTTAGGGACTGTATTTAGGGGCTTTATTTAGGGGATGCATTTAGGCACTTTATTTAGGGACTGTATTTAGGGGCTTTATTTAGGGGATGTATTTAGGGGCTTTATTAAGGAACTTTATTTAGGTAATGTTTTTAGGACTTTATTTAGGGGGTGTATTTAGGGACTGTATTTAGGGGCTTTATTTAGAGGATGTATTTAGGGGCTTTATTTAGGGACTTTATTTAGGGGATGTATTTAGGACTTTACTTAAGGGATGCATTTAGGGGGTTTATTTAGGGTATGTTTTTAGGACTTTATTTAAGGGATGCATTTAGGGGGTTTAGTTAGGGGATGTTTTTAGGACTTTATTTAGGGGATGCATTTAGGCGCTTTCTTTAGGGACTGTATTTAGGGGCTTTATTTAGGGGATGCATTTAAGGGTTTATTTGGGGGCTTTATTTAGGGCATGTATTTAGGGGCTTTATTTAGGGGATGTTTTTAGGACTTTATTTCGGGATGCATTTAGTGGGTTTATTAAGGACTGTATTTAGGGGCTTTATTTAGGGGATGTATTTAGGGGCTTTATTTAGGGACTTTATTTAGGGGATGTTTTTAGGACTTTATTTAGGGGATGCATTTAGGCGCTTTATTTAGGGACTATATTTAGGGGCTCTATTTAGGGGATGTATTTAGGGGCTTTATTTAGGGACTTTATTTAGGAGATGTTTTTAGGACTTTATTTAGGGGATGCATTTAGGCGCTTTATTTAGGGACTATATTTAGGGGCTCTATTTAGGGGATGTATTTAGGGGCTTTATTTAGGGACTTTATTTAGGGGATGTTTGTAGGACTTTATTTAGGGGATGCATTTAGGGGGTTTATTTAGGGACTTTTTTTAGGGGATGTTTTTAGGACTTTATTTAGGGGATGCATTTAAGGGCTTTATTTGGGGACTGTATTTAGGGGCTTCATTTATTGGATGCATTTAGGCGCTTTATTTAGGGACTGTATTTAGGGACTGTATTTAGGGGCTTTATTTAGGGACTTTATTTAGGGGATGTTTTTAGGACTTTATTTAGGGGATGCATTTAGGCGCTTTATTTAGGGACTGTATTTATGGACTGTATTTAGGGACTTTATTTAGGGACTGTATTTAGGGCCTGTAATATAATACAATAATTTTGTTAGTTATTATCATTGATATAAGTCAGGGTAATTGCATTATGACTATTCACAGTTATCACAGTTTTCAGCTAAGGATGGAAATTTATTAATTCATTACAGTGTTTATTTGTGATTTATTGAACTTCAGCTGTGGCTTTGGTCTTTGTTTCTCTGTAGTATTATTAGACTTTGTGTATTTAAAGGAACTGTTACTGACTGGAAGGGGCACATTTACTATTGGTCGAATCGATATTCGGGCGTCGAAGTAAAATTCTTCTACTTCGTACATCGAAGTTGAAGGATTTACCGCAATTCAAACAATCGTAGGAAAAATTCGAACGATTAAATCCTTCAAACGATTCAGAGGATTTTAATCCATCGATCGAACGATTTTCCTTCGATCCCATATTGCCTAGAAATCCTATGAGGACCTTTCACATAGACTGACATTGGTGCTCAGTAGGTTTTAGGTGGGGAAGTAGGTGGTCGAAGAGACAGTACTTCGACTATTGAATGGTCGAATAGTTGAATGATTTTTAGTTCGAAACGTTCGATTCAAAGTCGAAGTCGTAGACGAAGGTCGAAGAAGCCAAAAAAAACCTTCGAAATTTGAAGTATTTTTTATTCAAATCCTTTACTCGAATTCAGTAAATGTGCCCCTAAGGGGCAGTTTTACCAACTCCAATAAACTTGAAATTCGACCCTTAACAAATCTGCCCCTAAGTCATCTAAAGTAGAAAAGTGAATTTTATATACTGGTGTAGGACAAGTTTCCCAGAAATTTTTTTTTTTCTGGATAACAGATCTCTCCATAATTTAGATCCTCATACCTTAAGTCTACTAGAAAATCATATAAACATTAAAGAAACCCAATAGGCTGGTTTTGCTTCCAATAAGGATTCATTATATCTTAGTTGGGATGAAGTATAAGGTACAGGTATGGACCTGTTATCCAGAATGCTCAGGACCTGGAATTTTCTGGGGTAATGGATCTTCATGACTTAAGTCTACTAGAAGATCATATTAACATTAAATAAACCCAATAGGCTGGTTTTGCCTCCAATAAGGATTAATTATATCTTAGTTGGGATCAAGTACAAGCGACTGTTTTATTATTACACTGAAAAAGGACATCAGTTTTCAAAACTATAATTATTTCATTATAATGGCGTTTATTGGAGCCGGACTTCCCATAATTCAGAGTTTTCTGTATAGTGAATTTCTGGATAAAGGATCCCATACCTGTACAGTAAATCCTCATCCCTTGAGTGTAAGTATATACTTATATATATTATGTAATACATAGTGGTTTTCCCTGACTTTACATTTTCCTGGATTTTTCACAGATTTTGCTCTGATCCCCTGAAAAACATAAAAAGGGGGTTCTCAGGTCCTTTTCTATAGATGAAGCTGCTGTATGACTGATAAGATGCATGTGAATCGTAATAGAGCGACTGTTCCAATTGAGTGTGTAAATCACAAGTCAGTGCTCATATAGGAACGACTGGGGCCTCTGACTTTTCCCTTCTATTTAAATAAACCCACTGGGGCAGTTATAGTTTAGATTCAATTGGGACACCCCGACATTCCCAACACCTATACAGAGCCGGGTGCAGCACCCATCTATCCCACATCCCACCCAATTGCAACTATTGGGGCACAATTAAGCCACTCCCTTATCCTCTCTTTAATATTGGAGGCTTCCCAGCTCTCATTAAAGATCAAATAATCCCATAGTGGAGTCAATGCCTCCCTAATTGATACAGTCCATTAATTAATTCATTGATGTGCTTTCTATTAACCCCCAGCCCTCCTGCTGTTGAACTATAACACCCAGCATCCCTAGCATCATATATAGTAACAACATATTATAAGTCTCACCCTTGTGCTGTTATATGGTCACGTAACTCCTCAGTGACGTATAAAATCTATAGAAATGACAGCAGGGGGTATATATATATATATATATGATGCTATTTGCAGGCCACTTACCTCTCTGCATCTTGTTGCACGTCTCTCTTCCAGGCTCGTCCGGTGCATCTGAGAGCAGCAGGGATGTTTACTGGCTTTTTACTGGCTCTTACCATTATGACATCACAGTAGGGCCAGTTATTTCAGCCTAGAAATGTCATGTGATGATGCAGCAGGCAGCTTTGTGACATCACTGCATAGCAACTGTAACCACAACATGAGTGGAGAGTGGAAGATACCATTGCTAACCAGTCTTCCCTCCCTATATAGTTTATAGCAGTGTTGGCCAAAAATAAAACTGCTGCTAAAGTATCACTTTTATTGAGTGGATTATGGAAGTTGTAGTTGAACAACACCATTTAAGTGCATTATGCTGTGTGCTTGTCTGTACAAGTATATCCAGTCCCAGGGTGAGTGTAATAAAAGGGCAAGAGGGGCAGTTAGACAGAAGCCCCCCACGTATGTGCCAGTATTCAGGGGGCCGTGTCCCATTCTCTCATCAGTCTGTAGCATTGGCATTATGGCTGCAGCTAGTGAAATACATGTATGTAACATTCCATGAACATATTACATGTGTCACATATAAATGGAGCACAAGAAAATGATCAGCAAATTTCATTTATTTCAATGGAAACATGAACAAAAGTGCTTAGAATAGCCCCTCATCTATTTTACATTCACTTATTTTAAAGGTTTACTTATCCTTTAATAACACGCTCAGTTTGTGTGGGTCTCACCCCATCAACAGCATTGAGCCCTTTCATTACAATGACCCCTGACCTTATATATATATATATATATATATATATATATATATATATATATATATATATATAGTCCAGTACAGCTGCATCGTTGGTTCAACAGGTTGTCGCTCCTGTGGCCCTGTTGTAGCACTACATAGAATTCTGCTGATGGAGGTGCATTTTGTTGGCCTGAAGCTGCCAGACCCATGGGCGTCTAACACTAATCAAACACCCAGACAATTCTTAGTGATTCCTCTTTCACTTCTTCACCTTGTTGCCCCCCTGCTCCTGAGTCTCCAGACTTTGCCCCGAGAGAGAGGCAATAAAAGCAGCTGCTGATAGGGGGGCAGGGCCCTTATTTTGGAAATGACAAACAAATAAAAGACACGAGTGTTGATCAATAAAGATAAATAGGATTTTTTATTCTTTAGTTGCTGGAAAATGTTACAAATGGGAACAATTCCATGAGAACCAATCAGAGCTCACGGACGCTGTATCTGCAATGAGTTCATTCCTATTGGATAACAGACAAACCATTCAGCATTAAGGAAATACCAATGGGAGTGTCTGGGGAGGGGGGTCAATATCCAGTGCACAGACAGTCCAGCAATGGCTCCGTATAAAGGACAGGCCCCCACCCCCCACGCCCCTTCCCAATCCTCAGCTCTATCAGCCATACACACATTTCCCACAATGCATTTCATCTTGACCCCGGCCATTCCCTGCGCACACACACGGGACAAGGTTTGTTATGACTCAGCAGAGAGACATATAGTGATACTCAGTAGTACTAGGTGCAGCAACCAATCAGAAATCTTATTCCATGAACAGAACATTCCTAGGCCAATGAATAGAGGGTCCCCCCCCAGATCCTTTTTTCCGGGGGCAATATTGTCACTGCTGCCCAGCCCCCACTCACACTGTGGGAGGAATAAGAGGAGTGTGTCTGTAATACAGAACTCTGGGCACCCTGTGCGTCACCTCAGCAGCCACTTACAGTAATGACCTACCTGCCCCCTCCTTCATATCAACACTCTGTCCCAGACTCATGTATATGGGGGGGGGGAATGTGCTTTTGGATCTGTGCTGCCACCAGGGGGGGCTATGGAATTCTGGTCAGTTATAAAGCTCATCCCCCCTGCGCATGGCACCAAATGAAGGGGCGCAAGAGCTGCAATTAGGGCTCAGTCACACTCAGGCCAATAGAAAAGCCAACAGGACAAACATTGGCCTCCATTTCCAGTGGCTCTGAAGGGGCATCAGATGAGCCCAATTTAATGGTCTCTCATCCAACCACCTTCCCAAATAACACCCCCAAAGGCACTGCCCATTTTTACTTTCCCAAAACATAAACCAAAATGAATGTTTGGCCAATGGGAAAACTTGTAACAATGTAACTCAGTGTTGCGCTTTGTACCCCAATTCCCATAAGCCTGGGGCCAAAATGATCCCCTAGAAGTTCCTACAGGAGTGTCTTACTGAGACAAGTTGCCCTTTAAATAGAGGGAGACTGAGAGGGGAGTGTACAATGGGGGAGGGGCAGGAGAAGAAACTGAAGAATCCCCCCAGCTCATATATAGATCAGAGGGAATGGGATCCCCCCAAGTGCCAGGGCCTGTGTCACTTCCCAAACTCCTGTATTTAGGAAAGTAAATGTGGGAGGAGCTTGAGGATGGGGCGGAGACCACTGTGCACTTCCTGTGTTGTCTGAGGCCCTTTTTGTGCAATAACAGTGACTGACACTCTTGTACCCCAGCGAATTCCCCTGAGCACCTCCCACTCACCCGTCATGCCACACCCCCTCATGTCGCACCTCCTTTCATGCCACACCCCTCACACTGTGGTCCAAGCGATTGGAAAAGTTGTGTTTGGAGGTGGTAATCAGACTCACGTTCCTCTGGGATGAGGGGAGTGAGCTGGAAACTGGCCCCTCCTCTCCCCCAGTTCTGGCGGCTCTCTGGCTCCGCCTCCTCACTCTGGGAAGAAAGAAGCAGAATTTGTGCTTTCATTTGACTGCGGCAGCTCCAAGCAGATCCCGGGCTGTTCAAGTCCACACGCAGGTCATGTGACATTCTGAGACCAATGAAAGGTCAGTGAGGTTGTAATGAGGGGATTTTGTAGAGTAATTAGACAATTGTCAATGAAAATGTAGGATATTGCCCCTGATCTGCTCCAAACTCCGCCCCCACCTCCATTTAGTCTTTATGGCAGTGAAATGAAATTAATATTATTTCTGGAGTGGGGTCCCCGGTGTTACATGTACCGTTCCCACCCAGCCATTAGGGGGCAGTTGGTGCATCTCTGTGTTACTCTTTTTATCCTCGTCCTGCTGCTCCGCTTCATTCTCCTGGGAGCTGCTGCCAGACCATGGCTTCCCTCTGATGTCCCAAGAGAGAGAGAGAGTTGAGGGGAGAGGGAGGCAGAAGGGAGAGTTGAGGGGAGAGTTGAGGGGAGAGGGAGGCAGAAGGGAGAGTTGAGGGGAGAGGGAGGCAGAAGGGAGAGTTGAGGGGAGAGGGAGGCAGAAGAGAGTGTTGAGGGGAGAGGGAGGCAGAAGGGAGAGTTGAGGGGAGAGGGAGGCAGAAGAGAGAGTTGAGGGGAGTGGGAGGCAGAAGGGAGAGTTGAGGGGAGAGGGAGGCAGTAGGGAGAGTTGAGGAGGGAGGGAGGCAGTAGGGAGAGTTGAGGAGGGAGGGAGGCAGAAGGGAGAGTTGAGGGGAGTGGGAGGCAGTAGGGAGAGTTGAGGAGGGAGGGAGGCAGAAGGGAGAGTTGAGGGGAGTGGGAGGCAGTACGGATAGTTGAGGAGGGAGGGAGGCAGAAGGGAGAGTTGAGGGGAGAGGGAGTCAGATGAGAGTTGATGGTAGAGGGATGCAGAAGGGCGAGTTGAAGGGAGAGGGAGGCAGAAGGGAGAGTTGAGGGGAGAGGGAGACAGAAGGGAGAGTTGAGGAGAGAGGGAGTCAGATGAGAATTGAGGGTAGAGGGATGCAGAAGGGAGAGTTGAGGGGAGTGGGAGGCAGAAGAGAGAGTTGAGGAGAGAGGGAGTCAGATGAGAGTTGTGGGTAGAGGGAGGCAGAAGGGAGAGTTGAAGGGAGAGGGAGGCAGAAGGGAGAGTTGAGGGGAGAGGGAGGCAGAAGGGAGAGTTGAAGGGAGAGGGAGTATAGGGGCAGAGAAGACAGAAGAAGTTGCCAATTTCTTACCAAACTGGTGCTGTGAGGGTCGTGTGTATTCACCTCTCCCCCCCGTCTCCACTAAATACTGAATATCTTCCAACATGTGCTGCTCAGTGGCCCCCAACACTCCTCCATCTTCTCTTGTGAGATACCTGTGATACAGTGCGGGGCAGATTTACACTCACATATAAAGGCACGAGTGTTCTACTGACTACAGAATGTTCTAGAGAGTTCCAGAAGGTTCCAGCAAGTGATGCCCCTGTAGCCCTCGCGGTGACACAAAGGAACCTAGCAGGTGGCAGCGCTCAGAACAAGGAATGATAAACCCCCCGTCCAATGGTTGCACCCACCTTGCTCAGCCAATGGTGTTTCAATATGATCCAGGGTCACATCATCCTCACACAGGTCGTAGGGTTCCCATTCGAGTTGGCACCACTGAGTGGGGAACAGAGAGATCAGGGGGCGCTGTCTATTTAGGCTGAGACTTGGGCTTAACAGCAGCTCCAGGGGCAACACTTGTATTTATATTGTGGGTTACAAATAAGTACTACTATAGTTTATATAAACAAGCTGCTGTGTAGCCATGGGGATGGCCATTCAAGCACAGGATACACAGTAGATAACAGATAAGTACTACTATAGTTTATATAAACAAGCTGCTGTGTAGCCATGGGGGCAGCCATTCAAGCACAGGATACACAGTAGATAACAGATAAGTACTACTATAGTTTATATAAACAAGCTGCTGTGTAGCCATGGGGGCAGCCATTCAAGCACAGGATACACAGTAGATAACAGATAAGTACTACTATAGTTTATATAAACAAGCTGCTGTGTAGCCATGGGGCAGCCATTCAAGCACAGGATACACAGTAGATAACAGATAAGTACTTCTATAGTTTATATAAACAAGCTGCTGTGTAGCCATGGGGGCAGCCATTCAAGCACAAGATACACAGTAGATAACAGATAAGTACTACTATAGTTTATATAAACAAGCTGCTGTGTAGCCATGGGGCAGCCATTCAAGCACAGGATACACAGTAGATAACAGATAAGTACTACTATAGTTTATATAAACAAGCTGCTGTGCAGCCATGGGGGCAGCCATTCAAGCACAGGATACACAGTAGATAACAGATAAGTACTACTATAGTTTATATAAACAAGCTGCGGGGCAGCCATTCAAGCACAGGATACACAGTAGATAACAGATAAGTACTACTATAGTTAATAGAAACAAGCTGCTGTGTAGCCATGGGGGCAGCCATTCAAGCACAGGATACACAGTAGATAACAGATAAGTACTACTATAGTTTATATAAACAAGCTGCTGGGCAGCCATTCAAGCACAGGATACACAGTAGATAACAGATAAGTACTACTATAGTTTATATAAACAAGCTGCTGTGTAGCCATGGGGCAGCCATTCAAGCACAGGATACACAGTAGATAACAGATAAGTACTACTATAGTTTATATAAACAAGCTGCTGTGTAGCCATGGGGGCAGCCATTCAAGCACAGGATACACAGTAGATAACAGATAAGTACTACTATAGTTTATATAAACAAGCTGCTGTGTAGCCATAGGGGCAGCCATTCAAGCACAGGATACACAGTAGATAACAGATAAGTACTTCTATAGTTTATATAAACAAGCTGCTGTGTAGCCATGGGGGCAGCCATTCAAGCACAGGATACACAGTAGATAACAGATAAGTACTACTATAGTTAATAGAAACAAGCTGCTGTGCAGCCATTCAAGCACAGGATACACAGTAGATAACAGATAAGTACTACTATAGTTTATATAAACAAGCTGCTGGGCAGCCATTCAAGCACAGGACACACAGTAGATAACAGATAAATACTACTATAGTTTATAGAAACAAGCTCCTGTGTAGCCATGGGGGCAGCCATTCAAGCACAGGATACACAGTAGATAACAGATAAGTACTACTATAGTTTATATAAACAAGCTGCGGTGTAGCCATGGGGGCAGCCATTCAAGCACAGGATACACAGTAGATAACAGATAAGTACTACTATAGTTTATATAAACAAGCTGCTGTGTAGCCATGGGAGCAGCCATTCAAGCACAGGATACACAGTATATAACAGATAAGTACTACTATAGTTTATAGAAACAAGCTGCTGTGTAGCCATGGGGGCAGCCATTCAAGCACAGGATACACAGTAGATAACAGATAATTACTACTATAGTTTATATAAACAAGCTGCTGTGTAGCCATGGGGGCAGCCATTCAAGCACAGGATACACAGTAGATATCAGATAAGTACTACTATAGTTTATATAAACAAGCTGCTGTGTAGCCATGGGGGCAGCCATTCAAGCACAGGATACACAGTAGATAACAGATAAGTACTACTATAGTTTATATAAACAAGCTGCTGTGTAGCCATGGGAGCAGCCATTCAAGCACAGGATACACAGTAGATAACAGATAAGTACTACTATAGTTTATAGAAACAAGCTGCTGTGTAGCCATGGGGGCAGCCATTGAAGCACAGGATACACAGTAGATAACAGATAATTACTACTATAGTTTATATAAACAAGCTGCTGTGTAGCCATGGGGGCAGCCATTCAAGCACAGGATACACAGTAGATATCAGATAAGTACTACTATAGTTTATATAAACAAGCTGCTGTGTAGCCATGGGGGCAGCCATTCAAGCACAGGATACACAGTAGATAACAGATAAGTACTACTATAGTTTATATAAACAAGCTGCTGTGTAGCCATAGGGGCAGCCATTCAAGCACAGGATACACAGTAGATAACAGATAATTACTACTATAGTTTATATAAACAAGCTGCTGTGTAGCCATGGGGCAGCCATTCAAGCACAGGATACACAGTAGATAACAGATAAGTACTACTATAGTTTATAGAAACAAGCTGCTGTGTAGCCATGGGGGCAGCCATTGAAGCACAGGATACACAGTAGATAACAGATAATTACTACTATAGTTTATATAAACAAGCTGCTGTGTAGCCATGGGGGCAGCCATTCAAGCACAGGATACACAGTAGATATCAGATAAGTACTACTATAGTTTATATAAACAAGCTGCTGTGTAGCCATGGGGGCAGCCATTCAAGCACAGGATACACAGTAGATAACAGATAAGTACTACTATAGTTTATATATACAAGCTGCTGTGTAGCCATAGGGGCAGCCATTCAAGCACAGGATACACAGTAGATAACAGATAATTACTACTATAGTTTATATAAACAAGCTGCTGTGTAGCCATGGGGCAGCCATTCAAGCACAGGATACACAGTAGATAACAGATAAGTACTACTATAGTTTATAGAAACAAGCTGCTGTGTAGCCATGGGGGCAGCCATTGAAGCACAGGATACACAGTAGATAACAGATAATTACTACTATAGTTTATATAAACAAGCTGCTGTGTAGCCATGGGGGCAGCCATTCAAGCACAGGATACACAGTAGATATCAGATAAGTACTACTATAGTTTATATAAACAAGCTGCTGTGTAGCCATGGGGGCAGCCATTCAAGCACAGGATACACAGTAGATAACAGATAAGTACTACTATAGTTTATATAAACAAGCTGCTGTGTAGCCATAGGGGCAGCCATTCAAGCACAGGATACACAGTAGATAACAGATAATTACTACTATAGTTTATATAAACAAGCTGCTGTGTAGCCATGGGGCAGCCATTCAAGCACAGGATACACAGTAGATAACAGATAAGTACTACTATAGTTTATAGAAACAAGCTGCTGTGTAGCCATGGTGGCAGCCATTGAAGCACAGGATACACAGTAGATAACAGATAATTACTACTATAGTTTATATAAACAAGCTGCTGTGTAGCCATGGGGGCAGCCATTCAAGCACAGGATACACAGTAGATATCAGATAAGTACTACTATAGTTTATATAAACAAGCTGCTGTGTAGCCATGGGGGCAGCCATTCAAGCACAGGATACACAGTAGATAACAGATAAGTACTACTATAGTTTATATATACAAGCTGCTGTGTAGCCATAGGGGCAGCCATTCAAGCACAGGATACACAGTAGATAACAGATAATTACTACTATAGTTTATATAAACAAGCTGCTGTGTAGCCATGGGGCAGCCATTCAAGCACAGGATACACAGTAGATAACAGATAAGTACTACTATAGTTTATAGAAACAAGCTGCTGTGTAGCCATGGGGGCAGCCATTGAAGCACAGGATACACAGTAGATAACAGATAATTACTACTATAGTTTATATAAACAAGCTGCTGTGTAGCCATGGGGGCAGCCATTCAAGCACAGGATACACAGTAGATAACAGATAAGTACTACTATAGTTTATATAAACAAGCTGCTGTGTAGCCATAGGGGCAGCCATTCAAGCACAGGATACACAGTAGATAACAGATAATTACTACTATAGTTTATATGAACAAGCTGCTGTGTAGCCATGGGGCAGCCATTCAAGCACAGGATACACAGTAGATAACAGATAAGTACTACTATAGTTTATAGAAACAAGCTGCTGTGTAGCCATGGGGGCAGCCATTGAAGCACAGGATACACAGTAGATAACAGATAATTACTACTATAGTTTATATAAACAAGCTGCTGTGTAGCCATGGGGGCAGCCATTCAAGCACAGGATACACAGTAGATATCAGATAAGTACTACTATAGTTTATATAAACAAGCTGCTGTGTAGCCATGGGGGCAGCCATTCAAGCACAGGATACACAGTAGATAACAGATAAGTACTACTATAGTTTATATAAACAAGCTGCTGTGTAGCCATAGGGGCAGCCATTCAAGCACAGGATACACAGTAGATAACAGATAATTACTACTATAGTTTATATAAACAAGCTGCTGTGTAGCCATGGGGCAGCCATTCAAGCACAGGATACACAGTAGATAACAGATAAGTACTACTATAGTTTATAGAAACAAGCTGCTGTGTAGCCATGGGGGCAGCCATTGAAGCACAGGATACACAGTAGATAACAGATAATTACTACTATAGTTTATATAAACAAGCTGCTGTGTAGCCATGGGGGCAGCCATTCAAGCACAGGATACACAGTAGATATCAGATAAGTACTACTATAGTTTATATAAACAAGCTGCTGTGTAGCCATGGGGGCAGCCATTCAAGTACAGGATACACAGTAGATAACAGATAAGTACTACTATAGTTTATATAAACAAGCTGCTGTGTAGCTATAGGGGCAGCCATTCAAGCACAGGATACACAGTAGATAACAGATAATTACTACTATAGTTTATATAAACAAGCTGCTGTGTAGCCATGGGGCAGCCATTCAAGCACAGGATACACAGTAGATAACAGATAAGTACTACTATAGTTTATAGAAACAAGCTGCTGTGTAGCCATGGGGGCAGCCATTGAAGCACAGGATACACAGTAGATAACAGATAATTACTACTATAGTTTATATAAACAAGCTGCTGTGTAGCCATGGGGGCAGCCATTCAAGCACAGGATACACAGTAGATATCAGATAAGTACTACTATAGTTTATATAAACAAGCTGCTGTGTAGCCATGGGGGCAGCCATTCAAGCACAGGATACACAGTAGATAACAGATAAGTACTACTATAGTTTATATAAACAAGCTGCTGTGTAGCCATGGGGGCAGCCATTCAAGCACAGGATACACAGTAGATAACAGATAATTACTACTATAGTTTATATAAACAAGCTGCTGTGTAGCCATGGGGGCAGCCATTCAAGCACAGGATACACAGTAGATAACAGATAAGTACTACTATAGTTTATATAAACAAGCTGCTGTGTAGCCATAGGGGCAGCCATTCAAGCACAGGATACACAGTAGATAACAGATAATTACTACTATAGTTTATATGAACAAGCTGCTGTGTAGCCATGGGGCAGCCATTCAAGCACAGGATACACAGTAGATAACAGATAAGTACTACTATAGTTTATAGAAACAAGCTGCTGTGTAGCCATGGGGGCAGCCATTGAAGCACAGGATACACAGTAGATAACAGATAATTACTACTATAGTTTATATAAACAAGCTGCTGTGTAGCCATGGGGGCAGCCATTCAAGCACAGGATACACAGTAGATATCAGATAAGTACTACTATAGTTTATATAAACAAGCTGCTGTGTAGCCATGGGGGCAGCCATTCAAGCACAGGATACACAGTAGATAACAGATAAGTACTACTATAGTTTATATAAACAAGCTGCTGTGTAGCCATAGGGGCAGCCATTCAAGCACAGGATACACAGTAGATAACAGATAATTACTACTATAGTTTATATAAACAAGCTGCTGTGTAGCCATGGGGCAGCCATTCAAGCACAGGATACACAGTAGATAACAGATAAGTACTACTATAGTTTATAGAAACAAGCTGCTGTGTAGCCATGGGGGCAGCCATTGAAGCACAGGATACACAGTAGATAACAGATAATTACTACTATAGTTTATATAAACAAGCTGCTGTGTAGCCATGGGGGCAGCCATTCAAGCACAGGATACACAGTAGATATCAGATAAGTACTACTATAGTTTATATAAACAAGCTGCTGTGTAGCCATGGGGGCAGCCATTCAAGTACAGGATACACAGTAGATAACAGATAAGTACTACTATAGTTTATATAAACAAGCTGCTGTGTAGCTATAGGGGCAGCCATTCAAGCACAGGATACACAGTAGATAACAGATAATTACTACTATAGTTTATATAAACAAGCTGCTGTGTAGCCATGGGGCAGCCATTCAAGCACAGGATACACAGTAGATAACAGATAAGTACTACTATAGTTTATAGAAACAAGCTGCTGTGTAGCCATGGGGGCAGCCATTGAAGCACAGGATACACAGTAGATAACAGATAATTACTACTATAGTTTATATAAACAAGCTGCTGTGTAGCCATGGGGGCAGCCATTCAAGCACAGGATACACAGTAGATATCAGATAAGTACTACTATAGTTTATATAAACAAGCTGCTGTGTAGCCATGGGGGCAGCCATTCAAGCACAGGATACACAGTAGATAACAGATAAGTACTACTATAGTTTATATAAACAAGCTGCTGTGTAGCCATGGGGGCAGCCATTCAAGCACAGGATACACAGTAGATAACAGATAATTACTACTATAGTTTATATAAACAAGCTGCTGTGTAGCCATGGGGCAGCCATTCAAGCACAGGATACACAGTAGATAACAGATAAGTACTACTATAGTTTATAGAAACAAGCTGCTGTGTAGCCATACTGGTTAGTTTCCCACCAGTCTGACCAGCAAGTAGTCAAGGAAGTTGTCAGGAGAAAGAAAGAGGCTGATGTTCTTCTGCTTAGGAAAGATGTGAGAAAGGTTTCTAATTTTATTCCTAAGCAGAAGAACATCAGCCTCTTTCTTTCTCCTGACAACTTCCTTGACTACTTGCTGGTCAGACTGGTGGGAAACTGACCAGCAGGTGGCGCTGTTGTAACACAATTCATTCATATTAACAGTACATGTATCTCTTAATATCTTGGAGTAAAAACAAAATAAATAATGAATGTAAAGGGTAAAAGTGTTTAGAATATCCCCTTTATGCATTTTACATTCACTTATTTTAAAGGTTCATGTATCCTTTAAATTTGGAGGACTACAAGTACCTAATATTAGAGCTTTTAATTTTTCGTGATAATAAATGTAATAACCCAGACATTGAAATATTTCAAGAACCGCATTGTGATATTTTATGACATAGCAGATGTAATGTTCCCAGTGACTTTATAAAGAACTTTTTATAACATGTTTGGAAATATTCATTTATTCATTAATTATTCCCCAACTCTTTTTATGGCTGTTTTACTGAAGGATTCAGACCATCTTAGGTCCTTTTCTTTCTTGTTCTTCTGAACAAACAGAAGTCGTACTGATGAAAAATGAGTCTATTTATAAATCTTTACTTTTCCCGGCCAGAGTTTTAGAGTTTTTTTAAAAATAAAGTTGTTACTTGAAATTGATGAATTCTATTATTTAATGTGTCAGTTTGGTCTTTCAATAATTCAAATGAGACATTTTAAAGGGATACTGTCATGGGAAAAAAAATTTTTTTCAAAATGAATCAGTTAATAGTGCTGCTCCAGCAGAATTCTGCACTGAAATCCATTTCTCAAAAGACCAAACAGTTTTTTTTTATATTCAATTTTGAAATCTGACATGGGGCTAGACATATTGTCAATTTCCCAGCTGCCCCAAGTCATGTGACTTGTGCTCTGATAAACGTCAATCACTCTTTACTGCTGTACTGCAAGTTGGACTGATATCACCCCTCCCTTTTCCCCCCAGCAGCCAAACAACAGAACAATGGGAAGGTAACCAGATATCAGCTCCCTAACACAAGATAACAGCTGCCTGGTAGATCTAAGAACAACACTCAATAGTAAAATCCAGGTCCCACTGAGACACATTCAGTTACATTGAGAAGGAAAAACAGCAGCCTGCCAGAAAGCATTTCTCTCCTAAAGTGCAGGCACAAGTCACATGACTGGGGGCAGCTGGGAAATTGACAAAATGTCTAGCCCCATGTCAGATTTCAAAATTGAATATAAAAAAATCTGTTTGCTCTTGTGAGAAATGGATTTCAGTGCAGAATTCTGCTGGAGTAGCACTATTAACTGATTCATTTTGTAAAAATGTTTTTTTCCGATGACAGTATCCCTTTAACTATAGTTTTAGTAAGAAATCATTGGCTGAGACAATTGTAGAATTGATTGAACAACCACAAACAATCGATACAGTCTCTGGTAAATTCTGGGATGTTGTTCAACAATATATATGATAAATTCTCACCACCGCACTCCTGTATATTCACTCCTCTGCTTCCAGTGGTGCTGGTTCTCCGTGGACCAGGCAAGGTCCCAACTGTAAGAAAACGTGGAAATACGGATCCGCACACACTTTATCTTCAAGCAGATGGGGATTCCCCCAAGTTTATTGTGCCACCAACAAGATCAACGTTTCGGGGGGGTTTACCCACCAGTGGACAGTCATCCACTTAAAGATGTGTCTTCTAAATGGTCTATTTACAAGTTGATGTGTAACCCACCCACTACCCTACCCAGTCCCCCCTCCCTGCTTACCCTCCCGCATAGTCAGATACACCTGAAATTGGTCCTAATTCATTACTCACGTATAGGTGCAGAGCAGGGCCGCCATCAGGGGGGGACAGGGGGGACAAGCGTACCGGGCCCGGGCATGAAGGGGGGCCCGGCAGCGCTGCATTTTTTGAAGATCCGGGCCCCCCTTACGAGCGCCCGAGCCGTACGTCTTGCCTCTGTGCTGCCGAATGCGGAAGTGCCGAAAAGCCGAAGCCGATGCGCCGGAAAGACCCGAAGTCACGGAAAAAGCCGAAGTCACGAAGCGCCGAAAAGACCCGAAGTCACGAAAACAGCTGAAGCCGATGTCCTGAAGCAGCGCAAAGACCCGAAGTCACGAAAACAGCCGAAGCCGAAGTCCTGAAGCAGTGAAAAGACCCGAAGTCACGAAAGGAGGTGAAGTTGAAGTACTGAAGCCGTGAGTTCAATTCTACTGAACACCAGTTTGTAATCCCCTGGCCACCAATGTATTATTTTAATATTCTATAGGCCCCTGCCACCAATCTTTTTTTTAAAACTTTTTTTTTGGGGCCCCAATTTTTTTTTTAACTCGTAAGGGGCCCCTTGCCACCATTGTATTTTTTTGTTTGTTTTTTTTTTTAAAAAAAAATTAATTTTCTTTTTGGTGGCCCCAAATTTTTTTTAGTTGTAAGGGGGCCCCTGCCACCAGTTTTTTTTTGTTTTTTTCAAAAAAAAATAATTTTTTTTTCAAATTTTTTTTTGGGGCCCCAATTTGTTTTTAACTTATAAGGGGGCCCCTGCCGCCAATGTTTTTTTTTTTTTTCAAAAAAAAATTTTTTCAAATTTTTTTTTGGGGCCCCAATTTGTTTTTAGCTTGTAAGGGGGCCCCTGCCACCAATGTTTTTTTTTTTTTCAAAAAAAATTAATTTTTTTTCTAATTTTTTTTTGGGGCCCCAATTTGTTTTAACTTATAAGGGGGCCCCTGCCACCAATGTTTTTTTTTAAAAAAAAAATTTTAATTTTTTTTTTTTGGGGCCCCAATTTTTTATAAGGGGGCCCTGACCATCAATAGCTTTTTACAACTTGGGTGGGGGGGGTTACTTTTCTGTGGTCTTTTAACTGCGATGTGGAGTAGGCGGGATATGGGGTGGAGCTTGGTCGTCAGCGTGGGCGGGGCCCAGGGGGGCCCCAAAAATTTTGTTGTACGGGGCCCCGTGATTTCTAATGGCGGCCCTGGTGCAGAGTAAGCCTGGCGGAGTATGTAGGCGCCATCTTTCGGCTCTTTGGATATATTCAGGAAGTGAACGTCATATTGGCACATGCGCAGTTGGAACAGTCTTCCAGTTCACAGCAACTGCATATGCACCAAAAGTTACAGGAATTTCCGAAGGGAAGAGAACCTGAAGAATAGAGAAAAGCCAGAAGATGGCGTCCATGAGCTCCACTGAGCTTACTCAGCACCTCTACATGAGTAATGGATTAGGGGCACTTTCAGGTGTATTCACCTATGGGAATATAAAGCTATCTCCTAGGTTTGCTTTGCTACATATTAATAAAGAGAAGTTATTAGCAAGAATCAAGATTCTTCAGTAAGAGGAGTAGGGAGAAATGGTCAATTTTCATTTCTAATAAGTCGACAAAATATCTGGGTACACAGCTCAAGCCTTTATTGATAATTGGCTCTTTATTTTGGTTTAGCTTGACCTTTGGAATATTTATAGCCAGTGGGTTTTACTCTCATATACATCATTTTTGGAGGCTCCTATTACCTGCAGGCTCTTCCCTTCTTCTTGTTTTCCTGGACTTGTGCTGCCCTGTTGGGTTTTTTTCCCTTTTCATATTGGCCATGGGGTCAACTGTGACTCCTCACTGCTGTCTAATACATGGCCTTGTCTATCCAAGTGTTTGTATTTGTGGCTGGAGTTTTCATGCTCTCTCCAGCTTTCTCCACTGAAGCCTTGACTTCCATCTCATGTGAATCCTGTATAATGGCCGGAGGGGGTGGCACTCGCTTTCCTCTCCTCACAGTGGGTCAGGTCTAAACGTGTTTATTCTCATAATCATCAGTATCACTTTTCTAGTTTTTCTAGTTAAGCTTGTCATCGTGAGCTGCTTCTGTAGCTTTTTGTACTCACCAATGATTTTATCACTGGCTATAATGGAGCATCTGCCATTGCTGTTTTCTACCCAACTCTTTATATCGCCAGTCTATACTAATTGCTAAATATTACTCTGGAGAACCGTTGCAGCCAAACAGTGATCTTTTATTAAATGTGCAATGGATGCAATGGTTCTCCAGAGAAATATTTAGCAATTTGTGAAGTCAAGTAGGTGTGACGATACCTGGCTCTGTGTTGATGAACCGGATACTTTGAGAACAACAAGGAAAGTCTTTACCTATATTGGACTTACATCCAGTCTATACTAGCCTTGTTTGATATCTGCTCCCACTTCATCTGATTGATTTTTATTGGCAGCCCTATAGGTATTTTATTACATAAAGAAAAAAGAGGCCACCTTCCATCAGTGGTGCAACTAGATATTACTGGGCCCACAGCAAATTATTTTTGAGGCCCCCAAAATATCTAGAGATTGACCTGTTTTACCAATAATTATTGAAATTGTATATGAATTAGGCCCTCATGGGGGCCCCTATATCTCCTGCCCCCCTCCTGCAGCCACAGGGTCTGCTTCCTCTGTAGTTAAGCCCCTGCCTTCCATATTCTCTGTATGTCTACATCATTAGAACTGCAGATAAGTTCCAACTCTTTGGCAGCACCTGCTTTGGGTCACCCATTCAGTTATTTCACCCATTCAGTTATTTCACCCATTCAGTTATTTCACCCATTCAACCCCATGTCATCCAGTCATTCTTATGTCATCTATTTGTAACACTATTTTGGGCGTTTTTAGACCAAAAGGGTTAATGTCCAGCTAAACAGTAAAGCACTTGACTCTAACACACAATATGTGGAAAGTAAGAAGGAAAGGTGTAGTTAAACTACAACTCACAAGACAATAGATCCACGGCGTTATACTCACAGATCCACAAGCAATTGCAGATGTTAAAGTGGCAGCACATTCAGGCAGAGACAGCACAATGTGGCACTATGTGGAAGTAATAGAGAAGTTGAAGATACACCTGTAGGATGGAATTCCCATGTGTGGTCCAGATCCCAAACAGTAGAATGATCAAGGAGAATAATCTAAGCCTGATTCCCTATCCAGCTGCCGTCCCTTCAGACTCAGTGCCTAGGGGAGAGCTACTCCCTGCTACAATCCTTGTAGGAGCACAGGCTGCTCATGTTGTTTACCCTTTCTGTCTCAGTCTGCTAGAGAGTACTAATAAAGTATATAACCTGTCACTAGCCGGCCTCATTCACAGGGTCCCTGCTCCCAGAATTTACTTTCTAGAGGGTCAGGTCCGTCTAGGGCAACTTGGCTTTACTGGGCCTTGTTGTACCCATGGCTGGATTTACTTAGTGGGAGCCCCTAGACCCACTGCCGTTCATCGCCCCTGTCCCCTCCCCTTTATTCATGCAAATTTTCATCATCTGGACCTGAGCAATGGGGATTGGCGCATGGGAATTAAACAAATTATTGTATCTCCAGCGCATCCCCAGTGTTTTTGAACCAATATGGGTGTGGTTGGGCAGCATGCCGCCTCCCTAAAATTCTGGCATACTAGGCCCGGGCCTAGATGGCCTTTCCACCAGAAGCCAAAGAGGAAGATCCACCTCTAACCAGGTCCTATGTTTCAGTGTGGCAGGCAATGACCATAGGCCATTAGGTCAATAACTGAAATATGTAAAAAAGTAATTAGATTCCCAGCAACTAGGGAGATATAGAAGGGTAGGGAGTTAAAGCCATAGGGACTTATTATACCTATGGGTCACTACATATTCATTCTTATTTAACCAATACGTCCTTATCTCATCCATTCCTCCCTTACTTGTCCATTCTTCCTGATCCCACCCCACCCCCACCCCAGCTCAGCCAGTCATCCTTATCTTCACTTACAATGCTTCATGAAGTATCTCTTAGGGATGAATAAATATGCTGTATTTCTAGGATCACTGGGATGATGTGTCTTCTGCTTCTCTTGGCTTTTGGAGCCATTGCCCAGGCTCAGAGATGTGGACTCAAGACAGAAGGTAGGAAAATGAAGCCATTATAACCCTTCAGATAATATACAATGAGTCTCTGGGCACATTTGGCTGTTTCTTACCCTGCATAGACAGCCAGCTTGGCTACTTACATACTTGGCCCACTCCTGAGTCTTCATTCACAGACACTTCATTGGCCTGGGTGGATTTTGGTGCTTAAACATGTGTCTATGTACAGTATACTCATGGTGAAATCACTTTGTGTGTCTGCACCAATGGGCTGAGCTCAGTGAATTGGCTTATATTAGACCTCTGATGGGCCTCTACTCTGTTTAAATGCTCAGAAAATCACATTTGTGCCTATAATCTAGGGTGCCACAGATCCTGAATGGACTTGGTTCTCATAAACAGATATTAATAAAGATAATAAATGAATTAGCAGTGCTTCATTCCTTTTACAAAGGACTTCATGACAGCCAACTAGCATGTGCCAGGGATCCAGGATTATTCTTATGAGCACATCTCCTTATGCAGCGAGTAGGAGGATTGGACTGCATTGGCACCTGTAGCCCAATCCTGTAGTCCAGGGGGCTGAGGCAGGATAAGATCGTATAGTTGCTGGCCATGATCTGAAATTATTTATTGCACCATTAAATTATTTATGTGCAACTTTTGCAGTCATCATGAATTGACATTGTATTTCAGAACAAAAGTATTTCCTTTTCCTCTGTAATAATAAAAATAGAATCTTGTAATTGATCCAAACAGAGCTGCATAAATCCATAATGGGGCAAAATAATCCAATCGATTTTACCCAATAGATTCCTTATCCAGAAACCCCCTGGTCCCAATCATTCAGACAAAAGGTCCCATACCTGTATGATTTTGCTGTTCCATATTTTATATTTCTATGCAACTATAATGTACAATGTGGACTTTTGCCCTGGGTAAGTCATAGCAATGTGTTTGCTTGTGGTGGCTTGTTGGTGGGACTGTGCCTTATTATATATTATTATATGCTACATAATATCCGCTACAAATTCTATTTTAGAGAGTATTTCGCATGCCATGCCATATTTCAGCATTGGTACCTACATAACAAGACTAATTGGAACACCAACAGAAACTATCCTAACCCCAAGTGAGCTTGTCTTCTGCCGAGCACCCACTCTTCTTCTGCTGAAATCACCACTTTCTCAGTGGAATGTTCACATCCACGCAGCTGCTTGGCATAGCGACTGTTCAAAATTATATTTTACCTAAATCAAACTCAGGGTCCTCCATCCCATTGGCTATGAAATAAGTGGGCACTCCCATGGGCCTTAGCTGGGAGGAGTAATAGCAGACCCCTCATGCTACCACACTTGTTTTAAATGCTGTTGGATACTGGGTGTGGTTAAAGTGTATGTTGTAACTATTTTTCTTTATATATATATATATATATATATATATATATATATATATATATATATATAGAAGTCAACATTGCAAGACTGGGAGTTGCCAGCCAAAGCTCTACCTTTATTCATGACCCAATGCCTGGTCCTGACCGAGCTATCGATGGCAATAAAGAGGTCAATGCAGTGATCCACCCCTGCTCCCACACTTACCAAGACTCAGAACCCTGGTGGCGTTTGGACCTGATAAAGAACTATGCAGTCTCCTCTGTGGTCATAGTGAACAGGATGGACTGCTGCAGTGAGCGCCTGAAGGGGGCGCAGGTTCGTGTTGGGAATTCTGCAGACAATAACAACAAAATGTAAGAGTTTCATCTGTTACCTTGGCTTATTGGCCTTCGTTTATTAAATACAGTAAATAATCATCATTTACCCAATTACCTTCTCTTTTTCTCTGCAGTTGTGGCACCATCAGTGATGTCTCCCAAGCTACAATCACTCTGTACTGCCATGGGATGGTGGGTCGGTACCTCAGTGTTGTTATTCCAGGACGACAGGAATTTCTCACGCTCTGTGAAGTGGAGGTTTACGGGCAAGAATATGATGGAAAAGGAAAGACTTAGCATTTGTTTATTCTACTTCTTTTGTTTTTATCTATAGATGTGCTCGTTATTTACTGGTACATCTACTGTTTGTTTACTCCCCAAATCAATAACCTTTTAACTTGCTAAAGAAAGCCCTTTCCTGAAGGTATCTATTGTATCTGCCAGTAGAGTCACTTCAGAGAAAGAATTTCACAAGTTCACTTCAGTTCCACTTTACTACAGAGAAAACATCACGTGGGAGTAACATTGATCTGATGGAGAAGTCAGTGTAACATTTGCATTGTGTGTTCTAGTCCTGTCTAACCAATGGGCCAATTATCTGAGACAACACATTTGTGGAACCAGATTAAACTCTAATGAGGTCATGCAAAGCAGTCTACAGTATGTGTCCAATTGGATGGCTGAGGACCATAAAAGTACCTTGGAGGGCCACATCTAGCCCATGGGTCTCCAGTTGAGCCAAAGCTGTGCATTTGGTATCCTCACTTCCATCACATCAGGGCTGGTGTTACACTGAATATAGGGATATTGTTGTCCACTGAAAATTCTATTTTAGAGAGTGTCGGGCAACCCATGTCATGTTGAGCATTGGTACCTGGTGTTCCAATCACTATTGTTATGAACAGACCCTACACTGTGCCCAAGTGAGCTTCTTCTCTTCCAAGTCCTCTCACATTTCTTCATGATTTGAATTTTTTTGTTGCCATGATTTACAAAAAAAGACCAATTAATATGATGCCCCCTATGACCTGGACAGATGCCAAACAATTTCATGGAAAGTAAATATTTAGCATTTTGGCAAGTGGAATGGAAAGTGTGAAGTGGAGGTTTACGGGCAAGAATATGATGGAAAAGGAAAGACGTAGCATTTGTTTATTCTACTTCTTTTGTTTTTAACTGTAGATGTGCTCGTTATTTACTGGTACATCTACTGTTTGTTTACTCCCCAAATCAATAACCCTTTAACTTGCTAAAGAAAGCCCTTTCCTGAAGGTATCTATTGTATCTGCCAGTAGAGTCACTTCAGAGAAAGAATTTCACAACTTCACTTCAGTTCCACTTTACTACAGAGAAAAAAATCATGTGGGAGTAACATTGATCTGATGGATAAGTCAGTGTAACATTTGCATTGTGTGTTCTAGTGCTGTCCAACCAATGGGCCAATTATGTGAGACAACACATTTGTACAGGGATCCCCAACCTTTTGAACCCGTGAGCAAAATTCAGAAGTAAAAGGAGTTGGAGAGCAACACAAGCATGAAAAATGTTCTTGGGGTGCCAAATAAGTGCTGTGATTGGCCATTTGGTAGCCTCTATGTGGATTGTCAACCTACGTTGAGGCTCTGTTTGGCAGTACATCTGGTTTTTATACAACTAAAACCTCCCTTCCTTGCCTCCAAGCCTGGAATTCAAAAATAAGCACCAACCTTGAGGCCACTGGGAGCAACATCCAAGGGGTTGGAGAGCAACATGTTGCTCACAAGCTACTGGTTGGGGATCACTGCATTTGTGGAACCAGATTAAACTCTAATCAGGTCATGCAAAGCAGTCTATGTGTCCAATTGGATGGCTGAGGGCCATAAAAGTACCTTGGATGGCCACATCTAGCCCATGGGTCTCCAGTTGAGCAGTAGTGTTCTAGTCAGCCAAAGCTGTGCATTTGGTCTTCTCACTTCCATCACATTAGGGCTGGTGTTACACTGAATATAGGGATATTGTTGTCCACTGCAAAGTCTATTTTAGAGAGTGTCGGGCAACCCATGTCATGTTGAGCATTGGTACCTGGTGTTCCAATCACTATTGTTATGAACAGACCCTACACTGTGCCCAAGTGAGCTTCTTCCCTTCCAAGTCCTCTCACATATTTTCATGATTATAATTTTTTTGCCATGATTTACAAAAAAAAAAAATTAATACGATGCCCCCTACGACCTGGCCAGATGCCAAACAATTTCATGGAAAGTAAATATTTAGCATTTTGGCAAGTGGAATGGAAAACGTTTGTTACTTTTTTTTTGTTGCCCCAATTTAATGGACTTATGTCTAACGTGTCATATGTTCCTTTTTTGTATTCTGTGCTGGCTGGAGTTATAGTTCCAGTATAACATTACGGGTACGGCTTCTTTTTATTCTGGCTTTAATTATAAAAAAAAAAAGATCATGTAAATGCTGATGGAATGTTTGATTATTTAGTGAGTGCAAAGAGCTGAGGGGGATTTACAGATGGGGTCTTCAAGTGATATCATTTGAAATATTTGTTGTATATTATAGATGTCAACATTGCAAGACTGGGAGTTGCCAGCCAAAGCTCTACCTTTATTCATGACCCAATGCCTGGTCCTGACCGAGCTATCGATGGCAATAAAGAGGTCAATGCAGTGATCCACCCCTGCTCCCACACTTACCAAGACTCAGAACCCTGGTGGCATTTGGACCTGATAAAGAACTATGCAGTCTCCTCTGTGGTCATAGTGAACAGGATGGACTGCTGCCGTGAGCGCCTGAAGGGGGCGCAGGTTCGTGTTGGGAATTCTGCAGACAATTACAACCCAATGTAAGAGTTTCATCTGTTACCTTGGCTTATTGGCCTTCGTTTGTTAAATACAGTAAATAATCATCATTTACTCAATTACCTTCTCTTTTTCTCTGCAGTTGTGGCACCATCAGTGATGTCTCCCAAGCTACAATCACTCTGTACTGCCATGGGATGGTGGGTCGGTACCTCAGTGTTGTTATTCCAGGACGACAGGAATTTCTCACGCTCTGTGAAGTGGAGGTTTACGGGCAAGAATATGATGGAAAAGGAAAGACTTAGCATTTGTTTATTCTACCTCTTTTGTTTTTATCTGTAGATGCGCTCGTTATTTACTGGTACATCTACTGTTTGTTTACTCCCCAAATCAATAACCTTTTAACTTGCTAAAGAAAGCCCTTTCCTGAAGGTATCTATTGTATCTGCCAGTAGAGTCACTTCAGAGAAAGAATTTCACAAGTTCACTTCAGTTCCACTTTACTACAGAGAAAAAAATCATGTGGGAGTAACATTGATCTGATGGATAAGTCCGTGTAACATTTGCATTGTGTGTTCTAGTGCTGTCCAACCAATGGGCCAATTATCTGAGACAACACATGTGTGCAGGGATCCCCAACCTTTTGAACCCGTGAGCAACATTCAGAAGTAAAAGGAGTTGGAGAGCAACACAAGCATGAAAAATGTTCTTGGGGTGCCAAATAAGTGCTGTGATTGGCCATTTGGTAGCCCCTATGTGGATTGTCAACCTACGTTGAGGCTCTGTTTGGCAGTACATCTGGTTTTTATACAACTAAAACCTCCCTTCCTTGCCTCCAAGCCTGGAATTCAAAAATAAGCACCAGCCTTGAGGCCACTGGGAGCAACATCCAAGGGGTTGGAGAGCAACATGTTGCTCACAAGCTACTGGTTGGGGATCACTGCATTTGTGGAACCAGATTAAACTCTAATCAGGTCATGCAAAGCAGTCTATTTGTCCAATTGGATGGCTGAGGGCCATAAACATACCTTGGAGGGCCACATCTAGCCCATGGGTCTCCAGTTGAGCCAAAGCTGTGCATTTGGTCTCCTCACTTCCATCACATCAGGGCTGGTGTTACACTGAATATAGCGATATTGTTGTCCACTGAAAATTCTATTTTAGAGAGTGTCGGGCAACCCATGTCATGTTGAGCATTGGTACCTGGTGTTCCAATCACTATTGTTATGAACAGACCCTACACTGTGCCCAAGTGAGCTTCTTCTCTTCCAAGTCCTCTCACATTTCTTCATGATTTGAATTTTTTTGTTGCCATGATTTACAAAAAAAGACCAATTAATACGATGCCCCCTATGACCTGGACAGATGCCAAACAATTTCATGGAAAGTAAATATTTAGCATTTTGGCAAGTGGAATGGAAAACGTTTGTTACTTTTTTTTTGTTGCCCCAATTTAATGGACTTATGTCTAACGTGTCACGTGTTCCTTTTCTGTATTCTGTGCTGGCTGGAGTTATAGTTCCAGTATAACATTACGGGTACGGCTTCTTTCTATTCTGGCTTTAAGTAAAAAAAAAAAAAGATCATGTAAATGCTGATGGAATGTTTGTTTATTTAGTGAGTACAAAGAGTTGAGGGGGATTTATAGACGGGGTCTTCAAGTGATATCATTTGAAATATTTGTTGTATATTATAGATGTCAACATTGCAAGACTGGGAGTTGCCAGCCAGAGCTCTACCTTTATTCATGACCCAATGCCTGGTCCTGACCGAGCTATCGATGGCAATAAAGAGGTCAATGCAGTGATCCACCCCTGCTCCCACACTTACCAAGACTCAGAACCCTGGTGGCGTTTGGACCTGATAAAGAACTATGCAGTCTCCTCTGTGGTTATAGTGAACAAGATGGACTGCTGCAGTGAGCGCCTGAAGGGGGCGCAGGTTCGTGTTGGGAATTCTGCAGACAATTACAACCCAATGTAAGAGTTTGATCTGTTACCTTGGCTTATTGGCCTTCCTTTATTAAATACAGTAAATAATCATCATTTACCCAATTACCTTCTCTTTTTCTCTGCAGTTGTGGCACCATCAGTGATGTCTCCCAAGCTACAATCACTCTGTACTGCCATGGGATGGTGGGTCGGTACCTCAGTGTTGTTATTCCAGGACGACAGGAATTTCTCACGCTCTGTGAAGTGGAGGTTTACGGGCAAGAATATGATGGAAAAGGAAAGACTTAGCATTTGTTTATTCTACTTCTTTTGTTTTTAACTGTAGATGTGCTCGTTATTTACTGGTACATCTACTGTTTGTTTACTCCCCAAATCAATAACCTTTTAACTTGCTAAAGAAAGCCCTTTCCTGAAGGTATCTATTGTATCTGCCAGTAGAGTCACTTCAGAGAAAGAATTTCACAAGTTCACTTCAGTTCCACTTTACTACAGAGAAAACATCACGTGGGAGTAACATTGATCTGATGGAGAAGTCAGTGTAACATTTGCATTGTGTGTTCTAGTGCTGTCCAACCAATGGGCCAATTATCTGAGACAACACATTTGTGGAACCAGGTAAACTCTAATGAGGTCATGCAAAGCAGTCTACAGTATGTGTCCAATTGGATGTCTGAGGGCCATAAAAGTACCTTGGAGGGCCACATCTAGCCCATGGGTCTCCAGTTGAGCCAAAGCTGTGCATTTGGTCTCCTCACTTCCATCACATTAGGGCTGGTGTTACACTGAATATAGCGATATTGTTGTCCACTGAAAATTCTATTTTAGAGAGTGTCGGGCAACCCATGTCATGTTGAGCATTGGTACCTGGTGTTCCAATCACTATTGTTATGAACAGACCTTACACTGTGCCCAAGTGAGCTTCTTCCCTTCCAAGTCCTCTCACATTTTTTCATGATTTGAATTTTTTTGTTGCCATGATTTACAAAAAAAGACCAATTAATATGATGCCCCCTATGACCTGGACAGATGCCAAACAATTTCATGGAAAGTAAATATTTAGCATTTTGGCAAGTGGAATGGAAAACGTTTGTTACTTTTTGTTTGTTGCCCCAATTTAATGGACTTATGTCTAACGTGTCATATGTTCCTTTTCTGTATTCTGTGCTGGCTGGAGTTATAGTTCCAGTTTAACATTCCAGGTACGGCTTCTTTCTATTCTGGCTTTAATTAAAAAAAAAAGATCATGTAAATGCTGATGGAATGTTTGTTTATTTAGTGAGTGCAAAGAGCTGAGGGGGATTTACAGATGGGGTCTTCAAGTGATATCATTTGAAATATTTGTTGTATATTATAGATGTCAACATTGCAAGACTGGGAGTTGCCAGCCAAAGCTCTACCTTTATTCATGACCCAATGCCTGGTCCTGACCGAGCTATCGATGGCAATAAAGAGGTCAATGCAGTGATCCACCCCTGCTCCCACACTTACCAAGACTCAGAACCCTGGTGGCATTTGGACCTGATAAAGAACTATGCAGTCTCCTCTGTGGTCATAGTGAACAGGATGGACTGCTGCCGTGAGCGCAGGTTACATAGTTATATAGTTAAATTGTGTTGAAAAAAGACAAAGTCCATCAAGTTGAACCCCTCCAAATGAAAACCCAGCATCCATACATACACCCATCCCTACTTTTAATTAAATTCTTCATACCCATACCTATACTAACTATAGAGCTTAGTATCAGAATAGCCTTTGATATTATGTCTGTCCAAAAAATCATCCAAGCCATTCTTAAAGGCATTAACTGAATCAGCATCACAACATCACCCGGCAGTGCATTCCACAACCTCACTGTCCTGACTGTGATGAACCCCCTACGTTGCTTCAAATGAAAGTTCTTTTCCTCTAGTCTAAAGGGGAGGCCTCTGGTACGGTGATCCACTTTATGGGTAAATAGGTCCCCTGCTATTTGTCTATAATGTCCTCTAATGTACTTGTAAAGTCTAATCATGTCCCCTCACAAGCGCCTTTTTTCCCCCAGAGAAAACAACCCCAACCTTGTCAGTCTCCCCTCATAATTTAACTCTTCCCTCCCTCTAACCAGTTTAGTTGCACTTAGTCTCTGCACTCTCTCCAGCTCATTTATATCCCTCTTAAGGACTGGAGTCCAAAACTGCCCCCATACTCCAGATGAGGCCTCACCAGGGACCTATAAAGAGACACAATTATGTTTCATCCCTTTAGTTAATGCCCTTTTTTATACAAGACAGAACTTTATTTGCTTTAGTAGCCACAGAATGACACTGCCCAGAATTAGACAACTTGTTATCTACAAAGACCCCTAGATCCTTCTCATTTAAGGAAACTCCCAACACACTGCCATTTAGTGTATAACTTGCATTTATATTATTTTTGCCAAAGTGCATAACCTGCATTTATCAACATTGAACCTCATTTTCCAGTTTGCTGCCCAGTTTTCCAGTTTAGACAAATCACTGTGCAAAGTGGCAGCATCCTGCATGGAACCTATAGTTCTGCACAATTTAGTCTCATCTGCAAAAATAGAAACAGTACTTTCAATGGCCACCTCCAGGTCATTAATAAACAAGTTGAAAAGCAAGGGACCTAGTACAGAGCCCTGCGGTACTCCACTAACAACACTGGTCCAATTAGAAAATGTTCCATTTACCACCACTCTTTGTAGTCTATCTTTTAGCCAGTTCTCTATCCAGGTACAAATACTATGTTCCAGGCCAACATTCCTTAATTTAACCAGTAACCTTCTGTGTGGCACTGTATCAAATGCTTTAGCAAAGTCTAAGTAAATCACATCCACTGCCATCCCAGAATTGAGGTTTCTACTTAAATTCTCATAAAAAGAAATTAAGTTAGTCTGGCAAGATCTATTACACATAAAACCATGCTGGCACACACTCATAGTATTATGATTTACTATGAAGTCCAGTATCTTATCCTTTATTAACCCTTCGAAAAGCTTTCCTACCACTGACGTCAGACTAACTGGCCTATAGTTTTGAGGCTGAGAACGGGATCCTTTTTTGAATAGAGGCACCACATTAGCAATTCGCCAGTCTCTCGGCACTATGCCAGATCTCAATGAATCCTGAGAAATTAAGAAAAGAGGTTTGACAATCACAGAGCTAAGCTCGCTAATTACCCTGGGGTGAATACCATCTGGCCCTGGACCTTTGTTAATCTTAACATGTTCTAGTCTCTTTTGAATGTCTTCATGTGTGAACCATGCATCATTAGTTGTATTACTAGAATTGGGACTGTTAAGAAGGAAACCTTCACTTACTGGTTCCTCATTTGTGTAGACAGATGAAAAATATGAGTTCAGAATCTGCGCTTTTATTTTGTTTTCATCAACCAGCTGACCCCCCTCTGATAGTAAGGGTCCCACCCCTTCCTGCTTCATTTTTTTACTATTGACATATTTAAAAAATAATTTGGGATTTTTTTTACTGCTTGCTGCAATATCCTTTTCTATAGCAATTTTAGCTTGCCTTATAGCTTCTTTGTATGATTTATTGGCCTCCTTGTACCTTATAAATGATCCGGCTGTACCAGCTAACTTGAAAGTTTTAAAAGCACGTCTTTTCTTACCCACCTCAACACCAACGCTTCTATTGAACCAAAAAGGTTTTGCTTTGCAACGACGTTCCTTGCTTACAAGTGGAATATACTGACAAGTAGATTTATTAAGCAGCATTTTAAAGACTTCCCATTTTTGTTCTGTGTTTAACCCTGAGAAAAGCATTTCCCACTTAATATATTGCAGAGATGCCCTTATACTGTCACAGTTTGTACATCTGAAATTTAGTGTTTTAGTTACTCCCTTATAGAATTGCTTCTGCAACAGAATCTCAAAGGAGACCATGTTATGATCACTATTCCCTAAATGCCCCTCACCCACACAAATGTTAGAGATGAGTTCAGTGTTGTGTTCACTGGTCAGCCTTTCAGTGTTCTGTATGTGATACTAAGGCTCCAGAAACAGGTGGCACATTAACAGCAACTTTCTGGAAGTTTATTCAGCAATGAACATATAACTTAACACCAAACATCAGGGTGCAACCATGCTGTGCAGGGAAGAGACAGAGAGAGAGAGAGACATAGCAGAACAGTCACTGGAGAAAAACTGCTGAAGGTGCAGCACAGCGCCCTCTATATTACTCCAGTGGTAAAGTCACAGACAAATACACTACATCTCCCTTCTTTGAAAGAAAAGTAGAACAATAGAATAATTGCAAACATTAATCTTAAACAAAGTCTTTATAGCGGCTGGGTGCCCTTACTATCCGACCACTTTTTGTGACTGTGATATGATGGGGCTCAGCAGAATCTTCTGTACTGGGTTCTGAATGATCCTCTGTTGGTTCTTGCTGTGGACATGTTGCAGCTTGTTGGACCTGATCTCCCTGTGTGTCATCAGTCTCAATGTTTCCATATATCTCTGGACCAGTATCTTGCTGCACAGGTATTTTGTCTGGCCTAAGGTGTTTTCTATTTCTCCTGTAGCGTTTTCCTTGAGGTGTTACTATGTCATAAGACCTGGGTTCATCTCTTATGTTTTGTACACTTGCTGGCTGCCAGCCCTGTGTTGTTTCCATTCTTACTCTGTCTCCCCTCTGAAAAGGAGTGAGAGGCCTGGCTCCGCAGTCATAGTATCTCTTTTGGTTAGCTTGGTACCTTTGTAAATGAGAGTAGGCATTCTGTGGAACTTTTGGTTTTAACACAGAAGCTGAGGCTGGCAAATTGGATCGCAACACACGACCCATTAACAACTGTGCTGGGCTATATTTCATGCCTGTCACTGGAGTGTTTCTCAAGCTCAGCAGTGCTAAGTGTGGATCAAGCCCAGTTTGAGCAGCTTTAACAAAAGTCTTTTTAACAGTCTGGACTGCCCGTTCAGCCATGCCATTAGACTGGGGATAGCCTGGGCTTGAGAACGTAAGTTTAAAGTCCCAGGTATTAGCAAAAGAAATCATTTCATGACTGGCAAATGGTACATGGTCAGAAACTAGTTCCTGTGGTATGCCATGTCTTGCAAAGATAGCTTTTAGTCGTGCAATAACTGAGTGTGCTGATTTGTCTGACAGTCTGAGTACCTCAGGATATTTTGAAAAGTAGTCAATCACAAGTAGATATGAATGCCCATAGAGGTCAAATATATCTGCAGCAAGCTTAGTCCATGGCATGCTGGGTATTTCATGGGTAAGTAGTGGTTCTTTCATATTGCTGGGCAGCATTTCTTGGCATGCATTGCAGGTGCTTACTCCTAGCTCAATATCTTTTCCCATATTTGGCCAGTACATGAGCATTCGAGCTTGCGCTTTAGATCTCTGGATCCCTTGGTGTGCTACATGCAGTCTTTCAATCATATGTGGCCGGCAGCTTTTAGGAATGATGAATTTGTCGCCTATCATGACTAAGCCATCGTCAATATGAATTTCATGTCTCAAAGGCCAATATGGTTGTACTACTATGTCAGCTGACCTTTTCCGGTTTGGCCAACCATTGCTGTGCATTTGTTTGAGTGCCGACAGCTCTACATCTGATTCAGTTGCATCTTTCAGTTTTTGGAGAAGGTGCTGCGGGAGAGCCAATGCAATATCAATGGAATATACCACTTTCTCATTGTCAAAGTCAATTTCAGTGTCCATCGCATTAGGCTGTATAGTGACAGCTCTGGATAGTGTATCTGGTATCAACATGTCCTTTCCAGGAGTATAGACTATTTGAAAGTCATATTTCTGTAGCTGGAGTAGCATGCGCTGCAGTCTTGCAGGGGCCTTACTTAAGTTTTTTGTGACAATGGCTTCTAGAGGCTTGTGATCTGATCGTACCATTACTGAAATGCCAAACACATATTGATGGAACTTTTTAAATGCAAACACGATGGCAAGGAGTTCCTTTTCAATTTGGGCATAGTTTTGTTCAGTCTTTGTCAAGGCTCTGGATGCATAGATGACAGGTTTGTTTTTTTGAATAAGACATGCTCCCAGTCCATCTTTGGAGGCATCTGCATGTAATTCAACTGGTTCTCTAGGATCAAAAAAGGAAAGCACTGGAGCGCATACTAGTGCATCTTTTAGTTTTTGAAAAGCATCCTGCTGTTCAGGGTTCCACTGCCACATAGTATCTTTCGACAGTAGGAGTCTGAGAGGTGCAGTTATACTTGCTTCATGTGGAATATACTGTGCAAGATAGCGAATCATGCCTAGCAGCCTCTGCAAACTTTTTCTGTCATGTGGGCTTGGCATCTCTGAAATTGCCTTAACTTTGTCTGGGTCAGGCATGACCCCCTCACTGGATATTATGTGCCCCATGTAGTGCACTTTGCTTACTTGGTACTGAAGCTTGTCTTTGTTGAGCTTTACCTTCAGCTTGCGTGCTCTGTCCATGACTCTTTGTAAAATGGCATCATGTTCCTCTTTAGAGTTGCTGGCAATGATCATGTCATCAGCAATAATATGGACACCTTCAATATCCCCAAAGGATTCAAAGTTCTTTTGCTGAAACACTTCACTTGCAGATCTGATGCCAAATGGAAGCCGATGGAATTTGTACCGTCCCCATGGAGTGTTAAAGGTGCACAAATCCGCTGATTCACTGTCAAGTTTAATCTGCCAGTATCCATCTTTTTCATCTAGGATAGTGAACAACTTCTTTCCAGCTAAGTTGCTTATTACATCCTCAGGTGTTGGGATAGAGAAGTGCTGTCTTAATATAGCTTTATTTAGGTCCCTGGGGTCCAAACACACCCGCAGAGATCCATTTTTCTTTTCTGTAATAACAAGACTGTTCACCCAAGCAGTAGGTTTTGTTACTTTGCTGATCACACCTTGCTGTTCAAGACTGTCAATAGTACATTTTAGTTTTTCTGTAATAGAATATGGTATTTTGCGACATCCGTGTATCACAGGGGGAATAGTGGAGTCTGTAAATATGTGGTGTGTACCAGGGAATTCTCCCAGCCCCTCAAACACATCTGAATACTGGGTTAGTAGCTGATCTTTAGTTGTAGGTGCAGGTTTGGAAAGCTCACAAACTTTTCTTAGCAGATTCAGCTGAACACAGGCTTGTTTTCCTAAGAGAGGGACATCAGACACATTTGTAATAAAAAAGGTTAACCGAGCTGTTTTGTGCGGGGCTTGTGCAGTGAGTGTTACAACTCCTTCTGGTTTAATACGTTCTCCCCCATATGCAATAAGCATTGTGTTTGTAGGCTTTACTATAACACCTGACATTTGGGAAATTACTGAAGCTGGCATGGTATTTGCTTCAGCCCCAGTGTCCAGCTTAAATTCAATGACTGTGCCATGTACAGTAAGCGTTGCATACCATGAGCTGTCTCTGGCTACTCTGTGTTTTTCTAGAGCAGCAATGAATAAAGTATTCACATCTTTAAAGGGTTTTTGTGTGTTTGTATGAGGATTTCTGGCCCTGCACATTTTTCCAAAATGATTTCTCTTTTTGCATTTATTGCATTCTACTCCATATGCAGGACACTGCTGGGGAGGGTGCTGTCTGCCACATCTGCTACATGGCTTTGTCTGAGTGCTTGATTCAGGCAGTAGAGTCGCAGAGGAAGTACTTTTACTGTACTTAGGGGCTTGTTGTGTCTCTCTGGGTGTGATTTGTATAGCACGAACACTGCTGTCTATAGTGGCACTTGCCATTGCAGTTGTTTGAGCTGATATTATTTCTTTAGCTTTACATATTTCGATTGCCCGTTCTAGAGTTAACTCTCTGCATTCAAGCAACTTCCCCTTTAAATGGGGATTTGTAATACTGAAGACTATTTTGTCTCTCAAGCACTCCTCCTGATCTTTGAATTCACAGTTAGCTGCTTTTAGTTTCAGTTCAGTAACAAATTTGTCTATGCCTTGATTTTCTACAAAAGTATGGGTCCAAAACTGGTGTCTTTCAAATACAACATTCCTTTTGGGCTGAAAATAAGCTTGAAATGCTTGCATCACAGAGTCAAGGGATCTGTCTGCAGCTTGTGTCTGTGCAATCCCCATGGTGTTATACACCTCCAGTGCCTCATCCCCAATAATGTGCAGTAACAATGCAATCTTTGTGGGTTCAGGCTTTTGCTCCAGCCCTGCTGCTGTGAGATATAGTGTAAATTTCTGGGCCCATCTGCGCCAGTTTTCAGACAGATTGCCACTCATACACATGGACTGTGGGGGTTTGAAATGATCCATTGCTATGCAGTTTAACAAACAGGTTTTGTTTGCAGGATCAGTATCTGGTACTCACTTTTACTGGAGACTTCTGAGGTTCTGGTGAGTAGTTGCAGAAATGTTTAATCCAACCACTTCTTAGACAAAGCACATTTTCCTATTCCTGGTAGCTGTGCTTGTGAAAAACTTCTGACACCATGTTGTGTTCACTGGTCAGCCTTTCAGTGTTCTGTATGTGATACTAAGGCTCCAGAAACAGGTGGCACATTAACAGCAACTTTCTGGAAGTTTATTCAGCAATGAACATATAACTTAACACCAAACATCAGGGTTCAACCATGCTGTGCAGGGAAGAGACAGAGAGAGAGAGAGACATAGCAGAACAGTCACTGGAGAAAAACTGCTGAAGGTGCAGCACAGCGCCCTCTATATTACTCCAGTGGTAAAGTCACAGACAAATACACTACATTATTGTTAGTTATTACAGGTACAAAAGAGAGTTATTCCTAGTAGGTTCTTGAATGAGCTGGAATAAAAAGTTGTCATTCAGCATATTTACAAACCTACTAGCTTTTTGTGTCTTAGCAACCCCATTACCCCAGTCAATGTCTGGATAATTGAAGTCACCCATAGCAACAACTTGACCCAGCTGTGAAGCCGCTTGTATCTGCAAGAGTAGCTCGGCTTCATACTCAACACTTATACCAGGTGGTTTATAACATACACCAATGATAATTCTTTTTGTTACCTTTTGCCCAGTCAAAATCTCTACCCAGAGTGATTCTACACCCTCACCAGTGGCAGCTATTGTTATTTCTTTAGCGCATGGCTTTAATTCAGGCTTTACATACAAACACACTCCTCCACTCGCTATTTAATCCCTCTGTCCCTCCTAAAAAGGGTGTAACCATTTAAATTCACAATCCAGTCACAGGTTTCATCCCACCAGGTCTCAGTGATACCAATTATATCATAATGTTTAGAGCAATTAATTCCAGGTCTCCCATTTTACCTGACAAACTCCGTGCATTTGCAGCATACAGCGGAGGTTACTACTTTTGAAATGTGCATTACTTAGTGGAGAATTGTATGTTAAGTTAGTATTATTCTGTTTTCCTTGTAACAGAGGGACCTCCTTAGCTGGTAAACTGTATGCCCCCCTCACTCCTCCCCCATGACCCCTTACTAACCCCACTGCCCCGTCTACACTAGCTCCCCCATAATTCTTTATCTCACCCACCCCCCTCTTGCCTAGTTTAAACACTCCTCCAACCTCTTAGCCATTCTTTCCCCTAGCACCGCGGACCCCCTTCCATTGAGGTGCAAATCGTCACGACTGTATAGGTTGTACCCCAACGAAAAGTCAGCCCAGTGCTCTAGGAACCCAAACCCTTCCTTCCTGCACCAAGACTTGAGCCACGCATTTAGCTCCCTAAACTCCCGCTGTTTTCCTAAACTTGCACGTGGCACAGGCAAAATTTCAGAAAAGATGACATTGGAAGACCTTTCCTTGATCTTAGAGCCTAGATCCCTGAAATCATTCTTTAAGGTCTTCCATCTACCATTTATTTTGTCATTAGTACCGATATGCACTAAGACAGCTGGGTCATGCCCAGCCCCACCCAATAATTTGTCTATCCGATCAACCACATGCCCAACCCTGGCACCAGGTAGACAGCAAACTGTTCGGTTGTAGCGATCCGGACGACAAATTCCCCTATTCACTTTCCTAATAATTGAGTCCCCTACAACCACAATCTGCTTAGGCCTGACTCTACTCTCCTCCCCACCACTACTAGAGAAACTGGTCTCCTGGCTGTTAGAGAGATCAGCCCCATCTAGAATTGCCAATCCAGAGTTCATACTCCCATCATCTTCACACAATCTGGCAAATTTGTTGCGATGTATAATCTCCGGATCAGCCTCCATTTTCCTTTTGCCCACCTTAGATTTTCTAACTGTCACCCAGCTAAGTGCCTCAATATCCTGCTGCTGTTCTGTTCCCCCCAAACTATCTGACCCCGCTAGGTCCTGCTCAGTGAGCAAAAGACTCCTTTCAAGATTGTCAATCGACCGCAGTGTTGCAATTTGTTGCTCTAGTGACTCTAACGTGAGCCTCCAAAGTGGCAATTTGCTCACAACCACCACAGAGGTAAGTATTGTGGATCTCTTGTTCCAAATCTACATACATATGGCAGACTGTGCACTGAGTCAGACCTTCAATCTTGCTAGCACTCATTATCCCAGTTACAGATCAAAACAGAAAAAAAATTAAAATATATAAAATAAAAATGAGGGTTTAGGACAAACTTTTGACCTAGTTTGAACCTCCTTTAACTTTCAACTCCGGTGTTTATAACTCCACTTACAGATCCCCCCACTTAACTCCGGTGTTTGTAACTCCACTTACTCCGGTGTTTGTAACTCCACTTACAGATCCCCCACTTAACGAGCAAACACTTAAGAGAAGCTAACACTAGAGCAAGTTCCACTGGAGTCCCAGGGGTTCTATTTATACAGTCTGTTCAGGTGCAACTAATCAAACCCCACCCCCTGAAACGGAGGGAAAACTGCAAAGTAAATCAGGTTGTGACAAACTTGCTGTAAGCTCACTAGCACCAAACTTTGCTGTTTAGCACCCAAGACAGAAAAAAAAAAAAAACCTTTAAAAAATAAAACCACAGTAGTTAAATATAAACCTTAATATAAAATAGCAGTTAATAAATACGTATCCTTTTCAGATGATTTGTTTGCTTTAAGTTGCTTTACTCCAGTCAGCAGACTGATTCAAACATTCAAAACTGATTCGTGTTGGGAATTCTGCAGACAATAACAACCCTGTGTGAGTCTCTATTGTATCTATTGTATATTGGCTCATGTGCCTTCATTGGCGGCATGCTTCATATATTTCCCTAATGTCTCTTTTTCTCTTCCAGTTGTGGCACCATCACTGACATCTCACAAGCCCCCATCACTCTGTGCTGCAATGGGTTAGAGGGTCGATATGTGAGTGTGGTTATTCCCGGGCGCAATGAATATCTCACACTGTGTGAAGTGGAGGTTTATGGGGAGGAATCTAATTATGATAAAGGTAAGGCCTGCTGGGATATAGAAATCTCTGGGTTTAAAGGGTACAAAGAAAGAGTTGGAGACTGGCTGCACAAAAACAAAGCACTGCTTTTTGGCAGGTGGGATGAAAAACATTTCTTGCTTTTTTTCCACAATGCAATGCGCTTTAGTTTAACCTGTGATTAACCTTGTTAATCTGTAATTTTTGAAATATACGCAAAAAAAAAATTAGGAAAAATACTACAAAGCCTGGATTTTCTTATGATTATTGATAAGTAAGTATCACATGCCCCAGAGCTCCTTAATATCCCTACCATTCAGGTTGGTATTTGGTGTGTAAGGAATCGCAGGGTCCTCCATCCCTTGGTCTTTGATAGAAGTGGGTTCCCTAGAGGACATTCGTCATGGACCTCAACTGGTAGGAGTAATCGGTAGTTGAGATGGAATAAAGCCCCCTTGTCAACACAGATACCATAAATACCCTTGGACACTGTGTATAGCCGTAGAATATAATGTGTGGCACAAATGTATATTTAATTATTTTCTAATTCTTCAAATTAACTTATTGGTCAGTGACTCCACCCCAGCACATAATTAAACACTGTAGGGACCCCTAACAATTTCCAAATGATAACAAACCCAGAAAAAAACATCCTACCAGGCTAACATCCCACAAGTAGAATATGGCACAAACAGGGAGCATAGGGGACATAGGGCAGGCAGAGTATGGCACAGACAGGAGCATAGGGAAGGTAAAGTATGGCACAGACAGGAGCATAGGGAAGGTAAAGTATGGCACAGACAGGGAACATAGGGCAGGCAGAGTATGACACACACAGGGAACATAGGGCAGGCAGAGTATGGCACACACAGGGAGCATAGGGCAGGCAGAGTATGGCACAGACAGGGAACATAGGGCAGGTGGAATAGAGCAGGAGACAGGAAAATATATCCTCTAAAATGGACAGTCCATAATGTATTACATACAATGACACATTGCTGTGAACAGATGAACAATGTGAGCACTAGATCTGAGTTGGGAACAGCACAGAGCTTTAGGGGTGTGAACAACAGAGGTGTTACAGGTTTGAACAATGCAGGATTTTATAGTCTGAATTGGAGGTGTAAACAATACAGGGGCCAGTTAATCTCAGTACTGATACCTTTTAAAGTTTACACAAGGGAAGCAGTCACAGCAGGCAGAATTTCATGTGGGGGGCCACACAAGGGGGTGTCCTCTGGCTCTTGCAAACATTCACTCTTTCCAGCACCATTCCAGGGGCTTCAAGGCAGTACATTTTCAAATTCTCCGAGGAACAATCTCTGGCCATATTAAGCGCACACCTAAGTGGTACAGTTTAATTTCTGGCCTTTAGTAGGGTCAGTCATTTCAATAACTAGGATCATTACCCTTTAAATGAACGGGGGGGACCAAAAGGGTACACCTACAGTTTGTGTGTAAAATTTGAATATGACAAAGTAGATTATCCCATCTGAAGCCTTTCATCCAGAAACCTAAAACTGTTGTGGCCTGAACCCAAAATAGAATCAATTGATGTGATATCATTTTAAATGGTTTTATATATAATAGAGATCAATCTTGCAAGACTGGGAGTTGCCAGCCAGAGCTTTACCTTTATTTATGACCCAATGCCTGGTCCTGACCGAGCTATCGATGGCAGGTCAATGAAGTGATCCACCTCTGCTCCCACACCTACTATGGCTTTGCTCCCTGGTGGCATCTGGACCTAATAAAGTTCATGTTAAGAAGTCTGCAGACAATAATAACCCAATATATGTATCTGATATGCCCTCCTTTGAGGTGGTCCATGTGGCTTTTTTTAATGATACTCTTGATATGATTCCTCATGACCATAAATAATCCAAATTTCTTTTTCTTTCCCCCCTCAGATGTGGAACCATTATTGAAGTCTCCTAAGTCACCATCTCTTTTTGTTTCAATGGGATGAAGGGCCATTATATCAGTTTGGTTATTCCTGGGCACAAAGAATATCTCACTCTCTGTGAAGTGGAAGTGGATGGGCAGGAATCTTACTCTTACTAAATGACAAAGCCTGGTAGCTTCTTGTTTATCTTGAGTCACCAGCCAATAAATGTATGAAATAAAGGTTACAGTTAGAAAGTCAAGCCTGGTTGGAATTTTTCACTTGAATGGAGCCAGTTCATAAATGAGGCTGATTTATGCTGATGCGTTTTTATCCTGCTAAATTCTGTCAAAGGTAATGGACACAGATGTGAAAAGCTTCCCCTGTCAACCAAAGTGGGGCACCTGGTCAGATATCTTTTTTATAGACCACTTACAGTTAGACTAATAAAATGAAACGTCTGATTCCTATGAGCTATAGTCATTGGAATAATGAAAAAGAATATATGATTAAAAATACAAGAAACGTGTTGTTTTTCTTTAAATGCACCAGTTAAAAGTGCTGCTCCAGCAGAATTCTGCACTGCATTTATTTTAAAAAAGAAAATAGATTTTTTTTTTTGTATTTAATTTTTAAATCTGACATGGGGCTATACATTATGTTCATATCCCAGGTGCCCCCAGTCATGTGACTTGTGCTCTGAAAAACTTCAGTGACTTTTTACTGCTGTACTACAAGTTGGAGTGATATCAACCCCCTCCCTTTCCCCTTCCCCCCAACAGCCTATCAGCAGCCTATCAGCAGCCTGTCTACAGAACAATGGGCATCTAACCAAATGGCTGCTCTTTGATACCTCTGCTGAATTTTATTTGCATTGCTTTGTTTTTCTAGCTTGGGTGCTGTTCTCATATCTGCCACTAGGTGGAGCTAGGACTAGGGTTGGTTCACCACTAGGTGGTGCTAGGGAGCAGGACTTGAGTTATGTTTTAATACAATGAGAAGGGGAGAAATAATAGTGTCTCAAACAGGGGCTGATTAACGCCTAGGCCAGGGATCCCCAACCTTTTGAACCCGTGAGCAACATTCAGAAGTAAAAGGAGTTGGGGAGCATCACTAGCATGAAAAATGTTCCAAAGGTGCCAAATAAGTGCTGTGATTGACCATTTCATAGTCCCTATGTGGATTGTTAACCTACATTGAGGCTCAGTTTGGCAGTACAACTGTTTTTTATACAACCAAAACTTGCCTCCAAGCCTGGAATTCAAAAATAATCTCCTGCTTTGAGGCCACTGGGAGCAACATCCAAGGGGTTGGGGAGCAACATGTTACTCATGAGCTACTGGTTGGATTATCTATTGTTTTAGATAATTAGGTAATTAAATAATGATTGTTATAGATAATTCGTTATTATCTATGAATCTGCCACTGTGCCATCTTACTATGAGTTCTGGGGTATTTCATCCATGGAATCCCCTCTGTGCCATTCAGCTATTAGTCTGGGGTATTTATACATGGAATTATTACTGTGCCATTGAGGCAGCGCATGGGGAGGAGCTAAAACTTATAATAGTCTTATAAGAGTGTCTCTGCTCACTGATCCTTACTATATAATTCATTCTTGTACTTGGGAGATCAGTACCCACTGCTCCTTTGTAAGTCTTTTGAGTATCACACAGTCTCTGCATGTGATGGACTTTAGGTGGCAGAATCTTTTCCCCATAATGTGCCTGTAGTGGAGCATTCACAGCTCTCAGTTACAATTGTACATGTGATGTTAATACCCCCTTCCTGCAGAGCCAGACTTTAGGCAAATGATGCCCAGTAGCGTTCGTTGAGGGGGGCGGGCCCTGGTGCGTGACGTGCAGCTGGGCCCCGCCCCCTCTGTACCGCCGCATTTGGCTGCATTTTCAGCATTGAACGGACTGCCGGGGGGCCCTGAGGGGGTGCATGTCCTGGCCCGCTCGCACCCCCTGCTCCCCCGGTAGTTCCGCCACTGATTTTGCCCCCGCTGCTATGGTTTCATTGTCCTGAAAATTCAGTGAAAACACATGGGAAAGTGGGTGAGTGAGGATTGGGGGTCGGCCAGCAGCAGGGTGCAGCCGCTAGTGTCACGCGCCATTGCCTAAGCTTTAAACCGCTAACGTATTTACACGCTGGTCGGCTTTTTTTAATAAAATGTGGCACCCACCGCGCCGAAATAAAGCCCCAATCTAGAAGGGGGCCCCATGGAGCCTAGGGGCCTCACATGTTCTTAATGTGCCACTGGAAGCAACATATAATGACAAGTGTCTGTATATCCTACATTGACAGACCAGTAGAAATGCTGAGCGACAGGTTCCTCTTCTCTTGGAGCCCCAAACTGGGATGCCCCGGGGGAAGTATTAAAGCTGTAAGTGAAGATCATAATCTCCTGATACTGGAATTCTGGTTATTCCAGTAGCAACTGTCACCTGGTCTGACCACTTGGCAACTGCCACCCCTTAGAAAGGAGCAGGAATGGTATATAAGGAGGATCCAGGTTGGAGGGAAGGTAGGTGATGCTGGTGAAGGAGAAAGAAGTGCAACACTAACAAGACCAACTGACAGGTACATATGATATATTCACTCACCTTACAATTCTGTGCACATGTCTATAGCTGTCTCTATATAGATATTGGTATATTTAACTGTAATGCACCTGAGTTTGATACTTACCTGCCATGCTCTGGGCACCTTTATAAGGAAGTAAAGATTGTGGATGTTTGATGTTATGACTAATGAAGTTTTCGCCAGGTTCCAGCATGAAAAATGGTTGAAAAAGATCATTGTACATCAAATAAAATTGTTGGTAATTGACTTCAATGCATTTGCTGAATTTTTCACCAAATTTTTTTTCACCCATTTTGGCGAAGCGAAACGCGTCAGATTCACCCATCACAACATCACATGTCGATATTGATTCATTAATGGTGATCGCATTAGGGCAATAGCAAATAATCAGTTACTGGTGACTATAACACTTTATACAAATGGAGGGGGCACGTATTAACCAATGAACAGCTGAATACAAATGTGTGTATATATATATATATATATATATATATATATATATATATATATATTGTATATATCAGGAGAGTAGAAGGGGGATAGGGAGAGAACATCAGATATAGGATAGAACCCCCTAAACTGCTTCAAATAATAGTTCTTTTTCTCTAGTCTAAAGGGGGTGGGTCTTTGTTATGTTGATTCTCTTTATGGGTAAAAAGGTCCCCTGCTATTTGTCTATAATGTCCTCTAATGTACTTGTAAAGTCTAATCATGTCCCCTCACAAGCGCCTTTTTTCCCCCAGAGAAAACAACCCCAACCTTGTCAGTCTCCCCTCATAATTTAACTCTTCCCTCCCTCTAACCAGTTTAGTTGCACTTAGTCTCTGCACTCTCTCCAGCTCATTTATATCCCTCTTAAGGACTGGAGTCCAAAACTGCCCCCATACTCCAGATGAGGCCTCACCAGGGACCTATAAAGAGACACAATTATGTTTCATCCCTTGAGTTAATGCCCTTTTTTATACAAGAACTTTATTTGCTTTAGTAGCCACAGAATGACACTGTATTCAGTTGAAAAATCTATTATCTGCAAGTGCCCCAAAATTCTTCTTACAGAACCCCAACACAGTTCCATTTATTGCACAACTTGCATTCGTGTTCATTTTGAACAAGTGCATTACATCCAAGATCGAAACCTCCTTTGCCAGTTTGCTGTTCAGTCTTCCAATTGATGGGGATTTGAGAAGTAGAGAAGGGAAAATGGGATGAGAGGGAAAAGAATATCAATCAAGCAATGCTAAGTTTTAAGAATTAATTCCTATTTGTCTGTAGTTATAAAACAGTAACTTGTATTGCATTCAAAAGATCCCTTATCTGTAAAACCCCAGGCGCCTAGCACTCTGGACAATACTTCCCATACCTGTATAAGTAAAATATCACATTACAGATCTATGCAGGGTTGTTGTCTGTTCTCTACATTTGTACAATACAGGGGTGCCAGGTATGTGACTCTACTAATTCTAAACTGCAGCTTCTATAGCCAGTGAGTAAAGGTGGCCATACACAGGCCGATATCAGCTGCAGACAGAAAAGTCAGCATCTTATTGGCCAGTGTATGCCCCCTCCCCCGACAGGCTTCCCCGACCCATATCTGGACGGGCAGCACATTGGTTCATTGATTATGTCCTTGATCCCACCACCTGTATCCCTGGCCTTCTGAACCCAGCATTCGGCCCTAGTCCAATTTTGCCTACTGAAGGTGAATACATTGGTTCAATATACGCTCATTCGTCAACTTCGCCAAATGAGTGGACCTACTCGTGTATGGCCACCTGAAGTAGCAGCTGTTGCATTGACAATATAACTCAACTTAAAGAGTCATAATCCAGGAATCTAGATGCTGACTCTCTGTTTATCATACAGACAAATACATGAGGTCCTCTGCACTCTGCTCTCAGCCTATTATCAACATATAATCATTCTGTGCATTCAGCTCCCAAAATATGTTCTCCCCTATCAACAAAACAGATATTTATATATCATTGTGTTGGTTCTTCTCCATTAGTATGAAGTGCATTGTGCTCCTGCTGGTTTGCATCTGCATTGGATGGGTTCACTCCAACCCCACAAAAGAAGGTAGGACAATCTTCTTAGTTTCACATTAGGTTCTTATTCTCACTTACATAGCTCTATGCAGAAGTTATTCCATGCAGATACTTTCCTGCGCCCTAATGTGGATATAATAAAGTAATACTATTATGGAACGCCAAAGAACATTGCATCTGTGGCCCAATGTGGATGGTTTCCATCATAAAAATGTAGAATGCTTCATTAACTTCATCAGCTATAGCACTTATGAGGCCACTGTAGCATCAGTAATAAAAGCCCATGGCTTTGCATTGTTCTAGAAGGGACATCACTAAATCGATTTATTTTTCAGCTATTAATCTTGCAAGAGGAGGAGATGTCAATTCAAAGCTCTAGTTATAGACCCAGGTACCCCATTGAAAGAGCTATTGATGGCATTAAGAGCAACCATATGTTTAGAACCCATGTACCAGCACTGGCAGTTAGTCACCTAAACTGTCCTAGTAGAGAAGCCATCTTTACTATTAGATTCTCCACCAGTGTCAAGAAGATCCTGAAAGCAAGCCCATCATACGTTAGACCAGCACCTCTGAAACACCAGTAAAGAACATTTTGTAATCAATAATGATGTTTTGTTGGCAGTTAATGTTGCAAAATTTGGAGAAGCCTCACAGAGCACAGATTACAGACCTGAGTACAATGCTGCTGCTGCTATCGATGGTGATAGAAACTCAAATATGATGGTGGGTTCATGCTCCCTTACTGGTAACGACAAGCCATCTTGGTGGCAGTTGAACCTAAAGCACAGGTACAAAGTGGAGAAGGTGGTGATAGTGAACAGAGGAGACTGCTGCAGTGAGCGCCTTTTGGGAGCCGAGATCCGTGTTGGATTCACAGCCAATCTGAAGAACCCACTGTGAGTCTCAACTCTTTGAGCTTATGTTTGTGCCTAATTGTCCAGGGACCAACTCTGTGCCTGATATGTAAAGGCACCACAATGTACAATGATCAGCCATAAATATGATTAAACCTTCTGTTATTGTCTTTTCTCTCAGATGTGGCACCGTAACTGATGTCTCTGAAGAAACCATCACTCTGTCCTGTCACGGGATGGTGGGTCAGTACGTCACTGTGTCTATTCCTGAACGTGAGGAATATCTCCAGCTCTGTGAAGTGGAGGTCTATGGGAACAAATACAGCCCTGTTGTACCAGTCCATAAAGAATCTGAGGAAGATGATCAGAACTTCGTAGACAATTTATTTAATGACTGAAGAACACCTTGGCTTATTAATCTGCCAAATCTGCAGTGCCACAATAAATACAAATTCTGGTTCAAATTGTGTGCTTTGCATGATTGTGGTTCATACTAGTCGGTTAGTTCCTTTTCCTAAAGAGGATCTTTAACTTCAGTGAACTGTCCAAATTTGAGGAGCCCGTGTCAATAGAACCATTTCCAAGTAAGGAAGGTCAGGCCTGAACCCAGTGCTTTGCATGGCCCATCTGTTCTACTTCATTTCCATATATTTGATACAATTGGCTGGAAAGATTCAGTAAATCAGATCAATAAAACTTTATGACTTGGCTTTTGACTTTTAGCATCTGTCATGCGCAACTTTTTTGGTGTGTGTCTTGAATACTTTAAAAATAAAGATGCTTTAGTAAAAGATGCTCAACTTTGGACAATTGTTAGAAGGTGATCATCCCCTTCAATAGCCAAGTAGGATACTCGGAGTTGCTGACAAAGAGGGGAGACTGCAACTCAAGTCGCATTTATAAAAAAATATTTTTTAAAGTATAAAGATAGAAATCTAGTAAGGATAATTGGTGGCTTAACTGGGAGTTATTTAATGGGTCCCCCATCCAGACACTGGCGTCCTCTGCTCAGTTCCAAGAAAACCAATGTGCCAGGTAAATAAGTTTTATATAATAGTTACATAGTTACATAGTTAAATTGGGTTGAAAAAAGACAAAGTCCATCAAGTTCAACCCCTCCAAATGAAAACCCAGCATCCATACATACACCCCTCTACTTTTAATTCAATTTTATATACCCATACTAACTATAGAGCTTAGTATCACAATAGCCTTTGATATTATGTCTGTCCAAAAAATCATCCAAGCCATTCTTAAAGGCATTAACTGAATCAGCATCACAACATCACCCGGCAGTGCATTCCCCAACCTCACTGTCCTCACTGTGATGAACCCCCTACTCTGTTCCTTCAAATGAAAGTTCTTTTCCTCTAGTCTGAAGGGGAGGGGCCTCTGGTACGTGATTCTCTTTATGGGTAAAAAGGTCCCCTGCTATTTGTCTATAATGTCCTCTAATGTACTTGTAAAGTCTAATCATGTCCCCTCACAAGCGCCTTTTTTCCCCCAGAGAAAACAACCCCAACCTTGTCAGTCTCCCCTCATAATTTAACTCTTCCCTCCCTCTAACCAGTTTAGTTGCACTTAGTCTCTGCACTCTCTCCAGCTCATTTATATCCCTCTTAAGGACTGGAGTCCAAAACTGCCCCCATACTCCAGATGAGGCCTCACCAGGGACCTATAAAGAGGCATAATTATGTTTTCATCCCTTGAGTTAATGCCCTTTTTTATGCAAGACAGAACTTTATTTGCTTTAGTAGCCACAGAATGACACTGCCCAGAATTAGACAACGTGTTATCTACAAAGACCCCAAGATCCTTCTCATTTAAGGAAACTCCCAACACACTGCCATTTAGTGTATAACTTGCATTTATATTATTTTTGCCAAAGTGCATAACCTGCATTTATCAACATTGAAGCTCATTTTCCAGTTTGCTGCCCAGTTTTCCAGTTTAGACAAATCACTGTGCAAAGTGGCAGCATCCTGCATGGAACCTATAGTTCTGCACAATTTAGTATCATCTGCACAAATAGAAACAGTACTTTCAATGGCCACCTCCAGGTCATTAATAAACAAGTTGAAAAGCAAGGGACCTGGTACAGAGCCCTGCGGTACTCCACTAACAACACTGGTCCAATTAGAAAATGTTCCATTTCCCACCACTCTTTGTAGTCTATCTTTTAGCCAGTTCTCTATCCAGGTACAAATACTATGTTCCAGGCCAACATTCCTTCATTTAACCAGTAACCTTTTGTGTGGCACTGTATCAAATGCTTTAGCAAAGTCTAAGTAAATCACATCCACTGCCATCCCAGAATCGAGGTGTCTACTTACATTCTCATAAAAAGAAAATAAGTTAGTCTGGCAAGATCTATTACACATAAAACCATGCTGGCACACACTCATAGTATTATGATTTGCTATGAAGTCCAGTATCTTATCCTTTATTAACCCTTCGAAAAGCTTTCCTACCACTGACGTCAGACTAACTGGCCTATAGTTTTGAGGCTGAGAACGGGATCCTTTTTTGAATAGAGGCACCACATTAGCAATTCGCCAGTCTCTCGGCACTATGCCAGATCTCAATGATAATGACATAGAGGTGACCATATGCAGAATGTGTCTTATGATTGGCTTCTGCTTCTATAAATAAATATATGGCAGGCCACAATGTGATTGGTAGGAATAGTGTGGGCAAAAGGTGACACTTGATGGTCTTTTTTCATCCTCAATCATAATAGTGCTGGGGAAGGAGCTGTGGTAGTAGCTTTGTTTGTATTTTACCATACACAGGCCCTGAACCCCCTTTGCTAAATTAAAGGATACTGGGAATTTTTCTCAGTGGCAGTGCCTCCACCTAGTGGGGTATGGGGATGCACCTTACCGGTGGCCCCACTGGGTAACAAATTATTAAACACACCAGTTGCATTCGACCAAGATGAACTTTATATAAATTGAATAAGGAAAAATGCAATCACACATCAATATCAAGCCTGCCCTTGGGAACTTGTGTGGTAAATCCTACCCTGACACAGACTTTCCCAAGGCAAAGTCCCAAACTCCACTCCGTGTGGACAAAGACAGACACAGTTCCTTTCCCCAAGAGCTCTTAACTTTCCCCAGGTAGCGCACCTGCCAAAAATACTGTACCTCTCCTGTTGGACAGAGGTAGTTGCTCCCATGTATCAGGCAGACAACACCTGTCCTCACTAGAGCTTTTCAACTCCTTAGGAAGAAAACTCACATGGACTCATACAGAGCTGGAACAGCAAGTCAGTCCTCAGGCTGGGCCCCCAAGCTACCTTAGCTGAGCATGACAAACCTGCTTTATTCTTCAGGGCACAGCTCCCAGCACTATCTGAAGTGCAAGTACATCACAAGCCCCCTTTCCAATTGTCATCCATCCACAGACAGCTCTTTACACATTCTCCCCACTGCCTCCAAACTCTAGACTCTCCATAGTTGAGCTCCCAATGCCTTGGGCCCCCGTACCCCAAGCCTTTCTGATTGCCTCACCATCCCTTGGGCAGTTTCATCTTCCTCCAGCCCATGCAGTCTCATTCTGGAGTGCAAATGGAAAAAGACTGACAACATGGCAACTCAGCTATATATATATATTTAATTTCATTTTATTGAATTTTTACATTAATAATAAGAAAGAAGAGAGAGAGAGAGAAGAAAGAAAGAAAGAAAGAAAGAAAGAAAGAAAGAAAGAAAGAAAGAAAGAAGAAAGAAAGAAAGAAAGAAAGAAAGAAAGAAAGAAAGAAAGAAAGAAAGAAAGAAAGAAAGAAAGAAAGAAAGAAAGAAAGAAAGAAAGAGATAATAAATATAAGGGGGAGGAAACAGACCAGTTAGAGAGAACAGCTATGTATCATAGAATTGTAAACAACAATTTCTAAAAAACATGAGGGCTATTGGTGTCAGAATTAAGCTCCCACAACATCCATATGCTTATAAATTTGCTGTAGCTCCTTATTTACTAGTTCCTTCCAGCCCTCCAGTGTTGGTAAGTCAGATCTGTTCCACTTTAAAATAATTAGTACATTAGAAGTTGGAGTAGAATTCGGCTTTCTGCTGAGTCTACCAGACTACTTGTAAGGCCCAGTAGTGCCACCACTGGATCCGGTTATATTGTGAGGACCAACACTTTAGATACAAAATAAAAGATTTGTGTCCAATATATCTCAAGTTTAGGATAAGACCAAACCATATGTATCCAAGAACCCAGGTGTCCACAACCCCACGTACAGTGTATTTCCCTGGTAGGAGTCATTTGGTTCAGATGTTCAGGTGTTCAGACGTTCAGACGGTCAGATAAGAATGATGTAAACATTTTACCTGGATCAGTTTATCTCTGGTTGCTATTGTAGAGTTCGACAACTGCCGCAGGACTTCTGTCCATTTACCGAGGTCAAGTTCACTGATATCCTGAGCCCATTTGTTATAGCAGTTGCGCCGTTGTTTTCCTCCTGGACTTGCAGAGTCTGATAGATAGTTGAAAGAGGTTTTAAAATTTCCTGCTTTTGTAGATTGGTTTGGATTGAAATCTGTGGGTTAAGGAATTGTGTCTGTGCCGCATGCCTGAGCTGTAAATATCGGAAATGACCAATGTGTTTGATAGGTTGCTTGCAATTGCTCAAGTGTTAGAAGTTGGTCTTCAGGGTATAAGTCTCTTACAAATTTAAGTCCAGCTTTTGCCCATAGATGATAGTCTGATATTTCTATAAAATGGGGAAGAGTCCAGTTGCACCACAGTGGAGCATGAGGTGAATGTGTCACTTGTTCCCTAAGGGGGAAAATCCTCTGGGCTGCCTTCCAGACTTTAATAGTTTTTTTTAGTTATTGATGGGTGTGCCTCCCTTCCCCTATATACAGTAATAGCACTCTCAAAGCTTCTCTAGATCCCAATAAAGTAGCTTCCAAGGTTACTGTCACATTTGAGCAATCGGACTCAAACCACCAATGGGCAGTAACTAGGACAGCCGCCAAATGATAGTAATAGATATTAGGCAGTGCAGGACCTCCTGCTTTTACTGAACTTTGTAGTATATTGATACTTATCCGTGAGGTTTTATTTGCCCATATAAATGATAAAGTCATTGAGTTGATCTGAGTGAAAAACTTTTTTTAGTGAGTCCTATGGCTGTGTTTCATAAGGCATATGGAAACTTTGGGACATATTTCATTTTCACCAAGTTGATTCTACCATACAATGATAAAGGGAGCGAGGTCTATTGTAAAAATTTACTTTTCATATTGTTTAGTATATGGTCTATATTAAGTATATTATACTGAGTAATGTCTTGTGTGACCTGTATTCCAAGATATGTAAATAGGTCTACCCATTTAAGTGGGGAATCTGGGGGTAGATGTTTGCTTCTTCATCTAATGCAAACAGGGTTGATTTACTCCAATTCACTCTAAGACCTGAATACTGTAATTGATTGTATTCAAGAGGTTAGTTAGGGAAAGACCTGGATTGTCCAGGTACATTATCATGTCATCAGCATATAGTAACAGTTTTTGTGATAAATTGCCCATGGTAAATCCACCTATAGTGCGTATTATTTCAGCTTATGGTTCTATAGCAAGACAAAACAAAAAAGGGGGACAGTGGGCAGCCTTGCCTAGTACCTCGTTTCAACTCAAATACAGAGGAGAGCATGTTGTTAGCCCTCATTTGCGCTGTAGGGGAACAATACAATGCTTGTATCGAGTGGAGGTACCGTGGGCTGAAACCAAATCTCTTCTGCGTCTGCCATAGAAAAGGCCAGTCGAAGGCTTTTTCCGCATCTAGTACCACTATAGCCCAGGTCCCAATGTTATCATGTTGTATTTGTTGGTGGGTAAAGAGCCTTCTTATATTTATATCTGTAGCCCTTGTGGGTATAAACCCAGTTTGGTCTGAGTGTACTAGTTCTATCATGTATGAGATTTGTCCGGTAGGCTGTCCGGGCCAGGTGTCTTGCCTGTAGGTGAAGATTTTACTGTCGCTTGCACTTCATCTAAAGTTATAGGTGCATCTAGTATACATTGGGTATCCTCAGACAAGTATGGTAACTGAACGGCTTCCAGGTATGCTGAGATTCAGCATCTGTTCGCTCAAGTTTAGAGAGATATAGATCCTGGTAAAACTATTTAAAAGTGTCTATTATTTGGCAAGGTTGTGTAATTAGGTCCCCATTCGTGTTCTTTATGAGAGGTATTGTGGCGACATTTCTTTCCTCTCTAAGCAACATAGCTAGAAGTTTGCCTGCTTTGTCCCCCATTCCGAAAAGTCTGTATGCCTATCTCTGTAAATACGCTTGCGCTTGTTCTATAGTGGCTAGTGTAAGAAGTCGTGTAGCTTGTAGCCATTCATTTCTGTTCCTTTCTGTAGGGTCTGCTAGGTATATCTGCTCTTTCTCGGAGATTTCCTTTTCAAGTGATTCAATATTATTAGCTAGGGATTTTTTGGCCTGACTAATTCCCGAGATATAAGTCCCCCTCTCGGTTGCTTTAAAAGCATTCCAAAGATGTGCTGTTTCGGGGTTAATATTCCAGTATTGCATGAGTGTTGGGTGAGCTATGGATTCCACTGTTGTATTTCCAATCCTGTGAGAAGGGAGCCTCCAGATCCTGTCAGGTGGGTCTGGGTGTAAAGTAAGTGTTAATGCTAGTGAATAGTGATCTGAAATACCTCTTGGTAAATAGTCTACCATCTGGATTAGTGGAAGGGTCTTGGGGGAAGCAAGGGCCAAGTCTATGCGAAAGTGAGATTTATATGTTGGAGAGTAACGTGAAACTCCTTCTTAAGTGGGTGTTTCCACCTCCATGACTCTGTTACTACTAGCCCGGTTGTTTAAGGGGAGTTTACTATAATGAGTTCCTGTAGTCGTATATAAAGGTGGGTGCAGAACTTCATTAAAATCTTTGAATAGTACAAGTGGAGAAGGAACTAATTCAGTCAGTAATGTGGAAATGTGATTCAAAATTTGAGCATCAGCTGCTGGAGGAATATATATGAGGTAATAGTAATCAGAAGGCCATTCACTTGAGCCTGAACTATTACATATCTCCCGTTTGGGTCTTACTTGATCTGTACCACCTGGAAACTCACATTCTTATGTACTAAAATTGCAACCCCCCTCGAATATTTTGAGCAGATGGCTTGGAAAGTCTTTTTTATGGCCGTTTAAGTGCCATAATCTTTTGTTTCTTGAAGGAGTAAAATGTCTGGTTTGTGTTTCTTTATAAAATTGAATACTAATGTGCATTTAAGTTTAGTATGTAGCCCTATTACATTCTAGCTAATGATCTTTAATCCTGCCATATGTGTATTTGAGGACTTATTTGAGGAAGCCGCTCAATTTCCAGCCCCTTCCCTCAGGATTGCACATAGTATGCATTGAATGCGTAGGAAATGAAAAAAAAGAATAGTGGATAGAAAAAAACAAGAAAAATTAGAGAAGTGATTGGTACAACCATATACAAATGCTTTCAATGTTGCAACAGTGCTGCAAATATCAAGTACAGTTTAGTGTATTCTTGCCTCTCACCCAAACTCCCCCATCCTTGACTCCTCCAAAACACGAAGAGTCCCTGTTCCCTAAACTGGAACATTAACTAAATTAAAGGAACAGTAACACCAAAAAATGTAAGTGTTTTAAAGTAATGAAAATATCATGTAGTGTTACCCTGAACTGGTAAAACTGATGTGTTTGCTTCAGAAACACTACTATAGTTCGTATAAACAAGCTGCTGTGTAGCAATGGCGGAAATTGAAAAACGGCTATATGGCACAGGTTAACTAATGGATAACAGATAACACCATTAGACAGACAGAGCTTATCTGCTATCTGTTGTGTAACTTGAGCCTTTTCTCCTTTGAATGGCTGCCCCCATTGTTACACAGCAGCTTATTTATATAAACAATAGTAGTGTTTCTGAAGCAAACACACCAGTTTTACCAGTGCAGAGCAACACTGCATTATATTTTCATTACTTTAAAACACTTTTATTTTTTGACGTTACTGTTCCTTTAAGTAGGGAGGCACACTGTAACTACCTAGGGACCTTACTACAAAGTTCTGGGAGAATTTAACTAGAGCCAAAAGTATATATTACCTATCTTCAGAATATGTTTGTGTCCTCCTGTTTTGCAGCCAGGTTTAGTATTGTTCATAACTGAAGGTGTTGTTGTGTTAATGATTTCCAAGCCAGTGGCCAGCTTCTTCCCAGGTTTGTTGGCCATCTATCACACGGAGCTGCTCGGATATAGCATGCTGTACTTTATGCCTTTATACCTGAGCTTTCTCTTGACATACTGGAAGGTGTGCCATTGTTGCTGCCCTTCTGCTGTGAAATCAGGATAGAATTCTATTGTAGCATTGAAGTATTTGACCTCCCCTTTCTTATGAGCTACTAGTAGAATGGCATCTCTATCTCGATAGTTTAGGAGACGTAAAATAAACGCCGGGTGTAGCCCCAGGTACTTGCCGTGTAAGGATTCTCAGGGCCTGTTCCACGGTATACGTCACAGAGAAGGTTACAGGTGCAAACAGTTCCTTCAGGAGATTCTCAATAAAGTCTGTCGGGTTTAGGCCCTCAGCCCCTTCTGACAGACCTAGAATGTGCACATTGTTTCTCCTTGTTCGGTTTTTAGCATCCTCTGGTCTTTGGGTAAGTAGTTTGACTTGCCGCTGTAAGTCAGCTATTGCAGGCTGCTACTGATGTATAGAGTCCTCTGCCAGTCGGCCCCTGATCTTTTCCATGTCAGCCCGAAAGAGTGAGATTTCCATCTGTATCTCTATCTGGAGATCATCCATTTTTGCTGAAATTGCTGTCTGGGATTCTCGAATGGCTTCTAGGAGCATATTGGATTCTGGTGAAACATCTGCTACAAAGGCATTGCGTTGTTGTTCTACCAAGATGGCGTCTTGTCTGCCTTTATGCTGGTGCTTTAAAGCCATTTGGAAGGGCCATTTCTGTCTGGTTTGGCTTTGGTCAGTCCTATATTCACTGTACCTGCTTTCCCCAAAGTGTGGTGGGTAAATGGCAGCTGATAATTGCGATGGGTAAATGTTTAGGATGGGAACCCTACGGAGCTCTCACTGCTGGAAAGTTCATGTAGGAGAGACTCATATCATTCAGTAAATAGATCCCAATAGAAACATGTGACTCTATAATAACCAGTCATTCCCACTGCTGGAAAGTTCATGTAGGAGACTCATATCATTCAGTAAATAGATCCCAATAGAAACATGTGACTCTATAATAACCAGTCATTCCCACTGCTGGAAAGTTCATGTAGGAGAGACTCATATCATTCAGTAAATAGATCCCAATAGAAACATATGACTCTATAATAACCAGTCATTCCCACTGCTGGAAAGTTCATGTAGGAGAGACTCATATCATTCAGTAAATAGATCCCAATAGAAACATGTGACTCTATAATAACCAGTCATTCCCACTGCTGGAAAGTTCATGTAGGAGACTCATATCATTCAGTAAATAGATCCCTATAGAAACATGTGACTCTATGGAAAGTTCATGTAGGAGAGACTCATATCATTCAGTAAATAGATCCCAATAGAAACATGTGACTCTATGGAAAGTTCATGTAGGAGACTAGATTGGAGAGGACCTGGGTGGGAAGCCTTAATGGAAAGTGTGTCTTGGAGTAGGGGGTCATTGTAATTCAAAATAATCCATTCATATTTCAGATTAATTGCAGAACATATTTTGTTACTCATGGGGGCAAATTTACTTTACTCGAGTGAAGGAATAGACCTTCGAGTACGACTTCGAATCGAACGATTCGAACTAAAATATTCGACCATTTGATAATCAAAGTACTGTCTCTTTAAAAAAAACTTTGACCCCCTACTTTGCCACCTAAAACCTACCGAGGTGCAATGTTAGCCTATGGGGAAGGTCCCCATAGGCTTCCTAGCAATTTTTTGGTCGAAGAAAAATCATTCGCTCGATGGATTAAAATCCTTTGAATCGAACGATTCGAAGGATTTAACCGTTCGATCAAACGATTTTTCATTCGAACATTCGATCAAACTATTTGCGGTAAATCCTTTGTCTTCGATATTTGAAGGATTTACATTCGGCAGTCGAATATCGAAGGTTAATTAACCCTCGATATTCGACCATATGTAAATCTGCCCCTAGGACTGGCTACTTTTCTGGGGACAGTTGCCCGGTCTCCTTTATAAAAAAGCCCCTATAATAAGTATAATTTCCCCAGATATAAAGTGCTGACATCTCTTCACAAGAAAGACAAGGGGGACACACCCTAAATATTAAATCTTTTATTAACTGACAACAGAGGATCCAAATGTAGTTTAATATTATTACCTGACACATAACTGTATGAGTATTGTGCCTGTAATGTATATGGTGCTATATATAGTGATGTATAGAGATGTAGTACAACTATATATGTGTATAAATGGTTTAGGGAGAAATTCTATACATGTAATTCCCATCTGACACAAGAACTGACAATTCCAGGACAACCTAAGGGCAAAACCAGTGCAACTATCGCATATGTGTAATTATCTGGCAAAACAAGTGTCAACAATGGCACCTAAATAGAAATCCAAGTTATAATGACTGGTCTATGTATATATGGCAGAGAAATGCTGAGCAACAAGTTTCTCCTTTCCTTGGAGCCCCAAGCTGGGATGTCCTGAGGGCAGTGTTAAAGCTGTAAGTGAAGATCTTAATAATAATCATGTTTTTCCTCTTGATCATTCCAGACGCTCTAATGTACTTCTTGTTGGCAAACACAGGCGCCATTTCTCTGCAACAACAACCTTAACAATCTCTCCTCATAGTTCATTGTTCCCTCCCTCTAACCAGTTTAGTTGCACTATGGGGTAAATTTATCAAAGAGTGAAATTCCGCAGCTCTTAATTCATTTCTATGGGATTTTGAAAGGCGTATTTATCAATGGGTGAAAGTGAAAGTTCACCCTTTGATAAATACGCTTTAATAAATCCCATAGAAATGAATGGAGAGTGACGGAATTTCACTCTAGTGGCGGAACTTCACTATTAACTTCACTCTTTGATAAATATACCCCATAGTCTCTGCACTCTCTCCAGCTCATTTATATCCCTCTTAAGAACTTGCACCCCTGCCGTTCATATTTGGGATGTTGAAATAGAAGCTCTAAGTAAATTTTTAGGAATGTGACCAAAACCCCTATCTTTAGAAAAACATTGCAGTTTGAATTAAGTCAGCATATTTATCCATTTCTGATTTGGTAGAATAAGTATTTTCCATTAAATATGCTGTTGGCTGTTTCGGGGTGGACGGTTTGAATGGATGTACCCAGTATAAAATGAAGTAAATATGCTGATTTCTGTACAACTGTTGTCCCAGTCACCCCCTGGCAAAGAAAGATTTGCTGTCCTTCAGTATTTATTATCATCCAGTGGTACAGGCCAAACTTGCACCAAATCCAGTTACACAAGATGCAAATCCATGGAATGTTTTCTACTCTGCGAATGAGATTCTACAGGAAACTCCAGTGAATTCCTGTAACGACAAAAATGTTTCTGTTCAGGAGAAAATGCTCAAAACTAATTATAAATAAAAGGGCAAATACTTTTCACTGAAACAAATCTTTTTATTTTCAGAAAATATGTTAAAAAGTCTTTGAAAATATTTAATTGGAATAAAAGGGGAAGGAGGAGATATTTCATATTAAAATTTGATAAATATGCCCGTATCTTCCCGTATGCCTGAGCAGGGGTGCCCAAAAGGTACATGGGAATCTACCAGTAGACTTTTATCTGGTGATCAGTAGAGTCTCTCTCAAGAGACAGACAACAAACAGTTTGTCTATTACATTAAGGTGACATAAGAAATCAGGGTCGGACTGGGCCGGCAGGACACCGGGAAAAAAAGTGGTGGGTCTGACCCACTCCCCTAATCTGGTGAGCCCCAAAACCAAAATAGTGTGGCACAGTGCACCCCAGTGTTATCGCATGTGTGGTGCATGCTGGTGGTCTTCACACTGGCATTTACACATGCAGGGTGCGCTCGCCGGTGTGTACAAGGGGGCCCCCAGAAGTTTGGAACCCCATGGGCCCCCCGTGCTCCAGTCTGACCCTGTATGAGATAGATGTTTAAATATAACAATATACATTTTCTCATAAATCAATATTTAAGTGAGTGCTAACAATGCTTTTTTGGATGTAGATAATATTGGGACAACATCACTAAAAGTAGATCTCACATTAGTAAAGTATGGGCCCTCCTACTCTAGAGTTCCAAGTATCTCAGGGACATCGATTTTCTTTCTTGCACCTCGGTTCCAGTTCTTCCCATTGGGTGGCATGGCTGAGGGATATATGTTTATTTGTGAATATAGGACAGAAATGACTTGTCTGGGGTAGAAGAGTAGAGGGGACCTGGGTGGAAGGTCCCAGTGATGAGTAAGTTCAGAGTAGGAGGCCATTACAACATTGCAGTCACATGCGTAACATTGATGGTCCATTACATTCATTGATAATTGAACCCATTAGCAAAAAGCTTGCACTTATGATCCCCAACAGGTAAATAATAATTTGCTTAAGGGTTAGTGGGGCTTTTAACTAAAACAGGGCCGTAACTCACAGCAACCAATCAGCACTTAGCTTTGGTTTGTCTGCTGCAGGTAGAAAAATGGAAGCAAATTTATGATAGGCTGGTGTGGTCCCTGTTCTAAGGCAAAGTTCATTCTTCCTGAACAACCCCCTGTAAATATTACAGTCACCATCGGTCCACATGAGATAAATGGGAGTAAGAAAATCACACTTCATTGATCAATTAGCAGTAAAGATAAAAAATATATTAGGGCTAATTTATAACCACAACTGCAGTTGTAAAAGGGGCCATTTGAAATTGTGGCCAGATCCAAATCCCATTATCAGAAGTGATGTCATTGCAAGGCCCACCATCTAATGTGATGTCAGATGCATGGCCCACTACCTCATGTGATGTCATTATAAGGCCCCTGATGTGATGTCATTGCAAGACCCAACATCTGAAGTGATGTCACTGCAAGGCCCACAATCTAATGTGATGTCAGATACATGGCTCACCAGCTGATGTGATGCCATTGTAAGACCCACCATGTGATGTCACTGCACCACTTAATGTGATGTCAGTGCAAGATCCACCATCTTATTTGATGTTGTCAGTTCCAAATCCCATTACCAGAAATAATGCCATTGCAAGACCTACCTTCTGATGTGATGTCATTGCAAGGCCCAACATCTGAAGTGATGCCAATGCAAGACCCACAATCTAATGTGATGTGATGTCAGATGCATGGCCCACCACCTGATGTGATGTCACTGCAAGACCCACAACCTGATGAGATGTCACTGCATGACCCACCATCTGATGTGATGTTAGTGCACACAAGCAGACGCTCATCTGATGACATAGAATCCTTACTGTGTGTACACAAATTTAAGTGAGTGGAGAACCTGGAAAACATGGGGGGAATTAGGTATGATGAAGGTGTATGGGGGTTTGTGTCAGGGAGCCGGGAGCTCCCTCCAGGGAGGTAGTCAGGATCAAGGAGGAAGCCCTCTAGTGGGAGCAAGGCCGCGGTATCCGAAGGGTTAAGCAGAAACAGTAGTAGTGGTCACAGGCAGGAGTTAACGAGGGCAGGCAGATCAGATGCAAAAGTCCAGGCAGAGTTCAATAACACAGGCAGGTAACAGGAATCACAGACAGGGAGCAGGAATCAAGGCTGGGAGCAAGCAGGGCAGGAACCCAGGATGAGTAGTGATTTGAATCCTATTCTTGGGCGCCGTCACAGTGTTTTGGGCTCCCTTTTATGACTAGATCCCGGCACCAGTGATGACATCATCATGCAGCGACGCTGCAGCCATGTGTTCAGCATGGGCGCCGCCATCTTGGACCTTCACTTATTGCCGAGAATATAAACAGCGCCATCGGGTACTTCTGGCAGTCCTGACAGTACCCCCTCCCCCACGGCGGGCCACTGGACCACCAGGACAAGGCTTTTGGGGAAACTTAGCGTGGAAATCCCTCACAAGACGAGGAGCATGAACATCAGAGTGTCCTTCCCAGGAGCATTCTTCAGGGCCAAAGCCCTTCCACTTGATTAGGTACTGAAGAGAACCCCTGGAGATTCTGGAGTCAAGGATCTTTTCCACCTCATATTCTTGTAGACCATCCACAGAGATAGTAGGAGGGGGAGACTGGTCAACAGAAAAGCGGTTGGAGGTAGCGGGTTTCACCAAGGAGACATGAAACACGTTGGGGATTCGCATCTCAGGGGGAAGCTGAAGTCTGACAGCCACAGGATTGATAATCTCCAAGATGGGAAATGGACCCACAAACTTCAGACCCAATTTGGGAGATGGCACCTTCAGACGAATGTTTCGGGAAGAAAGCCAAACTTTATCACCAACCTTGAAGAGAGGAGAGGACCTACGTCTCCGATCAGCGATGGTCTTGTGCACAAGAGCACTCTTCTCCAAATTAGACTTGGTTGCAGCCCAAATAGCGGACATATGGGCCGCATGTTTATCAGCGGCTGGGACATCAGACAAAACAAAGTCTTGCGGAAAGGCTTGGGGATGTTGGCCATACACAGACATGAATGGAGATCTTCCAGTGGATGAATCCACGGGAGAAGGTCAGACCAATCATCTTGGCAGAGGGAGACATGATTTCTCAGAAATTGTTCTAAGGCTTGATTCACTCGCTCCGCTGCCCCATTCGTTTGGGGATGATAGGCAGAGGAGAACTGGAGAGCAATACCCATGACCTTGCATAAGGAACGCCAAAATTTCACTGTGAATTGGGAACCTTTGTCAGAGACAATCTCCGCCGGGAAGCCATACAGGCGGAAAATTAATTGAATAAACAACTGCGACAACTCCACTGCAGATGGAAGCTTCTGTAAAGGGATGAAGTGGGCCATCTTGCTAAAACGATCTATGACGACCCAGATCACGGTGTTCCCACTGAAGGGAGGAAGTTCGACTATGAAGTCCATTGCCAAATGCGTCCAAGGATGAGAGGGGACAGGCAATGGCTGTAGTAACCCGCTAGGGCGAGAATGGCTAGGCTTGGAAGTGGCACAAACAGTACTAGCAGCAACAAAGTCTTTGACATCTTTACGAATAGTCGGCCACCAGACTAGACGCCGTAAAAGTTCTAGAGTCTTAGCAGGACCAGGATGTCCCGCTTGCTTGGAACTATGATCAGCAAATTGAGGGTACAAAGAAGCGATGATCTTGACAGGAGGAATAATTGGCTCTTGTCTTTCAGGAGTACGATCCACCGGAGTGAAACTTCGAGACAGAGCATCGGCTTTCCGATTCTTGGAGCCAGGGCGATAAGTCAAGACAAAGTTAAATCGAGAGAAGAAGAGAGCCCACCTTGCTTGTCTGGGATTCAGCCTCTTGAGAGATTGAATTCAAGATTCTTATGATCTGTGTAGATCGTGACTGGGATCGAGGAACCTTCGAGGAGGTGACGCCATTCTTCTAAGGCAAGCTTGACAGCCATGAGTTCTCGATTTCCTACATCATAATTTTGTTCGGCAGGAGAGAACTTCTTAGAGAAATACGCACATGGGTGCAACTTTCCATCAGAGGAATGTCTTTGGGACAGGATAGCTCCAGCTCCAACTTCAGAAGCATCCACCTCGATGAAGAAAGGTAACTCCATATCAGGATGGTGGAGAACCGAAGCAGAAGTGAAGGCATCCTTCAAGGATTGAAAAGCTTCAATAGCAGGCGGGGGCCATGAGCTGGGCTTACCCCCTTTTCGGATGAGGGCCAGGATAGGAGCAATACGAGAAGAGAACCCCTTAATGAATTGCTGGTAGTAATTGGCAAAACCAATGAATCTCTGGATTGCCTTGGTGCTCAGCGGTAGGGGACACTCTTGGATTGCAGACACTTTCACCGGATCCATCTCGAAACCCTTTGGGGGAGATGATATAGCCCAGAAAAGGAATGGACACTTCAAACACGCATTTCTCCAACTTGGCAAAGAGAGAGTTCTTCCTCAAACGAGAGAGTACTTCCTTCACCTGGGAGAGATGGCTTGCTAGGTCCTTGGAGAAAATCAGGATGTCATCAAGGTACACAACCACAAACTTTCCCAAGAGATCCCGGAAAATGTCGTTCACAAATTCTTGGAAGACAGCAGGGGCATTGCAGAGACCAAAGGGCATCACGAGGTATTCGTAGTGCCCATCACGAGTGTTGAATGCTGTCTTCCATTCGTCACCTTCACGGATGCGAATGAGGTTATACGCCCCACGGAGATCCAACTTAGTGAAGATTTTAGCCCCCTTCAGTTGATCCAAAAGTTCTGCAATCAGAGGCAAAGGATACCGGTTCTTAACGGTGATTTTATTAAGACCCCGGTAGTCAATACAAGGACGTAGGCCTCCATCCGTCTTCTCCACGAAGAAGAATCCAGCCCCTGCAGGGGAAGTAGAAGGGGAATAAACCCCTGCTAGAGATTTTCTTGGATATATTCTTTCATGGCAGTTGTCTCTGCTGGAGAGAGAGGATAAGTGCGACCTCTAGGGGGCATGGTTCCAGGCAGGAGATCAACTGGGCAATCGTAGTGACAATGAGGAGAGAGAAATTCTGCAGACTTTTTACAGAAGACATCAGAGAATTCCTTGTAGAAGGAGGGAAGCGTCTTCAAATCTGACGTAGAAATATTTACCCTCTGGATGGGTTCAGCAGAAAGGCAGTGCTGTTGGCAGTATGGACTCCAACGGGAAACCTGCTACGAGGACCAATCAATGATAGGGTTATGCAGGCGTAACCAGGGAAGCCCCAAGACGACAGGAACAGGACAGGAAATAATCAGGAACGATAACTTTTCTTTGTGTAAAGTCCCAACCTGCATAGGCAATTCCCCAGTCGTCATGGAAATAAACTCAGATTCAAGGGGTCTGCCACAATGGCGGTTACTCGAAGAGGAGGAGTCAATGGAAACAATGGAACATTCATATACTTAGCAAAGAGAGCGTCCATGAAATTTCCGGCAGCACCAGAGTCAATGAATGCTGAGCCAACAATGGTCTCAGTGGCCAGACGGATCTGTAAAGGCAGAAGAAACCTGTGAGAGTTCTCTTTACATTTGGGAACAACATCCCTCACATGAGACTTTCCCGGGTCACCTTCAAGAGGGGAACTCTGAGGCTTTACAGGAATAACACCCCTCACACAAGTCTTTCCAGGGTTACCTTGAAGAGGGGAACTCGGAGGCTTCACAGGACAAGAGTTGGCAAAGTGGGATTGACCACCACAATAGAGACAAAGTCCAGCCGTACGTCTCTGGAGTTTCTCCTGTTCAGAGAGACAAACTCTTCCGACTTGCATAGGTTCCTCCGGAGGAATAACAGAAGGCTGCTGAGGGGTAGAAGGTAACAGCGGTCTTTGGAAGCGAGGAGCCAACATGGGTTGAAATTTCTTGACTCGATCCCTATCAGCCTGATGTTCTCTCTGACGGGTGTCCACCTTGACAGACAAGGCAATGAGGTCTTCAACCTGCGTGGGTAATTCACGGGAGACCAGGTCATCTTTGAGGCGGATAGAGAGTCTATTGTAGAAGGCAGCATGAGAGGCATCATTTTTCCAACAAGTCTCTGCAGCGAGAGTACGGAAATCAATGGCATATTCCGCTACACTGCGATTCCCTCGGCGGATCTGGAACAGACGAGAAGCAGCGGTCGCCACCCGACCGGGAGCTTCGAACACCATCCGGAATTCTTGAAGGAAGGCTTTGGAATCATCTAATAAGGAGATTCTTTTTCCCAATGCGGAGATGCCCATTCAAGCGCTTTCCCTGCCAGACGAGTGATCAGGAAACCAACCTTAGCTCGATCAGAGACAAATTCTGCCGGTTGCAGGGCGAACCGGATCTGGTACTTATTCACAAAACCACGACAGGCTTGAGGGTCGCCACTGTAGAGAGGCAGTGCAGGAATACGTGGACCAGAAGTGGAGGACTGTGTAGCCATGTCGGCAGCAACTGGTGTGGGTGTTGTCGGCGTTGGAATAGTCGGCGTCAGCATGGATAACTTTTCCAAAATCGCCTCCAGCGTGTGTCCGACAAAATTTTGCCAAGCTTCGTACGCCTCCATGCGAGTATGCAGACCTCGAAAGGCCCTGCCGAAATCTGGCTGCGCTTCCTCAGTGGGATCCATGGCCCAAGAATAATGTCAGGGAGCCGGGAGCTCCCTCCAGGGAGGTAGTCAGGATCAAGGAGGAAGCCCTCTAGTGGGAGCAAGGTCGCGGTATCTGAAGGGTTAAGCAGAAACAGTAGTAGTGGTCACAGGCAGGAGTTAACGAGGGCAGGCAGATCAGATGCAAAAGTCCAAAGTCCAGGCAAAGTTCAATAACACAGGCAGGTAACAGGAATCACAGACAGGGAGCAGGAATCAAGGCTGGGAGCAAGCAGGGCAGGAACCCAGGATCAGTAGTGGTTTGAATCCTATTCTTGGGTGCCGTCACAGTGTTTTGGCCGCCATTTTATGACAAGATAATGGCACCAGTGATGACATCATCATGCAGCGACGCTGCAGCCATGTGTTCAGCATGGGAGCCGCCATCTTGGATCTTCATTGACTGCCGAGAATGTAAACAGCGCCGTCGGGTACTTCTGGCAGTCCTGACAGTTTGGAGATCCAAAACTGGGTAACTCCATGGTCTGCTGACTTCAGAATTGCCCCCAGTAAATAACACACTAACAACATGTAACCCTTTTCGACCCTTTGTTGGTGTTACTCTCCACGCGTGTTGTGTGACTAGCAGCCCCCTTGGATGCTCAGATAGGAATCTCCTGCTGGTTGTTCCTCCAGTCTGGATTCCTCTCACACTCTCTGTCTCTCCAGGCACAGTATGTGGCTTCCCTGTGCCAGTCTGATCCAAATGTCTGATTTTGGTGGAGCCTCTCAGCTCTCTGGTCTCTTTCTCTGTCCACCATGTGGTTCTCTATGTCAGGCTTTCTTCTGGCACTGGTTGCTATTCAGCGCGCGTGTTCCACTGCAGAATGCAAAACTCCAGACCTTCTCACACCAAGGGGCAAATTCACTAAGCGCCGAAGCGCCGAACAGTAGCGTTACTTCGCTAGCGTTTGGCATTTTCGTTACTGCGCAAATTCACTAACGAACGCTGGCGTAGTTTCGCTAGTGTTACTTCGCACCCTTATGCCTGGCGAAGTTTCGCTAGCGACGTAACTACGCAAATTCACTAACGCGCGCAGTGTACTGAACGCGTCCCAAAAAACGCTGGCGTGTTTTCTACATTATGGGTGATAGGCTGAAAAAGATCGAAATTTTTTTTGGGGCTCCCCTCCTTCCCCCCTACATTTCCTGACTCATGGGCACATGTGGGCACATGTGTAGGGCAAAATAACATTTTTATTTGCTGATTTGAAGCTTTTCTAGGCATTTGTAGTGCTGATACGTGTTCCTCCATTGAAATTCGAATTTGGCGCCGTATGCAAATTAGCCTTCGCTAGCGTAACTTAGCTTTACTTAGCGAATCAACGCTAGCGCAACTTCGCAACCTTACTCTACCCCTGAGCGCAACTTCGGATTTTAGTGAATTTGCGAAGAGCTGGCGAAACTACGCCTGGCGAAGTGTGGCGAAGTGCGGCGAAGTTACGCCTGGCGCAACTACGAATCTTAATGAACTTGCCCCCAAGTCACATCCAATTGCCGGATTATGGATTTGGAAGTTATCACTTATTATAATATATTTAGGGTATTGAAGTAACACAGCACCTCTGTTCTGCAACGCGTTTTGCCACTCTGGGGCTTTTTCAAGCAGTTTAAGGAACAGGAAGTTGGCATCCTCCCCATATAAATATATATACACCCCTGCTCTTAAAGGGGACATACAAATATACCTAAATATCCAATAGTTCACTTTATATAGGAGATTTCTTCAAAAAATATAAATAAGAAGAACATTCAAATACATCATAAAAATGGTGCTTAATTAAATTTGCTATGCAGCCCTTACGGCTGAGAGTACATAGATTAAATATCTATTCTTATTCTTTACATCTCAACATCTTATCCCTATCCCCCCCTCTTTAATTTAGGTACCCCATCTATAGCCATAAAGCTCAAAGATTGCCCCATGTGCAGATATATCAATATTTTATGGAGACATTTTGTGCATTCAGATCCCAAATTATATTCTCCCCTATCAACAAAACAGATTTATATATCATTGTGTTGGTTCTTCTCCATTAGGATGAAGTGCATTGTTCTCCTTCTGGTTTGCTTCTCTATCGATTGGGTTCACTCCAACCCCACAAAAAAAGGTAGGACAATCCTCTTGGTTTCACATTAGGTTCTCATTTTTACTTTCATAGCTCTATGCAGAAGTTATTCCATGCAGATACTTTCCTGCACCCTAATGTGGATATAATAAAGTAGGATATAATGTAGTGTCAGTACAAAAAAGTATCAGCCCATGGCTTTGCATTGTCCTAGAAGGAACATCACTAATTAGTTTCAGCAATTAATCTTGCAAGGGGATGAGATGCCAAGCAAATCTCCATTAATAGAACCAAGTACTCCACTGAAAGAGCTATTGATGGAATTAAGGGCAACCACATGTTTAGACACCCATCTACCAGCACTGGCAGTGACAATCCTGCTTGTTAGTCACCTAAACTGTCCTTATAGAGAAGCCATCTTTACTATTAGATTCTCCACCAGTGTCGAGAAGATCCTGAAAGCAAGCCCATCATACGTTAGACCAGCACCTCTGAAACACCAGTAAAGAACATTTTGTAATCAATAATGATGTTTTGTTGGCAGTTAATGTTGCAAAATTTGGAGAAGCCTCACAGAGCTCAGATTACAGACCTGAGTACAATGCTGCTGCTGCTATCGATGGTGATAGAGACTCAAATATGATGGTGGGTTCATGCTCCCTTACTGGTAACGACAAGCCATCTTGGTGGCAGTTGAATCTAAAGCACAGGTACAAAGTGGAGAAGGTGGTGATAGTGAACAGAGGAGACTGCTGCAGTGAGCGCCTTTTGGGAGCCGAGATCCGTGTTGGATTCACAGCCAATCTGAAGAACCCACTGTGAGTCTCAACTCTTTGAGCTTATGTTTGTGCCTAATTGTCCAGGGACCAACTCTGTGCCTGATATGTAAAGGCACCACAATGTACAATGATCAGCCATAAATATGATTAAACCTTCTGTTATTGTCTTTTCTCTCAGATGTGGCACCGTAACTGATGTCTCTGAAGAAACCATCACTCTGTCCTGTCACGGGATGGTGGGTCAGTACGTCACTGTGTCTATTCCTGAACGTGAGGAATATCTCCAGCTCTGTGAAGTGGAGGTCTATGGGAACAAATACAGCCCTGTTGTACCAGTCCATAAGGAATCGGAGGAATCTGAGGAAGATGTACTGCAAGACATAGGCAATTTATATAATCATTAAAGAACACCTTGGTTTATTAATCTTCTGAATCTGCAGTGAAACAATAAATATAAATTCTGGTTCAGATTGTGTGCTTTGCATGATTGTGATACATACAGTTCTAGTCTAGGTCTAGTATAGATCTAATAAGGGTACCTGGCTGCTTAATTGGGAATTATTTAATGGGCCTACCCACGACCAAGTCCCCGATTCTGCCTTGAGACTTGGGGATTTATAGATCCTCACCTGTATGTCCCTATAAATACTCACACTATGAAGCAAACTTTGGCCCCTGGAAGAGCCTGGTTGGATCATCTAATGGGTTGCAAAAGTGGCCAAACATCTACTCATTTGGTGACATTGTCAAACAAGTGGATCTTTAAAGGACAAATATAACATATTTCTTTGCCCCAATTGGAGGTGCTGCCTAACGAGGGGAAACAATAGTATTTTCTGAAAGAATTTGCCCACAATCGAGTGCTCTACCCCCGGCACTGGGAGGGCAGGGAACACCGCATTTTACACCATTTTTCTGCCGTCAATTGTATTTGCACAAACACTCCATCTCTACCTCAGATTCCACCCAAAATACACCCACTATTTGGTAATGCTACACTTAACTGGGGTTCAACAACTTCATCCCACCTGGCTCTGGTTCATTGGGCAGCTATGGATCAGTGTTACAAAGGCAACTTATTGGTTAAGAAAGTATGTATATTTTTATTTGTATACAGGCAAATCATTCAAAAACTATAAAAAAATAAATAATGAAGACCAGTTGAAAAGTTGCTTAGAACAGCCCATTCTATAACATACTAAGAGTTAACATAAAGGTGAATCACCCTTTAATGGGGCTGGTGAAGATTCAGTCTCCCAGCAGACGCCATTGTCTTTTATTCCCATGAATGTCTTGTCTCCAGAGCTTACTATGAACAGCACGGCTGTAAGTTCACCTCCGTCATTCCCACCAACGTCTTCGGCCCACACGATAATTTCAATATTGACGATGGGCACGTCCTGCCGGGGCTCATCCACAAAGTCTACTCGGCCAAGCGTGAGTTTTTGCACAACTTGCTCAGTATCAGACGCACAACCCACCATGAGAGATTTATAGTTGTACTTAGAATTCTACTCAATTACAGGCTTGGAAACATTAAGTTGCACAGGGCTTTCTACTGCAGCCTCCCTGCACATTTGTATGGAGTCTGCATATTCTTGTGTGTGTAGGGGAAGAAGCAGTCGGGTTACAGGTCTGCATGGAGTATTATTGGCTTCACTGGGGCCGACTTGGATCATCTAAACCATTCCTGCCACTAAATAATGATTTTATATATATGATTTCTCTATATATACTGAGTGAACCACATCAATAGGTCACATTTATGTGCGTATTTGGGTTTAGTTATAGTGGGAGCTACCTTATATATGTCTTTGGTAAGAGCAATATGTTACTCATGTAGTACAACAGATAGTAGAAATGATGGGGATACACTGGATTCAGATGTAAGTACTGAGCAGCTCAGGTAGATCCATTCCTTGCTCAGTCAGACAGGGTTTTGTTCCACTCTAGGACTAACAATGGCTTCTTGTGGTTTCAGAGAATGGCACTGCTCTCTCTATCTGGGGCACGGGGCAACCACGGAGACAGTTCATCTATTCACTGGTAAGGGACAGGAGTATTGGATATCCAAGGGCAGAGCTGGGCTTAACCAAAAATAGAAATGTGCAATGTCTTCACCTCAGCTAGAGACTGCTGTACACAGATGGCCAGAGACAGTCTAACTCCTCACCAGTCTCACACAGAAATCTGTTTGTGTGTCTGTACCCAGGCCAACCCCATGTCTGCTGGTGCCACACACAACACTGAGCAGAGGTTCTGACTCTGACTGTAGCTTTAAGGGTTGGGTTGGTTGCGCTTCAGCCCCTACATCTAACTGTGTGTGTTTCTATCCTAGGATCTTGCAAGGCTTTTCATTTGGGTGCTGAGGGAGTACAATGAGGTTGACCCCATTATTCTTTCTGGTAAGAAGTGCTACCTGTACCCCAGATACTTACCTGTTAGTTCTCTTTGTATATTCACACTTACTGTTCTGGATAAGACAATTTCCCCTCCATGGGCCAAATCTATTCCTATTTCATATAAACCATGGTTTACTCTTTATAACATTGAAAATACACTTATTGCTACTTTAAGTAAACTTAGGGGCTGTTCCTGCTGAATTGTGCTTAGTACAGGGAATATCTATGCTGCCATAGTTTTATGGGATCTCTCTGTACAGACTATTGTGCTTAGTACAGAGGACAGTTGTAGAATATGTGAGCATAGATTATTATGGGTGTAGTTTGGGGATGAAGGTGCTGCTATACCTGTATATGACATACCTGTCAGCCCATTGGCTTCTCAGAAGGAGTTGGAGCAGTAGAGGAAGGGAGGGCTATGGATAGAGACAAGCCTTAGAGATAATGGCAGCAAAGAAAAGCTGAAAGTGCAGATGAGCTAATAATATATATATATATATATATATATATATATATATATATATATATATATATATATATATATATATATATATATTATAGGGGGAGCTAATAAGTGTGAAGCATAAGTCGGAGATCATTGTACTGAAGCTCATTTGGGTTCATGTGCTGATCTGTGACTTGTTCTGTTCCAGTTGGAGAGGAGGATGAGGTGTCCATCAAGGAAGCAGCCGAGAGCATCGTAGCAGCCATGGAGTTTAAGGGAGAGCTGATTGTATCCTTGGGCTGAGTATTTATACGTCTAATAGATACACACAAGCACATGCTCTGTGTCTGTACTCACACTCACTAATACACACTCACTCACCAGCAGTGCCCATGCATGTTAGGGAATGAAGGGGTTAACCCACCCTACTAAGTGGCTATGGGAATTTAACCCTCACTTACCCAGAGACAAAGCTCTGAATCTGGACCCAAATGAAAGGGACAGGTGATAAGCCCTGCCCACTTACCCACAATCCAATAGGAGATTAAATTCACTTCCCCTGGGGGCAGTTCCTGAGCATGAGACAGAGAGGAGAGTACGAGCAAGAAGTACAGAGAATCAGAGCACTGGACCTGGCTAATTACTGGGCCCCTAATGGATTCACTTTCTCTCCAGGAGGATTTTCCTGCCTGACCATGGGGAAGAGAACAGCCCAGGGGTTTAGGGAAGAGGTTTGAGTACTTGGGGGAGGTCCATTTCACAGGGAGCGGTTCCTGATTGACCATGGGGAAGAGAACACCTCACTGTTGGAAGTCTACTAGACTACAATATGTTTTACCCTTAACTGCCCCGACCTCAGTTCGACAGCACAAAGTCTGATGGGCAGTTCAAGAAGACTGCGAGTAACCACAAGCTCAGGAAATACCTGCCGGACTTTCAGTTCACCCCCTTCAATAAAGGTAAGAGAGGCGAGTGGTACAGCCCAGCAACATTGTGACCATAACCAGTACTAGTGATGTGTGTGTTACACCAGTGCGACACATTAAAGGGGCAGTACACACGTATACAGTCCTTCTTCCCATATGAACAACACAAACAGAACTATCCTGCTCGTGGTACCCGGGGGTGCAAGTGTGATATTAGACTGCTCCATTCAGTTCTACCAGTGCAGTCTGCAGCTTCCCATGAGCCACCCATCAGACTGGTACATTATATATATTGTATCTATAGAGATAGTACAGTACATTATATATATATATTGTATCTATAGAAATAGTACAGTACATTATATATATATATAGTATCTATAGAAATAGTACAGTACATTATATATATATATATATAGTATCTATAGAAATCCAGGCAATGTGTGTGTGCAGGTTGGTACCAATGTTCCTGATTAAAATTGTCTCATTTGGAAGTAAATCTTTTGTTTCTGTTTCTCTCTCAGGATTTGGAGCAGTTGCCCTTTGTCTGTATGTGCTACAGGTTTATTAGCCAGTGGCAGTTTCAGGGTCTCTACCTACTTGTGACTGTGCTGTGTTCCTCTACATGGCAACCAAATGGCAACTAATTCACCAAGCTCTGTGCCCAGGGGAGGGGGGCATGTGGGGCTGTGGGCTCCTCCTGGCTCATTCTGCACCCCCGGGGGTCACATTCACATCAATATTAACTGCTCCCTGTGTTCACATTGGATACTGACAGTCACATGCCCCTGCCCAGGATTTTTGCTTATTGCCCTACTAAAGCCTGGGAGCCCATGTGTTGCGCTTTATTTGTAGAATAGAAACATTTAGTGCAGCCAATGAGGATAAAGGGGAGGAGACATTCAAGCTCCATCTGTGGTTACAGCACAATTCATGTCCAACACTGACTGAGCACTTGTAGCTCCACCTGGTGTAACAACTATAGATGGAGCTTGTACTTGTGGCCCATATACACTGATGTACAGAAGCAGCTTTGTCACCCCAACATCTCTATTGTAGCCCCCCAGGCTTTTTCCCTTCCCACAATCACACGTTCCATTGCTTTGCTTCTCCAGTTGCAGGTGGGGGTTCATGGGGCAGAGCTGGGGGGCTGCAGGAGCCAGAAGGTGAGGGTCCTATGGGTGGGGGGCCAGTGTTGGGCTAGGGTCCCGGCAGTAAGGCTAGTGACCTGGGCAGCCCCAAAGCCACCACAAGGTCAGTAGCCTAGTGACTCTTAGTGACTCTCACTCTGTGTGGGGTTCCAGGGGGTCCCCAAGAATTACAGTATAATAAAGTGAGACCCTCACTGCAGCCATAGAGCTAAGGCTAATCCAAAATGTGCAAAAAAGCTACAGAATTTATATACAGGTTAGTACCAATATTCCCAGCATTCCCTGTGACCCTCAGTATTACATGTACAGTAACTCCCAGCATTCCCTGTGACCCTCAGTATTACATGTACAGTAACTCCCAGTATTCCTTAAAGGAGAACTAACCTGTCTGTTTTAATGAGGATAATCCCCTCCCCCGTACCTTTCATAGAGGGTCACCAGTGGGGAAAGTGAGTTGCCTGGCACAGAGGCTCTGGGGGAGACACAGAGGAATGGGAGTGGCTTCCCTGGCTGGGGGGCCCCCTGACATCATGAATAATGGGCCCTGGGAAATAATAGTCAGCTTGTGCTGTGTCTGATACTGACTCCAGTCCAACTTGCATCCACTCCAGGCTTCTAGTAAGCCCTCAGCATACAATCCCACATTAGCTGCCTGTAGTACTGGGGCCACATTCATTAGAACAACTGTACAACTCCCATTAGTCCACATGCAGGGAGTTGCACATTCCTCAATCCTCCCATGGGCTTTGCTATAACATTTCTATGTGGCCCCTCATTGGCCCTGTCCCCTCCTCTAGCCATTCCTAGCCCTCATGTGTCTGTACATTATACAAGTGCTGCACTCTGCACATTTATTGCTCACCCATCTCAGGGACACATGGAGGCCCAGTTGGCCACTAGTGGCCGCTGCTTTTATTTCATGCCTGTGAATATTCAAGAAAGACGCCATTTTCTTGGAAAGGTGAATTTTATTTCTTTTTTCACAAATGACAAAATGAAAAGTAAAAGTGAGAGAAAAGGAAAAAGAAGAGAAATTTCTGTGTCTAGTTGTTTGTAGTCATGAAACAGAAATAAAAAGTAACCCTTCCTATTTATTTCCTCTTTATTTCCTCTATTTATTTCCTATTTGTTTCCTCTTTATTTATTTCCTATTTATTTCCTCTTTATTTATTTCCTATTTATTTCCTCTTTATTTATTTCCTATTTATTTCCTCTTCATTTATTTCCATTTTATTTTAAAAAAAGGGGACTGAATTTAGGGGATGCATTTAGGGGCTTTATTTAGTGGATGTATTTAGGGGTTTTATTTAGGGATTTTATTTAGGGGATGTTTTTAGGACTTTATTTAGGGGATGCATTTAGGGGGTATATTTAGGGACTGTATTTAGGGGGTTTATTTAGGGACTTTATTTAGGGGCTTTATTTAAGGGATGCATTTAGAGGCTTTATTTAGGGACTTTATTTAGGGGATGTTTTTAGGAATTTATTTAGGGGATGCATTTAGGTGGTTTATTTAGGGACTTTTTTTAGGGGATGTTTTTAGGACTATATTTAGGTAATGCATTTAGGAGGTTTATTTAGGGACTGTATTTAGGGGCTTTATTTCGGGGATGTATTTAGGGACTTTATTTAGGGGATGTTTTTAGGACTTTATTTAGGGGATGCATTTAGGGGTTTTTTTTAAGGACTATATTTAGGGGCTTTATTTCGGGGATGTATTTAGGGGCTTTATTTAGGGACTTTATTTAGGGGATGTTTTTAGGACTTTATTTAAGGGATGCATTTAGGGGGTTTATTTAGGGGATGTTTTTAGGACTTTATTTAGGGGATGCATTTAGGACTTTATTTAAGGGATGCATTTAGGGGGTTTATTTAGGGGATGTTTTTAGGACTTTATTTAGGGGATGCATTTAGGCGCTTTATTTAGGGACTGTATTTAGGGGCTTTATTTAGGGACTTTATTTAGGGGCTTTATTTAGGGACTTTATTTAGGGGATGTTTTTAGGACTTTATTTAAGGGATGCATTTAGGGAGTGTATTTAGGGACTGTATTTAGGGGGTTTATTTAGGGACTTTATTTAGGGGCTTTATTTAGGGGATGCATTTAGTGGCTTTATTTAGGGACTGTATTTAGGGGCTTTATTTAGGGGATGCAATTAGGGTTTTTTTTTAGGGACTGTATTTAGGGGCTTTATTTAGGGTCTTTATTTAGGGGATGTTTTTAGGAATTTATTTAGGGGATGCATTTAGGCGCTTTATTTAGGGACTGTATTTAGGGGATGTATTTAGGGGTTTTATTTAGGGACTTCATTTAGGAGATGTTTTTAGCACTTTATTTAGGGGATGCATTTAGGAGCTTTATTTAAGGGATGCATTTAGGGGCTTTATTTAGGGACTTTATTTAGGGGATGTTTTTAGGACTTTATTTAGGGGATGCATTTAGGTGGTTTATTTAGGGACTTTTTTTAGGAGATGTTTTTAGGACTATATTTAGGTAATGCATTTAGGAGGTTTATTTAGGGACTGTATTTAGGGGCTTTATTTCGGGGATGTATTTAGGGACTTTATTTAGGGGATGTTTTTAGGACTTTATTTAGGGGATGCATTTAGGGTTTTTTTTTAGGGACTATATTTAGGGGATTTATTTCGGGGATGTATTTAGGGACTTTATTTAGGGACTTTATTTAGGGGATGTTTTAAGGACTTTATTTAAGGGATGCATTTAGGGGGTTTATTTAGGGGATGTTTTTAGGACTTTATTTAGGGGATGCATTTAGGCGCTTTATTTAGGGACTGTATTTAGGGGCTTTATTTAGGGGATGTTTTTAGGACTTTATTTAAGGGATGCATTTAGGGGGTTTATTTAGGGGTTGTTTTTAGGACTTTATTTAGGGGATGCATTTAGGCACTTTATTTAGGGACTGTATTTAGGGGCTTTATTTAGGGGATGTTTTTAGGACTTTATTTAGGGGAGGCATTTAGGTGGTTTATTTAGGGACTTTTTTTAGGGGATGTTTTTAGGACTATATTTAGGGGATGCATTTAGGAGGTTTATTTAGGGACTGTATTTAGGGGCTTTATTTAGGGGATGTTTTTAGGACTTTATTTAGGGGATGCATTTAGGGTTTTTTTTTAAGGACTGTATTTAGGGGCTTTATTTCGGGGATGTATTTAGGGACTTTATTTAGGGACTTTATTTAGGGGATGTTTATAGGACTTTATTTAAGGGATGCATTTAGGGGGTGTATTTAGGGACTGTATTTAGGGGGTTTATTTAGGGACTTTATTTAGGGGCTTTATTTAGGGGATGCATTTAGTGGCTTTATTTAGGGGCTTTATTTAGGGGATGCATTTAGGCGCTTTATTTAGGGACTGTATTTAGGGGCTTTATTTAGGGGATGCATTTAGGGGATGCATTTAGGGTTTTTTTTAGGGACTGTATTTAGGGGCTTTATTTAGGGACTTTATTTAGGGGATGTTTTTAGGAATTTATTTAGGGGATGCATTTAGGCGCTTTATTTAGGGACTGTATTTAGGGGCTCTATTTAGGGGATGTATTTAGGGGCTTTATTTAGGGACTTTGTTTAGAAGATGTTTTTAGCACTTTATTTAGGGGATGCATTTAGGGGCTTTATTTAGGGACTTTATTTAGGGGATGTTTTTAGGACTTTATTTAGGGGATGTTTTTAGGACTTTATTTAGGGGATGCATTTAGGTGGTTTATTTAGGGACTTTTTTTAGGGGATGTTTTTAGGACTATATTTAGGTAATGCATTTAGGAGGTTTATTTAGGGACTGTATTTAGGGGCTTTATTTCGGGGATGTATTTAGGGACTTTATTTAGGGGATGGTTTTAGGACTTTATTTAGGGGATGCATTTAGGGGTTTTTTTTTAGGGACTATATTTAGGGGCTTTATTTCGGGGATGTATTTAGGGACTTTATTTAGGGACTTTATTTAGGGGATGTTTTTAGGACTTTATTTAAGGGATGCATTTAGGGGGTTTATTTAGGGAATGTTTTTAGGACTTTATTTAGGGGATGCATTTAGGGGGTGTATTTAGGGACTGTATTTAGGGGCTTTATTTAGAGGATGTATTTAGGGGCTTTATTTAGGGACTTTATTTAGGGGATGTTTTTAGGACTTTATTTAAAGGATGCATTTAGGGAGTTTATTTAGGGACTTTATTTAGGGGATGTTTTTAGGACTTTATTTAGGGCATGCATTTAAGGGCTTTATTTAGGGTCTTTATTTAGGGACTTTATTTAGGGGATGTTTTTAGGACTTTATTTAGGGGATGCATTTAGGCGCTTTATTTAGGGACTGTATTTAGGGGCTTTATTTAGGGACTTTATTTAGGGGATGTTTTTAGGACTTTATTTAAGGGATGCATTTAGGGGGTGTATTTAGGGACTGTATTTATGGACTTTATTTAGTGGATGTATTTAGGGGCTTTATTTAGGGACTTTATTTAGGGGATGTTTTTAGGACTTTATTTAGGGGATGCCTTTAGGCAATTTATTTAGGGACTGTATTTAGGGGCTTTATTTAGTGGATGTATTTAGGGGTTTTATTTAGGGATTTTATTTAGGGGATGTTTTTAGGACTTTATTTAGGGGATGCATTTAGGGGGTTTATTTAGGGAATGTTTTTAGGACTTTATTTAGGGGATGCCTTTAGGCAATTTATTTAGGGACTGTATTTAGGAGCTTTATTTCGTTGATGTATTTAGGGGCTTTATTTAGGGACTTTATTCAGGGGATGTTTTTAGGCTTTATTTAGGGGATGCATTTAGGCGCTTTATTTAGCGACTGTATTTAGGGGCTCTATTTAGGGACTTTATTTAGGAGATGTTTTTAGAACTTTATTTAGGGGGTGTATTTAGGGGCTTTATTCACGGACTTTATTTAGGGGATGCATTTAGGCGCTTTATTTAGGGACTGTATTTAGGGGCTTTATTTAGGGGATGTTTTTAGGACTTTATTTAAGGGATGCATTTAGGGGGTTTATTTAGGGGTTGTTTTTAGGACTTTATTTAGGGGATGCATTTAGGCACTTTATTTAGGGACTGTATTTAGGGGCTTTATTTAGGGGATGTTTTTAGGACTTTATTTAGGGGAGGCATTTAGGTGGTTTATTTAGGGACTTTTTTTAGGGGATGTTTTTAGGACTATATTTAGGGGATGCATTTAGGAGGTTTATTTAGGGACTGTATTTAGGGGCTTTATTTAGGGGATGTTTTTAGGACTTTATTTAGGGGATGCATTTAGGGTTTTTTTTTAAGGACTGTATTTAGGGGCTTTATTTCGGGGATGTATTTAGGGACTTTATTTAGGGACTTTATTTAGGGGATGTTTATAGGACTTTATTTAAGGGATGCATTTAGGGGGTGTATTTAGGGACTGTATTTAGGGGGTTTATTTAGGGACTTTATTTAGGGGCTTTATTTAGGGGATGCATTTAGTGGCTTTATTTAGGGGCTTTATTTAGGGGATGCATTTAGGCGCTTTATTTAGGGACTGTATTTAGGGGCTTTATTTAGGGGATGCATTTAGGGGATGCATTTAGGGTTTTTTTTAGGGACTGTATTTAGGGGCTTTATTTAGGGACTTTATTTAGGGGATGTTTTTAGGAATTTATTTAGGGGATGCATTTAGGCGCTTTATTTAGGGACTGTATTTAGGGGCTCTATTTAGGGGATGTATTTAGGGGCTTTATTTAGGGACTTTGTTTAGAAGATGTTTTTAGCACTTTATTTAGGGGATGCATTTAGGGGCTTTATTTAGGGACTTTATTTAGGGGATGTTTTTAGGACTTTATTTAGGGGATGTTTTTAGGACTTTATTTAGGGGATGCATTTAGGTGGTTTATTTAGGGACTTTTTTTAGGGGATGTTTTTAGGACTATATTTAGGTAATGCATTTAGGAGGTTTATTTAGGGACTGTATTTAGGGGCTTTATTTCGGGGATGTATTTAGGGACTTTATTTAGGGGATGTTTTTAGGACTTTATTTAGGGGATGCATTTAGGGGTTTTTTTTTAGGGACTATATTTAGGGGCTTTATTTCGGGGATGTATTTAGGGACTTTATTTAGGGACTTTATTTAGGGGATGTTTTTAGGACTTTATTTAAGGGATGCATTTAGGGGGTTTATTTAGGGAATGTTTTTAGGACTTTATTTAGGGGATGCATTTAGGGGGTGTATTTAGGGACTGTATTTAGGGGCTTTATTTAGAGGATGTATTTAGGGGCTTTATTTAGGGACTTTATTTAGGGGATGTTTTTAGGACTTTATTTAAAGGATGCATTTAGGGAGTTTATTTAGGGACTTTATTTAGGGGATGTTTTTAGGACTTTATTTAGGGCATGCATTTAAGGGCTTTATTTAGGGTCTTTATTTAGGGACTTTATTTAGGGGATGTTTTTAGGACTTTATTTAGGGGATGCATTTAGGCGCTTTATTTAGGGACTGTATTTAGGGGCTTTATTTAGGGACTTTATTTAGGGGATGTTTTTAGGACTTTATTTAAGGGATGCATTTAGGGGGTGTATTTAGGGACTGTATTTATGGACTTTATTTAGTGGATGTATTTAGGGGCTTTATTTAGGGACTTTATTTAGGGGATGTTTTTAGGACTTTATTTAGGGGATGCCTTTAGGCAATTTATTTAGGGACTGTATTTAGGGGCTTTATTTAGTGGATGTATTTAGGGGTTTTATTTAGGGATTTTATTTAGGGGATGTTTTTAGGACTTTATTTAGGGGATGCATTTAGGGGGTTTATTTAGGGAATGTTTTTAGGACTTTATTTAGGGGATGCCTTTAGGCAATTTATTTAGGGACTGTATTTAGGGGCTTTATTTAGTGGATGTATTTAGGGGTTTTATTTAGGGATTTTATTTAGGGGATGTTTTTAGGACTTTATTTAGGGGATGCATTTAGGGGGTATATTTAGGGACTGTATTTAGGGGCTTTATTTAGGGACTGTTTTTAGGGGATGTTTTTAGGACATTATTTAGGGGATGCATTTAGGGGGTTTATTTAGGGACTGTATTTAGGGGCTTTATTTAGGGGATGCATTTAGGCGCTTTATTAAGGGACTTTATTTAGGTGATGTTTTTAGGACTTTATTTAGGGGATGCATTTAGTGGGTTTATTTAGGGACTGTATTTAGGGGCTTTATTTAGGTGATGTATTTAGCTGCTTTATTAAAGGACTTTATTTAGGGGATGTTTTTAGGACTTTATTTAAGGTATGCATTTAGGGAGTTTATTTAGGTAATATTTTTAGGACTTTATTTAGGGGATGCTTTTAGGCGCTTTATTTAGGGACTGTATTTAGGGGCTTTATTTAGGGACTTTATTTAGGGGATGTTTTTCGGACTTTATTTAAGGGATGCATTTAGGGGGTTTAGTTAGGGGATGTTTTTAGGACTTTATTTAGGGGATGCCTTTAGGCAATTTATTTAGGGACTGTATTTAGGGGCTTTATTTAGTGGATGTATTAAGGGGTTTTATTTAGGGATTTTATTTAGGGGATGTTTTTAGAACTTTATTTAGGGGGTATATTTAGGGATTGTATTTAGGGGCTTTATTTAGGGACTGTATTTAGGGGATGTTTTTAGGACATTATTTAGGGGATGCATTTAGGGGGTTATTTAGGGACTGTATTTAGGGGCTTTATTTAGGGGATGCATTTAGGCGCTTTATTAAGGGACTTTATTTAGGTGATGTTTTTAGGACTTTATTTAGGGGATGCATTTAGTGGGTTTATTTAGGGACTGTATTTAGGGGCTTGATTTAGGGGATGTATTTAGCTGCTTTATTTGGGACTTTATTTAGGGGATGTTTTTAGGACTTTATTTAGGGGATGCATTTAGGCGCTTTATTTAGGGACTATATTTAGGGGCTCTATTTAGGGGACGTATTTAGGGGCTTTATTTAGGGACTTTATTTAGGAGATGTTTTTAGGACTTTATTTAGGGGATGCATTTAGGCGCTTTATTTAGGGTCTTTATTTAGGGACTTTATTTAGGAGGTTTATTTAGGGACTTTTTTTAGGGGATGTTTTTAGGACTATATTTAGGGGATGCATTTAGGGGATTTATTTAGGGACTGTATTTAGGAGCTTTATTTCGTTGATGTATTTAGGGGCTTTATTTAGGGACTTTATTCAGGGGATGTTTTTAGGCTTTATTTAGGGGATGCATTTAGGCGCTTTATTTAGCGACTGTATTTAGGGGCTCTATTTAGGGACTTTATTTAGGAGATGTTTTTAGAACTTTATTTAGGGGGTGTATTTAGGGGCTTTATTCACGGACTTTATTTAGGGGCTCTATTTAGGGGATGTATTTAGGGGCTTTATTTAGAGACTTTATTTAGGGGATGTTTTTAGGACTTTATTTAGGAGATGTATTAGGGGCTTTATTTAGGGACTTTATTTAGGGGATGTTTTTAGGACATTATTAAGGGGATGCATTTATGGGCTTTATTTAGGGACTGCATTTAGGGGCTTTATTTAGGCGATGTATTTAGGGGCTTTACTTGGGGACTGTATTTAGGGGCTTTATTTAGTGGATGTATTTAGGGGCTTTATTTCGGGGATGTATTTAGTGGCTTTATTTAGGGACTTTATTTAGGGGATGTTTTTAGGACTTTATTTAGGGAATGCATTTAGGCGCTTTATTTAGGGACTGTATTTAGGGGCTTTATTTAGGGGATGTATTTAGGGGCTTTACTTGGGGACTTTATTTATGGGCTTTATTTAGGGGATGTATTTAGGGGCTTTATTTAGGGACTTTATTTAGGGGATGTTTTAGGATTTTATTTAGGGGATGCATTTAGGGTTTTTTTTAGGGACTGTATTTAGGAGCTTTATTTAGGGACTTTATTTAGGGGATGTTTTTAGGACTTTATTTAAGGGATGCATTTAGGGGGTGTATTTAGGGACTGTATTTAGGGACTTTATTTAGGGGATGTTTTTAGGACTTTATTTAAGGGATGCATTTAGGGGGTTTATTTAGGGGATGTTTTTAGAACTTTATTTAGGGGATGCATTTAGGGGTTTTTTTTAGGGACTGTATTTAGGGGCTTTATTTAGGGACTTTATTTAGGGGATGTTGTAGGACTTTATTTAAGGGATGCATTTAGGGTGTGTATTTAGGGACTGTATTTAGGGACTTTGTTTAGGGGATGTTTTTAGGATTTTATTTAGGGGATGCATTTAGGGGTTTTTTTTAGGGACTGTATTTAGGGGCTTTATTTAGGGACTTTATTGAGGTGATGTTTTTAGGACTTTATTTAGGGGATGCATTTAGGCGCTTTCTTTAGGGACTGTATTTAGGGACTCTATTTAGGGGATGTATTTAGGGACTGTATTTAGGGGCTTTATTTAGGGGATGTTTTTAGGACTTTATTTAGGGGATGCATTTAGGTGGTTTATTTAGGGACTTTTTTTAGGGGATGTTTTTAGGACTATATTTAGGGGATGCATTTAGGCGCGTTTTTTAGGGACTGTATTTAGGGGCTTTATTTCGGGGATGTATTTAGGGACTTTATTTAGGGACTTTATTAGGGGATTTTTTTAGGACTTTATTTTGGGGATGCATTTAGGCGCTTTATTTAGGGACTGTATTTAGGGGCTTTATTTAGGGACTTTATTTAGGGGATGTTTTTAGGACTTTATTTAAGGGATGCATTTAGGGGGTGTATTTAGGGACTGTATTTAGGGGCTTTATTTTGGGACTGTATTTATGGGCTTTATTTAGGGGATGCATTTAGGGTTTTTTTTAGGGACTGTATTTAGGGGCTTTATTTAGGGGCTTTATTTAGGGACTTTATTTAGGGGATGTTTTTAGGAATTTATTTAGGGTATGCATTTAGGCGCTTTATTTAGGGACTGTATTTAGGGGCTCTATTTAGGGTATGTATTTAGGGGCTTTATTTAGGGGCTTTATTTAGGAGATGTTTTTACCACTTTATTTAGGGGATGCATTTAGGCGCTTTATTTAATGGATGCATTTAGGGGCTTTATTTAGGGACTTTATTTAGGGGATGTTTTTAGGACTTTATTTAGTGGATGCATTTAGGTGGTTTATTTAGGGACTTTTTTTAGGGGATGTTTTTTTGACTATATTTAGGTAATGCATTTAGGAGGTTTATTTAGGGACTATATTTGGGGGCTTTATTTCAGGGATGTATTTAGGGACTTAATTTAGGGACTTTATTTATGGGATGTTTTTAGGACTTTATTTAAGGGATGCATTTAGGGGGTTTATTTAGGGGATGTTTTTAGGACTTTATTTAGGGGATGCATTTAGGCGCTTTATTTAGGGACTGTATTTAGGGGCTTTATTTAGGGACTTTATTTAGGGGATGTTTTTAGGACTTTATTTAAGGGATGCATTTAGGGGGTGTATTTAGGGATGGTATTTAGGGGCTTTATTTAGAGGATGTATTTAGGGGCTTTATTTAGGGACTTTATTTAGGGTATGTTTTTAGGACTTTATTTAATGGATGCATTTAGGGGGTTTATTTAGGGGATGTTTTTAGGACTTTATTTAGGGGATGCATTTAGGCGCTTTATTTAGGGACTGTATTTAGGGGCTTTATTTAGGGAATGTATTTAGGGACTGTATTTAGGGGCTTTATTTAGGGGATGTATTTAGGGACTTTATTTAGGGGATGTTTTTAGGACTTTATTTAGGGGATGCATTTAGGCGCTTTATTTAGGGACTGTATTTAGGGGCTTTATTTAGGGGATGTTTTTAGGACTTTATTTAGGGGATGCATTTAGGTGGTTTATTTAGGGACTTTTTTTAGGGGATGTTTTTGGGACTATATTTAGGGGATGCATTTAGGAGGTTTATTTAGGGACTGTATTTAGGGGCTTTATTTCGGGGATATATTTAGGGACTTTATTTAGGGGATGTTTTTAGGACTTTATTTAGGGGATGCATTTAGGGTTTTTTTTTAAGGACTGTATTTAGGGGCTTTATTTCGGGGATGTATTTAGGGACTTTATTTAGGGACTTTATTTGGGGATGTTTTTAGGACTTTATTTAAGGGATGCATTTAGGGGGTTTATTTAGGGGATGTTTTTATGACTTTATTTAGGGGATGCATTTAGGCGCTTTATTTAGGGACAGTATTTAGGGGCTTTATTTAGGGACTTTATTTAGGGGATGTTTTTAGGACTTTATTTAAGGGATGCATTTAGGGGGTGTATTTAGGGACTGTAATTAGGGGCTTTATTTAGAGGATGTATTTAGGGGCTTTATTTAGGGGCTTTATTTAGGGACTTTATTTAGGGGATGTTTTTAGGACTTTATTTAAGGGATGCATTTAGGGGGTTTATTTAGAGGATGTTTTTAGGACTTTATTTAGGGGATGCATTTAGGCGCATTATTTAGGGACTGTATTTAGGGGCTTTATTTAGGGGATGTATTTAGGGGCTTTATTTAGGGACTTTATTTAGGAGATGTTCTTAGCACTTTATTTAGGGGATGCATTTATGCGCTTTATTTAAGGGATGCATTTAGGGGCTTTATTTAGGGACTTTATTTAAGGGATGTTTTTAGGACTTTATTTAAGGGATGCATTTAGGTGGTTTATTTAGGGACTTTTTTTAGGGGATGTTTTTAGGACTATATTTAGGTAATGCATTTAGGAGGTTTATTTAGGGACTGTATTTAGGGGCTTTATTTCGGGATGTATTTAGGGACTTTATTTAGGGGATGTTTTTAGGACTTTATTTAGGGGATGCATTTAGGTTTTTTTTTTAGGGACTATATTTAGGGGCTTTATTTCGGGGATGTATTTAGGGACTTTATTTCGGGACATTATTTAGGGGATGTTTTTAGGACTTTATTTAAGGGATGCATTTAGGGGATGTTTTTAGGACTTTATTTATGGGATGCATTTAGGCGCTTTATTTACGGACTGTATTTAGGGGATGTTTTTAGGACTTTATTTAGGGGATGCATTTAGGAGGATTGTTTAGGGACCGTATTTAGGGGCTTTATTTCGGAGATGTATTTAGGGACTTTATTTAGGCACTTTATTTAGGGGATATTTTTAGGACTTTATTTAGGGGATGCATTCAGGGTTTTTTTTTAGGGACTGTATTTATGGGCTTTATTTCGGGGATGTATTTAGGGACTTTATTTAGGGACTTTATTTAGGGGATGTTTTTAGGACTTTATTTAAGGGATGCATTTAGGGGTTTTTTTAGGGACTGTATTTAGGGGCTATATTTAGGGGATGTTTTAGGACTTTATTTAGGGGATGCATTTAGGCGCTTTAATTAGGGACTGTATTTAGGGGCTCTATTTAGGGGATGTATTTAGGGACTGTATTTAGGGGCTTTATTTAGGGGATGTTTTTAGGACTTTATTTAGGGGATGCATTTAGGTGGTTTATTTAGGGACTTTTTTTTAGGGGAAGTTTTTAGAACTATATTTAGGGGATGCATTTAGGAATTTTAATTAGGGACTGTATTTAGGGGCTTTATTTCGGGGATGTATTTAGGGACTTTATTTAGGGGATGTTTTTAGGACTTTATTTAGGGGATGCATTTAGGGTTGTTTTTTTAGTTACTGTATTTAGGGGCTTTATTTCGGGGATGTATTTAGGGACTTTATTTAGGGGATGTTTTTAGGACTTTATTTAGGGGATGCATTTAGGGTTGTTTTTTTAGGGACTGTATTTAGGGGCTTTATTTCGGGGATGTATTTAGGGACTTTATTTAGGGACTTTATTTAGGGGATGTTTTTAGGACTTTATTTAGGGGATGCATTTAGGCGCCTTATTTAGGGACTGTATTTAGGGGCTTTATTTAGGGACTTTATTTAGGGGATGTTTTTGGAATTTATTTAAGGGATGCATTTAGGGGGTGTATTTAGGGACTGTATTTAGGGGCTTTATTTAGAGGATGTATTTAGGGGATGTATTTAGGGGCTTTATTTAAGGACTTTATTTAGGGGATGTTTTTAGGACTTTATTTAAAGGATGCATTTAGGGGGTTTATTTAGAGAATGTTTTTAGGACTTTATTTAGGGGATGCTTTTAGGCGCTTTATTTAGGGACTTTATTTAGGGGCTTTATTTAGGGACTTTATTTAGGGGATGTTTTTAGGACTTTATTTAAGGGATGCATTTAGGGGGTTTATTTAGGGGATGTTTTTAGGACTTTATTTAGGGGATGCATTTAGGCGCTTTATTTAGGGACTGTATTTAGGGGCTTAATTTAGGGACTTTATTTAGGGGATGTTTTTAGGACTTTATTTAAGGGATGCATTTAGGGGCTTTATTTAGGGACTTTATTTAGGGGATGTTTTTAGGACTTTATTTAAGGGATGCATTTAGGGGGTTTATTTAGGGGATGTTTTTAGGACTTTATTTAAAGGATGCATTTAGGGCCTGTATTTAGGGGCTTTATGTAGAGGATGTATTTAGGGGCTTTATTTAGGGACTTTATTTAGGGGATGTTTTTAGGACTTTATTTAAGGGATGCATTTAGGGGGTTTATTTAGGGGATGTTTTTAGGACTTTATTTAGGGGATGCATTTAGGCGCTTTATTTAGGGACTGTATTTAGGGGCTTTATTTAGGGACTTTATTTAGGGGATGTTTTTATGACTTTATTTAAGGGATGCATTTAGGGGGTTTTGTTAGGGGATGTTTTTAGGACTTTATTTAGGGGATGCCTTTAGGCAATTTATTTAGGGACTGTATTTATGGGCTTTATTTAGGGACTGTATTTAGGGGCTTTATTTAGGTACTTTATTTAGGGGATGTTTTTAGGACTTTATTTAAGGGATGCATTTAGGGGATGTATTTAGGGACTGAATCTAGGGGCTTTATTTAGAGGATGTATTTAGGGGCTTTATTTAGGGACATAATTTAGGGGATGTTTTTAGGACTTTATTTAAGGGATGCATTTAGGGGGTTTTGTTAGGGGATGTTTTTAGGACTTTATTTAGGGGATGCCTTTAGGCAATTTATTTAGGGACTGTATTTAGGGGCTTTATTTAGTGGATGTATTTAGGGGTTTTATTTAGGGATTTTATTTAGGGGATGTTTTTAGAACTTTATTTAGGGGATGCATTTAGGGGATATATTTAGCGACTGTATTTAGGGGCTTTATTTAGGGACTGTATTTAGGGGATGTTTTTAGGACATTATTTAGGGGATGCATTTAGGGGGTTTATTTAGGGACTGTATTTAGGGGCTTTATTTAGGGGATGCATTTAGGCGCTTTATTAAGGGACTTTATTTAGGTGATGTTTTTAGGACTTTATTTAGGGGATGCATTTAGTGGGTTTATTTAGGGTATGTATTTAGGGGCTTTATTTAGGGGATGTATTTAGCTGCTTTATTTAGGGACTTTATTTAGGGGATGCATTTAGGCGCTTTATTTAGGGACTATATTTAGGGGCTCTATTTAGGGGATGTATTTAGGGGCTTTATTTAGGGACTTTATTTAGGAGATGTTTTTTGGACTTTATTTAGGGGATGCATTTAAGCGCTTTATTTAGGGTTTTTTTTTAGGGACTTTATTTAGGGGATGTTTTTAGGACTTTATTTAGGGGGTTTATTTAGGGACTTTTTTTAGGGGATGCTTTTAGGACTATATTTAGGGGATGCATTTAGGGGATTTATTTAGGGACTGTATTTAGGGGCTTTATTTCGTTGATATATTTAGGGGCTTTATTTAGGGACTTTATTCAGGGGATGTTTTTAAGACTTTATTTAGGGGATGCATTTAGGTTTTTTTTTTAGGGACTGTATTTAGGGGATGTTTTTAGGACTTTATTTAGGGGATGTATTTAGGGGCTTTATTCATGGACTTTATTTAGGGGCTCTATTTAGGGGATGTTTTTAGGGGCTTTATTTAGAGACTTTATTTAGGGGATGTTTTTAGGACTTTATTTAGGAGATGTATTTAGGGGCTTTATTTAGGGACTTTATTTAGGGGATGTTTTTAGGACATTATTTAGGGGATGCATTTAGGGGCTTTATTTAGGGACTGTATTTAGGGGCTTTATTTAGGGGATGCATTTAGGCGCTTTATGTAGGGACTGTATTTAGGGGCCTTATTTAGGGGATGTATTTAGGGGCTTTATTTCGGGGATGTATTTAGGGGCTTTATTTAGGGACTTTATTTAGGGGATGTTTTTAAGACTTTATTTAGGGGATGCATTTAGGCGCTTTATTTAGGGACTGTATTTAGGGGCTTTATTTAGGGGATGTATTTAGGGGCTTTATTTGGGGACTGTATTTAGGGGCTTTATTTAGGGAATGTATTTAGGGTTTATTTAGGGACTTTATTTAGGGGATGTTTTTAGGATTTTATTTAGGGGATGCATTTAGGGTTTTTTTTAGGGACTGTATTTAGGGGCTTTATTTAGGGACTTTATTTAGGGGATGTTTTTAGGACTTTATTTAGCGGATGCATTTAGGCGCTTTATTTAAGGACTGTATTAACAGGCTCTATTTAGGGGATGTATTTAGGGACTGTATTTACGGGCTTAATTCAGGGGATTTTTTTAGGACTTTATTTAGGGGATGCATTTAGGTGGTTTATTTAGGGACTGTATTTAGGGACTTTATTTCGGGGGTGTATTTAGGGACTTTATTTAGGGGATGTTTTTAGGACTTTATTTAGGGGATGCATTTAGGGGTTTTTTTAGGGACTGTATTTAGGGGCTTTATTTCGGGGATGTATTTAGGGACTTTATTTAGGGACTTTATTTAGGGGATGTTTTTAGGACTTTATTTAGGGGATGCATTTAGGCGCTTTATTTAGGGACTGTATTTAGGGGCTTTATTTAGGGACTTTATTTAAGGGATGTTTTTAGGACTTTATTTAAGGGATGCATTTAGGGGGTGTATTTAGGGACTGTATTTAGGGGCTATATTTAGAGGATGTATTTAGGGGCTTTATTTAGGGACTTTATTTAGGGGATGTTTTTAGGACTTTATTTAAGGGATGCATTTAGGGGGTTTATTTAGGGGATGTTTTTTGGACTTTATTTAGGGGATGCATTTAGGCGCTTTATTTAGGGACATTATTTAGGGGCTTTATTTAGGGACTTTATTTAGGGGATATTTTTAGGACTTTATTTAAGGGATGCATTTAGGGACTGTATTTAGGGGCTGTATTTAGAGGATGTATTTAGGGGCTTTATTTAGGGACTTTATTTAGGGGATTTTTTAGGACTTTATTTAAGGGATGTATTTAGGGGGTTTATTTAGGGGATGTTTTTAGGATTTTATTTAAGGGATGCATTTAGGGGGTTTTTTTAGGGAATGTTTTTAGGACTTTATTTAGGGGATGCTTTTAGGCGCTTTATTTAGGGACTGTATTTAGGGGCTTTATTTAGGGACTTTATTTAGGGAATGTTTTTAGGACTTTATTTAAGGGATGCATTTAGGGGGTTTATTTAGGTAATGTTTTTAGGACTTTATTTAGGGGATGCTTTTAGGCGCTTTATTTAGGGACTGTATTTTGGGACTTTATTTAGGGGATGTTTTTAGGTTTTTATTTAAGGGATGCATTTAGGGGGTTTAGTTAGGGGATGTTTTTAGGACCTTATTTAGGGGATGCATTTAGGGGGTGTATTTAGGGACTGTATTTAGGGGCTTTATTTAGAGGATGTATTTAGGGGCTTTATTTAGGGACATTATTTAGGGGATGATTTTAGGACTTTATTTAAGGGATGCATTTAGTGGGTTTATTTAGGGGATGTTTTTAGGACTTTATTTAGAGGATGCATATAGGCGCCTTATTTAGGGACTGTATTTAGGGGCTTTATTTAGGTACTTTATTTTGGGGATGTTTTTAGGACTTTATTTAAGGGATGCATTTAGGGGGTGTATTTAGGGACTGTATTTAGGGGCTTTATTTAGTGGATGTATTTAGGGGTTTTATTTAGGGATTTTATTTAGGGGATGTTTTTAGGACTTTATTTAGGGGATGCATTTAGGGGATATATTTAGGGACTGTATTTAGGGGCTTTATTTAGGGACTGTATTTAGGGAATGTCTTTAGGACATTATTTAGGGAATGCATTCAGGGGGTTTATTTAGGGACTGTATTTAGGGGCTTTTTTTAGGGGATGCATTTAGGCGCTTTATTAAGGGACTTTATTTAGGTGATGTTTTTAGGACTTTATTTAGGGGATGCATTTAGTGGATTTATTTAGGGACTGTATTTAGGGGCTTTATTTAGGGGATGTATTTAGCTGCTTTATTTAGGGACTTTATTTAGGGGATGTTTTTAGGACTTTATTTAGAGGATGCATTTAGGCACTTTATTTAAGGACTATATTTACGGGCTCTATTTAGGGGATGTATTTAGGGGCTTTATTTAGGGACTTTATTTAGGAGATGTTTTTAGGACTTTATTTAGGGGATGCCTTTGTGCAATTTATTTAGGGACTGTATTTAGGGGCTTTATTTAGTGGATGTATTTAAGGGTTTTATTTAGGGATTTTATTTAGGGGATGTTTTTAGGACATTATTTAGGGGATGCATTTAGGGGGTATATTTAGGGACTGTATTTAGGGGCTTTATTTAGGGACTGTATTTAGGGGATGTTTTTAGGACATTATTTAGGGGATGCATTTAGGGGGTTTATTTAGCGACTGTATTTAGGGGCTTTATTTAGGGGATGCATTTAGGCGCTTTATTAAGGGACTTTATTTAGGTGATGTTTTTAGGACTTTATTTAGGGGATGCATTTAGTGGGTTTATTTAGGGACTGTATTTAGGGGCTTTATTTAGGGGATGTATTTAGGGGCTTTATTTAGGGACTTTATTTAGGGGATGTTTTTAGGACTTTATTTAAGGGATGCATTTAGGGGGTTTATTTAGGGGATGTTTTTAGGACTTTATTGAGAGGATGCATATAGGCGCCTTATTTAGGGACTGTATTTAGGGGCTTTATTTAGGTACTTTATTTAGAGGATGTTTTTAGGACTATATTTAGGGGATGCATTTAGGGGATTTATTTAGGGACTGTATTTAGGGGCTTTATTTCGTTGATATATTTAGGGGCTTTATTTAGGGACTTTATTCAGGGGATGTTTTTAAGACTTTATTTAGGGGATGCATTTAGGGTTTTTTTTAGGGACTGTATATAGGGGATGTTTTTAGGACTTTATTTAGGGGATGTATTTAGGGGCTTTATTCATGGACTTTATTTAGGGGCTCTATTTAGGGGATGTATTTAGGGGCTTTATTTAGAGACTTTATTTAGGGGGATGTTTTTAGGACTTTATTTAGGAGATGTATTTAGGTGCTTTATTTAGTGACTTTATTTAGGGGATGTTTTTAGGACATTATTTAGGGGATGCATTTAGGGGCTTTATTTAGGGGATGCATTTAGGCGCTTTATGTAGGGACTGTATTTAGGGGCTTTATTTAGGGGATGTATTTAGTGGCTTTATTTCGGGGATGTATTTAGGGGCTTTATTTCGGGGATGTATTTAGGGGCTTTATTTAGGGACTTTATTTAGGGGATGTTTTTAGGACTTTTTTTAGGGGATGCATTTAGGCGCTTTATTTAGGGAATGTATTTAGGGGATGTATTTAGGGGCTTTACTTGGGGACTGTATTTAGGGGCTGAATTTAGAGGATGTATTTAGGGGCTTTATTTAGGGACTTTATTTAGGGGATGTTTTTAGGACTTTATTTAAGGGATGCATTTAGGGTTTTTTTTTAGGGACTGTATTTAGGGGCTTTATTTAGGGACTTTATTTAGGGGATGTTTTTAGGACTTTATTTACCGGATGCATTTAGGCGCTTTATTTAGGTACTGTATTTAGGGGCTCTAATTAGGGGATGTATTTAGGGACTGTATTTAGGGGCTTTATTTAGTGGATGTTTTTAGGACTATATTTCGGGGATGCATTTAGGAAGTTTATTTAGGGACTGTATTTAGGGGCTTTATTTCGGGGATGTATTTAGGGACTTTTTTTAGGGGATGTTTTTAGGTGGTTTATTTAGGGACTTTTTTTAGGGGATGTTTTTAGGACTATATTTCGGGGAAGAATTTAGGAAGTTTATTTAGGGACTGTATTTAGGGGCTTTATTTCTGGGATGTATTTAGGGACTTTTTTTAGGGGATGTTTTTAGGACTTTATTTAGGGGATGCATTTAGGGTTCTTTTTTTAGGGACTGTATTTAGGTGCTTATTTCAGGGATGTATTTAGGGACTTTATTTAGGGGATGTTTTTAGGACTTTATTTAGGGGATGCATTTAGGCCCTTTTTATTTAGGGACTGTATTTAGGGGATGTATTTAGGGGCCTTATTTAGGGACTTTTTTTAGGGGATGCATTTAGGGGCTTTATTTAGGTACTGTATTTAGGGGCTCTATTTAGGGGATGTGTTTAGGGGCTTTATTTAGGTACTTTATTTAGGGGATGTTTTTAGGACTTTATTTAGGGGATGCATTTAGGCGCTTTATTTAGGGGATGCATTTAGGCGCTTTATTTAGGGACTGTATTTATGGACTGTATTTAGGGGATGTATTTAGGGACTTTATTTAGGGACTGTATTTAGAGCCTGTAATATAATACAATAATTTTGTTAGTTATTATCACTGATATAAGTCAGGGTAATTGCATTATGACTATTCACAGTTATCACAGTTTTCAGCTAAGGATGGAAATTTATTAATTCATTCCAGTGTTTATTTGTGATTTATTGAACTTCAGCTGTGGCTTTGGTCTTTGTTTCTCTGTAGTATTATTAGACTTTGAGTATTTAAAGGAACTGTTACTGACTGGAAGGGGCACATTTACTATTGGTCGAATCGATATTCAGGCGTCGAAGTAAAATTCTTCTACTTCGTACATCGAAGTTGAAGGAACTACCGCAATTCAAACAATCGTAGGAAAAATCGAACAATTAAATCCTTCGAACGATTCAAAGGATTTTAATCCATCGATCGAACGATTTTCCTTCGATCTCATATTGCCTAGAAAGCCTATGAGGACCTTCCACATAGACTGACATTGGTGCTCAGTAGGTTTTAGGTGGGGAAGTAGGTGGTCGAAGAGACAGTACTTCGACTATTGAATATTCGAGTAGTTCAATGATTTTTAGTTCGAAACGTTCGATTCAAAGTCGAAGTCGAAGGTCTAAGTAGCCAATTCGACGGTCAAAGAAGCTAAAAAAAAACTCAGAAATTTTAAGTATTTTTTATTGAAATCCTTAACTCGAATTTAGTAAATGTGCCCCTAAGGGGCAGTTTTACAAACTCCAATAAACTTGAAATTCGACTCTTAATAAATCTGCCCCTAAGTCATCTAAAGTAGAAAAGTGAATTTTATATACTGGAATAGGACAAGTTTCCCAGAAATTTTCGGGAAATGAGGTTTGTTTTTTTCCTGGATAACAGATCTCTCCATAATTTAGATCCTCATACCTTAAGTCTACTAGAAAATCATATAAACATTAAAGAAACCCAATAGGCTGGTTTTGCTTCCAATAAGGATTAAGTATATCTTAGTTGGGATCAAGTACAAGGTACAGGTATGGACCTGTAATCCAGAATGCTCAGGACCTGGAATTTTCTGGGGTAATGGGTCTTTCTGTAATTTGGATCTTCATGACTTAAGTCTACTAGAAAATCATATAAATATTCAATAAACCCAATAGGCTGGTTTTGCTTCCAATAAGGATTAATTATATCTTAGTTGGGATCAAGTACAAGCGACTGTTTTATTATTACACAGAAAAAGGACATCAGTTTTCAAAACTTTAATTATTTCATTATAATGGAGTTTATTGGAGCCGGACTTCCCATAATTCAGAGTTTTCTGTATAGTGAATTTCTGGATAAAGGATCCCATACCTGTACAGTAAAACCTCATCCCTTGAGTGTAAGTATATACTTATATATATATTATGTAATACATAGTGGTTTTCCCTGGGTTTTTTTCTGGATTTTGTACCACATTTGCTCTGGTCCCCTGAAAAACATAAAAAGGGGGTTCTCGGGTCCTTTTCTATAGATGAAGCTGCTGTATGGCTGATAAGATACATGTGAATCGTAATAGAGCGACTGTTCCAATTGAGTGTGTAAATCACAAGTCAGTGCTCATATAGGAATGACTGGGGCCTCGGACTTTTCCCTTCTATTTAAATAAACCCACTGGGGCAGTTATAGTTTAGATTCAATTGGGACACCCCGACATTGCCATCACCTATACAGAGCCGGGTGCAGCACCCATCTATCCCACATCCCACCCAATTGCAACTATTGGGGCACAATTAAGCCACTCCCTTATCCTCTCTTTAATATTGGAGGCTTCCCAGCTCTCATTAAAGATCAAATAATCCCATAGTGGAGTCAATGCCTCCCTAATTGATACAGTCCATTAATTAATTCATTGATGTGCTTTCTATTAACCCCCAGCCCTCCTGCTGTTGAACTATAACACCCAGCATCCCTAGCATCATATATAGTAACAACATATTATAAGTCTCACCCTTGTGCTGTTATATGGTCACGTAACTCCTCAGTGACGTATAAAATCTATAGAAATGACAGCAGGGGGTATATATATATATATGATGCTATTTGCAGGCCACTTACCTCTCTGCATCTTGTTGCACGTCTCTCTTCCAGGCTCGTCCGGTGCATCTGAGAGCAGCAGGGATGTTTACTGGCTTTTTACTGGCTCTTACCATTATGACATCACAGTAGGGACAGTTATTTCAGCCTAGAAATGTCATGTGATGATGCAGCAGGCAGCTTTGTGACATCACTGCATAGCAACTGTAACCACAACATGAGTGGAGAGTGGAAGATACCATTGCTAACCAGTCTTCCCTCCCTATATAGTTTATAGCAGTGTTGGCCAAAAATAAAACTGCTGCTAAAGTATCACTTTTATTGAGTGGATTATGGAAGTTGTAGTTGAACAACACCATTTAAGTGCATTATGCTGTGTGCTTGTCTGTACAAGTATATCCAGTCCCAGGGTGAGTGTAATAAAAGGGCAAGAGGGGCAGTTAGACAGAAGCCCCCCACGTGTGTGCCAGTATTCAGGGGGCCGTGTCCCATTCTCTCATCAGTCTGTAGCATTGGCATTATGGCTGCAGCTAGTGAAATACATGTATGTAACATTCCATGAACATATTGCATGTGTCACATATAAATGGAGCACAAGAAAATGATCAGCAAATTTCATTTATTTCAATGGAAACATGAACAGAGGCTAAATATCAAGCGCTTTTTGTCAATTCATTTCCCCTTCGGAGCATCTGACACTGACACTCACTCACTGCACTCGCTGGCTGCTCTCATGTTCTTCTGCTTAGGAAACATGTGAGAAAGGTTCCTCCTGTGGCCCTGTTGTAGCACTACATAGAATTCTGCTGATGGAGGTGCATTTTGTTGGCCTGAAGCTGCCAGACCCATGGGCGTCTAACACTAATCAAACACCCAGACAATTCTTAGTGATTCCTCTTTCACTTCTTCCCCTTGTTGCCCCCCTGCTCCTGAGTCTCCAGACTTTGCCCCGAGAGAGAGAGAGGCAATAAAAGCAGCTGCTGATAGGGGGGCAGGACCCTTATTTTAGAAATGACAAACAAATAAAAGACACGAGTGTTGATCAATAAAGATAAATAGGGTTTTTTTCTTCTTTAGTTGGTGGAAAATGTTACAAATGGGAACAATTCCATGAGAACCAATCAGAGCTCACGGACGCTGTATCTGCAATGAGTTCATTCCTATTGGATAACAGACAAACCATTCAGCATTAAGGAAATACCAATGGGAGTCTCTGGGGAGGGGGGTCAATATCCAGTGCACAGAAAGTCCAGCAATGGCTCCGTATAAAGGACAGGCCCCACCCCCCGCGCCCCTTCCCAATCCTCAGCTCTATCAGCCATACACACATTTCCCACAATGCATTTCATCTTGACCCCGGCCATTCCCTGCGCACACACACGGGACAAGGTTTGTTATGACTCAGCAGAGAGACATATAGTGATACTCAGTAGTACTAGGTGCAGCAACCAATCAGAAATCTCATTCCATGAACAGAACATTCCTAGGCCAATGAAAACCCTGGAGTCTTTGGGTTACTCTTAGTGCACTTTAGTAAATGTCCCCCAGAAATATGGGCTTCTCCTAAATTCCACCATTAATGAGCCGGATCCTTATTCACCTGACACCCCTCCCTCAGAATTCCCACAAAGCCCAAAGTAAAGGCATCCTGGGGGTACATACTGGCAAGATGAGGGGGTGCAGTTTAATGGGGGGAGATAATGATGGGGGACAGTCCCATGAAAAAGCTGTGACTCCATTGGAAAGGGCACCCGGCTGCCAGGAGGAGGGTTGGGCACAATTCTCTGGGTTTCTGGGTCTTTTCTCATAAATAGAGGGTCCCCCCCAGATCCTTTTTTCCGGGGGCAATATTGTCACTGCTGCCCAGCCCCCACTCACACTGTGGGAGGAATAAGAGGAGTGTGTCTGTAATACAGAACTCTGGGCACCCTGTGCGTCACCTCAGCAGCCACTTACAGTAATGACCTACCTGCCCCCTCCTTCATATCAACACTCTGTCCCAGACTCATGTATATGGGGGGGGGAATGTGCTTTTGGATCTGTGCTGCCACCAGGGGGGGCTATGGAATTCTGGTCAGTTATAAAGCTCATCCCCCCTGCGCATGGCACCAAATGAAGGGGCGCAAGAGCTGCAATTAGGGCTCAGTCACACTCAGGCCAATAGAAAAGCCAACAGGACAAACATTGGCCTCCATTTCCAGTGGCTCTGAAGGGGCATCAGATGAGCCCAATTTAATGGTCTCTCATCCAACCACCTTCCCAAATAACACCCCCAAAGGCACTGCCCATTTTTACTTTCCCAAAACATAAACCAAAATGAATGTTTGGCCAATGGGGAAACTTGTAAGAATGTAACTCAGTGTTGCGCTTTGTACCCCAATTCCCATAAGCCTGGGGCCAAAATGATCCCTTAGAAGTTCCTACAGGAGTGTCTTACTGAGACAAGTTGCCCTTTAAATAGAGGGAGACTGAGAGGGGAGTGTACAATGGGGGAGGGGCAGGAGAAGAAACTGAAGAATCCCCCCAGCTCATATATAGATCAGAGGGAATGGGATCCCCCCAAGTGCCAGGGCCTGTGTCACTTCCCAAACTCCTGTATTTAGGAAAGTAAATGTGGGAGGAGCTTGAGGATGGGGCGGAGACCTCTGTGCACTTCCTGTGTTGTCTGAGGCCCTTTTTGTGCAATAACAGTGACTGACACTCTCGTACCCCAGCGAATTCCCCTGAGCACCTCCCACTCACGCCTCTTACACCACGCCCCCTCTCATGCCACGCCCCCTCTCATGCCACGCCTCCACACACCCCTCACACTGCGGTCCAAGCGATTGGAGGCGGGAATCAGACTCCCGTTCCTCTGGCACCTCATGCTCCTCCCCTGGCCCCTCCCTCAGTTCTGGCGGCTTTCTCTGGCTCCGCCTCCTCACTCTGGGAAGAAAGAAGCAGAATTTGTGCTTTCATTTGACTGCGGCAGCTCCAAGCAGATCCCGGGCTGTTCAAGTTCACACGCAGGTCATGTGACATTCTGAGACCAATGAAAGGTCAGTGAGGTTGTAATGAGGGGATTTTGTAGAGTAATTAGACAATTGCCAATGAAAATGTAGGATATTGCCCCTGATCTGCTCCAAACTCCGCCCCCACCTCCATTTATTCTTTATGGCAGTGAAATGAAATGATTAGGCTGGGAATGTACAGGAGTCAGTGAGAGATAATAATCAATAGTAGAAGATTCTCTGAAGTAAAATGAAAGTGAATAATAAAAGAAGAGACTCACACAACACAACTCGCTTTTGGCCGAACTCGCAGTGACTTTCTGCTGCACTTGGTGCCGCTATTCCCATTATTTACACACGGAAACATCAACGTGTGAAACAAACGAGTGTGGAAACCCCAGGCTCCCCCGGCACCGCCTCTGATTCACTGTAAACTCTCAGCGCTCTAAATCCACTTCCGGAACGCACGCGCTGCTCTGTGGAACGCATCCCCTGTCCGTCCAATAAGCTGTCTGATCGGCACGTGGTACAGTGATGTCAGAGGGCGGGGCTAATGCGGTGACAGGAAGTGGGTGAGTAGAGAAAATGGGGTACGAGCTGCTTTATCCCTCTGGGCAGTAGTGGGGGAGTCACAGTGTAGGAGAGTCTCCTATTTCCTCAGGGACTTGTAGAGTTAATGATGGGGACAAACGAGCGCCTTGTTCTCTTCATTCAAATCAGTGTAGCCCCTCCCCTACGGAACGCATTTTAGGACATTCTGCAGCGAAATTCATCTCCTTCCTGTGATGTCCTATGTCTTCTGAATGTGCATCTCGTGCTTTTACCTCATCCGCCAAATCTGCAGTCTCACCTCTGTCCTCTGCCCTCCCTTCTGAGCTGTCACTCATACCAACTCCTCCCTCTGCCCTCCCTTCTGAGCTGTCACTCATACCAACTCCTCCCTCTGCCCTCCCTTCTGAGCTGTCACTCATACTAGGGATGCACCGAATCCACTATTTTGGATTCGGCCGAACCCCCAAATCCTTCCTGAAAGATTCGGCCGAATACCGAACCGAATCCGAACCCTAATTTGCATATGCAAATTAGGGGTTGGAAGGGGAAAACATTTTTTACTTCCTTGTTTTGTGACAAAAAGTCACGCGATTGCCCTCCCCACCCCTAATTTGCATATGCAAATTAGGATTCGGATTCGGTTCGGCCGGGCAGAAGGATTCGGCCGAATCCGAATCCTGCTGAAAAAGGCCGAATCCTGGCCGAATCCCGAACCGAATCCTGGATTCGGTGCATCCCTAACTCATACCAACTCCTCCCTCTGCCCTCCCTTCTGAGCTGTCACTCATACCAACTCCTCCCTCTGCCCTCCCTTCTGAGCTGTCACTCATGCCAACTCCTCCCTCAGCCCTCCCTTCTGAGCTGTCACTCATACCAACTCCTCCCTCAGCCCTCCCTTCTGAGCTGTCACTCATGCCAACTCCTCCCTTCTGAGCTGTCACTCATACCAACTCCTCCCTTCTGAGCTGTCACTCATACTAACTCCTCCCTCAGCCCTCCCTCCTCATTCCTCTTCCTTCCGCCCTCACTCACCACTTTAGAAACTTATGGATAAGACTGTCGGCTGCTGAAAAGAGAGATCTGAGGAGGGAGGGCTGAGGAAAGAGGGCGGAAGGAAGAGGAATGAGGAGGAGGAGGGAAGACTGAGGGAGGAGTTGGCATGAGTGACAGCTCAGAAGGGAGGGCAGAGGGAGGAGTTGGTATGAGTGACAGCTCAGAAGGGAGGGCTGAGGGAGGAGTTGGTATGAGTGACAGCTCAGAAGGGAGGGCAGAGGGAGGAGTTGGTGTGAGTGACAGCTCAGAAAGGAGGGCAGAGGGAGGAGTTGGTGTGAGTGACAGCTCAGAAGGGAGGGCAGAGGGAGGAGTTGGTATGAGTGACAGCTCAGAAGGGAGGAGTTGGTATGAGTGACAGCTCAGAAGGGAGGGCTGAGGGAGGAGTTGGTATGAGTGACAGCTCAGAAGGGAGGGCTGAGGGAGGAGTTGGTATCAGTGACAGCTCAGAAGGGAGGGCTGAGGGAGGAGTTGGTATTAGTGACAGCCCAGAAGGGAGGGCAGAGGGAGGAGTTGGTGTGAGTGACAGCTCAGAAGGGAGGGCAGAGGGAGGAGTTGGTATGAGTGACAGCTCACACAGAAGGGAGGGCAGAGGACAGAGGTGAGACTGCAGATTTGGAGGATGAGGTAAAAGCACGAGATGCACATTCAGAAGACATAGGACATCACAGGAAGGAGATGAATTTCGCTGCAGAATGTCCTCCCCCTCCTGTCAGTTATAGGGAATATTATTGTGTAATTGTCTCCTGCGTCTGATAATGACACACCTTGTACTCATCTGACTGTATATATATATATGTATATATATAATACACAAGAGCCATGAATATCTTGAGTTGGTAATACCAATCCTTGTCTAATCAAAGCCTTAACTCACCTATTTAATCTTTCGCTCTCAACTGGACTGTTTCCTTCTCAACTAAAACATGCTCTTGTCACCCCCATTCTGAAAAAACCCTCTTTTGATCCCTCCAATCTTGACAACCTCCGACCTATCTCTCTGCTACCTTTCATCTCTAAACTACTTGAGCGCCTAGTCTACAACCGACTTACCTCATTCCTCTCTGACAATAACCTGCTAGACCCCCTACAATCTGGTTTTAAGCCACAACACTCCACGGAAACTGCCCTGACTCGACTAACTAATGACCTTTTAACCGCAAAAGCCAACAATCATTTCTCACTACTAATACTGCTTGATCTCTCAGCCGCATTTGACACTGTAGATCACCCTCTCCTCCTCCAGTCCCTCCAGTCGCTTGGCCTTCGTGACACAGCCCTGTCCTGGTTCTCTTCTTACATCACCAATCGTTCATTCAGTGTCTCCTACAATGGAGTATCATCTTCTCCCCTACCTCTTTCTGTTGGAGTTCCTCAAGGCTCTGTCCTGGGACCATTACTATTCTCCCTCTACACCTCCTCCCTTGGCAAATTAATAAATTCGTACGGTTTCCACTACCACCTCTATGCTGACGATACTCAGATCTATCTCTCATCTCCTGATCTCAACCCAGAACTCCTAACTCGCGTCTCCTCCTGCCTGTCCTCTATCTCTACCTGGATGTCGCAACGCTACCTTAAATTAAACCTCTCCAAAACTGAAATGGTTCTCTTTCCTCCAACTAACACCAGTAGCATCCCCGAAGTATCCATCATAGTTAACAATTCCACTATCACCCCCTCTCCCCAGGCCCGATGCCTTGGGGTTATCCTAGATTCTGCCCTGTCATTCACTCCTCATATCCAGTCACTTATTAAATCATGTCACTTCCACCTAAAGAACATATCCAAAATTCGATCATTTATCACCCAAGACGCCGCCAAAATTCTTATTCACTCTCTCATCATATCGCGTCTAGACTACTGTAACTCGCTTTTAATTGGCCTCCCCCTCCAGAGACTGTCTCCTCTCCAGTCCATAATGAACACTGCTGCGAGGCTCATACACCTCAGCAACCGCTCCTCCTCTGCCTCGCCATTCTGTCAATCCCTGCACTGGCTTCCGTTACCTTTCAGAATCAAATTCAAATTAATGACACTGACTTTCAAAGCACTTCACGACTCTGCTCCACCCTACATCTCTGAACTCATCTCTATATACTCACCCACTCGCTTACTACGCTCCTCTACTGACCTCCTACTCAACTCTTCTCTCATTACCTCCTCACACGCTCACATTCAAGACTTTGCAAGGGCTGCTCCCCTCCTCTGGAACGCTCTCCCACGGTCTGTCCCACTTTCTCCCAACCTTTCTGCTTTCAAAAAATCTCTGAAAACGCACTTCTTTCGAGAAGCCTCCCCTCACTCTGCTTAACTACCAAACGCAACACCACATACAGTACCACATTTCTCACCCACTTACTTCCATCTTGCCCACTCCCACACCTTGTGTATTACTCCCTCCCCTTTAGACTGTATGCCTATGCATAGGGCCTTCCTCACCTTTTTGTACCAGTATTGATTGTGATGTTTGTTACTCCATATATTCTATATATGTAATTCATGTGATGTAGTTGTATAATCACATTTACTTTACAGTGCTACGCAATATGTTGGCGCTATATAAATACATGTTAATAATAAAATAATAATAATAATAAATTATATCCTTATAAACGGTGAGTTCTGATGTCATTTCTGTCACATGACTCACTGAAACTTGTGTATTATAATTAATATAGTTCCCCCAATTGCAAATTATGAGGATATTAGAAGTTACCTCAGGGTTCCATGTCCCGTATAACTCGGCCTTCGGCCTCGTACTTTTATATGGTCATGTGACTCCTCTGTGACTTATAATATCCTTATATTTTACAAGAGGGGGTACTTTATTCACTATATACTCTCACTCACTTGTACTCATACTCACACTCATATACTCACTCACCCATACTCTCACTCACACTTATACTCACTCATACTCTTTCACACTCATACTCACACTTACCCTCACTCATACTCACAATCGCACACCCATACTCTCACACTCATACTCACACTTACACTCACACACACAGTGATATGACAGAGTCAGTTCCATTAGATGAAATACTGTCAGTGTCTCTTTATTCCCAGCAGGGGGATCAGTGATCACTAAATCATGGGGCTCCTCTCTGATCCAAACCGTCGCCAGGCCCTGTCCCGACTCATCACCCGACTGAACACCCCACTATGGTGAGTAGGAAGGTTGTCCCTATAGAGAGAAGACATCGGGGGCTGCTGGAAATACAACCAATGCCCCAATCTCTGGGTCTCATGCTCCACTTTGGGGGCCTCAACTTTAGCTTCACATTAACATTATTGGCCTCCCCAACTGTCACCTGTACAGGACACGCCTCTCCTTATCCCCTATTACCTTCCAATAGGGATGCCACTTGCTCTGGAAATAGATATAATACGCAGGTATGGGATCCTTCATCTGAAAACCCGTCATCTGGAAACCCGTAATCCAGAAAGCTCGGAATTACAGAATGTCCGTCTCCCATAGACTCCAATTTATCCAAGTAATTTAAATTTTTCTGTGTAATAATAAAACAGTCGCTTGTACTTGATCCCAACTAAGATATAATTAATCCTTATTGGAAGCAAAACCAGCCTATTGGGTTTATTTAATGTTGATATGATTCTCTAGTAGACTTAAGGTGTCAAGATCCAAATTATGGATAGATCTGTTATCCGGACAACCCCATGTCCAGAGCATTCTGGATAACAGGTCCCATACGGTTATATACCAGCCTTCCAATGTTCTTACCCTTTATCCTATTAATACCACTGATACCAGAGATGATTTACACTGGTCAGGTGCAACTCTACATTGCAATGATTATATCCAAAGGGCCGGATTCTCTTCAGTAAGAAAATAAAATCCCGGGTTATCAAGTGAAAACTCATGGATGAGATTTAATTTGAGGAGAAATAAACTTTCCTCCTAATCCACTTCCAGTTTTTTTTTCCTGTGATAAATCTGAATTGAATGTGGCCCAGTGCTGGGATCATTGTACCTAAATATGTTTTATAAGAGATGTACATGAACCATTGTTACAGTCGACTACTTCAAATATTTTGGGAGTAAATTAAAACTTCCCTGATTTTTTTTTTCTTTTTTTAATTTACAATCTTTGCTTTAACCCCTTCTGAACTGCGTCATTAAAGGGGTTGTTCACCTTTAAATTAACTGTTCGTATGAAGTAGAGAGGGATATTCTGAGACAATTTGCAATCAATTTTCATTTTTTATTATTTGTGTTTTTTGTGTTATTTAGCTTTTTATTCAGCAGCTGTCCAGTTTGCAATTTCAGCCACCTGGTTGCTAGGATACAAATTACCATAGTAACCATGCACTGATTTGAATAAGTGGCTGGAATATGAATAGGAGAGGAATTGAATAGAAAGATGAGTAATGAAAAGTAACAATAACAATACATGTGTAGCTTTACAGAGCATTTGTTTTTTAGAAGGAGTCAGTGACCCCTATTTGAAAGCTGGAAAGAGTCAGATGAAGAAGGCAGATAATTAAAAAAAACTACTAAAAATAAATAATGAAGACCAATTGAAAAGTTGCCTAGACTAGGCCATTCTATAACATACTAAAAGTTAACTTGCCCCTTTAAGAAGAGCAGAAACCTTATTCTGTTCCCACACATTATTCTGTTTCCAGTAAGACGTTGCCAGGGGTAACCTCTTTCTTTCCTCTGTCTCATGCAGTATTTTCAGTTACCTGCTTGGAGTGGTTTGGTTCCTGGGCCTGGCATTCCACCCTTTCACCCTGCGCTCCTATATCTCCCAGAATTCCATGGGATCTACTATGGTGGATACGACCCTATCTCAGTTCAGAATCAACTAAAACACTGATTCAGTCTCTCATCATCTCCCGCCTTGATTACTGCAACTTACTCCTCACAGGTATTCCAACAAGTCACCTTTCACAACTCCAATCTGTTCTAAACGCGGCCGCTAGACTCATTCATCTATCTCACCGCTCAACATCAGCTGCTCCCATATGTATGTCCCTTCACTGGCTCCCAATCTCTTCTAGAATCAAATTCAAATTACTTACACTCACATTCAAGGCCCTTAATAATGAAACCCCTCCCTATATTTCATCTCTAATCTCCAAATACTCTCCTTCATACAACCTTCTCTCTGCTTCTGATCTTCCCTCACTTCTCTCTCATCACTTCTGCCCATTCTCACCTACAAGACTTCTCTCAGGCTTCTGCTTTTCTCTGGAACTCTCTGCCTCCAGCTGTCAGACTTTCTCCTTCTTTCCAAACTTTCAAGCGCTCCTTAAAGACCCACCTGTATAAAGAAGCTTATTCAATGTACCTTAATTAATTAATCATTGCTGTATCAAAATCACAAAATTGTTTCTAAAATCCTAATGTCTCAATTGAATCCTAACCTTTACTTTGTAAACTCTAATTTGTAGGACCCTCTAATCCTATTGTATCTGTAACCCTTGTTTGTTATCCACCATTTATTCCCTGTTTGTTATAACTAAGGTAAAGCACTGCGTATCTTGTCGGCGCTATATAAATAAATGATGATGATAATAAAGAAGAAACTATTCCTACATTGACAGTTTTTGCCTCTGCAGGGGATCCCCAGTGGCCTGGCTGGAGAGGACGATGGACTGGGCCTGGAAGTTTATTCTCAGAGCTTTGTCAGAACTCTGCCCTTTCCTGATGAGACCACAGAAAGATTTGTACGTAAGGGTTGATCTGTGATCACTATTTCCTAAAGGAGACATTCAGTGTAAAACATAAGAACGTACCAGTGCGTTATACTCGCTTAGACAAAGAGGAATTGTGAAACACTTATTTCCCCCACTGTATATAAAGCAGGATTCACTAATATAATACTTACTTTATATTACATAGTAGTGCACACTGGCAGCACCAATCAGTATCACCAGTATGTATCAGCTGACACACAGCTTATTGCCCAAGTACCACAAGGAGCCTTCAAGCTGGGAATGATCATAGTCAGTACCTGTGAGTATTGTGGGCCAGTGCAAGTCCTATCTCCCAATTTCTTATGAAACAGACACATAGACAGATCCCTTGCCAAAGCAACAGCATAGTGGGATAACCGTAGCTAACCAGTGGAGCTTACACTCTTTATTTGTGGCAGATCATTACAGGTTTAGCCAATCTGGATGTGGGAAAGAATGATGGAACATTACAGTTTTATAAGACAGAGCTTGGATAGTATACATATAACTGTAGAATTAATAATCCTTCTCCCTTCTTGTACTTCTCCCCTATAGATGGTGAAAGGTACTAATGTGTATGGAATATTGAGAGCTCCACGTGCTGCCAGTACAGAGTCTTTGCTTCTGAGTGTTCCTTGTAGTGAAGGACAGAACAATAACCAGGCTGTTGGCCTTCTCTTGGCACTGGCATCGTACTTCAGAGGTGAGAGATCCACTAAATCCACTGCCTACAAACAGATCAGTGGAACGGTCCCTCCCTGAAGCCATTTTTCTGCTCGTCATTGATATGACATGGTATGTTGAGTGATCTTTCTGATTGTGTGCTCAAAGTGAAGATCTACTGGGCTAAGGATCTCATCTTCCTGGTGAATGAACACGATCTGCTTGGGATGGAGGCCTGGCTGGAAGGTTACTATGATGTGAATGTGACAGGTATGTGATGTGCTTCCCTGCTCTTAAAGGATTATGTACAGGCTGTGGGGTCTGCAGATCTGTGAGACCTCAATCATGTGACTTGTGCTTTGATACATTTCAGTCACTCTTTACTGCTGTACTGCAAGTTGGAGTGATATCACCCCTCTCTTTGATCCACAGCAACCTAACAACAGAACAATGGGAAGGTAACCAGATAGCAGCTCCCCAACACAAGATAACAGCTGCCTGATAGATGTAAGAACAACACTCAATAGTAAAATCCAGGTCCCACTGATACACATTCGGTTACATTGAGTAGGAGAAAGAACAGCCTGCCAGAAAGCAGTTCTATCCTAAAGTGCTGGCTCTTTCTGAAATCACATGACCAGGCAAAATGAGCTGAGATGCACCTACACACCAATATTACAACTAAATACACTCCTGTATGTGTAAGGTGATTGGTTGGTCAGTGCACTGAAATACCCAACCCAACTTTTAAATCAGTATAAGAGTATATAGTGAATAAAGTACCCCCTATAGTAAAATATAAGGATATTATCAGTTACCGAGGAGTTTCATGACCATATTTTTCATACAGGTCATGGAACTCCGAGTTGACTTCTAACATCCTCATGTTTTCCAACAAGGGGTACTTTATTTATTATAATACACGTTTTAGTGAATCATGTGACAAAAATGACATCACAACTCACCATTTATAACTGACGACATCATTAGTCATGTTTATATAGTGAATAAAGTACCCCCTATTGTAAAATATAAGGATATTATAAGTCACCAAGGAGTTCCATGACCATATAAAAACATGAGGCTGAAGGCCGAGAGCTTTTATACAGGTCATGGAACTCAGAGGTTACTTCTGATATCCTCATAATTTCCAACAAGGGGAACTTTATTTATTATAATACACAAGTTTACACAGGTTGGAGGGAAGGTAGGTGATGCTGGTGAAGGAGAAAGAAGTGCAACACTAACAAGACCAACTGACAGGTACATATGATATATTCACTCACCTTACAATTCTGTGCACATGTCTATAGCTGTCTCTATATAGATATTGGTATATTTAACTGTAATGCACCTGAGTTTGATACTTACCTGCCATGCTCTGGGCACCTTTATAAGGAAGTAAAGATTGTGGATGTTTGATGTTATGACGAATGAAGTACAGAATATCCCCATGTGAGTCCTTATGTCACGAGTCAGTCATATTTACGTGGGTATTATCAGTGATCACATGTAGTGATGAGCCTCATTTTTCGCCAGGTTCCGGCATGAAAAATGGGTGAAAAAGATCATTGTACATCAAAAAAATTGTTGGTAATTGACATCAATGCATTTGCTGAATTTTTCACCAATTTTTTTTTCACCCATTTTGGCGAAGCGAAACGCGTCAGATTCACCCATCACTACGTCACATGTTGATATTGATTCATTAATGGTGATCGCATTAGGGCAATAGCAAATAATCAGTTACTGGTGACTATAACACTATATACAAATGGAGGGGGCACGTATTAACCAATGAACAGCTGAATACAAATGTGTGTATATATATATATATTGTATATATCAGGAGAGTAGAAGGGGGATAGGGAGAGAACATCAGATATAGGATAGAACCCCCTAAACTGCTTCAAATAATAGTTCTTTTTCTCTAGTCTAAAGGGGGTGGGACTTTGTTATGTTGATTCTTTTCTGGGTAAAAAGGTCCCCTGCTATTTGTCTATAATGTCCTCTAATGTACTTGTAAAGTCTAATCATGTCCCCTCACAAGCGCCTTTTTTCCCCCAGAGAAAACAACCCCAACCTTGTCAGTCTCCCCTCATAATTTAACTCTTCCCTCCCTCTAACCAGTTTAGTTGCACTTAGTCTCTGCACTCTCTCCAGCTCATTTATATCCCTCTTAAGGACTGGAGTCCAAAACTGCCCCCATACTCCAGGTAGATAGATAATAGGTCCCATACCTGTATAAGTAAAATATCACATTACAGATCTATGCAGGGTTGTTGTCTGTTCTCTACATTTGTACAATACAGGGGTGCCAGGTATGTGACTCTACTAATTCTAAACTGCAGCTTCTATAGCCAGTGAGTAAAAGTGGCCATACACAGGCCCATATCAGCTGCAGAACACAAAGTCGCCATCTTATGGGCCAGTATATTCTACAACCGACGGGCTTCCCCGACCCATATCTGGCCAGGCAGACTTAAACTTCTAGTCGGATTGAGGACCACTTTGGTTCATTAATGCGGTCTTGATCCCAATACCTGTATTCCTGAACAGATCGTTGGGCCCTATTCCAATATCGCCAACTCAAGGTGAGCATATCGGTGCTAAATCCACTCAGGAGCAGTTGTATAAAAATTATAACTCAACTCAAAGAGTCAAAATCAAGGAATCTAAATGAGGACTCTCTGTTTATCATACAGACAAGTACATGAGCTCCTCTGCCCTCAGCTCTCAGCCTATTATCAATATTTTATGGAGACATTTTGTGCATTCAGCTCCCAAATTATGTTTTCCCCTTTCAACAAAACAGATATTTATATATCATTGTGTTGGTTCTTCTCTATTAGGATGAAGTGCATTGTTCTCCTTCTGGTTTGCTTCTCTATCGATTGGGTTCACTCCAACCCCACAAAAAAAGGTAGGACAATCCTCTTGGTTTCACATTAGGTTCTCATTTTTACTTTCATAGCTCTATGCAGAAGTTATTCCATGCAGATACTTTCCTGCACCCTAATGTGGATACAATAAAGTAATACTAACGCCTCTCTAATGGAAGCCCAAAAACATTGCAGCTATGGTTCAATGTGAATGGTTTCCATCGTAAAAATGTAGAATGCTTCATTAACTCCATCACTTATAGCACTTATGAGGTCTCTGTAGCGTCAGTACAAAAAGTATCAGCCCATGGCTTTGCATTGTCCTAGAAGGAACATCACTAATTAGTTTCAGCAATTAATCTTGCAAGGGGGTGAGATGCCAAGCAAATCTCCATTAATAGAACCAAGTACTCCACTGAAAGAGCTATTGATGGAATTAAGGGCAACCACATGTTTAGACACCCATCTACCAGCACTGGCAGTGACAATCCTGCTTGTTAGTCACCTAAACTGTCCTTATAGAGAAGCCATCTTTACTATTAGATTCTCCACCAGTGTCGAGAAGATCCTGAAAGCAAGCCCATCATACGTTAGACCAGCACCTCTGAAACACCAGTAAAGAACATTTTGTAATCAATAATGATGTTTTGTTGGCAGTTAATGTTGCAAAATTTGGAGAAGCCTCACAGAGCTCAGATTACAGACCTGAGTACAATGCTGCTGCTGCTATCGATGGTGATAGAGACTCAAATATGATGGCGGGTAGAGATGGCGCGAACTGTTCGCCGGCGAACTTGTTCGCGCGAACATCGGGTGTTCGCGCTCGCCGGAAGTTCGCGAACGTCGCGCGACGTTCGCCATTTTGGGTTCGCCATTGTTGGCGCTTTTTTTTGCCCTCTCACCCCAGACCAGCAGGTACATGGCAGCCAATCAGGAAGCTCTCCCCTGGACCACTCCCCTTCCCTATAAAAACCGAAGCCCTGCAGCGTTTTTTTCACTCTGCCTGTGTGTGCTGAAGAGATAGTGTAGGGAGAGAGCTGCTGCCTGTTAGTGATTTCAGGGACAGTTGAAAGTTTGCTGGCTAGTAATCGTTTTGATACTGCTCTGTTATTGGAGGGACAGAAGTCTGCAGGGGTTTGAGGGACATTTAAGCTTAGGTAGCTTTGCTGGCTAGTAATCTACCTTCTACTGCAGTGCTCTGTATGTAGCTGCAGTGGGCAGCTGTCCTGCTTCTGATCTCATCTGCTGACTGCTGCAATAACAGTAGTCCTTGTAAGGACTGCTTTTATTTATTTTTTTGTTCCAATACAGAGCAGTATCAAGCAGATTACTAGCCAGCAAACTTACTATCATCTGTCCCTGAAATCACTAACAGCTCTCCCCCTACACTATCTCTTCCAAGCACACACAGGCAGATTTTTCAGATAAATTTTTGCCCTTGATCCCCCTCTGGCATGCCACTGTCCAGGTCGTTGCACCCTTTAAACAACTTTAAAATCATTTTTCTGGCCAGAAATGTCTTTTTTAGATGTTAAAGTTCGCCTTCCCATTGAAGTCTATGGGGTTCGCGAACCGTTCGCGAACCGCTCGCATTTTTGCGCAAGTTCGCGAATATGTTCGCGAACTTTTTTTCCGACGTTCGCTACATCCCTAATGGCGGGTTCATGCTCCCTTACTGGTAACGACAAGCCATCTTGGTGGCAGTTGAACCTAAAGCACAGGTACAAAGTGGAGAAGGTGGTGATAGTGAACAGAGGAGACTGCTGCAGTGAGCGCCTTTTGGGAGCCGAGATCCGTGTTGGATTCACAGCCAATCTGAAGAACCCACTGTGAGTCTCAACTCTTTGAGCTTATGTTTGTGCCTAATTGTCCAGGGACCAACTCTGTGCCTGATATGTAAAGGCACCACAATGTACAATGATCAGCCATAAATATGATTAAACCTTCTGTTATTGTCTTTTCTCTCAGATGTGGCACCGTAACTGATGTCTCTGAAGAAACCATCACTCTGTCCTGTCACGGGATGGTGGGTCAGTACGTCACTGTGTCTATTCCTGAACGTGAGGAATATCTCCAGCTCTGTGAAGTAGAGGTCTATGGGAACAAATACAGCCCTGTTGTACCAGTCCATAAGGAATCGGAGGAATCTGAGGAAGATGTACTGCAAGACATAGGCAATTTATATAATCATTAAAGAACACCTTGGTTTATTAATCTTCTGAATCTGCAGTGAAACAATAAATATAAATTCTGGTTCAGATTGTGTGCTTTGCATGATTGTGATACATACAGTTCTAGTCTAGGTCTAGTATAGATCTAATAAGGGTACCTGGCTGCTTAATTGGGAATTATTTAATGGGCCTACCCACGACCAAGTCCCCGATTCTGCCTTGAGACTTGGGGATTTATAGATCCTCACCTGTATGTCCCTATAAATACTCACACTATGAAGCAAACTTTGGCCCCTGGAAGAGCCTGGTTGGATCATCTAATGGGTTGCAAAAGTGGCCAAACATCTACTCATTTGGTGACATTGCCAAACAAGTGGATCTTTAAAGGACACATATAACATATTTGTTTTTCTCCAATTGGAGGTGCTGCCTAACGAGGGGAAACAATAGTATTTTCTGAAAGAATTTGCCCTCAATCGAGTGCTCTACCCCCGGCACTGGGAGGGCAGGGAACACCGCATTTTACACCATTTTTCTGCCGTCAATTGTATTTGCACAAACACTCCATCTCTACCTCAGATTCCACCCAAAATACACCCACTATTTGGTAATGCTACACTTAACTGGGGTTCAGCAACTTCATCCCACCTGGCTCTGGTTCATTGGGCAGCTATGGATCAGTGTTACAAAGGCAACTTATTGGTTAAGAAAGTGTGTATATTTTTATTTGTATACAGGCAAATCATTCAAAAACTATAAAAAAAATAAATAATGAAGACCAGTTGAAAGTTGCTTAGAACAGCCCATTCTATAACATACTAAGAGTTAACATAAAGGTGAATCACCCTTTAATGGGGCTGGTGAAGATTCAGTCTCCCAGCAGATGCCATTGTCTTTTATTCCCATGAATGTCTTGTCTCCAGAGCTTACTATGAACAGCACGGCTGTAAGTTCACCTCCGTCATTCCCACCAACGTCTTCGGCCCACACGATAATTTCAATATTGACGATGGGCACGTCCTGCCGGGGCTCATCCACAAAGTCTACTCGGCCAAGCGTGAGTTTTTGCACAACTTGCTCAGTATCAGACGCACAAGCCACCATGAGAGATTTATAGTTGTACTTAGAATTCTACTCAATTACAAGCTTGGAAACATTAAGTTGCACAGGGCTTTCTACTGCAGCCTCCCTGCACATTTGTATGGAGTCTGCATATTCTTGTGTGTGTAGGGGAAGAAGCAGTCGGGTTACAGGTCTGCATGGAGTATTATTGGCTTCACTGGGGCCGACTTGGATCATCTAAACCATTCCTGCCACTAAATAATGATTTTATATATATGATTTCTCTATATATACTGAGTGAACCACATCAATAGGTCACATTTATGTGCGTATTTGGGTTTAGTTATAGTGGGAGCTACCTTATATATGTCTTTGGTAAGAGCAATATGTTACTCATGTAGTACAACAGATAGTAGAAATGATGGGGATACACTGGATTCAGATGTAAGTACTGAGCAGCTCAGGTAGATCCATTCCTTGCTCAGTCAGACAGGGTTTTGTTCCACTCTAGGACTAACAATGGCTTCTTGTGGTTTCAGAGAATGGCACTGCTCTCTCTATCTGGGGCACGGGGCAACCACGGAGACAGTTCATCTATTCACTGGTAAGGGACAGGAGTATTGGATATCCAAGGGCAGAGCTGGGCTTAACCAAAAATAGAAATGTGCAATGTCTTCACCTCAGCTAGAGACTGCTGTACACAGATGGCCAGAGACAGTCTAACTCCTCACCAGTCTCACACAGAAATCTGTTTGTGTGTCTGTACCCAGGCCAACCCCATGTCTGCTGGTGCCACACACAACACTGAGCAGAGGTTCTGACTCTGACTGTAGCTTTAAGGGTTGGGTTGGTTGCGCTTCAGCCCCTACATCTAACTGTGTGTGTTTCTATCCTAGGATCTTGCAAGGCTTTTCATTTGGGTGCTGAGGGAGTACAATGAGGTTGACCCCATTATTCTTTCTGGTAAGAAGTGCTACCTGTACCCCAGATACTTACCTGTTAGTTCTCTTTGTATATTCACACTTACTGTTCTGGATAAGACAATTTCCCCTCCATGGGCCAAATCTATTCCTATTTCATATAAACCATGGTTTACTCTTTATAACATTGAAAATACACTTATTGCTACTTTAAGTAAACTTAGGGGCTGTTCCTGCTGAATTGTGCTTAGTACAGGGGATACCTATGTACCATAGTTTTATGGGATCTCTCTGTACAGACTATTGTGCTTAGTACACAGGACAGTTGTAGAATATGTGAGCATAGATTATTATGGGTGTAGTTTGGGGATGAAGGTGCTGCTATACCTGTATATGACATACCTGTCAGCCCATTGGCTTCTCAGAAGGAGTTGGAGCAGTAGAGGAAGGGAGGGCTATGGATAGAGACAAGCCTTAGAGATAATGGCAGCAAAGAAAAGCTGAAAGTGCAGATGAGCTAATAACACCTGGGTTTATATATATATATATATTATAGGGGGAGCTAATAAGTGTGAAGCATAAGTCGGGGATCATTGTACTGAAGCTCATTTGGGTTCATGTGCTGATCTGTGACTTGTTCTGTTCCAGTTGGAGAGGAGGATGAGGTGTCCATCAAGGAAGCAGCCGAGAGCATCGTAGCAGCCATGGAGTTTAAGGGAGAGCTGATTGTATCCTTGGGCTGAGTATTTATACGTCTAATAGATACACACAAGCACATGCTCTGTGTCTGTACTCACACTCACTAATACACACTCACTCACCAGCAGTGCCCATGCATGTTAGGGAATGAAGGGGTTAACCCACCCTACTAAGTGGCTACGGGAATTTAACCCTCACTTACCCAGGGACAAAGCTCTGAATCTGGACCCAAATGAAAGGGACAGGTGATAAGCCCTGCCCACTTACCCACAATCCAATAGGAGATTGAATTCACTTCCCCTGGGGGCAGTTCCTCCCTGAGCATGAGACAGAGAGGAGAGTACGAGCAAGAAGTACAGAGAATCAGAGCACTGGACCTGGCTAATTACTGGGCCCCTAATGGATTCACTTTCTCTCCAGGAGGATTTTCCTGCCTGACCATGGGGAAGAGAACAGCCCAGGGGTTTAGGGAAGAGGTTTGAGTACTTGGGGGAGGTCCATTTCACAGGGAGTGGTTCCTGATTGACCATGGGGAAGAGAACACCTCACTGTTGGAAGTCTACTAGACTACAATATGTTTTACCCTTAACTGCCCCGACCTCAGTTCGACAGCACAAAGTCTGATGGGCAGTTCAAGAAGACTGCGAGTAACCACAAGCTCAGGAAATACCTGCCGGACTTTCAGTTCACCCCCTTCAATAAAGGTAAGAGAGGCGAGTGGTACAGCCCAGCAACATTGTGACCATAACCAGTACTAGTGATGTGTGTGTTACACCAGTGCGACACATTAAAGGGGCAGTACACACGTATACAGTCCTTCTTCCCATATGAACAACACAAACAGAACTATCCTGCTCGTGGTACCCGGGGGTGCAAGTGTGATATTAGACTGCTCCATTCAGTTCTACCAGTGCAGTCTGCAGCTTCCCATGAGCCACCCATCAGACTGGTACATTATATATATTGTATCTATAGAGATAGTACAGTACATTATATATATATATTGTATCTATAGAGATAGTACAGTACATTATATATATATATAGTATCTATAGAAATAGTACAGTACATTATATATATATATTGTATCTATAGAAATAGTACAGTACATTATATATATATATAGTATCTATAGAAATAGTACAGTACATTATATATATATATATACTGTATCAATAGAAATCCAGGCAATGTGTGTGTGTGTGCAGGTTGGTACCAATGTTCCTGATTAAAATTGTCTCATTTGGAAGTAAATCTTTTGTTTCTGTTTCTCTCTCAGGATTTGGAGCAGTTGCCCTTTGTCTGTATGTGCTACAGGTTTATTAGCCAGTGGCAGTTTCAGGGTCTCTACCTACTTGTGACTGTGCTGTGTTCCTCTACATGGCAACCAAATGTCAACTAATTCACCAAGCTCTGTGCCCAGGGGAGGGGGGCATGTGGGGCTGTGGGCTCCTCCTGGCTCATTCTGCACCCCCGGGGGTCACATTCACATCAATATTAACTGCTCCCTGTGTTCACATTGGATACTGACAGTCACATGCCCCTGCCCAGGATTTTTGCTTATTGCCCTACTAAAGCCTGGGAGCCCATGTGTTGCGCTTTATTTGTAGAATAGAAACATTTAGTGCAGCCAATGAGGATAAAGGGGAGGAGACATTCAAGCTCCATCTGTGGTTACAGCACAATTCATGTCCAACACTGACTGAGCACTTGTAGCTCCACCTGGTGTAACAACTATAGATGGAGTTTGTACTTGTGGCCCATATACACTGATGTACAGAAGCAGCTTTGTCACCCCAACATCTCTATTGTAGCCCCCCAGGCTTTTTCCCTTCCCACAATCACACGTGCCATTGCTTTGCTTCTCCAGTTGCAGGTGGGGGTTCATGGGGCAGAGCTGGGGGGCTGCAGGAGCCAGAAGGTGAGGGTCCTATGGGTGGGGGGCCAGTGTTGGGCTAGGGTCCCGGCAGTAAGGCTAGTGACCTGGGCAGCCCCAAAGCCACCACAAGGTCAGTAGCCTAGTGACTCTTAGTGACTCTCACTCTGTGTGGGGTTCCAGGGGGTCCCCAAGAATTACAGTATAATAAAGTGAGACCCTCACTGCAGCCATAGAGCTAAGGCTAATCCAAAATGTGCAAAAAAGCTACAGAATTTATATACAGGTTAGTACCAATATTCCCAGCATTCCCTGTGACCCTCAGTATTACATGTACAGTAACTCCCAGCATTCCCTGTGACCCTCAGTATTACATGTACAGTAACTCCCAGTATTCCTTAAAGGAGAACTAACCTGTCTGTTTTAATGAGGATAATCCCCTCCCCCGTACCTTTCATAGAGGGTCACCAGTGGGGAAAGTGAGTTGCCTGGCACAGAGGCTCTGGGGGAGACACAGAGGAATGGGAGTGGCTTCCCTGGCTGGGGGGCCCCCTGACATCATGAATAATGGGCCCTGGGAAATAATAGTCAGCTTGTGCTGTGTCTGATACTGACTCCAGTCCAACTTGCATCCACTCCAGGCTTCTAGTAAGCCCTCAGCATACAATCCCACATTAGCTGCCTGTAGTACTGGGGCCACATTCATTAGAACAACTGTACAACTCCCATTAGTCCACATGCAGGGAGTTGCACATTCCTCAATCCTCCCATGGGCTTTGCTATAACATTTCTATGTGGCCCCTCATTGGCCCTGTCCCCTCCTCTAGCCATTCCTAGCCCTCATGTGTCTGTACATTATACAAGTGCTGCACTCTGCACATTTATTGCTCACCCATCTCAGGGACACATGGAGGCCCAGTTGGCCACTAGTGGCCGCTGCTTTTATTTCATGCCTGTGAATATTCAAGAAAGACGCCATTTTCTTGGAAAGGTGAATTTTATTTCTTTTTTCACAAATGACAAAATGAAAAGTAAAAGTGAGAGAAAAGGAAAAAGAAGAGAAATTTCTGTGTCTAGTTGTTTGTAGTCATGAAACAGAAATAAAAAGTAACCCTTCCTATTTATTTCCTCTTTATTTCCTCTATTTATTTCCTATTTGTTTCCTCTTTATTTATTTCCTATTTATTTCCTCTTTATTTATTTCCTATTTATTTCCTCTTTATTTATTTCCTATTTATTTCCTCTTCATTTATTTCCATTTTATTTTAAAAAAAGGGGACTGAATTTAGGGGATGCATTTAGGGGCTTTATTTAGTGGATGTATTTAGGGGTTTTATTTAGGGATTTTATTTAGGGGATGTTTTTAGGACTTTATTTAGGGGATGCATTTAGGGGGTATATTTAGGGACTGTATTTAGGGGGTTTATTTAGGGACTTTATTTAGGGGCTTTATTTAAGGGATGCATTTAGAGGCTTTATTTAGGGACTTTATTTAGGGGATGTTTTTAGGAATTTATTTAGGGGATGCATTTAGGTGGTTTATTTAGGGACTTTTTTTAGGGGATGTTTTTAGGACTATATTTAGGTAATGCATTTAGGAGGTTTATTTAGGGACTGTATTTAGGGGCTTTATTTCGGGGATGTATTTAGGGACTTTATTTAGGGGATGTTTTTAGGACTTTATTTAGGGGATGCATTTAGGGGTTTTTTTTAAGGACTATATTTAGGGGCTTTATTTCGGGGATGTATTTAGGGGCTTTATTTAGGGACTTTATTTAGGGGATGTTTTTAGGACTTTATTTAAGGGATGCATTTAGGGGGTTTATTTAGGGGATGTTTTTAGGACTTTATTTAGGGGATGCATTTAGGACTTTATTTAAGGGATGCATTTAGGGGGTTTATTTAGGGGATGTTTTTAGGACTTTATTTAGGGGATGCATTTAGGCGCTTTATTTAGGGACTGTATTTAGGGGCTTTATTTAGGGACTTTATTTAGGGGCTTTATTTAGGGACTTTATTTAGGGGATGTTTTTAGGACTTTATTTAAGGGATGCATTTAGGGAGTGTATTTAGCGACTGTATTTAGGGGGTTTATTTAGGGACTTTATTTAGGGGCTTTATTTAGGGGATGCATTTAGTGGCTTTATTTAGGGACTGTATTTAGGGGCTTTATTTAGGGGATGCAATTAGGGTTTTTTTTTAGGGACTGTATTTAGGGGCTTTATTTAGGGTCTTTATTTAGGGGATGTTTTTAGGAATTTATTTAGGGGATGCATTTAGGCGCTTTATTTAGGGACTGTATTTAGGGGATGTATTTAGGGGTTTTATTTAGGGACTTTATTTAGGAGATGTTTTTAGCACTTTATTTAGGGGATGCATTTAGGAGCTTTATTTAAGGGATGCATTTAGGGGCTTTATTTAGGGACTTTATTTAGGGGATGTTTTTAGGACTTTATTTAGGGGATGCATTTAGGTGGTTTATTTAGGGACTTTTTTTAGGAGATGTTTTTAGGACTATATTTAGGTAATGCATTTAGGAGGTTTATTTAGGGACTGTATTTAGGGGCTTTATTTCGGGGATGTATTTAGGGACTTTATTTAGGGGATGTTTTTAGGACTTTATTTAGGGGATGCATTTAGGGGTTTTTTTTAGGGACTATATTTAGGGGATTTATTTCGGGGATGTATTTAGGGACTTTATTTAGGGACTTTATTTAGGGGATGTTTTAAGGACTTTATTTAAGGGATGCATTTAGGGGGTTTATTTAGGGGATGTTTTTAGGACTTTATTTAGGGGATGCATTTAGGCGCTTTATTTAGGGACTGTATTTAGGGGCTTTATTTAGGGGATGTTTTTAGGACTTTATTTAAGGGATGCATTTAGGGGGTTTATTTAGGGGTTGTTTTTAGGACTTTATTTAGGGGATGCATTTAGGCACTTTATTTAGGGACTGTATTTAGGGGCTTTATTTAGGGGATGTTTTTAGGACTTTATTTAGGGGAGGCATTTAGGTGGTTTATTTAGGGACTTTTTTTAGGGGATGTTTTTAGGACTATATTTAGGGGATGCATTTAGGAGGTTTATTTAGGGACTGTATTTAGGGGCTTTATTTAGGGGATGTTTTTAGGACTTTATTTAGGGGATGCATTTAGGGTTTTTTTTTAAGGACTGTATTTAGGGGCTTTATTTCGGGGATGTATTTAGGGACTTTATTTAGGGACTTTATTTAGGGGATGTTTATAGGACTTTATTTAAGGGATGCATTTAGGGGGTGTATTTAGGGACTGTATTTAGGGGGTTTATTTAGGGACTTTATTTAGGGGCTTTATTTAGGGGATGCATTTAGTGGCTTTATTTAGGGGCTTTATTTAGGGGATGCATTTAGGCGCTTTATTTAGGGACTGTATTTAGGGGCTTTATTTAGGGGATGCATTTAGGGGATGCATTTAGGGTTTTTTTTAGGGACTGTATTTAGGGGCTTTATTTAGGGACTTTATTTAGGGGATGTTTTTAGGAATTTATTTAGGGGATGCATTTAGGCGCTTTATTTAGGGACTGTATTTAGGGGCTCTATTTAGGGGATGTATTTAGGGGCTTTATTTAGGGACTTTGTTTAGAAGATGTTTTTAGCACTTTATTTAGGGGATGCATTTAGGGGCTTTATTTAGGGACTTTATTTAGGGGATGTTTTTAGGACTTTATTTAGGGGATGTTTTTAGGACTTTATTTAGGGGATGCATTTAGGTGGTTTATTTAGGGACTTTTTTTAGGGGATGTTTTTAGGACTATATTTAGGTAATGCATTTAGGAGGTTTATTTAGGGACTGTATTTAGGGGCTTTATTTCGGGGATGTATTTAGGGACTTTATTTAGGGGATGTTTTTAGGACTTTATTTAGGGGATGCATTTAGGGGTTTTTTTTTAGGGACTATATTTAGGGGCTTTATTTCGGGGATGTATTTAGGGACTTTATTTAGGGACTTTATTTAGGGGATGTTTTTAGGACTTTATTTAAGGGATGCATTTAGGGGGTTTATTTAGGGAATGTTTTTAGGACTTTATTTAGGGGATGCATTTAGGGGGTGTATTTAGGGACTGTATTTAGGGGCTTTATTTAGAGGATGTATTTAGGGGCTTTATTTAGGGACTTTATTTAGGGGATGTTTTTAGGACTTTATTTAGGGCATGCATTTAAGGGCTTTATTTAGGGTCTTTATTTAGGGACTTTATTTAGGGGATGTTTTTAGGACTTTATTTAGGGGATGCATTTAGGCGCTTTATTTAGGGACTGTATTTAGGGGCTTTATTTAGGGACTTTATTTAGGGGATGTTTTTAGGACTTTATTTAAGGGATGCATTTAGGGGGTGTATTTAGGGACTGTATTTATGGACTTTATTTAGTGGATGTATTTAGGGGCTTTATTTAGGGACTTTATTTAGGGGATGTTTTTAGGACTTTATTTAGGGGATGCCTTTAGGCAATTTATTTAGGGACTGTATTTAGGGGCTTTATTTAGTGGATGTATTTAGGGGTTTTATTTAGGGATTTTATTTAGGGGATGTTTTTAGGACTTTATTTAGGGGATGCATTTAGGGGGTTTATTTAGGGAATGTTTTTAGGACTTTATTTAGGGGATGCCTTTAGGCAATTTATTTAGGGACTGTATTTAGGGGCTTTATTTAGTGGATGTATTTAGGGGTTTTATTTAGGGATTTTATTTAGGGGATGTTTTTAGGACTTTATTTAGGGGATGCATTTAGGGGGTATATTTAGGGACTGTATTTAGGGGCTTTATTTAGGGACTGTTTTTAGGGGATGTTTTTAGGACATTATTTAGGGGATGCATTTAGGGGGTTTATTTAGGGACTGTATTTAGGGGCTTTATTTAGGGGATGCATTTAGGCGCTTTATTAAGGGACTTTATTTAGATGATGTTTTTAGGACTTTATTTAGGGGATGCATTTAGTGGGTTTATTTAGGGACTGTATTTAGGGGCTTTATTTAGGTGATGTATTTAGCTGCTTTATTAAAGGACTTTATTTAGGGGATGTTTTTAGGACTTTATTTAAGGTATGCATTTAGGGAGTTTATTTAGGTAATATTTTTAGGACTTCATTTAGGGGATGCTTTTAGGCGCTTTATTTAGGGACTGTATTTAGGGGCTTTATTTAGGGACTTTATTTAGGGGATGTTTTTAGGACTTTATTTAAGGGATGCATTTAGGGGGTTTAGTTAGGGGATGTTTTTAGGACTTTATTTAGGGGATGCCTTTAGGCAATTTATTTAGGGACTGTATTTAGGGGCTTTATTTAGTGGATGTATTAAGGGGTTTTATTTAGGGATTTTATTTAGGGGATGTTTTTAGAACTTTATTTAGGGGGTATATTTAGGGATTGTATTTAGGGGCTTTATTTAGGGACTGTATTTAGGGGATGTTTTTAGGACATTATTTAGGGGATGCATTTAGGGGGTTATTTAGGGACTGTATTTAGGGGCTTTATTTAGGGGATGCATTTAGGCGCTTTATTAAGGGACTTTATTTAGGTGATGTTTTTAGGACTTTATTTAGGGGATGCATTTAGTGGGTTTATTTAGGGACTGTATTTAGGGGCTTGATTTAGGGGATGTATTTAGCTGCTTTATTTGGGACTTTATTTAGGGGATGTTTTTAGGACTTTATTTAGGGGATGCATTTAGGCGCTTTATTTAGGGACTATATTTAGGGGCTCTATTTAGGGGACGTATTTAGGGGCTTTATTTAGGGACTTTATTTAGGAGATGTTTTTAGGACTTTATTTAGGGGATGCATTTAGGCGCTTTATTTAGGGTCTTTATTTAGGGACTTTATTTAGGAGGTTTATTTAGGGACTTTTTTTAGGGGATGTTTTTAGGACTATATTTAGGGGATGCATTTAGGGGATTTATTTAGGGACTGTATTTAGGAGCTTTATTTCGTTGATGTATTTAGGGGCTTTATTTAGGGACTTTATTCAGGGGATGTTTTTAGGCTTTATTTAGGGGATGCATTTAGGCGCTTTATTTAGCGACTGTATTTAGGGGCTCTATTTAGGGACTTTATTTAGGAGATGTTTTTAGAACTTTATTTAGGGGGTGTATTTAGGGGCTTTATTCACGGACTTTATTTAGGGGCTCTATTTAGGGGATGTATTTAGGGGCTTTATTTAGAGACTTTATTTAGGGGATGTTTTTAGGACTTTATTTAGGAGATGTATTAGGGGCTTTATTTAGGGACTTTATTTAGGGGATGTTTTTAGGACATTATTAAGGGGATGCATTTATGGGCTTTATTTAGGGACTGCATTTAGGGGCTTTATTTAGGCGATGTATTTAGGGGCTTTACTTGGGGACTGTATTTAGGGGCTTTATTTAGTGGATGTATTTAGGGGCTTTATTTCGGGGATGTATTTAGTGGCTTTATTTAGGGACTTTATTTAGGGGATGTTTTTAGGACTTTATTTAGGGAATGCATTTAGGCGCTTTATTTAGGGACTGTATTTAGGGGCTTTATTTAGGGGATGTATTTAGGGGCTTTACTTGGGGACTTTATTTATGGGCTTTATTTAGGGGATGTATTTAGGGGCTTTATTTAGGGACTTTAGTTAGGGGATGTTTTAGGATTTTATTTAGGGGATGCATTTAGGGTTTTTTTTAGGGACTGTATTTAGGAGCTTTATTTAGGGACTTTATTTAGGGGATGTTTTTAGGACTTTATTTAAGGGATGCATTTATGGGGTGTATTTAGGGACTGTATTTAGGGACTTTATTTAGGGGATGTTTTTAGGACTTTATTTAAGGGATGCATTTAGGGGGTTTATTTAGGGGATGTTTTTAGAACTTTATTTAGGGGATGCATTTAGGGGTTTTTTTTAGGGACTGTATTTAGGGGCTTTATTTAGGGACTTTATTTAGGGGATGTTGTAGGACTTTATTTAAGGGATGCATTTAGGGTGTGTATTTAGGGACTGTATTTAGGGACTTTGTTTAGGGGATGTTTTTAGGATTTTATTTAGGGGATGCATTTAGGGGTTTTTTTTAGGGACTGTATTTAGGGGCTTTATTTAGGGACTTTATTGAGGTGATGTTTTTAGGACTTTATTTAGGGGATGCATTTAGGCGCTTTCTTTAGGGACTGTATTTAGGGACTCTATTTAGGGGATGTATTTAGGGATTGTATTTAGGGGCTTTATTTAGGGGATGTTTTTAGGACTTTATTTAGGGGATGCATTTAGGTGGTTTATTTAGGGACTTTTTTTAGGGGATGTTTTTAGGACTATATTTAGGGGATGCATTTAGGCGCGTTTTTTAGGGACTGTATTTAGGGGCTTTATTTCGGGGATGTATTTAGGGACTTTATTTAGGGACTTTATTAGGGGATGTTTTTAGGACTTTATTTTGGGGATGCATTTAGGCGCTTTATTTAGGGACTGTATTTAGGGGCTTTATTTAGGGACTTTATTTAGGGGATGTTTTTAGGACTTTATTTAAGGGATGCATTTAGGGGGTGTATTTAGGGACTGTATTTAGGGGCTTTATTTAGGGACTGTATTTATGGGCTTTATTTAGGGGATGCATTTAGGGGTTTTTTTAGGGACTGTATTTAGGGGCTTTATTTAGGGGCTTTATTTAGGGACTTTATTTAGGGGATGTTTTTAGGAATTTATTTAGGGTATGCATTTAGGCGCTTTATTTAGGGACTGTATTTAGGGGCTCTATTTAGGGTATGTATTTAGGGGCTTTATTTAGGGGCTTTATTTAGGAGATGTTTTTACCACTTTATTTAGGGGATGCATTTAGGCGCTTTATTTAATGGATGCATTTAGGGGCTTTATTTAGGGACTTTATTTAGGGGATGTTTTTAGGACTTTATTTAGTGGATGCATTTAGGTGGTTTATTTAGGGACTTTTTTTAGGGGATGTTTTTTTGACTATATTTAGGTAATGCATTTAGGAGGTTTATTTAGGGACTATATTTGGGGGCTTTATTTCAGGGATGTATTTAGGGACTTAATTTAGGGACTTTATTTATGGGATGTTTTTAGGACTTTATTTAAGGGATGCATTTAGGGGGTTTATTTAGGGGATGTTTTTAGGACTTTATTTAGGGGATGCATTTAGGCGCTTTATTTAGGGACTGTATTTAGGGGCTTTATTTAGGGACTTTATTTAGGGGATGTTTTTAGGACTTTATTTAAGGGATGCATTTAGGGGGTGTATTTAGGGATGGTATTTAGGGGCTTTATTTAGAGGATGTATTTAGGGGCTTTATTTAGGGACTTTATTTAGGGTATGTTTTTAGGACTTTATTTAAGGGATGCATTTAGGGGGTTTATTTAGGGGATGTTTTTAGGACTTTATTTAGGGGATGCATTTAGGCGCTTTATTTAGGGACTGTATTTAGGGGCTTTATTTAGGGAATGTATTTAGGGACTGTATTTAGGGGCTTTATTTAGGGGATGTATTTAGGGACTTTATTTAGGGGATGTTTTTAGGACTTTATTTAGGGGATGCATTTAGGCGCTTTATTTAGGGACTGTATTTAGGGGCTTTATTTAGGGGATGTTTTTAGGACTTTATTTAGGGGATGCATTTAGGTGGTTTATTTAGGGACTTTTTTTAGGGGATGTTTTTGGGACTATATTTAGGGGATGCATTTAGGAGGTTTATTTAGGGACTGTATTTAGGGGCTTTATTTCGGGGATATATTTAGGGACTTTATTTAGGGGATGTTTTTAGGACTTTATTTAGGGGATGCATTTAGGGTTTTTTTTTAAGGACTGTATTTAGGGGCTTTATTTCGGGGATGTATTTAGGGACTTTATTTAGGGACTTTATTTGGGGATGTTTTTAGGACTTTATTTAAGGGATGCATTTAGGGGGTTTATTTAGGGGATGTTTTTATGACTTTATTTAGGGGATGCATTTAGGCGCTTTATTTAGGGACAGTATTTAGGGGCTTTATTTAGGGACTTTATTTAGGGGATGTTTTTAGGACTTTATTTAAGGGATGCATTTAGGGGGTGTATTTAGGGACTGTAATTAGGGGCTTTATTTAGAGGATGTATTTAGGGGCTTTATTTAGGGGCTTTATTTAGGGACTTTATTTAGGGGATGTTTTTAGGACTTTATTTAAGGGATGCATTTAGGGGGTTTATTTAGAGGATGTTTTTAGGACTTTATTTAGGGGATGCATTTAGGCGCATTATTTAGGGACTGTATTTAGGGGCTTTATTTAGGGGATGTATTTAGGGGCTTTATTTAGGGACTTTATTTAGGAGATGTTCTTAGCACTTTATTTAGGGGATGCATTTATGCGCTTTATTTAAGGGATGCATTTAGGGGCTTTATTTAGGGACTTTATTTAAGGGATGTTTTTAGGACTTTATTTAAGGGATGCATTTAGGTGGTTTATTTAGGGACTTTTTTTAGGGGATGTTTTTAGGACTATATTTAGGTAATGCATTTAGGAGGTTTATTTAGGGACTGTATTTAGGGGCTTTATTTCGGGATGTATTTAGGGACTTTATTTAGGGGATGTTTTTAGGACTTTATTTAGGGGATGCATTTAGGTTTTTTTTTTAGGGACTATATTTAGGGGCTTTATTTCGGGGATGTATTTAGGGACTTTATTTCGGGACATTATTTAGGGGATGTTTTTAGGACTTTATTTATGGGATGCATTTAGGCGCTTTATTTACGGACTGTATTTAGGGGATGTTTTTAGGACTTTATTTAGGGGATGCATTTAGGAGGATTGTTTAGGGACCGTATTTAGGGGCTTTATTTCGGAGATGTATTTAGGGACTTTATTTAGGCACTTTATTTAGGGGATATTTTTAGGACTTTATTTAGGGGATGCATTCAGGGTTTTTTTTTAGGGACTGTATTTATGGGCTTTATTTCGGGGATGTATTTAGGGACTTTATTTAGGGACTTTATTTAGGGGATGTTTTTAGGACTTTATTTAAGGGATGCATTTAGGGGTTTTTTTAGGGACTGTATTTAGGGGCTATATTTAGGGGATGTTTTAGGACTTTATTTAGGGGATGCATTTAGGCGCTTTAATTAGGGACTGTATTTAGGGGCTCTATTTAGGGGATGTATTTAGGGACTGTATTTAGGGGCTTTATTTAGGGGATGTTTTTAGGACTTTATTTAGGGGATGCATTTAGGTGGTTTATTTAGGGACTTTTTTTTAGGGGAAGTTTTTAGAACTATATTTAGGGGATGCATTTAGGAATTTTAATTAGGGACTGTATTTAGGGGCTTTATTTCGGGGATGTATTTAGGGACTTTATTTAGGGGATGTTTTTAGGACTTTATTTAGGGGATGCATTTAGGGTTGTTTTTTTAGTTACTGTATTTAGGGGCTTTATTTCGGGGATGTATTTAGGGACTTTATTTAGGGGATGTTTTTAGGACTTTATTTAGGGGATGCATTTAGGGTTGTTTTTTTAGGGACTGTATTTAGGGGCTTTATTTCGGGGATGTATTTAGGGACTTTATTTAGGGACTTTATTTAGGGGATGTTTTTAGGACTTTATTTAGGGGATGCATTTAGGCGCCTTATTTAGGGACTGTATTTAGGGGCTTTATTTAGGGACTTTATTTAGGGGATGTTTTTGGAATTTATTTAAGGGATGCATTTAGGGGGTGTATTTAGGGACTGTATTTAGGGGCTTTATTTAGAGGATGTATTTAGGGGATGTATTTAGGGGCTTTATTTAAGGACTTTATTTAGGGGATGTTTTTAGGACTTTATTTAAAGGATGCATTTAGGGGGTTTATTTAGAGAATGTTTTTAGGACTTTATTTAGGGGATGCTTTTAGGCGCTTTATTTAGGGACTTTATTTAGGGGCTTTATTTAGGGACTTTATTTAGGGGATGTTTTTAGGACTTTATTTAAGGGATGCATTTAGGGGGTTTATTTAGGGGATGTTTTTAGGACTTTATTTAGGGGATGCATTTAGGCGCTTTATTTAGGGACTGTATTTAGGGGCTTAATTTAGGGACTTTATTTATGGGATGTTTTTAGGACTTTATTTAAGGGATGCATTTAGGGGCTTTATTTAGGGACTTTATTTAGGGGATGTTTTTAGGACTTTATTTAAGGGATGCATTTAGGGGGTTTATTTAGGGGATGTTTTTAGGACTTTATTTAAAGGATGCATTTAGGGCCTGTATTTAGGGGCTTTATGTAGAGGATGTATTTAGGGGCTTTATTTAGGGACTTTATTTAGGGGATGTTTTTAGGACTTTATTTAAGGGATGCATTTAGGGGGTTTATTTAGGGGATGTTTTTAGGACTTTATTTAGGGGATGCATTTAGGCGCTTTATTTAGGGACTGTATTTAGGGGCTTTATTTAGGGACTTTATTTAGGGGATGTTTTTAGGACTTTATTTAAGGGATGTATTTAGGGGCTTTATTTAGGGACTTTATTTAGGGGATGTTTTTATGACTTTATTTAAGGGATGCATTTAGGGGGTTTATTTAGGGGATGTTTTTAGGACTTTATTTAAGGGATGCATTTAGGGGGTTTATTTAGGGAATGTTTTTAGGACTTTATTTAGGGGATGCTTTTAGGCGCTTTATTTAGGGACTTTATTTAGGGGCTTTATTTAGGGACTTTATTTAGGGGATGTTTTTAGGACTTTATTTAAGGGATGCATTTAGGGGATGTATTTAGGGACTGAATCTAGGGGCTTTATTTAGAGGATGTATTTAGGGGCTTTATTTAGGGACATAATTTAGGGGATGTTTTTAGGACTTTATTTAAGGGATGCATTTAGGGGGTTTTGTTAGGGGATGTTTTTAGGACTTTATTTAGGGGATGCCTTTAGGCAATTTATTTAGGGACTGTATTTATGGGCTTTATTTAGGGACTGTATTTAGGGGCTTTATTTAGGTACTTTATTTAGGGGATGTTTTTAGGACTTTATTTAAGGGATGCATTTAGGGGATGTATTTAGGGACTGAATCTAGGGGCTTTATTTAGAGGATGTATTTAGGGGCTTTATTTAGGGACATAATTTAGGGGATGTTTTTAGGACTTTATTTAAGGGATGCATTTAGGGGGTTTTGTTAGGGGATGTTTTTAGGACTTTATTTAGGGGATGCCTTTAGGCAATTTATTTAGGGACTGTATTTAGGGGCTTTATTTAGTGGATGTATTTAGGGGTTTTATTTAGGGATTTTATTTAGGGGATGTTTTTAGAACTTTATTTAGGGGATGCATTTAGGGGATATATTTAGCGACTGTATTTAGGGGCTTTATTTAGGGACTGTATTTAGGGGATGTTTTTAGGACATTATTTAGGGGATGCATTTAGGGGGTTTATTTAGGGACTGTATTTAGGGGCTTTATTTAGGGGATGCATTTAGGCGCTTTATTAAGGGACTTTATTTAGGTGATGTTTTTAGGACTTTATTTAGGGGATGCATTTAGTGGGTTTATTTAGGGTATGTATTTAGGGGCTTTATTTAGGGGATGTATTTAGCTGCTTTATTTAGGGACTTTATTTAGGGGATGCATTTAGGCGCTTTATTTAGGGACTATATTTAGGGGCTCTATTTAGGGGATGTATTTAGGGGCTTTATTTAGGGACTTTATTTAGGAGATGTTTTTTGGACTTTATTTAGGGGATGCATTTAAGCGCTTTATTTAGGGTTTTTTTTTAGGGACTTTATTTAGGGGATGTTTTTAGGACTTTATTTAGGGGGTTTATTTAGGGACTTTTTTTAGGGGATGCTTTTAGGACTATATTTAGGGGATGCATTTAGGGGATTTATTTAGGGACTGTATTTAGGGGCTTTATTTCGTTGATATATTTAGGGGCTTTATTTAGGGACTTTATTCAGGGGATGTTTTTAAGACTTTATTTAGGGGATGCATTTAGGTTTTTTTTTTAGGGACTGTATTTAGGGGATGTTTTTAGGACTTTATTTAGGGGATGTATTTAGGGGCTTTATTCATGGACTTTATTTAGGGGCTCTATTTAGGGGATGTTTTTAGGGGCTTTATTTAGAGACTTTATTTAGGGGATGTTTTTAGGACTTTATTTAGGAGATGTATTTAGGGGCTTTATTTAGGGACTTTATTTAGGGGATGTTTTTAGGACATTATTTAGGGGATGCATTTAGGGGCTTTATTTAGGGACTGTATTTAGGGGCTTTATTTAGGGGATGCATTTAGGCGCTTTATGTAGGGACTGTATTTAGGGGCCTTATTTAGGGGATGTATTTAGGGGCTTTATTTCGGGGATGTATTTAGGGGCTTTATTTAGGGACTTTATTTAGGGGATGTTTTTAAGACTTTATTTAGGGGATGCATTTAGGCGCTTTATTTAGGGACTGTATTTAGGGGCTTTATTTAGGGGATGTATTTAGGGGCTTTATTTGGGGACTGTATTTAGGGGCTTTATTTAGGGAATGTATTTAGGGTTTATTTAGGGACTTTATTTAGGGGATGTTTTTAGGATTTTATTTAGGGGATGCATTTAGGGTTTTTTTTAGGGACTGTATTTAGGGGCTTTATTTAGGGACTTTATTTAGGGGATGTTTTTAGGACTTTATTTAGCGGATGCATTTAGGCGCTTTATTTAAGGACTGTATTAACAGGCTCTATTTAGGGGATGTATTTAGGGACTGTATTTACGGGCTTAATTCAGGGGATTTTTTTAGGACTTTATTTAGGGGATGCATTTAGGTGGTTTATTTAGGGACTGTATTTAGGGACTTTATTTCGGGGGTGTATTTAGGGACTTTATTTAGGGGATGTTTTTAGGACTTTATTTAGGGGATGCATTTAGGGGTTTTTTTAGGGACTGTATTTAGGGGCTTTATTTCGGGGATGTATTTAGGGACTTTATTTAGGGACTTTATTTAGGGGATGTTTTTAGGACTTTATTTAGGGGATGCATTTAGGCGCTTTATTTAGGGACTGTATTTAGGGGCTTTATTTAGGGACTTTATTTAAGGGATGTTTTTAGGACTTTATTTAAGGGATGCATTTAGGGGGTGTATTTAGGGACTGTATTTAGGGGCTATATTTAGAGGATGTATTTAGGGGCTTTATTTAGGGACTTTATTTAGGGGATGTTTTTAGGACTTTATTTAAGGGATGCATTTAGGGGGTTTATTTAGGGGATGTTTTTTGGACTTTATTTAGGGGATGCATTTAGGCGCTTTATTTAGGGACATTATTTAGGGGCTTTATTTAGGGACTTTATTTAGGGGATATTTTTAGGACTTTATTTAAGGGATGCATTTAGGGACTGTATTTAGGGGCTGTATTTAGAGGATGTATTTAGGGGCTTTATTTAGGGACTTTATTTAGGGGATTTTTTAGGACTTTATTTAAGGGATGTATTTAGGGGGTTTATTTAGGGGATGTTTTTAGGATTTTATTTAAGGGATGCATTTAGGGGGTTTTTTTAGGGAATGTTTTTAGGACTTTATTTAGGGGATGCTTTTAGGCGCTTTATTTAGGGACTGTATTTAGGGGCTTTATTTAGGGACTTTATTTAGGGAATGTTTTTAGGACTTTATTTAAGGGATGCATTTAGGGGGTTTATTTAGGTAATGTTTTTAGGACTTTATTTAGGGGATGCTTTTAGGCGCTTTATTTAGGGACTGTATTTTGGGACTTTATTTAGGGGATGTTTTTAGGTTTTTATTTAAGGGATGCATTTAGGGGGTTTAGTTAGGGGATGTTTTTAGGACCTTATTTAGGGGATGCATTTAGGGGGTGTATTTAGGGACTGTATTTAGGGGCTTTATTTAGAGGATGTATTTAGGGGCTTTATTTAGGGACATTATTTAGGGGATGATTTTAGGACTTTATTTAAGGGATGCATTTAGTGGGTTTATTTAGGGGATGTTTTTAGGACTTTATTTAGAGGATGCATATAGGCGCCTTATTTAGGGACTGTATTTAGGGGCTTTATTTAGGTACTTTATTTTGGGGATGTTTTTAGGACTTTATTTAAGGGATGCATTTAGGGGGTGTATTTAGGGACTGTATTTAGGGGCTTTATTTAGTGGATGTATTTAGGGGTTTTATTTAGGGATTTTATTTAGGGGATGTTTTTAGGACTTTATTTAGGGGATGCATTTAGGGGATATATTTAGGGACTGTATTTAGGGGCTTTATTTAGGGACTGTATTTAGGGAATGTCTTTAGGACATTATTTAGGGAATGCATTCAGGGGGTTTATTTAGGGACTGTATTTAGGGGCTTTTTTTAGGGGATGCATTTAGGCGCTTTATTAAGGGACTTTATTTAGGTGATGTTTTTAGGACTTTATTTAGGGGATGCATTTAGTGGATTTATTTAGGGACTGTATTTAGGGGCTTTATTTAGGGGATGTATTTAGCTGCTTTATTTAGGGACTTTATTTAGGGGATGTTTTTAGGACTTTATTTAGAGGATGCATTTAGGCACTTTATTTAAGGACTATATTTACGGGCTCTATTTAGGGGATGTATTTAGGGGCTTTATTTAGGGACTTTATTTAGGAGATGTTTTTAGGACTTTATTTAGGGGATGCCTTTAGGCAATTTATTTAGGGACTGTATTTAGGGGCTTTATTTAGTGGATGTATTTAAGGGTTTTATTTAGGGATTTTATTTAGGGGATGTTTTTAGGACATTATTTAGGGGATGCATTTAGGGGGTATATTTAGGGACTGTATTTAGGGGCTTTATTTAGGGACTGTATTTAGGGGATGTTTTTAGGACATTATTTAGGGGATGCATTTAGGGGGTTTATTTAGCGACTGTATTTAGGGGCTTTATTTAGGGGATGCATTTAGGCGCTTTATTAAGGGACTTTATTTAGGTGATGTTTTTAGGACTTTATTTAGGGGATGCATTTAGTGGGTTTATTTAGGGACTGTATTTAGGGGCTTTATTTAGGGGATGTATTTAGGGGCTTTATTTAGGGACTTTATTTAGGGGATGTTTTTAGGACTTTATTTAAGGGATGCATTTAGGGGGTTTATTTAGGGGATGTTTTTAGGACTTTATTGAGAGGATGCATATAGGCGCCTTATTTAGGGACTGTATTTAGGGGCTTTATTTAGGTACTTTATTTAGAGGATGTTTTTAGGACTATATTTAGGGGATGCATTTAGGGGATTTATTTAGGGACTGTATTTAGGGGCTTTATTTCGTTGATATATTTAGGGGCTTTATTTAGGGACTTTATTCAGGGGATGTTTTTAAGACTTTATTTAGGGGATGCATTTAGGGTTTTTTTTAGGGACTGTATATAGGGGATGTTTTTAGGACTTTATTTAGGGGATGTATTTAGGGGCTTTATTCATGGACTTTATTTAGGGGCTCTATTTAGGGGATGTATTTAGGGGCTTTATTTAGAGACTTTATTTAGGGGGATGTTTTTAGGACTTTATTTAGGAGATGTATTTAGGTGCTTTATTTAGTGACTTTATTTAGGGGATGTTTTTAGGACATTATTTAGGGGATGCATTTAGGGGCTTTATTTAGGGGATGCATTTAGGCGCTTTATGTAGGGACTGTATTTAGGGGCTTTATTTAGGGGATGTATTTAGTGGCTTTATTTCGGGGATGTATTTAGGGGCTTTATTTCGGGGATGTATTTAGGGGCTTTATTTAGGGACTTTATTTAGGGGATGTTTTTAGGACTTTTTTTAGGGGATGCATTTAGGCGCTTTATTTAGGGAATGTATTTAGGGGATGTATTTAGGGGCTTTACTTGGGGACTGTATTTAGGGGCTGAATTTAGAGGATGTATTTAGGGGCTTTATTTAGGGACTTTATTTAGGGGATGTTTTTAGGACTTTATTTAAGGGATGCATTTAGGGTTTTTTTTTAGGGACTGTATTTAGGGGCTTTATTTAGGGACTTTATTTAGGGGATGTTTTTAGGACTTTATTTACCGGATGCATTTAGGCGCTTTATTTAGGTACTGTATTTAGGGGCTCTAATTAGGGGATGTATTTAGGGACTGTATTTAGGGGCTTTATTTAGTGGATGTTTTTAGGACTATATTTCGGGGATGCATTTAGGAAGTTTATTTAGGGACTGTATTTAGGGGCTTTATTTCGGGGATGTATTTAGGGACTTTTTTTAGGGGATGTTTTTAGGTGGTTTATTTAGGGACTTTTTTTAGGGGATGTTTTTAGGACTATATTTCGGGGAAGAATTTAGGAAGTTTATTTAGGGACTGTATTTAGGGGCTTTATTTCTGGGATGTATTTAGGGACTTTTTTTAGGGGATGTTTTTAGGACTTTATTTAGGGGATGCATTTAGGGTTCTTTTTTTAGGGACTGTATTTAGGTGCTTATTTCAGGGATGTATTTAGGGACTTTATTTAGGGGATGTTTTTAGGACTTTATTTAGGGGATGCATTTAGGCCCTTTTTATTTAGGGACTGTATTTAGGGGATGTATTTAGGGGCCTTATTTAGGGACTTTTTTTAGGGGATGCATTTAGGGGCTTTATTTAGGTACTGTATTTAGGGGCTCTATTTAGGGGATGTGTTTAGGGGCTTTATTTAGGTACTTTATTTAGGGGATGTTTTTAGGACTTTATTTAGGGGATGCATTTAGGCGCTTTATTTAGGGGATGCATTTAGGCGCTTTATTTAGGGACTGTATTTATGGACTGTATTTAGGGGATGTATTTAGGGACTTTATTTAGGGACTGTATTTAGAGCCTGTAATATAATACAATAATTTTGTTAGTTATTATCACTGATATAAGTCAGGGTAATTGCATTATGACTATTCACAGTTATCACAGTTTTCAGCTAAGGATGGAAATTTATTAATTCATTCCAGTGTTTATTTGTGATTTATTGAACTTCAGCTGTGGCTTTGGTCTTTGTTTCTCTGTAGTATTATTAGACTTTGAGTATTTAAAGGAACTGTTACTGACTGGAAGGGGCACATTTACTATTGGTCGAATCGATATTCAGGCGTCGAAGTAAAATTCTTCTACTTCGTACATCGAAGTTGAAGGAACTACCGCAATTCAAACAATCGTAGGAAAAATCGAACAATTAAATCCTTCGAACGATTCAAAGGATTTTAATCCATCGATCGAACGATTTTCCTTCGATCTCATATTGCCTAGAAAGCCTATGAGGACCTTCCACATAGACTGACATTGGTGCTCAGTAGGTTTTAGGTGGGGAAGTAGGTGGTCGAAGAGACAGTACTTCGACTATTGAATATTCGAGTAGTTCAATGATTTTTAGTTCGAAACGTTCGATTCAAAGTCGAAGTCGAAGGTCTAAGTAGCCAATTCGACGGTCAAAGAAGCTAAAAAAAAACTCAGAAATTTTAAGTATTTTTTATTGAAATCCTTAACTCGAATTTAGTAAATGTGCCCCTAAGGGGCAGTTTTACAAACTCCAATAAACTTGAAATTCGACTCTTAATAAATCTGCCCCTAAGTCATCTAAAGTAGAAAAGTGAATTTTATATACTGGAATAGGACAAGTTTCCCAGAAATTTTCGGGAAATGAGGTTTGTTTTTTTCCTGGATAACAGATCTCTCCATAATTTAGATCCTCATACCTTAAGTCTACTAGAAAATCATATAAACATTAAAGAAACCCAATAGGCTGGTTTTGCTTCCAATAAGGATTAAGTATATCTTAGTTGGGATCAAGTACAAGGTACAGGTATGGACCTGTAATCCAGAATGCTCAGGACCTGGAATTTTCTGGGGTAATGGGTCTTTCTGTAATTTGGATCTTCATGACTTAAGTCTACTAGAAAATCATATAAATATTCAATAAACCCAATAGGCTGGTTTTGCTTCCAATAAGGATTAATTATATCTTAGTTGGGATCAAGTACAAGCGACTGTTTTATTATTACACAGAAAAAGGACATCAGTTTTCAAAACTTTAATTATTTCATTATAATGGAGTTTATTGGAGCCGGACTTCCCATAATTCAGAGTTTTCTGTATAGTGAATTTCTGGATAAAGGATCCCATACCTGTACAGTAAAACCTCATCCCTTGAGTGTAAGTATATACTTATATATATATTATGTAATACATAGTGGTTTTCCCTGGGTTTTTTTCTGGATTTTGTACCACATTTGCTCTGGTCCCCTGAAAAACATAAAAAGGGGGTTCTCGGGTCCTTTTCTATAGATGAAGCTGCTGTATGGCTGATAAGATACATGTGAATCGTAATAGAGCGACTGTTCCAATTGAGTGTGTAAATCACAAGTCAGTGCTCATATAGGAATGACTGGGGCCTCGGACTTTTCCCTTCTATTTAAATAAACCCACTGGGGCAGTTATAGTTTAGATTCAATTGGGACACCCCGACATTGCCATCACCTATACAGAGCCGGGTGCAGCACCCATCTATCCCACATCCCACCCAATTGCAACTATTGGGGCACAATTAAGCCACTCCCTTATCCTCTCTTTAATATTGGAGGCTTCCCAGCTCTCATTAAAGATCAAATAATCCCATAGTGGAGTCAATGCCTCCCTAATTGATACAGTCCATTAATTAATTCATTGATGTGCTTTCTATTAACCCCCAGCCCTCCTGCTGTTGAACTATAACACCCAGCATCCCTAGCATCATATATAGTAACAACATATTATAAGTCTCACCCTTGTGCTGTTATATGGTCACGTAACTCCTCAGTGACGTATAAAATCTATAGAAATGACAGCAGGGGGTATATATATATATATGATGCTATTTGCAGGCCACTTACCTCTCTGCATCTTGTTGCACGTCTCTCTTCCAGGCTCGTCCGGTGCATCTGAGAGCAGCAGGGATGTTTACTGGCTTTTTACTGGCTCTTACCATTATGACATCACAGTAGGGACAGTTATTTCAGCCTAGAAATGTCATGTGATGATGCAGCAGGCAGCTTTGTGACATCACTGCATAGCAACTGTAACCACAACATGAGTGGAGAGTGGAAGATACCATTGCTAACCAGTCTTCCCTCCCTATATAGTTTATAGCAGTGTTGGCCAAAAATAAAACTGCTGCTAAAGTATCACTTTTATTGAGTGGATTATGGAAGTTGTAGTTGAACAACACCATTTAAGTGCATTATGCTGTGTGCTTGTCTGTACAAGTATATCCAGTCCCAGGGTGAGTGTAATAAAAGGGCAAGAGGGGCAGTTAGACAGAAGCCCCCCACGTGTGTGCCAGTATTCAGGGGGCCGTGTCCCATTCTCTCATCAGTCTGTAGCATTGGCATTATGGCTGCAGCTAGTGAAATACATGTATGTAACATTCCATGAACATATTGCATGTGTCACATATAAATGGAGCACAAGAAAATGATCAGCAAATTTCATTTATTTCAATGGAAACATGAACAGAGGCTAAATATCAAGCGCTTTTTGTCAATTCATTTCCCCTTCGGAGCATCTGACACTGACACTCACTCACTGCACTCGCTGGCTGCTCTCATGTTCTTCTGCTTAGGAAACATGTGAGAAAGGTTCCTCCTGTGGCCCTGTTGTAGCACTACATAGAATTCTGCTGATGGAGGTGCATTTTGTTGGCCTGAAGCTGCCAGACCCATGGGCGTCTAACACTAATCAAACACCCAGACAATTCTTAGTGATTCCTCTTTCACTTCTTCCCCTTGTTGCCCCCCTGCTCCTGAGTCTCCAGACTTTGCCCCGAGAGAGAGAGAGGCAATAAAAGCAGCTGCTGATAGGGGGGCAGGACCCTTATTTTAGAAATGACAAACAAATAAAAGACACGAGTGTTGATCAATAAAGATAAATAGGGTTTTTTTCTTCTTTAGTTGGTGGAAAATGTTACAAATGGGAACAATTCCATGAGAACCAATCAGAGCTCACGGACGCTGTATCTGCAATGAGTTCATTCCTATTGGATAACAGACAAACCATTCAGCATTAAGGAAATACCAATGGGAGTCTCTGGGGAGGGGGGTCAATATCCAGTGCACAGAAAGTCCAGCAATGGCTCCGTATAAAGGACAGGCCCCACCCCCCGCGCCCCTTCCCAATCCTCAGCTCTATCAGCCATACACACATTTCCCACAATGCATTTCATCTTGACCCCGGCCATTCCCTGCGCACACACACGGGACAAGGTTTGTTATGACTCAGCAGAGAGACATATAGTGATACTCAGTAGTACTAGGTGCAGCAACCAATCAGAAATCTCATTCCATGAACAGAACATTCCTAGGCCAATGAAAACCCTGGAGTCTTTGGGTTACTCTTAGTGCACTTTAGTAAATGTCCCCCAGAAATATGGGCTTCTCCTAAATTCCACCATTAATGAGCCGGATCCTTATTCACCTGACACCCCTCCCTCAGAATTCCCACAAAGCCCAAAGTAAAGGCATCCTGGGGGTACATACTGGCAAGATGAGGGGGTGCAGTTTAATGGGGGGAGATAATGATGGGGGACAGTCCCATGAAAAAGCTGTGACTCCATTGGAAAGGGCACCCGGCTGCCAGGAGGAGGGTTGGGCACAATTCTCTGGGTTTCTGGGTCTTTTCTCATAAATAGAGGGTCCCCCCCAGATCCTTTTTTCCGGGGGCAATATTGTCACTGCTGCCCAGCCCCCACTCACACTGTGGGAGGAATAAGAGGAGTGTGTCTGTAATACAGAACTCTGGGCACCCTGTGCGTCACCTCAGCAGCCACTTACAGTAATGACCTACCTGCCCCCTCCTTCATATCAACACTCTGTCCCAGACTCATGTATATGGGGGGGGGAATGTGCTTTTGGATCTGTGCTGCCACCAGGGGGGGCTATGGAATTCTGGTCAGTTATAAAGCTCATCCCCCCTGCGCATGGCACCAAATGAAGGGGCGCAAGAGCTGCAATTAGGGCTCAGTCACACTCAGGCCAATAGAAAAGCCAACAGGACAAACATTGGCCTCCATTTCCAGTGGCTCTGAAGGGGCATCAGATGAGCCCAATTTAATGGTCTCTCATCCAACCACCTTCCCAAATAACACCCCCAAAGGCACTGCCCATTTTTACTTTCCCAAAACATAAACCAAAATGAATGTTTGGCCAATGGGGAAACTTGTAAGAATGTAACTCAGTGTTGCGCTTTGTACCCCAATTCCCATAAGCCTGGGGCCAAAATGATCCCTTAGAAGTTCCTACAGGAGTGTCTTACTGAGACAAGTTGCCCTTTAAATAGAGGGAGACTGAGAGGGGAGTGTACAATGGGGGAGGGGCAGGAGAAGAAACTGAAGAATCCCCCCAGCTCATATATAGATCAGAGGGAATGGGATCCCCCCAAGTGCCAGGGCCTGTGTCACTTCCCAAACTCCTGTATTTAGGAAAGTAAATGTGGGAGGAGCTTGAGGATGGGGCGGAGACCTCTGTGCACTTCCTGTGTTGTCTGAGGCCCTTTTTGTGCAATAACAGTGACTGACACTCTCGTACCCCAGCGAATTCCCCTGAGCACCTCCCACTCACGCCTCTTACACCACGCCCCCTCTCATGCCACGCCCCCTCTCATGCCACGCCTCCACACACCCCTCACACTGCGGTCCAAGCGATTGGAGGCGGGAATCAGACTCCCGTTCCTCTGGCACCTCATGCTCCTCCCCTGGCCCCTCCCTCAGTTCTGGCGGCTTTCTCTGGCTCCGCCTCCTCACTCTGGGAAGAAAGAAGCAGAATTTGTGCTTTCATTTGACTGCGGCAGCTCCAAGCAGATCCCGGGCTGTTCAAGTTCACACGCAGGTCATGTGACATTCTGAGACCAATGAAAGGTCAGTGAGGTTGTAATGAGGGGATTTTGTAGAGTAATTAGACAATTGCCAATGAAAATGTAGGATATTGCCCCTGATCTGCTCCAAACTCCGCCCCCACCTCCATTTATTCTTTATGGCAGTGAAATGAAATGATTAGGCTGGGAATGTACAGGAGTCAGTGAGAGATAATAATCAATAGTAGAAGATTCTCTGAAGTAAAATGAAAGTGAATAATAAAAGAAGAGACTCACACAACACAACTCGCTTTTGGCCGAACTCGCAGTGACTTTCTGCTGCACTTGGTGCCGCTATTCCCATTATTTACACACGGAAACATCAACGTGTGAAACAAACGAGTGTGGAAACCCCAGGCTCCCCCGGCACCGCCTCTGATTCACTGTAAACTCTCAGCGCTCTAAATCCACTTCCGGAACGCACGCGCTGCTCTGTGGAACGCATCCCCTGTCCGTCCAATAAGCTGTCTGATCGGCACGTGGTACAGTGATGTCAGAGGGCGGGGCTAATGCGGTGACAGGAAGTGGGTGAGTAGAGAAAATGGGGTACGAGCTGCTTTATCCCTCTGGGCAGTAGTGGGGGAGTCACAGTGTAGGAGAGTCTCCTATTTCCTCAGGGACTTGTAGAGTTAATGATGGGGACAAACGAGCGCCTTGTTCTCTTCATTCAAATCAGTGTAGCCCCTCCCCTACGGAACGCATTTTAGGACATTCTGCAGCGAAATTCATCTCCTTCCTGTGATGTCCTATGTCTTCTGAATGTGCATCTCGTGCTTTTACCTCATCCGCCAAATCTGCAGTCTCACCTCTGTCCTCTGCCCTCCCTTCTGAGCTGTCACTCATACCAACTCCTCCCTCTGCCCTCCCTTCTGAGCTGTCACTCATACCAACTCCTCCCTCTGCCCTCCCTTCTGAGCTGTCACTCATACTAGGGATGCACCGAATCCACTATTTTGGATTCGGCCGAACCCCCAAATCCTTCCTGAAAGATTCGGCCGAATACCGAACCGAATCCGAACCCTAATTTGCATATGCAAATTAGGGGTTGGAAGGGGAAAACATTTTTTACTTCCTTGTTTTGTGACAAAAAGTCACGCGATTGCCCTCCCCACCCCTAATTTGCATATGCAAATTAGGATTCGGATTCGGTTCGGCCGGGCAGAAGGATTCGGCCGAATCCGAATCCTGCTGAAAAAGGCCGAATCCTGGCCGAATCCCGAACCGAATCCTGGATTCGGTGCATCCCTAACTCATACCAACTCCTCCCTCTGCCCTCCCTTCTGAGCTGTCACTCATACCAACTCCTCCCTCTGCCCTCCCTTCTGAGCTGTCACTCATGCCAACTCCTCCCTCAGCCCTCCCTTCTGAGCTGTCACTCATACCAACTCCTCCCTCAGCCCTCCCTTCTGAGCTGTCACTCATGCCAACTCCTCCCTTCTGAGCTGTCACTCATACCAACTCCTCCCTTCTGAGCTGTCACTCATACTAACTCCTCCCTCAGCCCTCCCTCCTCATTCCTCTTCCTTCCGCCCTCACTCACCACTTTAGAAACTTATGGATAAGACTGTCGGCTGCTGAAAAGAGAGATCTGAGGAGGGAGGGCTGAGGAAAGAGGGCGGAAGGAAGAGGAATGAGGAGGAGGAGGGAAGACTGAGGGAGGAGTTGGCATGAGTGACAGCTCAGAAGGGAGGGCAGAGGGAGGAGTTGGTATGAGTGACAGCTCAGAAGGGAGGGCTGAGGGAGGAGTTGGTATGAGTGACAGCTCAGAAGGGAGGGCAGAGGGAGGAGTTGGTGTGAGTGACAGCTCAGAAAGGAGGGCAGAGGGAGGAGTTGGTGTGAGTGACAGCTCAGAAGGGAGGGCAGAGGGAGGAGTTGGTATGAGTGACAGCTCAGAAGGGAGGAGTTGGTATGAGTGACAGCTCAGAAGGGAGGGCTGAGGGAGGAGTTGGTATGAGTGACAGCTCAGAAGGGAGGGCTGAGGGAGGAGTTGGTATCAGTGACAGCTCAGAAGGGAGGGCTGAGGGAGGAGTTGGTATTAGTGACAGCCCAGAAGGGAGGGCAGAGGGAGGAGTTGGTGTGAGTGACAGCTCAGAAGGGAGGGCAGAGGGAGGAGTTGGTATGAGTGACAGCTCACACAGAAGGGAGGGCAGAGGACAGAGGTGAGACTGCAGATTTGGAGGATGAGGTAAAAGCACGAGATGCACATTCAGAAGACATAGGACATCACAGGAAGGAGATGAATTTCGCTGCAGAATGTCCTCCCCCTCCTGTCAGTTATAGGGAATATTATTGTGTAATTGTCTCCTGCGTCTGATAATGACACACCTTGTACTCATCTGACTGTATATATATATATGTATATATATAATACACAAGAGCCATGAATATCTTGAGTTGGTAATACCAATCCTTGTCTAATCAAAGCCTTAACTCACCTATTTAATCTTTCGCTCTCAACTGGACTGTTTCCTTCTCAACTAAAACATGCTCTTGTCACCCCCATTCTGAAAAAACCCTCTTTTGATCCCTCCAATCTTGACAACCTCCGACCTATCTCTCTGCTACCTTTCATCTCTAAACTACTTGAGCGCCTAGTCTACAACCGACTTACCTCATTCCTCTCTGACAATAACCTGCTAGACCCCCTACAATCTGGTTTTAAGCCACAACACTCCACGGAAACTGCCCTGACTCGACTAACTAATGACCTTTTAACCGCAAAAGCCAACAATCATTTCTCACTACTAATACTGCTTGATCTCTCAGCCGCATTTGACACTGTAGATCACCCTCTCCTCCTCCAGTCCCTCCAGTCGCTTGGCCTTCGTGACACAGCCCTGTCCTGGTTCTCTTCTTACATCACCAATCGTTCATTCAGTGTCTCCTACAATGGAGTATCATCTTCTCCCCTACCTCTTTCTGTTGGAGTTCCTCAAGGCTCTGTCCTGGGACCATTACTATTCTCCCTCTACACCTCCTCCCTTGGCAAATTAATAAATTCGTACGGTTTCCACTACCACCTCTATGCTGACGATACTCAGATCTATCTCTCATCTCCTGATCTCAACCCAGAACTCCTAACTCGCGTCTCCTCCTGCCTGTCCTCTATCTCTACCTGGATGTCGCAACGCTACCTTAAATTAAACCTCTCCAAAACTGAAATGGTTCTCTTTCCTCCAACTAACACCAGTAGCATCCCCGAAGTATCCATCATAGTTAACAATTCCACTATCACCCCCTCTCCCCAGGCCCGATGCCTTGGGGTTATCCTAGATTCTGCCCTGTCATTCACTCCTCATATCCAGTCACTTATTAAATCATGTCACTTCCACCTAAAGAACATATCCAAAATTCGATCATTTATCACCCAAGACGCCGCCAAAATTCTTATTCACTCTCTCATCATATCGCGTCTAGACTACTGTAACTCGCTTTTAATTGGCCTCCCCCTCCAGAGACTGTCTCCTCTCCAGTCCATAATGAACACTGCTGCGAGGCTCATACACCTCAGCAACCGCTCCTCCTCTGCCTCGCCATTCTGTCAATCCCTGCACTGGCTTCCGTTACCTTTCAGAATCAAATTCAAATTAATGACACTGACTTTCAAAGCACTTCACGACTCTGCTCCACCCTACATCTCTGAACTCATCTCTATATACTCACCCACTCGCTTACTACGCTCCTCTACTGACCTCCTACTCAACTCTTCTCTCATTACCTCCTCACACGCTCACATTCAAGACTTTGCAAGGGCTGCTCCCCTCCTCTGGAACGCTCTCCCACGGTCTGTCCCACTTTCTCCCAACCTTTCTGCTTTCAAAAAATCTCTGAAAACGCACTTCTTTCGAGAAGCCTCCCCTCACTCTGCTTAACTACCAAACGCAACACCACATACAATACCACATTTCTCACCCACTTACTTCCATCTTGCCCACTCCCACACCTTGTGTATTACTCCCTCCCCTTTAGACTGTATGCCTATGCATAGGGCCTTCCTCACCTTTTTGTACCAGTATTGATTGTGATGTTTGTTACTCCATATATTCTATATATGTAATTCATGTGATGTAGTTGTATAATCACATTTACTTTACAGTGCTACGCAATATGTTGGCGCTATATAAATACATGTTAATAATAAAATAATAATAATAATAAATTATATCCTTATAAACGGTGAGTTCTGATGTCATTTCTGTCACATGACTCACTGAAACTTGTGTATTATAATTAATATAGTTCCCCCAATTGCAAATTATGAGGATATTAGAAGTTACCTCAGGGTTCCATGTCCCGTATAACTCGGCCTTCGGCCTCGTACTTTTATATGGTCATGTGACTCCTCTGTGACTTATAATATCCTTATATTTTACAAGAGGGGGTACTTTATTCACTATATACTCTCACTCACTTGTACTCATACTCACACTCATATACTCACTCACCCATACTCTCACTCACACTTATACTCACTCATACTCTTTCACACTCATACTCACACTTACCCTCACTCATACTCACAATCGCACACCCATACTCTCACACTCATACTCACACTTACACTCACACACACAGTGATATGACAGAGTCAGTTCCATTAGATGAAATACTGTCAGTGTCTCTTTATTCCCAGCAGGGGGATCAGTGATCACTAAATCATGGGGCTCCTCTCTGATCCAAACCGTCGCCAGGCCCTGTCCCGACTCATCACCCGACTGAACACCCCACTATGGTGAGTAGGAAGGTTGTCCCTATAGAGAGAAGACATCGGGGGCTGCTGGAAATACAACCAATGCCCCAATCTCTGGGTCTCATGCTCCACTTTGGGGGCCTCAACTTTAGCTTCACATTAACATTATTGGCCTCCCCAACTGTCACCTGTACAGGACACGCCTCTCCTTATCCCCTATTACCTTCCAATAGGGATGCCACTTGCTCTGGAAATAGATATAATACGCAGGTATGGGATCCTTCATCTGAAAACCCGTCATCTGGAAACCCGTAATCCAGAAAGCTCGGAATTACAGAATGTCCGTCTCCCATAGACTCCAATTTATCCAAGTAATTTAAATTTTTCTGTGTAATAATAAAACAGTCGCTTGTACTTGATCCCAACTAAGATATAATTAATCCTTATTGGAAGCAAAACCAGCCTATTGGGTTTATTTAATGTTGATATGATTCTCTAGTAGACTTAAGGTGTCAAGATCCAAATTATGGATAGATCTGTTATCCGGACAACCCCATGTCCAGAGCATTCTGGATAACAGGTCCCATACGGTTATATACCAGCCTTCCAATGTTCTTACCCTTTATCCTATTAATACCACTGATACCAGAGATGATTTACACTGGTCAGGTGCAACTCTACATTGCAATGATTATATCCAAAGGGCCGGATTCTCTTCAGTAAGAAAATAAAATCCCGGGTTATCAAGTGAAAACTCATGGATGAGATTTAATTTGAGGAGAAATAAACTTTCCTCCTAATCCACTTCCAGTTTTTTTTTCCTGTGATAAATCTGAATTGAATGTGGCCCAGTGCTGGGATCATTGTACCTAAATATGTTTTATAAGAGATGTACATGAACCATTGTTACAGTCGACTACTTCAAATATTTTAGGAGTAAATTAAAACTTCCCTGATTTTTTTTTTCTTTTTTTAATTTACAATCTTTGCTTTAACCCCTTCTGAACTGCGTCATTAAAGGGGTTGTTCACCTTTAAATTAACTGTTCGTATGAAGTAGAGAGGGATATTCTGAGACAATTTGCAATCAATTTTCATTTTTTATTATTTGTGTTTTTTGTGTTATTTAGCTTTTTATTCAGCAGCTGTCCAGTTTGCAATTTCAGCCACCTGGTTGCTAGGATACAAATTACCATAGTAACCATGCACTGATTTGAATAAGTGGCTGGAATATGAATAGGAGAGGAATTGAATAGAAAGATGAGTAATGAAAAGTAACAATAACAATACATGTGTAGCTTTACAGAGCATTTGTTTTTTAGAAGGAGTCAGTGACCCCTATTTGAAAGCTGGAAAGAGTCAGATGAAGAAGGCAGATAATTAAAAAAAACTACTAAAAATAAATAATGAAGACCAATTGAAAAGTTGCCTAGACTAGGCCATTCTATAACATACTAAAAGTTAACTTGCCCCTTTAAGAAGAGCAGAAACCTTATTCTGTTCCCACACATTATTCTGTTTCCAGTAAGACGTTGCCAGGGGTAACCTCTTTCTTTCCTCTGTCTCATGCAGTATTTTCAGTTACCTGCTTGGAGTGGTTTGGTTCCTGGGCCTGGCATTCCACCCTTTCACCCTGCGCTCCTATATCTCCCAGAATTCCATGGGATCTACTATGGTGGATACGACCCTATCTCAGTTCAGAATCAACTAAAACACTGATTCAGTCTCTCATCATCTCCCGCCTTGATTACTGCAACTTACTCCTCACAGGTATTCCAACAAGTCACCTTTCACAACTCCAATCTGTTCTAAACGCGGCCGCTAGACTCATTCATCTATCTCACCGCTCAACATCAGCTGCTCCCATATGTATGTCCCTTCACTGGCTCCCAATCTCTTCTAGAATCAAATTCAAATTACTTACACTCACATTCAAGGCCCTTAATAATGAAACCCCTCCCTATATTTCATCTCTAATCTCCAAATACTCTCCTTCATACAACCTTCTCTCTGCTTCTGATCTTCCCTCACTTCTCTCTCATCACTTCTGCCCATTCTCACCTACAAGACTTCTCTCAGGCTTCTGCTTTTCTCTGGAACTCTCTGCCTCCAGCTGTCAGACTTTCTCCTTCTTTCCAAACTTTCAAGCGCTCCTTAAAGACCCACCTGTATAAAGAAGCTTATTCAATGTACCTTAATTAATTAATCATTGCTGTATCAAAATCACAAAATTGTTTCTAAAATCCTAATGTCTCAATTGAATCCTAACCTTTACTTTGTAAACTCTAATTTGTAGGACCCTCTAATCCTATTGTATCTGTAACCCTTGTTTGTTATCCACCATTTATTCCCTGTTTGTTATAACTAAGGTAAAGCACTGCGTATCTTGTCGGCGCTATATAAATAAATGATGATGATAATAAAGAAGAAACTATTCCTACATTGACAGTTTTTGCCTCTGCAGGGGATCCCCAGTGGCCTGGCTGGAGAGGACGATGGACTGGGCCTGGAAGTTTATTCTCAGAGCTTTGTCAGAACTCTGCCCTTTCCTGATGAGACCACAGAAAGATTTGTACGTAAGGGTTGATCTGTGATCACTATTTCCTAAAGGAGACATTCAGTGTAAAACATAAGAACGTACCAGTGCGTTATACTCGCTTAGACAAAGAGGAATTGTGAAACACTTATTTCCCCCACTGTATATAAAGCAGGATTCACTAATATAATACTTACTTTATATTACATAGTAGTGCACACTGGCAGCACCAATCAGTATCACCAGTATGTATCAGCTGACACACAGCTTATTGCCCAAGTACCACAAGGAGCCTTCAAGCTGGGAATGATCATAGTCAGTACCTGTGAGTATTGTGGGCCAGTGCAAGTCCTATCTCCCAATTTCTTATGAAACAGACACATAGACAGATCCCTTGCCAAAGCAACAGCATAGTGGGATAACCGTAGCTAACCAGTGGAGCTTACACTCTTTATTTGTGGCAGATCATTACAGGTTTAGCCAATCTGGATGTGGGAAAGAATGATGGAACATTACAGTTTTATAAGACAGAGCTTGGATAGTATACATATAACTGTAGAATTAATAATCCTTCTCCCTTCTTGTACTTCTCCCCTATAGATGGTGAAAGGTACTAATGTGTATGGAATATTGAGAGCTCCACGTGCTGCCAGTACAGAGTCTTTGCTTCTGAGTGTTCCTTGTAGTGAAGGACAGAACAATAACCAGGCTGTTGGCCTTCTCTTGGCACTGGCATCGTACTTCAGAGGTGAGAGATCCACTAAATCCACTGCCTACAAACAGATCAGTGGAACGGTCCCTCCCTGAAGCCATTTTTCTGCTCGTCATTGATATGACATGGTATGTTGAGTGATCTTTCTGATTGTGTGCTCAAAGTGAAGATCTACTGGGCTAAGGATCTCATCTTCCTGGTGAATGAACACGATCTGCTTGGGATGGAGGCCTGGCTGGAAGGTTACTATGATGTGAATGTGACAGGTATGTGATGTGCTTCCCTGCTCTTAAAGGATTATGTACAGGCTGTGGGGTCTGCAGATCTGTGAGACCTCAATCATGTGACTTGTGCTTTGATACATTTCAGTCACTCTTTACTGCTGTACTGCAAGTTGGAGTGATATCACCCCTCTCTTTGATCCACAGCAACCTAACAACAGAACAATGGGAAGGTAACCAGATAGCAGCTCCCCAACACAAGATAACAGCTGCCTGATAGATGTAAGAACAACACTCAATAGTAAAATCCAGGTCCCACTGATACACATTCGGTTACATTGAGTAGGAGAAAGAACAGCCTGCCAGAAAGCAGTTCTATCCTAAAGTGCTGGCTCTTTCTGAAATCACATGACCAGGCAAAATGAGCTGAGATGCACCTACACACCAATATTACAACTAAATACACTCCTGTATGTGTAAGGTGATTGGTTGGTCAGTGCACTGAAATACCCAACCCAACTTTTAAATCAGTATAAGAGTATATAGTGAATAAAGTACCCCCTATAGTAAAATATAAGGATATTATCAGTTACCGAGGAGTTTCATGACCATATTTTTCATACAGGTCATGGAACTCCGAGTTGACTTCTAACATCCTCATGTTTTCCAACAAGGGGTACTTTATTTATTATAATACACGTTTTAGTGAATCATGTGACAAAAATGACATCACAACTCACCATTTATAACTGACGACATCATTAGTCATGTTTATATAGTGAATAAAGTACCCCCTATTGTAAAATATAAGGATATTATAAGTCACCAAGGAGTTCCATGACCATATAAAAACATGAGGCTGAAGGCCGAGTCCTTTTATACAGGTCATGGAACTCAGAGGTTACTTCTGATATCCTCATAATTTCCAACAAGGGGAACTTTATTTATTATAATACACAAGTTTACACAGGTTGGAGGGAAGGTAGGTGATGCTGGTGAAGGAGAAAGAAGTGCAACACTAACAAGACCAACTGACAGGTACATATGATATATTCACTCACCTTACAATTCTGTGCACATGTCTATAGCTGTCTCTATATAGATATTGGTATATTTAACTGTAAAGCACCTGAGTTTGATACTTACCTGCCATGCTCTGGGCACCTTTATAAGGAAGTAAAGATTGTGGATGTTTGATGTTATGACGAATGAAGTACAGAATATCCCCATGTGAGTCCTTATGTCACGAGTCAGTCATATTTACGTGGGTATTATCAGTGATCACATGTAGTGATGAGCCTCATTTTTCGCCAGGTTCCGGCATGAAAAATGGGTGAAAAAGATCATTGTACATCAAAAAAATTGTTGGTAATTGACATCAATGCATTTGCTGAATTTTTCACCAATTTTTTTTTCACCCATTTTGGCGAAGCGAAACGCGTCAGATTCACCCATCACTACGTCACATGTTGATATTGATTCATTAATGGTGATCGCATTAGGGCAATAGCAAATAATCAGTTACTGGTGACTATAACACTATATACAAATGGAGGGGGCACGTATTAACCAATGAACAGCTGAATACAAATGTGTGTATATATATATATATTGTATATATCAGGAGAGTAGAAGGGGGATAGGGAGAGAACATCAGATATAGGATAGAACCCCCTAAACTGCTTCAAATAATAGTTCTTTTTCTCTAGTCTAAAGGGGGTGGGACTTTGTTATGTTGATTCTTTTCTGGGTAAAAAGGTCCCCTGCTATTTGTCTATAATGTCCTCTAATGTACTTGTAAAGTCTAATCATGTCCCCTCACAAGCGCCTTTTTTCCCCCAGAGAAAACAACCCCAACCTTGTCAGTCTCCCCTCATAATTTAACTCTTCCCTCCCTCTAACCAGTTTAGTTGCACTTAGTCTCTGCACTCTCTCCAGCTCATTTATATCCCTCTTAAGGACTGGAGTCCAAAACTGCCCCCATACTCCAGGTAGATAGATAATAGGTCCCATACCTGTATAAGTAAAATATCACATTACAGATCTATGCAGGGTTGTTGTCTGTTCTCTACATTTGTACAATACAGGGGTGCCAGGTATGTGACTCTACTAATTCTAAACTGCAGCTTCTATAGCCAGTGAGTAAAAGTGGCCATACACAGGCCGATATCAGCTGCAGAACACAAAGTCGCCATCTTATGGGCCAGTATATTCTACAACCGACGGGCTTCCCCGACCCATATCTGGCCAGGCAGACTTAAACTTCTAGTCGGATTGAGGACCACTTTGGTTCATTAATGCGGTCTTGATCCCAATACCAGTATTCCTGAACAGATCGTTGGGCCCTATTCCAATATCGCCAACTCAAGGTGAGCATATCGGTGCTAAATCCACTCAGGAGCAGTTGTATAAAAATTATAACTCAACTCAAAGAGTCAAAATCAAGGAATCTAAATGAGGACTCTCTGTTTATCATACAGACAAGTACATGAGCTCCTCTGCCCTCAGCTCTCAGCCTATTATCAATATTTTATGGAGACATTTTGTGCATTCAGCTCCCAAATTATGTTTTCCCCTTTCAACAAAACAGATATTTATATATCATTGTGTTGGTTCTTCTCTATTAGGATGAAGTGCATTGTTCTCCTTCTGGTTTGCTTCTCTATCGATTGGGTTCACTCCAACCCCACAAAAAAAGGTAGGACAATCCTCTTGGTTTCACATTAGGTTCTCATTTTTACTTTCATAGCTCTATGCAGAAGTTATTCCATGCAGATACTTTCCTGCACCCTAATGTGGATACAATAAAGTAATACTAACGCCTCTCTAATGGAAGCCCAAAAACATTGCAGCTATGGTTCAATGTGAATGGTTTCCATCGTAAAAATGTAGAATGCTTCATTAACTCCATCACTTATAGCACTTATGAGGTCTCTGTAGCGTCAGTACAAAAAGTATCAGCCCATGGCTTTGCATTGTCCTAGAAGGAACATCACTAATTAGTTTCAGCAATTAATCTTGCAAGGGGGTGAGATGCCAAGCAAATCTCCATTAATAGAACCAAGTACTCCACTGAAAGAGCTATTGATGGAATTAAGGGCAACCACATGTTTAGACACCCATCTACCAGCACTGGCAGTGACAATCCTGCTTGTTAGTCACCTAAACTGTCCTTATAGAGAAGCCATCTTTACTATTAGATTCTCCACCAGTGTCGAGAAGATCCTGAAAGCAAGCCCATCATACGTTAGACCAGCACCTCTGAAACACCAGTAAAGAACATTTTGTAATCAATAATGATGTTTTGTTGGCAGTTAATGTTGCAAAATTTGGAGAAGCCTCACAGAGCTCAGATTACAGACCTGAGTACAATGCTGCTGCTGCTATCGATGGTGATAGAGACTCAAATATGATGGCGGGTAGAGATGGCGCGAACTGTTCGCCGGCGAACTTGTTCGCGCGAACATCGGGTGTTCGCGCTCGCCGGAAGTTCGCGAACGTCGCGCGACGTTCGCCATTTTGGGTTCGCCATTGTTGGCGCTTTTTTTTGCCCTCTCACCCCAGACCAGCAGGTACATGGCAGCCAATCAGGAAGCTCTCCCCTGGACCACTCCCCTTCCCTATAAAAACCGAAGCCCTGCAGCGTTTTTTCACTCTGCCTGTGTGTGCTGAAGAGATAGTGTAGGGAGAGAGCTGCTGCCTGTTAGTGATTTCAGGGACAGTTGAAAGTTTGCTGGCTAGTAATCGTTTTGATACTGCTCTGTTATTGGAGGGACAGAAGTCTGCAGGGGTTTGAGGGACATTTAAGCTTAGGTAGCTTTGCTGGCTAGTAATCTACCTTCTACTGCAGTGCTCTGTATGTAGCTGCAGTGGGCAGCTGTCCTGCTTCTGATCTCATCTGCTGACTGCTGCAATAACAGTAGTCCTTGTAAGGACTGCTTTTATTTATTTTTTTGTTCCAATACAGAGCAGTATCAAGCAGATTACTAGCCAGCAAACTTACTATCATCTGTCCCTGAAATCACTAACAGCTCTCCCCCTACACTATCTCTTCCAAGCACACACAGGCAGATTTTTCAGATAAATTTTTGCCCTTGATCCCCCTCTGGCATGCCACTGTCCAGGTCGTTGCACCCTTTAAACAACTTTAAAATCATTTTTCTGGCCAGAAATGTCTTTTTTAGATGTTAAAGTTCGCCTTCCCATTGAAGTCTATGGGGTTCGCGAACCGTTCGCGAACCGCTCGCATTTTTGCGCAAGTTCGCGAATATGTTCGCGAACTTTTTTTCCGACGTTCGCTACATCCCTAATGGCGGGTTCATGCTCCCTTACTGGTAACGACAAGCCATCTTGGTGGCAGTTGAACCTAAAGCACAGGTACAAAGTGGAGAAGGTGGTGATAGTGAACAGAGGAGACTGCTGCAGTGAGCGCCTTTTGGGAGCCGAGATCCGTGTTGGATTCACAGCCAATCTGAAGAACCCACTGTGAGTCTCAACTCTTTGAGCTTATGTTTGTGCCTAATTGTCCAGGGACCAACTCTGTGCCTGATATGTAAAGGCACCACAATGTACAATGATCAGCCATAAATATGATTAAACCTTCTGTTATTGTCTTTTCTCTCAGATGTGGCACCGTAACTGATGTCTCTGAAGAAACCATCACTCTGTCCTGTCACGGGATGGTGGGTCAGTACGTCACTGTGTCTATTCCTGAACGTGAGGAATATCTCCAGCTCTGTGAAGTAGAGGTCTATGGGAACAAATACAGCCCTGTTGTACCAGTCCATAAGGAATCGGAGGAATCTGAGGAAGATGTACTGCAAGACATAGGCAATTTATATAATCATTAAAGAACACCTTGGTTTATTAATCTTCTGAATCTGCAGTGAAACAATAAATATAAATTCTGGTTCAGATTGTGTGCTTTGCATGATTGTGATACATACAGTTCTAGTCTAGGTCTAGTATAGATCTAATAAGGGTACCTGGCTGCTTAATTGGGAATTATTTAATGGGCCTACCCACGACCAAGTCCCCGATTCTGCCTTGAGACTTGGGGATTTATAGATCCTCACCTGTATGTCCCTATAAATACTCACACTATGAAGCAAACTTTGGCCCCTGGAAGAGCCTGGTTGGATCATCTAATGGGTTGCAAAAGTGGCCAAACATCTACTCATTTGGTGACATTGCCAAACAAGTGGATCTTTAAAGGACACATATAACATATTTGTTTTTCTCCAATTGGAGGTGCTGCCTAACGAGGGGAAACAATAGTATTTTCTGAAAGAATTTGCCCTCAATCGAGTGCTCTACCCCCGGCACTGGGAGGGCAGGGAACACCGCATTTTACACCATTTTTCTGCCGTCAATTGTATTTGCACAAACACTCCATCTCTACCTCAGATTCCACCCAAAATACACCCACTATTTGGTAATGCTACACTTAACTGGGGTTCAGCAACTTCATCCCACCTGGCTCTGGTTCATTGGGCAGCTATGGATCAGTGTTACAAAGGCAACTTATTGGTTAAGAAAGTGTGTATATTTTTATTTGTATACAGGCAAATCATTCAAAAACTATAAAAAAAATAAATAATGAAGACCAGTTGAAAGTTGCTTAGAACAGCCCATTCTATAACATACTAAGAGTTAACATAAAGGTGAATCACCCTTTAATGGGGCTGGTGAAGATTCAGTCTCCCATCAGACGCCATTGTCTTTTATTCCCATGAATGTCTTGTCCCCAGAGCTTACTATGAACAGCACGGCTGTAAGTTCACCTCCGTCATTCCCACCAACGTCTTCGGCCCACACGATAATTTCAATATTGACGATGGGCACGTCCTGCCGGGGCTCATCCACAAAGTCTACTCGGCCAAGCGTGAGTTTTTGCACAACTTGCTCAGTATCAGACGCACAAGCCACCATGAGAGATTTATAGTTGTACTTAGAATTCTACTCAATTACAGGCTTGGAAACATTAAGTTGCACAGGGCTTTCTACTGCAGCCTCCCTGCACATTTGTATGGAGTCTGCATATTCTTGTGTGTGTAGGGGAAGAAGCAGTCGGGTTACAGGTCTGCATGGAGTATTATTGGCTTCACTGGGGCCGACTTGGATCATCTAAACCATTCCTGCCACTAAATAATGATTTTATATATATGATTTCTCTATATATACTGAGTGAACCACATCAATAGGTCACATTTATGTGCGTATTTGGGTTTAGTTATAGTGGGAGCTACCTTATATATGTCTTTGGTAAGAGCAATATGTTACTCATGTAGTACAACAGATAGTAGAAATGATGGGGATACACTGGATTCAGATGTAAGTACTGAGCAGCTCAGGTAGATCCATTCCTTGCTCAGTCAGACAGGGTTTTGTTCCACTCTAGGACTAACAATGGCTTCTTGTGGTTTCAGAGAATGGCACTGCTCTCTCTATCTGGGGCACGGGGCAACCACGGAGACAGTTCATCTATTCACTGGTAAGGGACAGGAGTATTGGATATCCAAGGGCAGAGCTGGGCTTAACCAAAAATAGAAATGTGCAATGTCTTCACCTCAGCTAGAGACTGCTGTACACAGATGGCCAGAGACAGTCTAACTCCTCACCAGTCTCACATAGAAATCTGTTTGTGTGTCTGTACCCAGGCCAACCCCATGTCTGCTGGTGCCACACACAACACTGAGCAGAGGTTCTGACTCTGACTGTAGCTTTAAGGGTTGGGTTGGTTGCGCTTCAGCCCCTACATCTAACTGTGTGTGTTTCTATCCTAGGATCTTGCAAGGCTTTTCATTTGGGTGCTGAGGGAGTACAATGAGGTTGACCCCATTATTCTTTCTGGTAAGAAGTGCTACCTGTACCCCAGATACTTACCTGTTAGTTCTCTTTGTATATTCACACTTACTGTTCTGGATAAGACAATTTCCCCTCCATGGGCCAAATCTATTCCTATTTCATATAAACCATGGTTTACTCTTTATAACATTGAAAATACACTTATTGCTACTTTAAGTAAACTTAGGGGCTGTTCCTGCTGAATTGTGCTTAGTACAGGGAATACCTATGCGGCCATAGTTTTATGGGATCTCTCTGTACAGACTATTGTGCTTAGTACAGAGGACAGTTGTAGAATATGTGAGCATAGATTATTATGGGTGTAGTTTGGGGATGAAGGTGCTGCTATACCTGTATATGACATACCTGTCAGCCCATTGGCTTCTCAGAAGGAGTTGGAGCAGTAGAGGAAGGGAGGGCTATGGATAGAGACAAGCCTTAGAGATAATGGCAGCAAAGAAAAGCTGAAAGTGCAGATGAGCTAATAACACCTGGGTTTATATATATATATATATATTATAGGGGGAGCTAATAAGTGTGAAGCATAAGTCGGAGATCATTGTACTGAAGCTCATTTGGGTTCATGTGCTGATCTGTGACTTGTTCTGTTCCAGTTGGAGAGGAGGATGAGGTGTCCATCAAGGAAGCAGCCGAGAGCATCGTAGCAGCCATGGAGTTTAAGGGAGAGCTGATTGTATCCTTGGGCTGAGTATTTATACGTCTAATAGATACACACAAGCACATGCTCTGTGTCTGTACTCACACTCACTAATACACACTCACTCACCAGCAGTGCCCATGCGTGTTAGGGAATGAAGGGGTTAACCCACCCTACTAAGTGGCTACGGGAATTTAACCCTCACTTACCCAGGGACAAAGCTCTGAATCTGGACCCAAATGAAAGGCACAGCTGATAAGCCCTGCCCACTTACCCACAATCCAATAGGAGATTGAATTCACTTCCCCTGGGGGCAGTTCCTCCCTGAGCATGAGACAGAGAGGAGAGTACGAGCAAGAAGTACAGAGAATCAGAGCACTGGACCTGGCTAATTACTGGGCCCCTAATGGATTCACTTTCTCTCCAGGAGGATTTTCCTGCCTGACCATGGGGAAGAGAACAGCCCAGGGGTTTAGGGAAGAGGTTTGAGTACTTGGGGGAGGTCCATTTCACAGGGAGCGGTTCCTGATTGACCATGGGGAAGAGAACACCTCACTGTTGGAAGTCTACTAGACTACAATATGTTTTACCCTTAACTGCCCCGACCTCAGTTCGACAGCACAAAGTCTGATGGGCAGTTCAAGAAGACTGCGAGTAACCACAAGCTCAGGAAATACCTGCCGGACTTTCAGTTCACCCCCTTCAATAAAGGTAAGAGAGGCGAGTGGTACAGCCCAGCAACATTGTGACCATAACCAGTACTAGTGATGTGTGTGTTACACCAGTGCGACACATTAAAGGGGCAGTACACACGTATACAGTCCTTCTTCCCATATGAACAACACAAACAGAACTATCCTGCTCGTGGTACCCGGGGGTGCAAGTGTGATATTAGACTGCTCCATTCAGTTCTACCAGTGCAGTCTGCAGCTTCCCATGAGCCACCCATCAGACTGGTACATTATATATATTGTATCTATAGAGATAGTACAGTACATTATATATATATATTGTATCTATAGAGATAGTACAGTACATTATATATATATATAGTATCTATAGAAATAGTACAGTACATTATATATATATATTGTATCTATAGAAATAGTACAGTACATTATATATATATATAGTATCTATAGAAATAGTACAGTACATTATATATATATATATACTGTATCAATAGAAATCCAGGCAATGTGTGTGTGTGTGCAGGTTGGTACCAATGTTCCTGATTAAAATTGTCTCATTTGGAAGTAAATCTTTTGTTTCTGTTTCTCTCTCAGGATTTGGAGCAGTTGCCCTTTGTCTGTATGTGCTACAGGTTTATTAGCCAGTGGCAGTTTCAGGGTCTCTACCTACTTGTGACTGTGCTGTGTTCCTCTACATGGCAACCAAATGTCAACTAATTCACCAAGCTCTGTGCCCAGGGGAGGGGGGCATGTGGGGCTGTGGGCTCCTCCTGGCTCATTCTGCACCCCCGGGGGTCACATTCACATCAATATTAACTGCTCCCTGTGTTCACATTGGATACTGACAGTCACATGCCCCTGCCCAGGATTTTTGCTTATTGCCCTACTAAAGCCTGGGAGCCCATGTGTTGCGCTTTATTTGTAGAATAGAAACATTTAGTGCAGCCAATGAGGATAAAGGGGAGGAGACATTCAAGCTCCATCTGTGGTTACAGCACAATTCATGTCCAACACTGACTGAGCACTTGTAGCTCCACCTGGTGTAACAACTATAGATGGAGTTTGTACTTGTGGCCCATATACACTGATGTACAGAAGCAGCTTTGTCACCCCAACATCTCTATTGTAGCCCCCCAGGCTTTTTCCCTTCCCACAATCACACGTGCCATTGCTTTGCTTCTCCAGTTGCAGGTGGGGGTTCATGGGGCAGAGCTGGGGGGCTGCAGGAGCCAGAAGGTGAGGGTCCTATGGGTGGGGGGCCAGTGTTGGACTAGGGTCCCGGCAAGAGAGTGAGGCTAGTGACCTGGGCAGCCCCAAAGCCACCACAAGGTCAGTAGCCTAGTGACTCTTAGTGACTCTCACTCTGTGTGGGGTTCCAGGGGGTCCCCAAGAATTACAGTATATTAAAGTGAGACCCCCACTGCAGCCATAGAGCTGAGGCTAATCCAAAAAGTGCAAAAAAGCTACAGAATTTATATACAGGTTAGTACCAATATTCCCAGCATTCCCTGTGACCCTCAGTATTACATGTACAGTAACGCCCAGCATTCCCTGTGACCCTCAGTATTACATGTACAGTAACTCCCAGCATTCCCTGTGACCCTCAGTATTACATGTACAGTAACTCCCAGCATTCCCTGTGACCCTCAGTATTACATGTACAGTAACTCCCAGCATTCCCTGTGACCCTCAGTATTACATGTACAGTAACTCCCAGCATTCCTTAAAGGAGAACTAACCTGTCTGTTTTTAATGAGGATAATCCCCTCCCCCGTACCTTTCATAGAGGGTCACCAGTGGGGAAAGTGTTGAGTTGCCTGGCACAGAGGCTCTGGGGGAGACACAGAGGAATGGGAGTGGCTTCCCTGGCTGGGGGGCCCCCTGACATCATGAATAATGGGCCCTGGGAAATAATAGTCAGCTTGTGCTGTGTCTGATACTGACTCCAGTCCAACTTGCATCCACTCCAGGCTTCTAGTAAGCCCTCAGCATACAATCCCACATTAGCTGCCTGTAGTACTGGGGCCACATTCATTAGAACAACTGTACAACTCCCATTAGTCCACATGCAGGGAGTTGCACATTCCTCAATCCTCCCATGGGCTTTGCTATAACATTTCTATGTGGCCCCTCATTGGCCCTGTCCCCTCCTCTAGCCATTCCTAGCCCTCATGTGTCTGTACATTATACAAGTGCTGCACTCTGCACATTTATTGCTCACCCATCTCAGGGACACATGGAGGCCCAGTTGGCCACTAGTGGCCGCTGCTTTTATTTCATGCCTGTGAATATTCAAGAAAGACGCCATTTTCTTGGAAAGGTGAATTTTATTTCTTTTTTCACAAATGACAAAATGAACAGTAAAAGTGAGAGAAAAGGAAAAAGAAGAGAAATTTCTGTGTCTAGTTGTTTGTAGTCATGAAACAGAAATAAAAAGTAACCCTTCCTATTTATTTCCTCTTTATTTCCTCTATTTATTTCCTATTTGTTTCCTCTTTATTTATTTCCTATTTATTTCCTATTTATTTCCTTTTTATTTTTAAAAAAAGGGGACTGAATTTAGGGGATGCATTTAGGGGCTTTATTTAGGGACTGTATTTAGGGACTTTATTTGGGGACTGTATTTAGGGGCTTTATTTAGGGGATGTATTTAGGGGCTTTATTTAGGGACTTTATTTAGGGGATGTTTTTAGGACTTTATTTAGAGGATGCATTTAGGCGGTGTATTTAGGGACCGTATTTAGGGGCTTTATTTGGAGGATGTATTTAGAGGCTTTATTTAGAGACTTTATTTAGAGGATTTTTTAGGACTTTATTTAAGGGATGCATTTAGGGGGTTTACTTAGGGACTGTATTTAGGGGCTTTATTTAGGGGATGCATTTAGGCGCTTTATTTAGGGACTGTATTTAGGGATTTTATTTAGGGGAAGTTTTTAGGACTTTATTTAGGGGATGCATTTAGGGGGTTTATTTAGGGACTGTATTTAGGGGCTTTATTTAGGGGATGCATTTGGGCGCTTTATTTAGGGACTGTATTTAGGGGCTTTATTTAGGGGCTTTATTTAGGGGATGTATTTAGGGGCTTTATTAAGGGACTTTATTTAGGTGATGTTTTGAGGGCTTTATTTAGGTAATGCATTTAGGGGTTTTTTTTAGGGATTGTATTTAGGGGCTTTATTTTGGGTATGTATTAAGGGGCTTTATTTAGGGACTTTATTTAGGGGATGTTTTTAGGACTTTATTTAGGGGATGCATGTAGGGGGTGTTATTAGGGACTGTATTTAGGGGCTTTATTTAGAGGATGTATTTAGGGGCTTTATTTAGGGACTTTATTCAGCTGATGTTTTTAGGATTTTATTTAGGGGATGCATTTAGGGTTTTTTTTAGGGACTGTATTTAGGGGCTTTATTTAGGGACTTTATTTAGGGGATGTTTTTAGGACTTTATTTAGGGGATGCATTTAGGCGCTTTATTTAGGGACTGTATTTAGGGGCTCTATTTAGGGGATGTATTTAGGGGCTTTATTTAGGGACTTTATTTAGCAGATGTTTTTAGGAATTTATTTAGGGGATGTATTTAGGAGCTTTATTTAAGGGATACATTTAGGGGCTTTATTTAGGGGATGTTTTTAGGACTTTATTTAGGGGATGCATTTATTGGGTTTATTTCAGGACTTTTTTTAGGGGATGTTTTTAGGACTATATTTAGGGGATGCATTTAGGAGCTTTATTTAGGGACTGTATTTAGGGGCTTTATTTCGGGGATGTATTTAGGGACTTTATTTGGGGGATGTTTTTAGGACTTTATTTAGGGGATGCATTTTGGAATTTTTTTTAGGGACTGTATTTAGGGGCTTTATTTGGAGGATGTATTTAGGGGCTTAATTTAGGGACTTTATTTAGGGGATGTTTTTAGGACTTTATTTAAGGGATGCATTTAGGGGGTTATTTAGGGGATGTTTTTAGGACTTTATTTAGGGGATGCATTTAGGCGCTTTATTTAGGGACTATATTTAGGGGCTCTATTTAGGGGATGTATTTAGGGGCTTTATTTAGGGACTTTATTTAGGAGATGTTTTTAGGACTTTATTTAGATCATGCATTTAGGCGCTTTATTTAGGGGCTTTATTTAGGGACTTTATTTAGGGGATGTTTTTAGGACTTTATTTAGGGGATGCATTTAGGGGGTTTATTTAGGGACTTTTTTTAGGGGATGTTTTTAGGACTATATTTAGGGGATGCATTTAGGGGGTTTATTTAGGGACTGTATTTAGGGACTTTATTTCGGGGGATGTTTTTAGGACTTTATTTAAGGGATGCATTTAGTGGGTTTATTTACTGGATGTTTTTAGGACCTTATTTAGGGGATGCATTTAGGCGCTTTATTTAGGGACTGTATTTAGGGGCTTTATTTGGGGGCTTTATTTAGGGGATGTATTTAGGGGCTTTATTAAGGTGATGATTTTAGGACTTTATTTAGGGAATGCATTTAGGGGGTTTATATAGGGACTGTATTTAGGGGCTTTATTTCGGGGATGTATTAAGGGGCTTTATTTAGGGACTTTATTTAGGGGATGTTTTTAGGACTTTATTTAGGGGATGCATTTAGGGGGTGTATTTAGGGACTGTATTTAGGGGCTTCATTTAGGGACTTTATTTAGGGGATGTTTTTAGGACTTTATTTAGGGTATGCATTTAGGGGGTGTATTTAGGGACTGTATTTAGGGGCTTTATTTAGAGGATGTTTTTAGGGGCTTTATTTAGGGACTTTATTTAGGGGTTGCTTTTAGGACTTTATTTTGGGGATGTTTTTAGGAGTTTATTTAGGGGATGCATTTAGGGGGTTTATTTAGGGACTGTATTTAGGGGCTTTATTTAGGGGATGCATTTAGGGGCTTTATTTAGGGGATGTATTTAGGGGCTTTATTTAGGGACTTTATTTAGGGGATGTTTTTAGGATTTTATTTAGGGGATGCATTTAGGGTTTTTTCTTAGGGACTGTATTTAGGGGCTTTATTTAGGGATTTTATTTAGGGGATGTTTTTAGGACTTTATTTAGGGGATGCATTTAGGCGCTTTATTTAGGGACTGTATTTAGGGGCTCTATTTTGGGGCTTTATTTAGGAGATGTTCTTAGGAATTTATTTAGGGGATGTATTTAGGCGCTTCATTTAAGGGATGCATTTAGGGGCTTTATTTAGGGGATGTTTTTAGGACTATATTTAGGGGATACATTTAGGAGGTTTATTTAGGGACTGTATTTAGGGGCTTTATTTCGGGGATGTATTAAGGGACTTTATTTAGGAACTTTATTTAGGGGATGTTTTTAGGACTTTATTTAGGGGATGCATTTAGGAATTTTTTTTAGGGACTGTATTTAGGGGCTTTATTTGGAGGATGTATTTAGGGGCTTTATTTAGGGACTTTATTTAGGGGATGTTTTTAGGACTTTATTTAAGGGATGCATTTTGGGGGTTATTTAGGGGGTGTTTTTAGGACTTTATTTAGGGGATGCATTTAGGCGCTTTATTTAGGGACTATATTTAGGGGCTCTATTCAGGGGATGTATTTAGGGGCTTTATTTAGGGACTTTATTTAGGAGATGTTTTTAGGACTTTATTTAGGGGATGCATTTAGGCGCTTTATTTAGGGTATTTATTTAGGGGCTTTATTTAGGGACTTTATTTAGGGGATGCATTTAGGGGGTTTATTTAGGGACTTTTTTTAGGGGATGTTTTTAGGACTATATTTAGGGGATGCATTTAGGGGGTTTATTTAGGGACTGTATTTAGGGACTTTATTTCGGGGATGTTTTTAGGACTTTATTTAAGGGATGCATTTAGGGGGTTTATTTACTGGATGTTTTTAGGACCTTATTTAGGGGCTTTATTTAGTGGATGTATTTAGGGATTTTATTTAGGGGATGTTTTTAGGACTTTATTTAGGGGATGCATTTAGGGACTGTATTTAGGGGCTTTATTTAGGGGATGTATTTAGGGGCTTTATTTAGGGGATGTATTTAGGACTTTATTTAGGGGATGCATTTAGGGGTTTTCTTTAGGGACTGTATTTAGGGGCTTTATTTAGGGACTTTATTTAGGGGATGTTTTTAGGACTTTATTTAGGGGATGCATTTAGGCACTTTATTTAGGGACTGTATTTAGGGGCTCTATTTAGGGGATATATTTAGGGACTTTATTTAGGGACTTTATTTAGGAGTTGTTTTTAGGACTTTATTTAGGGGATGCATTTAGGGGCTTTATTTAGGGACTTTATTTAGGGGATGCATTTAGGGGTTGTTTTTTAGGGACTGTATTTATGGGCTTTATTTAGGGACTTTATTTAGGGGATGTTTTTAGGACTTTATTTAGGGGATGCATTTAGGCACTTTATTTAGGGACTGTATTTAGGGGCTCTATTTAGGGGATGTATTTAGGGGCTTTATTTAGGGACTTTATTTAGGAGATGTTTTTAGGACTTTATTTAGGGGATGCATTTAGGGGCTTTATTTAGGGACTTTATTTAGGGGATGTTTTTAGGACTTTATTTAGGGGATGCATTTAGGGGGTTTATTTAGGAACTTTTTTTAGGGGTTGTTTTTAGGACCATATTAAGGGGATGCATTTAGGAGGTCTATTTATGCACTGTATTTAGGGGCTTTATTTCGGGGATGTATTTAGGGACTTTATTTAGGGACTTTATTTAGGGATGTTTTTAGGACTTTATTTAGGGGATGCATTTAGGGGCTTTATTTAGGGACTGTAATTATGGGCTTTATTTAGGTGCTTTATTTAGGGACTTCATTTAGGGGATGTTTTTAGGACTTTATTTAGGGGATGCATTTGGGGGCTTTATTTCGAGGATGTATTTAGGGGCTTTATTTAGGGTCTATATTTAGGGGATGCATTTAGAGGGTTTATTTAGGGACTGTATTATGGGCTTTATTTAGGGGATGCATTTATGGGCTTTATTTAGGGACTGTATTTAGGGGCTTTGTTTAGGGACTGTATTTAGGGGCTTTATTTAGGGACTTTATTTAGAGGTTGTTTTTAGGACTTTACTTAGGGGATGCATTTAGGCGCTTTATTTCGAGGTTGTATTAAGGGGCTTTATTTAGGGGATGTTTTTAGGACTTTATTTAGGGAATGCATTTAGGGGGTTTATTGAGGGACTGTATTTAGGGGCTTTATTTCGGGGATGTATTAAGGGGCTTTATTTAGGGACTTTATTTAGTGGATGTTTTTAGGACTTTATTTAGGGGATGCATTTAGGCGCTTTATTTAGGGGATGCATTTAGGCGCTTTATTTAGGGATTGTTTTTAGGGGCTTTATTTAGAGGATGCATTTAGGCTCTTTATTTAGGGACTGTATTTAGGGGCTTTATTTAGGGACTTTATTTAGGGGATGTTTTTTGGACTTTATTTAAGGGATGCATTTAGGGGGTTTAGATAGGGGATGTTTTTAGGACTTTATTTAGGGGATGCATTTAGGCGCTTTATTTAAGGACTGTATTTAGGGGCTTTATTTAGTGGATGTATTTAGGGGTGTTATTTAGGGGATGTTTTTAGGACTTTATTTAGGGGATGCATTTAGGGGGTTTATTTAGGGACTGTATTTAGGGGCTTTATTTAGGGGATGCATTTAGGAGCTTTATTTAGGGACTGTATTTAGGGGGTTTATTTAGGGGATGTTTTAGGGGCTCTATTTAGGGACTGTATTTAGGGGCTTTATTTAGGGGATGTATTTAGGGGCTTTATTAAGGGACTTTATTTAGGGGATGTTTTTAGGACTTTATTTAGGGGATGCATTTAGGGGGTTTATTTAGGGACTTTTTTTAGGGGATGTTTTTAGGACTATATTTAGGGGATGCATTTAGGGGGTTTATTTAGGGACTGTATTTAGGGACTTTATTTCGGGGGATGTTTTTAGGACTTTATTTAAGGGATGCATTTAGTGGGTTTATTTACTGGATGTTTTTAGGACCTTATTTAGGGGATGCATTTAGGCGCTTTATTTAGGGACTGTATTTAGGGGCTTTATTTGGGGGCTTTATTTAGGGGATGTATTTAGGGGCTTTATTAAGGTGATGATTTTAGGACTTTATTTAGGGAATGCATTTAGGGGGTTTATATAGGGACTGTATTTAGGGGCTTTATTTCGGGGATGTATTAAGGGGCTTTATTTAGGGACTTTATTTAGGGGATGTTTTTAGGACTTTATTTAGGGGATGCATTTAGGGGGTGTATTTAGGGACTGTATTTAGGGGCTTCATTTAGGGACTTTATTTAGGGGATGTTTTTAGGACTTTATTTAGGGGATGCATTTAGGGGGTGTATTTAGGGACTGTATTTAGGGGCTTTATTTAGAGGATGTTTTTAGGGGCTTTATTTAGGGACTTTATTTAGGGGTTGCTTTTAGGACTTTATTTTGGGGATGTTTTTAGGAATTTATTTAGGGGATGCATTTAGGGGGTTTATTTAGGGACTGTATTTAGGGGCTTTATTTAGGGGATGCATTTAGGGGCTTTATTTAGGGGATGTATTTAGGGGCTTTATTTAGGGACTTTATTTAGGGGATGTTTTTAGGATTTTATTTAGGGGATGCATTTAGGGTTTTTTCTTAGGGACTGTATTTAGGGGCTTTATTTAGGGACTTTATTTAGGGGATGTTTTTAGGACTTTATTTAGGGGATGCATTTAGGCGCTTTATTTAGGGACTGTATTTAGGGGCTCTATTTTGGGGCTTTATTTAGGAGATGTTCTTAGGAATTTATTTAGGGGATGTATTTAGGCGCTTCATTTAAGGGATGCATTTAGGGGCTTTATTTAGGGGATGTTTTTAGGACTATATTTAGGGGATACATTTAGGAGATTTATTTAGGGACTGTATTTAGGGGCTTTATTTCGGGGATGTATTAAGGGACTTTATTTAGGAACTTTATTTAGGGGATGTTTTTAGGACTTTATTTAGGGGATGCATTTAGGAATTTTTTTTAGGGACTGTATTTAGGGGCTTTATTTGGAGGATGTATTTAGGGGCTTTATTTAGGGACTTTATTTAGGGGATGTTTTTAGGACTTTATTTAAGGGATGCATTTTGGGGGTTATTTAGGGGGTGTTTTTAGGACTTTATTTAGGGGATGCATTTAGGCGCTTTATTTAGGGACTATATTTAGGGGCTCTATTTAGGGGATGTATTTAGGGGCTTTATTTAGGGACTTTATTTAGGAGATGTTTTTAGGACTTTATTTAGGGGATGCATTTAGGCGCTTTATTTAGGGTATTTATTTAGGGGCTTTATTTAGGGACTTTATTTAGGGGATGCATTTAGGGGGTTTATTTAGGGACTTTTTTTAGGGGATGTTTTTAGGACTATATTTAGGGGATGCATTTAGGGGTTTTATTTAGGGACTGTATTTAGGGACTTTATTTCGGGGATGTTTTTAGGACTTTATTTAAGGGATGCATTTAGGGGGTTTATTTACTGGATGTTTTTAGGACCTTATTTAGGGGCTTTATTTAGTGGATGTATTTAGGGATTTTATTTAGGGGATGTTTTTAGGACTTTATTTAGGGGATGCATTTAGGGACTGTATTTAGGGGCTTTATTTAGGGGATGTATTTAGGGGCTTTATTTAGGGGATGTATTTAGGACTTTATTTAGGGGATGCATTTAGGGTTTTTTTTAGGGACTGTATTTAGGGGCTTTATTTAGGGACTTTATTTAGGGGATGTTTTTAGGACTTTATTTAGGGGATGCATTTAGGCACTTTATTTAGGGACTGTATTTAGGGGCTCTATTTAGGGGATGTATTTAGGGACTTTATTTAGGGACTTTATTTAGGAGATGTTTTTAGGACTTTATTTAGGGGATGCATTTAGGGGCTTTATTTAGGGACTTTATTTAGGGGATGCATTTAGGGGTTTTTTTTAGGGACTGTATTTATGGGCTTTATTTAGGGACTTTATTTAGGGGATGTTTTTGGGACTTTATTTAGGGGATGCATTTAGGCACTTTATTTAGGGACTGTATTTAGGGGCTCTATTTAGGGGATGTATTTAGGGGCTTTATTTAGGGACTTTATTTAGGAGATGTTTTTAGGACTTTATTTAGGGGATGCATTTAGGGGCTTTATTTAGGGACTTTATTTAGGGGATGTTTTTAGGACTTTATTTAGGGGATGCATTTAGGGGGTTAATTTAGGAACTTTTTTTAGGGGTTGTTTTTAGGACCATATTAAGGGGATGCATTTAGGAGGTCTATTTATGCACTGTATTTAGGGGCTTTATTTCGGGGATGTATTTAGGGACTTTATTTAGGGACTTTATTTAGGGATGTTTTTAGGACTTTATTTAGGGGATGCATTTAGGGGGTTTATTTAGGGACTGTAATTAGGGGCTTTATTTAGGTGCTTTATTTAGGGACTTCATTTAGGGGATGTTTTTAGGACTTTATTTAGGGGATGCATTTGGGGGCTTTATTTCGAGGATGTATTTAGGGGCTTTATTTCGAGGATGTATTTAGGGGATGCATTTAGAGGGTTTATTTAGGGACTGTATTATGGGCTTTATTTAGGGGATGCATTTATGGGCTTTATTTAGGGACTGTATTTAGGGGCTTTGTTTAGGGACTGTATTTAGGGGCTTTATTTAGGGACTTTATTTAGAGGATGTTTTTAGGACTTTACTTAGGGGATGCATTTAGGCGCTTTATTTCGAGGTTGTATTTAGGGGCTTTATTTAGGGGATGTTTTTAGGACTTTATTTAGGGAATGCATTTAGGGGGTTTATTGAGGGACTGTATTTAGGGGCTTTATTTCGGGGATGTATTAAGGGGCTTTATTTAGGGACTTTATTTAGTGGATGTTTTTAGGACTTTATTTAGGGGATGCATTTAGGCGCTTTATTTAGGGGATGCATTTAGGCCCTTTATTTTGGGACTGTTTTTAGGGGCTTTATTTAGAGGATGCATTTAGGCTCTTTATTTAGGGACTGTATTTAGGGGCTTTATTTAGGGACTTTATTTAGGGGATGTTTTTAGGACTTTATTTAAGGGATGCATTTAGGGGGTTTAGATAGGGGATGATTTTAGGACTTTATTTAGGGGATGCATTTAGGCGCTTTATTTAAGGACTGTATTTAGGGGCTTTATTTAGTGGATGTATTTAGGGGTGTTATTTAGGGGATGTTTTTAGGACTTTATTTAGGGGATGCATTTAGGGGGTTTATTTAGGGACTGTATTTAGGGGCTTTATTTAGGGGATGCATTTAGGCGCTGTATTTAGGGACTGTATTTAGGGGCTTTATTTAGGGGATGCATTTAGGCACTTTATTTAGGGACTGTATTTAGGGGCTTTATTTAGGGGATGTATTTAAGGGCTTTATTTAGGGACTTTATATAGGGGATGTTTTTAAGACTTTATTTAGGGGATGCATTTAGGCGCTTTATTTAAGGACTGTATTTAGGGGCTTTATTTAGTGGATGTATTTAGGGGTGTTATTTAGGGGATGTTTTTAGGACTTTATTTAGGGGATGCATTTAGGGGGTTTATTTAGGGACTGTATTTAGGGGCTTTATTTAGGGGATGCATTTAGGCGCTGTATTTAGGGACTGTATTTAGGGGCTTTATTTAGGGGATGCATTTAGGCACTTTATTTAGGGACTGTATTTAGGGGCTTTATTTAGGGGATGTATTTAAGGGCTTTATTTAGGGACTTTATATAGGGGATGTTTTTAAGACTTTATTTAGGGGATGCATTTAGGGTTTTTTTAGGGACTGTATTTAGGGGCTTTATTTAGGGACTTTATTTAGGGGATGTTTTTAGGACTTTATTTAGGGGATGCATTTAGGCGGTGTATTTAGGGACCATATTTAGGGGCTTTATTTGGAGGATGTATTTAGGGGCTTTATTTAGAGACTTTATTTAGAGTATTTTTTAGGACTTTATTTAAGGGATGCATTTAGGGGGTTTACTTAGGGACTGTATTTAGGGGCTTTATTTAGGGGATGCATTTAGGCGCTTTATTTAGGGACTGTATTTAGGGATTTTATTTAGGGGAAGTTTTTAGGACTTTATTTAGGGGATGCATTTAGGGGGTTTATTTAGGGACTGTATTTAGGGGCTTTATTTAGGGGATGCATTTGGGCGCTTTATTTAGGGACTGTATTTAGGGGCTTTATTTAGGGGCTTTATTTAGGGGATGTATTTAGGGGCTTTATTAAGGGACTTTATTTAGGTGATGTTTTGAGGGCTTTATTTAGGTAATACATTTAGGTGGTTTATTTAGGGATTGTATTTAGGGGCTTTATTTTGGGTATGTATTAAGGGGCTTTATTTAGGGACTTTATTTAGGGGATGTTTTTAGGACTTTATTTAGGGGATGCATGTAGGGGGTGTTATTAGGGACTGTATTTAGGGGCTTTATTTAGAGGATGTATTTAGGGGCTTTATTTAGGGACTTTATTTAGGGGTTGCTTTTAGGACTTTATTTAGGGGATGTTTTTAGGAATTTATTTAGGGGATGCATTTTGGGGGGTTTATTTAGGGACTGTATTTAGGGGCTTTATTTAGGGGATGTATTTAGGGGCTTTATTTAGGGACTTTATTCAGCTGATGTTTTTAGGATTTTATTTAGGGGATGCATTTAGGGTTTTTTTAGGGACTGTATTTAGGGGCTTTATTTAGGAACTTTATTTAGGGGATGTTTTTAGGACTTTATTTAGGGGATGCATTTAGGCGCTTTATTTAGGGACTGTATTTAGGGGCTCTATTTAGGGGATGTATTTAGGGGCTTTATTTAGGGACTTTATTTAGCAGATGTTTTTAGGAATTTATTTAGGGGATGTATTTAGGAGCTTTATTTAAGGGATACATTTAGGGGCTTTATTTAGGGGATGTTTTTAGGACTTTATTTAGGGGATGCATTTATTGGGTTTATTTCAGGACTGTTTTTAGGGGATGTTTTTAGGACTATATTTAGGGGATGCATTTAGGAGCTTTATTTAGGGACTGTATTTAGGGGCTTTATTTCGGGGATGTATTTAGGGACTTTATTTAGGGACTTTATTTGGGGGATGTTTTTAGGACTTTATTTAGGGGATGCATTTAGGAATTTTTTTTAGGGACTGTATTTAGGGGCTTTATTTAGGGGCTTTATTTGGAGGATGTATTTAGGGGCTTTATTTAGGGACTTTATTTAGGGGATGTTTTTAGGTCTTTATTTAAGGGATGCATTTAGGGGGTTATTTAGGGGATGTTTTTAGGACTTTATTTAGGGGATGCATTTAGGCGCTTTATTTAGGGACTATATTTAGGGGCTCTATTTAGGGGATGTATTTAGGGGCTTTATTTAGGGACTTTATTTAGGAGATGTTTTTAGGACTTTATTTAGATCATGCATTTAGGCGCTTTATTTAGGGACTTTATTTAGGGGATGTTTTTAGGACTTTATTTAGGGGATGCATTTAGGGGGTTTATTTAGGGACTTTTTTTAGGGGATGTTTTTAGGACTATATTTAGGGGATGCATTTAGGGGGTTTATTTAGGAACTGTATTTAGGGACTTTATTTCGGGGGATGTTTTTAGGACTTTATTTAAGGGATGCATTTAGTGGGTTTATTTACTGGATGTTTTTAGGACCTTATTTAGGGGGTGCATTTAGGCGCTTTATTTAGGGACTGTATTTAGGGGCTTTATTTAGTGGATGTATTTAGGGGTTTTATTTAGGGATTTTATTTAGGGGATGTTTTTAGGACTTTATTTAGGGGATGCATTTAGGGGGTTTATTTAGGGACTGTATTTAGGGGATGCATTTAGGCGCTTTATTTAGGGACTGTATTTAGGGGCTTTATTTGGGGGCTTTATTTAGGGGATGTATTTAGGGGCTTTATTAAGGTGATGATTTTAGGACTTTATTTAGGGAATGCATTTAGGGGGTTTATATAGGGACTGTATTTAGGGGCTTTATTTCGGGGATGTATTAAGGGGCTTTATTTAGGGACTTTATTTAGGGGATGTTTTTAGGACTTTATTTAGGGGATGCATTTAGGGGGTGTATTTAGGGACTGTATTTAGGGGCTTCATTTAGGGACTTTATTTAGGGGATGTTTTTAGGACTTTATTTAGGGGATGCATTTAGGGGGTGTATTTAGGGACTGTATTTAGGGGCTTTATTTCGGGGATGTATTAAGGGACTTTATTTAGGAACTTTATTTAGGGGATGTTTTTAGGACTTTATTTAGGGGATGCATTTAGGAATTATTTTTTAGGGACTGTATTTAGGGGCTTTATTTGGAGGATGTATTTAGGGGCTTTATTTAGGGACTTTATTTAGGGGATGTTTTTAGGACTTTATTTAAGGGATGCATTTTGGGGGTTATTTAGGGGGTGTTTTTAGGACTTTATTTAGGGGATGCATTTAGGCGCTTTATTTAGGGACTATATTTAGGGGCTCTATTCAGGGGATGTATTTAGGGGCTTTATTTAGGGACTTTATTTAGGAGATGTTTTTAGGACTTTATTTAGGGGATACATTTAGGCGCTTTATTTAGGGTATTTATTTAGGGGCTTTATTTAGGGACTTTATTTAGGGGATGCATTTAGGGGGTTTATTTAGGGACTTTTTTTAGGGGATGTTTTTAGGACTATATTTAGGGGATGCATTTAGGGGGTTTATTTAGGGACTGTATTTAGGGACTTTATTTCGGGGATGTTTTTAGGACTTTATTTAAGGGATGCATTTAGGGGGTTTATTTTCTGGATGTTTTTAGGACCTTATTTAGGGGCTTTATTTAGTGGATGTATTTAGGGATTTTATTTAGGGGATGTTTTTAGGACTTTATTTAGGGGATGCATTTAGGGACTGTATTTAGGGGCTTTATTTAGGGGATGTATTTAGGGGCTTTATTTAGGGGATGTATTTAGGACTTTATTTAGGGGATGCATTTAGGGGTTTTCTTTAGGGACTGTATTTAGGGGCTTTATTTAGGGACTTTATTTAGGGGATGTTTTTAGGACTTTATTTAGGGGATGCATTTAGGCACTTCATTTAGGGACTGTATTTAGGGGCTCTATTTAGGGGATATATTTAGGGACTTTATTTAGGGACTTTATTTAGGAGTTGTTTTTAGGACTTTATTTAGGGGATGCATTTAGGGGCTTTATTTAGGGACTTTATTTAGGGGATGCATTTAGGGGTTGTTTTTTAGGGACTGTATTTATGGGCTTTATTTAGGGACTTTATTTAGGGGATGTTTTTAGGACTTTATTTAGGGGATGCATTTAGGCACTTTATTTAGGGACTGTATTTAGGGGCTCTATTTAGGGGATGTATTTAGGGGCTTTATTTAGGGACTTTATTTAGGAGATGTTTTTAGGACTTTATTTAGGGGATGCATTTAGGGGCTTTATTTAGGGACTTTATTTAGGGGATGTTTTTAGGACTTTATTTAGGGGATGCATTTAGGGGGTTTATTTAGGAACTTTTTTTAGGGGTTGTTTTTAGGACCATATTAAGGGGATGCATTTAGGAGGTCTATTTATGCACTGTATTTAGGGGCTTTATTTCGGGGATGTATTTAGGGACTTTATTTAGGGACTTTATTTAGGGATGTTTTTAGGACTTTATTTAGGGGATGCATTTAGGGGCTTTATTTAGGGACTGTAATTATGGGCTTTATTTAGGTGCTTTATTTAGGGACTTCATTTAGGGGATGTTTTTAGGACTTTATTTAGGGGATGCATTTGGGGGCTTTATTTCGAGGATGTATTTAGGGGCTTTATTTAGGGTCTATATTTAGGGGATGCATTTAGAGGGTTTATTTAGGGACTGTATTATGGGCTTTATTTAGGGGATGCATTTATGGGCTTTATTTAGGGACTGTATTTAGGGGCTTTGTTTAGGGACTGTATTTAGGGGCTTTGTTTAGGGACTGTATTTAGGGGCTTTATTTAGGGACTTTATTTAGAGGATGTTTTTAGGACTTTACTTAGGGGATGCATTTAGGCGCTTTATTTCGAGGTTGTATTTAGGGGCTTTATTTAGGGGATGTTTTTAGGACTTTATTTAGGGAATGCATTTAGGGGGTTTATTGAGGGACTGTATTTAGGGGCTTTATTTCGGGGATGTATTAAGGGGCTTTATTTAGGGACTTTATTTAGTGGATGTTTTTAGGACTTTATTTAGGGGATGCATTTAGGCGCTTTATTTAGGGGATGCATTTAGGCCCTTTATTTAGGGACTGTTTTTAGGGGCTTTATTTAGAGGATGCATTTAGGCTCTTTATTTAGGGACTGTATTTAGGGGCTTTATTTAGGGACTTTATTTAGGGGATGTTTTTAGGACTTTATTTAAGGGATGCATTTAGGGGGTTTAGATAGGGGATGATTTTAGGACTTTATTTAGGGGATGCATTTAGGCGCTTTATTTAAGGACTGTATTTAGGGGCTTTATTTAGTGGATGTATTTAGGGGTGTTATTTAGGGGATGTTTTTAGGACTTTATTTAGGGGATGCATTTAGGGGGTTTATTTAGGGACTGTATTTAGGGGCTTTATTTAGGGGATGCATTTAGGCGCTGTATTTAGGGACTGTATTTAGGGGGTTTATTTAGGGGATGTTTTTAGGACTTTATTTAGGGGATGCATTTAGGGGGTTTATTTAGGGACTGTATTTAGGGGCTTTATTTAGGGGATGCATTTAGGCACTTTATTTAGGGACTGTATTTAGGGGCTTTATTTAGGGGATGTATTTAAGGGCTTTATTTAGGGACTTTATATAGGGGATGTTTTTAAGACTTTATTTAGGGGATGCATTTAGGGTTTTTTTAGGGACTGTATTTAGGAGCTTTATTTAGGGACTTTATTTAGGGGATGTTTTTAGGACTTTATTTAGGGGATGCATTTAGGCGGTGTATTTAGGGGCTTTATTTGGAGGATGTATTTAGGGGCTTTATTTAGAGACTTTATTTAGAGTATTTTTTAGGACTTTATTTAAGGGATGCATTTAGGGGGTTTACTTAGGGACTGTATTTAGGGGCTTTATTTAGGGGATGCATTTAGGCGCTTTATTTAGGGACTGTATTTAGGGATTTTATTTAGGGGAAGTTTTTAGAACTTTATTTAGGGGATGCATTTAGGGGGTTTATTTAGGGACTGTATTTAGGGGCTTTATTTAGGGAATGCATTTGGGCGCTTTATTTAGGGACTGTATTTATGGGCTTTATTTAGGGGCTTTATTTAGGGGATGTATTTAGGGGCTTTATTAAGGGACTTTATTTAGGTGATGTTTTGAGGGCTTTATTTAGGTAATGCATTTAGGTGATTTATTTAGGGATTGTATTTAGGGGCTTTATTTTGGGTATGTATTAAGGGGCTTTATTTAGGGACTTTATTTAGGGGATGTTTTTAGGACTTTATTTAGGGGATGCATGTAGGGGGTGTTATTAGGGACTGTATTTAGGGGCTTTATTTAGAGGATGTATTTAGGGGCTTTATTTAGGGACTTTATTTAGGGGTTGCTTTTAGGACTTTATTTAGGGGATGTTTTTAGGAATTTATTTAGGGGATGCATTTAGGGGGTTTATTTAGGGACTGTATTTAGGGGCTTTATTTAGGGGATGTATTTAGGGGCTTTATTTAGGGACTTTATTCAGCTGATGTTTTTAGGATTTTATTTAGGGGAGGCATTTAGCGTTTTTTTAGGGACTGTATTTAGGGGCTTTATTTAGGATCTTTATTTAGGGGATGTTTTTAGGACTTTATTTAGGGGATGCATTTAGGCGCTTTATTTAGGGACTGTATTTAGGGGCTCTATTTAGGGGATGTATTTAGGGGCTTTATTTAGGGACTTTATTTAGCAGATGTTTTTAGGAATTTATTTAGGGGATGTATTTAGGAGCTTTATTTAAGGGATACATTTAGGGGCTTTATTTAGGGGATGTTTTTAGGACTTTATTTAGGGGATGCATTTATTGGGTTTATTTCAGGACTTTTTTTAGGGGATGTTTTTAGGACTATATTTAGGGGATGCATTTAGGAGCTTTATTTAGGGACTGTATTTAGGGGCTTTATTTCGGGGATGTATTTAGGGACTTTATTTAGGGACTTTATTTGGGGGATGTTTTTAGGACTTTATTTAGGGGATGCATTTAGGAATTTTTTTTAGGGACTGTATTTAGGGGCTTTATTTAGGGGCTTTATTTGGAGGATGTATTTAGGGGCTTTATTTAGGGACTTTATTTAGGGGATGTTTTTAGGACTTTATTTAAGGGATGCATTTAGGGGGTTATTTAGGGGATGTTTTTAGGACTTTATTTAGGGGATGCATTTAGGCGCTTTATTTAGGGACTATATTTAGGGGCTCTATTTAGGGGATGTATTTAGGGGCTTTATTTAGGGACTTTATTTAGGAGATGTTTTTAGGACTTTATTTAGATCATGCATTTAGGCGCTTTATTTAGGGGCTTTATTTAGGGACTTTATTTAGGGGATGTTTTTAGGACTTTATTTAGGGGATGCATTTAGGCACTTTATTTAGGGACTGTATTTAGGGGCTCTATTTAGGGGATATATTTAGGGACTTTATTTAGGGACTTTATTTAGGAGTTGTTTTTAGGACTTTATTTAGGGGATGCATTTAGGGGCTTTATTTAGGGACTTTATTTAGGGGATGCATTTAGGGGTTTTTTTTAGGGACTGTATTTATGGGCTTTATTTAGGGACTTTATTTAGGGGATGTTTTTAGGACTTTATTTAGGGGATGCATTTAGGCACTTTATTTAGGGACTGTATTTAGGGGCTCTATTTAGGGGATGTATTTAGGGGCTTTATTTAGGGACTTTATTTAGGAGATGTTTTTAGGACTTTATTTAGGGGATGCATTTAGGGGCTTTATTTAGGGACTTTATTTAGGGGATGTTTTTAGGACTTTATTTAGGGGATGCATTTAGGGGGTTTATTTAGGAACTTTTTTTAGGGGTTGTTTTTAGGACCATATTAAGGGGATGCATTTAGGAGGTCTATTTATGCACTGTATTTAGGGGCTTTATTTCGGGGATGTATTTAGGGACTTTATTTAGGGACTTTATTTAGGGATGTTTTTAGGACTTTATTTAGGGGATGCATTTAGGGGCTTTATTTAGGGACTGTAATTAGGGGCTTTATTTAGGTGCTTTATTTAGGGACTTCATTTAGGGGATGTTTTTAGGACTTTATTTAGGGGATGCATTTGGGGGCTTTATTTCGAGGATGTATTTAGGGGCTTTATTTGAGGTCTATATTTAGGGGATGCATTTAGAGGGTTTATTTAGGGACTGTATTATGGGCTTTATTTAGGGGATGCATTTATGGGCTTTATTTAGGGACTGTATTTAGGGGCTTTGTTTAGGGACTGTATTTAGGGGCTTTATTTAGGGACTTTATTTAGAGGTTGTTTTTAGGACTTTACTTAGGGGATGCATTTAGGCGCTTTATTTCGAGGTTGTATTTAGGGGCTTTATTTAGGGGATGTTTTTAGGACTTTATTTAGGGAATGCATTTAGGTGGTTTATTGAGGGACTGTATTTAGGGGCTTTATTTCGGGGAGGTATTAAGGGGCTTTATTTAGGGACTTTATTTAGTGGATGTTTTTAGGACTTTATTTAGGGGATGCATTTAGGCGCTTTATTTAGGGGATGCATTTAGGCGCTTTATTTAGGGACTGTTTTTAGGACTTTATTTAGGGGATGCATTTAGGCGCTTTATTTAAGGACTGTATTTAGGGGCTTTATTTAGTGGATGTATTTAGGGGTGTTATTTAGGGGATGTTTTTAGGACTTTATTTAGGGGATGCATTTAGGGGGTTTATTTAGGGACTGTATTTAGGGGCTTTATTTAGGGGATGCATTTAGGAGCTTTATTTAGGGACTGTATTTAGGGGATTTATTTAGGGGATGTTTTAGGGGCTCTATTTAGGGACTGTATTTAGGGGCTTTATTTAGGGGATGTATTTAGGGGCTGTATTAAGGGACTTTATTTAGGGGATGTTTTTAGGACTTTATTTAGGGGATGCATTTAGGGGGTTTATTTAGGGACTGTATTTAGGGGCTTTATTTCGGGGCTTTATTTAGGAGCTTTATTTAGGGACTTTATTTAAGGGATGTTTTTTGGACTTTATTTAGGGGATGCATTTAGGGGCTGTATTTAGGGACTGTTTTTAGGGGCTTTATTTAGAGGATGTTTTTAGGGACTTTATTTAGGGGATGTTTTTAGGACTTTATTTAAGGGATGCATTTAGGGGGTTTATTTAGGGATTGTATTTAGGGGCTTTATTTAGGGGATGTATTTAGGGGCTATATTTAGGGACTTTATTTAGGGGATGTTTTTAGGACTTTATTTAGGGGGTTTATTTAGGGACTTTATGTAGGGGATGTATTTAGGGGTTTTATTTAGGGGATATTTTTAGGACTTTATTTAGGGGATGCATTTAGGGGGTGTATTTAGGGACTGTATTTAACGGCTTTATTTAGGCACTTTTTTAGGGGTTGTTTTTAGGACTTTATTTAGGGGATGTTTTTAGGACTTTATTTAGGGGATGCATTTAGGCGGTTTATTTAGGGACTGTATTTAGGAGCTTTATTTAGGGGATGCATTTAGGCGCTTTATTTAGGGACTGTATTTAGGGGCTTTATTTAGGGGATGTATTTAGGGGCTTTATTTAGGGGATGTATTAAGGGGCTTTATTTAGGGACTTTATTTAGTGGATGTTTTTAGGACTTTATTTAGGGGATGCATTTAGGCGCTTTATTTAGGGGATGCATTTAGGCGCTTTATTTAGGGACTGTTTTTAGGGGCTTTATTTAGAGGATGCATTTAGGCTCTTTATTTAGGGACTGTATTTAGGGGCTTTATTTAGGGACTTTATTTAGGGGATGTTTTTTGGACTTTATTTAAGGGATGCATTTAGGGGGTTTAGATAGGGGATGTTTTTAGGACTTTATTTAGGGGATGCATTTAGGCGCTTTATTTAAGGACTGTATTTAGGGGCTTTATTTAGTGGATGTATTTAGGGGTGTTATTTAGGGGATGTTTTTAGGACTTTATTTAGGGGATGCATTTAGGGGGTTTATTTAGGGACTGTATTTAGGGGCTTTATTTAGGGGATGCATTTAGGAGCTTTATTTAGGGACTGTATTTAGGGGGTTTATTTAGGGGATGTTTTAGGGGCTCTATTTAGGGACTGTATTTAGGGGCTTTATTTAGGGGATGTATTTAGGGGCTTTATTAAGGGACTTTATTTAGGGGATGTTTTTAGGACTTTATTTAGGGGATGCATTTAGGGGGTTTATTTAGGGACTTTTTTTAGGGGATGTTTTTAGGACTATATTTAGGGGATGCATTTAGGGGGTTTATTTAGGGACTGTATTTAGGGACTTTATTTCGGGGGATGTTTTTAGGACTTTATTTAAGGGATGCATTTAGTGGGTTTATTTACTGGATGTTTTTAGGACCTTATTTAGGGGATGCATTTAGGCGCTTTATTTAGGGACTGTATTTAGGGGCTTTATTTGGGGGCTTTATTTAGGGGATGTATTTAGGGGCTTTATTAAGGTGATGATTTTAGGACTTTATTTAGGGAATGCATTTAGGGGGTTTATATAGGGACTGTATTTAGGGGCTTTATTTCGGGGATGTATTAAGGGGCTTTATTTAGGGACTTTATTTAGGGGATGTTTTTAGGACTTTATTTAGGGGATGCATTTAGGGGGTGTATTTAGGGACTGTATTTAGGGGCTTCATTTAGGGACTTTATTTAGGGGATGTTTTTAGGACTTTATTTAGGGGATGCATTTAGGGGGTGTATTTAGGGACTGTATTTAGGGGCTTTATTTAGAGGATGTTTTTAGGGGCTTTATTTAGGGACTTTATTTAGGGGTTGCTTTTAGGACTTTATTTTGGGGATGTTTTTAGGAATTTATTTAGGGGATGCATTTAGGGGGTTTATTTAGGGACTGTATTTAGGGGCTTTATTTAGGGGATGCATTTAGGGGCTTTATTTAGGGGATGTATTTAGGGGCTTTATTTAGGGACTTTATTTAGGGGATGTTTTTAGGATTTTATTTAGGGGATGCATTTAGGGTTTTTTCTTAGGGACTGTATTTAGGGGCTTTATTTAGGGACTTTATTTAGGGGATGTTTTTAGGACTTTATTTAGGGGATGCATTTAGGCGCTTTATTTAGGGACTGTATTTAGGGGCTCTATTTTGGGGCTTTATTTAGGAGATGTTCTTAGGAATTTATTTAGGGGATGTATTTAGGCGCTTCATTTAAGGGATGCATTTAGGGGCTTTATTTAGGGGATGTTTTTAGGACTATATTTAGGGGATACATTTAGGAGGTTTATTTAGGGACTGTATTTAGGGGCTTTATTTCGGGGATGTATTAAGGGACTTTATTTAGGAACTTTATTTAGGGGATGTTTTTAGGACTTTATTTAGGGGATGCATTTAGGAATTTTTTTTAGGGACTGTATTTAGGGGCTTTATTTGGAGGATGTATTTAGGGGCTTTATTTAGGGACTTTATTTAGGGGATGTTTTTAGGACTTTATTTAAGGGATGCATGTTGGGGGTTATTTAGGGGGTGTTTTTAGGACTTTATTTAGGGGATGCATTTAGGCGCTTTATTTAGGGACTATATTTAGGGGCTCTATTTAGGGGATGTATTTAGGGGCTTTATTTAGGGACTTTATTTAGGAGATGTTTTTAGGACTTTATTTAGGGGATGCATTTAGGCGCTTTATTTAGGGTATTTATTTAGGGGCTTTATTTAGGGACTTTATTTAGGGGATGCATTTAGGGGGTTTATTTAGGGACTTTTTTTAGGGGATGTTTTTAGGACTATATTTAGGGGATGCATTTAGGGGTTTTATTTAGGGACTGTATTTAGGGACTTTATTTCGGGGATGTTTTTAGGACTTTATTTAAGGGATGCATTTAGGGGGTTTATTTACTGGATGTTTTTAGGACCTTATTTAGGGGCTTTATTTAGTGGATGTATTTAGGGATTTTATTTAGGGGATGTTTTTAGGACATTATTTAGGGGATGCATTTAGGGACTGTATTTAGGGGCTTTATTTAGGGGATGTATTTAGGGGCTTTATTTAGGGGATGTATTTAGGACTTTATTTAGGGGATGCATTTAGGGTTTTTTTTAGGGACTGTATTTAGGGGCTTTATTTAGGGACTTTATTTAGGGGATGTTTTTAGGACTTTATTTAGGGGATGCATTTAGGCACTTTATTTAGGGACTGTATTTAGGGGCTCTATTTAGGGGATGTATTTAGGGACTTTATTTAGGGACTTTATTTAGGAGATGTTTTTAGGACTTTATTTAGGGGATGCATTTAGGGGCTTTATTTAGGGACTTTATTTAGGGGATGCATTTAGGGGTTTTTTTTAGGGACTGTATTTATGGGCTTTATTTAGGGACTTTATTTAGGGGATGTTTTTAGGACTTTATTTAGGGGATGCATTTAGGCACTTTATTTAGGGACTGTATTTAGGGGCTCTATTTAGGGGATGTATTTAGGGGCTTTATTTAGGGACTTTATTTAGGAGATGTTTTTAGGACTTTATTTAGGGGATGCATTTAGGGGCTTTATTTAGGGACTTTATTTAGGGGATGTTTTTAGGACTTTATTTAGGGGATGCATTTAGGGGGTTGATTTAGGAACTTTTTTTAGGGGTTGTTTTTAGGACCATATTAAGGGGATGCATTTAGGAGGTCTATTTATGCACTGTATTTAGGGGCTTTATTTCGGGGATGTATTTAGGGACTTTATTTAGGGGATGCATTTAGGGGGTTTATTTAGGGACTGTAATTAGGGGCTTTATTTAGGTGCTTTATTTAGGGACTTCATTTAGGGGATGTTTTTAGGACTTTATTTAGGGGATGCATTTGGGGGCTTTATTTCGAGGATGTATTTAGGGGCTTTATTTCGAGGATGTATTTAGGGGATGCATTTAGAGGGTTTATTTAGGGACTGTATTATGGGCTTTATTTAGGGGATGCATTTATGGGCTTTATTTAGGGACTGTATTTAGGGGCTTTGTTTAGGGACTGTATTTAGGGGCTTTATTTAGGGACTTTATTTAGAGGATGTTTTTAGGACTTTACTTAGGGGATGCATTTAGGCGCTTTATTTCGAGGTTGTATTTAGGGGCTTTATTTAGGGGATGTTTTTAGGACTTTATTTAGGGAATGCATTTAGGGGGTTTATTGAGGGACTGTATTTAGGGGCTTTATTTCGGGGATGTATTAAGGGGCTTTATTTAGGGACTTTATTTAGTGGATGTTTTTAGGACTTTATTTAGGGGATGCATTTAGGCGCTTTATTTAGGGGATGCATTTAGGCCCTTTATTTAGGGACTGTTTTTAGGGGCTTTATTTAGAGGATGCATTTAGGCTCTTTATTTAGGGACTGTATTTAGGGGCTTTATTTAGGGACTTTATTTAGGGGATGTTTTTAGGACTTTATTTAAGGGATGCATTTAGGGGGTTTAGATAGGGGATGATTTTAGGACTTTATTTAGGGGATGCATTTAGGCGCTTTATTTAAGGACTGTATTTAGGGGCTTTATTTAGTGGATGTATTTAGGGGTGTTATTTAGGGGATGTTTTTAGGACTTTATTTAGGGGATGCATTTAGGGGGTTTATTTAGGGACTGTATTTAGGGGCTTTATTTAGGGGATGCATTTAGGCGCTGTATTTAGGGACTGTATTTAGGGGGTTTATTTAGGGGATGTTTTTAGGACTTTATTTAGGGGATGCATTTAGGGGGTTTATTTAGGGACTGTATTTAGGGGCTTTATTTAGGGGATGCATTTAGGCACTTTATTTAGGGACTGTATTTAGGGGCTTTATTTAGGGGATGTATTTAAGGGCTTTATTTAGGGACTTTATATAGGGGATGTTTTTAAGACTTTATTTAGGGGATGCATTTAGGGTTTTTTTAGGGACTGTATTTAGGAGCTTTATTTAGGGACTTTATTTAGGGGATGTTTTTAGGACTTTATTTAGGGGATGCATTTAGGCGGTGTATTTAGGGGCTTTATTTGGAGGATGTATTTAGGGGCTTTATTTAGAGACTTTATTTAGAGTATTTTTTAGGACTTTATTTAAGGGATGCATTTAGGGGGTTTACTTAGGGACTGTATTTAGGGGCTTTATTTAGGGGATGCATTTAGGCGCTTTATTTAGGGACTGTATTTAGGGATTTTATTTAGGGGAAGTTTTTAGAACTTTATTTAGGGGATGCATTTAGGGGGTTTATTTAGGGACTGTATTTAGGGGCTTTATTTAGGGGATGCATTTGGGCGCTTTATTTAGGGACTGTATTTAGGGGCTTTATTTAGGGGCTTTATTTAGGGGATGTATTTAGGGGCTTTATTAAGGGACTTTATTTAGGTGATGTTTTGAGGGCTTTATTTAGGTAATGCATTTAGGTGATTTATTTAGGGATTGTATTTAGGGGCTTTATTTTGGGTATGTATTAAGGGGCTTTATTTAGGGACTTTATTTAGGGGATGTTTTTAGGACTTTATTTAGGGGATGCATGTAGGGGGTGTTATTAGGGACTGTATTTAGGGGCTTTATTTAGAGGATGTATTTAGGGGCTTTATTTAGGGACTTTATTTAGGGGTTGCTTTTAGGACTTTATTTAGGGGATGTTTTTAGGAATTTATTTAGGGGATGCATTTAGGGGGTTTATTTAGGGACTGTATTTAGGGGCTTTATTTAGGGGATGTATTTAGGGGCTTTATTTAGGGACTTTATTCAGCTGATGTTTTTAGGATTTTATTTAGGGGATGCATTTAGCGTTTTTTTAGGGACTGTATTTAGGGGCTTTATTTAGGAACTTTATTTAGGGGATGTTTTTAGGACTTTATTTAGGGGATGCATTTAGGCGCTTTATTTAGGGACTGTATTTAGGGGCTCTATTTAGGGGATGTATTTAGGGGCTTTATTTAGGGACTTTATTTAGCAGATGTTTTTAGGAATTTATTTAGGGGATGTATTTAGGAGCTTTATTTAAGGGATACATTTAGGGGCTTTATTTAGGGGATGTTTTTAGGACTTTATTTAGGGGATGCATTTATTGGGTTTATTTCAGGACTTTTTTTAGGGGATGTTTTTAGGACTATATTTAGGGGATGCATTTAGGAGCTTTATTTAGGGACTGTATTTAGGGGCTTTATTTCGGGGATGTATTAAGGGGCTTTATTTAGGGACTTTATTTAGGGGATGTTTTTAGGACTTTATTTAGGGGATGCATTTAGGGGGTGTATTTAGGGACTGTATTTAGGGGCTTCATTTAGGGACTTTATTTAGGGGATGTTTTTAGGACTTTATTTAGGGGATGCATTTAGGGGGTGTATTTAGGGACTGTATTTAGGGGCTTTATTTAGAGGATGTTTTTAGGGGCTTTATTTAGGGACTTTATTTAGGGGTTGCTTTTAGGACTTTATTTTGGGGATGTTTTTAGGAATTTATTTAGGGGATGCATTTAGGGGGTTTATTTAGGGACTGTATTTAGGGGCTTTATTTAGGGGATGCATTTAGGGGCTTTATTTAGGGGATGTATTTAGGGGCTTTATTTAGGGACTTTATTTAGGGGATGTTTTTAGGATTTTATTTAGGGGATGCATTTAGGGTTTTTTCTTAGGGACTGTATTTAGGGGCTTTATTTAGGGACTTTATTTAGGGGATGTTTTTAGGACTTTATTTAGGGGATGCATTTAGGCGCTTTATTTAGGGACTGTATTTAGGGGCTCTATTTTGGGGCTTTATTTAGGAGATGTTCTTAGGAATTTATTTAGGGGATGTATTTAGGCGCTTCATTTAAGGGATGCATTTAGGGGCTTTATTTAGGGGATGTTTTTAGGACTATATTTAGGGGATACATTTAGGAGGTTTATTTAGGGACTGTATTTAGGGGCTTTATTTCGGGGATGTATTAAGGGACTTTATTTAGGAACTTTATTTAGGGGATGTTTTTAGGACTTTATTTAGGGGATGCATTTAGGAATTTTTTTTAGGGACTGTATTTAGGGGCTTTATTTGGAGGATGTATTTAGGGGCTTTATTTAGGGACTTTATTTAGGGGATGTTTTTAGGACTTTATTTAAGGGATGCATGTTGGGGGTTATTTAGGGGGTGTTTTTAGGACTTTATTTAGGGGATGCATTTAGGCGCTTTATTTAGGGACTATATTTAGGGGCTCTATTTAGGGGATGTATTTAGGGGCTTTATTTAGGGACTTTATTTAGGAGATGTTTTTAGGACTTTATTTAGGGGATGCATTTAGGCGCTTTATTTAGGGTATTTATTTAGGGGCTTTATTTAGGGACTTTATTTAGGGGATGCATTTAGGGGGTTTATTTAGGGACTTTTTTTAGGGGATGTTTTTAGGACTATATTTAGGGGATGCATTTAGGGGTTTTATTTAGGGACTGTATTTAGGGACTTTATTTCGGGGATGTTTTTAGGACTTTATTTAAGGGATGCATTTAGGGGGTTTATTTACTGGATGTTTTTAGGACCTTATTTAGGGGCTTTATTTAGTGGATGTATTTAGGGATTTTATTTAGGGGATGTTTTTAGGACATTATTTAGGGGATGCATTTAGGGACTGTATTTAGGGGCTTTATTTAGGGGATGTATTTAGGGGCTTTATTTAGGGGATGTATTTAGGACTTTATTTAGGGGATGCATTTAGGGTTTTTTTTAGGGACTGTATTTAGGGGCTTTATTTAGGGACTTTATTTAGGGGATGTTTTTAGGACTTTATTTAGGGGATGCATTTAGGCACTTTATTTAGGGACTGTATTTAGGGGCTCTATTTAGGGGATGTATTTAGGGACTTTATTTAGGGACTTTATTTAGGAGATGTTTTTAGGACTTTATTTAGGGGATGCATTTAGGGGCTTTATTTAGGGACTTTATTTAGGGGATGCATTTAGGGGTTTTTTTTAGGGACTGTATTTATGGGCTTTATTTAGGGACTTTATTTAGGGGATGTTTTTAGGACTTTATTTAGGGGATGCATTTAGGCACTTTATTTAGGGACTGTATTTAGGGGCTCTATTTAGGGGATGTATTTAGGGGCTTTATTTAGGGACTTTATTTAGGAGATGTTTTTAGGACTTTATTTAGGGGATGCATTTAGGGGCTTTATTTAGGGACTTTATTTAGGGGATGTTTTTAGGACTTTATTTAGGGGATGCATTTAGGGGGTTGATTTAGGAACTTTTTTTAGGGGTTGTTTTTAGGACCATATTAAGGGGATGCATTTAGGAGGTCTATTTATGCACTGTATTTAGGGGCTTTATTTCGGGGATGTATTTAGGGACTTTATTTAGGGGATGCATTTAGGGGGTTTATTTAGGGACTGTAATTAGGGGCTTTATTTAGGTGCTTTATTTAGGGACTTCATTTAGGGGATGTTTTTAGGACTTTATTTAGGGGATGCATTTGGGGGCTTTATTTCGAGGATGTATTTAGGGGCTTTATTTCGAGGATGTATTTAGGGGATGCATTTAGAGGGTTTATTTAGGGACTGTATTATGGGCTTTATTTAGGGGATGCATTTATGGGCTTTATTTAGGGACTGTATTTAGGGGCTTTGTTTAGGGACTGTATTTAGGGGCTTTATTTAGGAACTTTATTTAGAGGATGTTTTTAGGACTTTACTTAGGGGATGCATTTAGGCGCTTTATTTCGAGGTTGTATTTAGGGGCTTTATTTAGGGGATGTTTTTAGGACTTTATTTAGGGAATGCATTTAGGGGGTTTATTGAGGGACTGTATTTAGGGGCTTTATTTCGGGGATGTATTAAGGGGCTTTATTTAGGGACTTTATTTAGTGGATGTTTTTAGGACTTTATTTAGGGGATGCATTTAGGCGCTTTATTTAGGGGATGCATTTAGGCCCTTTATTTAGGGACTGTTTTTAGGGGCTTTATTTAGAGGATGCATTTAGGCTCTTTATTTAGGGACTGTATTTAGGGGCTTTATTTAGGGACTTTATTTAGGGGATGTTTTTAGGACTTTATTTAAGGGATGCATTTAGGGGGTTTAGATAGGGGATGATTTTAGGACTTTATTTAGGGGATGCATTTAGGCGCTTTATTTAAGGACTGTATTTAGGGGCTTTATTTAGTGGATGTATTTAGGGGTGTTATTTAGGGGATGTTTTTAGGACTTTATTTAGGGGATGCATTTAGGGGGTTTATTTAGGGACTGTATTTAGGGGCTTTATTTAGGGGATGCATTTAGGCGCTGTATTTAGGGACTGTATTTAGGGGGTTTATTTAGGGGATGTTTTTAGGACTTTATTTAGGGGATGCATTTAGGGGGTTTATTTAGGGACTGTATTTAGGGGCTTTATTTAGGGGATGCATTTAGGCACTTTATTTAGGGACTGTATTTAGGGGCTTTATTTAGGGGATGTATTTAAGGGCTTTATTTAGGGACTTTATATAGGGGATGTTTTTAAGACTTTATTTAGGGGATGCATTTAGGGTTTTTTTAGGGACTGTATTTAGGAGCTTTATTTAGGGACTTTATTTAGGGGATGTTTTTAGGACTTTATTTAGGGGATGCATTTAGGCGGTGTATTTAGGGGCTTTATTTGGAGGATGTATTTAGGGGCTTTATTTAGAGACTTTATTTAGAGTATTTTTTAGGACTTTATTTAAGGGATGCATTTAGGGGGTTTACTTAGGGACTGTATTTAGGGGCTTTATTTAGGGGATGCATTTAGGCGCTTTATTTAGGGACTGTATTTAGGGATTTTATTTAGGGGAAGTTTTTAGAACTTTATTTAGGGGATGCATTTAGGGGGTTTATTTAGGGACTGTATTTAGGGGCTTTATTTAGGGGATGCATTTGGGCGCTTTATTTAGGGACTGTATTTAGGGGCTTTATTTAGGGGCTTTATTTAGGGGATGTATTTAGGGGCTTTATTAAGGGACTTTATTTAGGTGATGTTTTGAGGGCTTTATTTAGGTAATGCATTTAGGTGATTTATTTAGGGATTGTATTTAGGGGCTTTATTTTGGGTATGTATTAAGGGGCTTTATTTAGGGACTTTATTTAGGGGATGTTTTTAGGACTTTATTTAGGGGATGCATGTAGGGGGTGTTATTAGGGACTGTATTTAGGGGCTTTATTTAGAGGATGTATTTAGGGGCTTTATTTAGGGACTTTATTTAGGGGTTGCTTTTAGGACTTTATTTAGGGGATGTTTTTAGGAATTTATTTAGGGGATGCATTTAGGGGGTTTATTTAGGGACTGTATTTAGGGGCTTTATTTAGGGGATGTATTTAGGGGCTTTATTTAGGGACTTTATTCAGCTGATGTTTTTAGGATTTTATTTAGGGGATGCATTTAGCGTTTTTTTAGGGACTGTATTTAGGGGCTTTATTTAGGAACTTTATTTAGGGGATGTTTTTAGGACTTTATTTAGGGGATGCATTTAGGCGCTTTATTTAGGGACTGTATTTAGGGGCTCTATTTAGGGGATGTATTTAGGGGCTTTATTTAGGGACTTTATTTAGCAGATGTTTTTAGGAATTTATTTAGGGGATGTATTTAGGAGCTTTATTTAAGGGATACATTTAGGGGCTTTATTTAGGGGATGTTTTTAGGACTTTATTTAGGGGATGCATTTATTGGGTTTATTTCAGGACTTTTTTTAGGGGATGTTTTTAGGACTATATTTAGGGGATGCATTTAGGAGCTTTATTTAGGGACTGTATTTAGGGGCTTTATTTCGGGGATGTATTTAGGGACTTTATTTAGGGACTTTATTTGGGGGATGTTTTTAGGACTTTATTTAGGGGATGCATTTAGGAATTTTTTTTAGGGACTGTATTTAGGGGCTTTATTTAGGGGCTTTATTTGGAGGATGTATTTAGGGGCTTTATTTAGGGACTTTATTTAGGGGATGTTTTTAGGACTTTATTTAAGGGATGCATTTAGGGGGTTATTTAGGGGATGTTTTTAGGACTTTATTTAGGGGATGCATTTAGGCGCTTTATTTAGGGACTATATTTAGGGGCTCTATTTAGGGGATGTATTTAGGGGCTTTATTTAGGGACTTTATTTAGGAGATGTTTTTAGGACTTTATTTAGATCATGCATTTAGGCGCTTTATTTAGGGGCTTTATTTAGGGACTTTATTTAGGGGATGTTTTTAGGACTTTATTTAGGGGATGCATTTAGGCACTTTATTTAGGGACTGTATTTAGGGGCTCTATTTAGGGGATATATTTAGGGACTTTATTTAGGGACTTTATTTAGGAGTTGTTTTTAGGACTTTATTTAGGGGATGCATTTAGGGGCTTTATTTAGGGACTTTATTTAGGGGATGCATTTAGGGGTTTTTTTTAGGGACTGTATTTATGGGCTTTATTTAGGGACTTTATTTAGGGGATGTTTTTAGGACTTTATTTAGGGGATGCATTTAGGCACTTTATTTAGGGACTGTATTTAGGGGCTCTATTTAGGGGATGTATTTAGGGGCTTTATTTAGGGACTTTATTTAGGAGATGTTTTTAGGACTTTATTTAGGGGATGCATTTAGGGGCTTTATTTAGGGACTTTATTTAGGGGATGTTTTTAGGACTTTATTTAGGGGATGCATTTAGGGGGTTTATTTAGGAACTTTTTTTAGGGGTTGTTTTTAGGACCATATTAAGGGGATGCATTTAGGAGGTCTATTTATGCACTGTATTTAGGGGCTTTATTTCGGGGATGTATTTAGGGACTTTATTTAGGGACTTTATTTAGGGATGTTTTTAGGACTTTATTTAGGGGATGCATTTAGGGGCTTTATTTAGGGACTGTAATTAGGGGCTTTATTTAGGTGCTTTATTTAGGGACTTCATTTAGGGGATGTTTTTAGGACTTTATTTAGGGGATGCATTTGGGGGCTTTATTTCGAGGATGTATTTAGGGGCTTTATTTGAGGTCTATATTTAGGGGATGCATTTAGAGGGTTTATTTAGGGACTGTATTATGGGCTTTATTTAGGGGATGCATTTATGGGCTTTATTTAGGGACTGTATTTAGGGGCTTTGTTTAGGGACTGTATTTAGGGGCTTTATTTAGGGACTTTATTTAGAGGTTGTTTTTAGGACTTTACTTAGGGGATGCATTTAGGCGCTTTATTTCGAGGTTGTATTTAGGGGCTTTATTTAGGGGATGTTTTTAGGACTTTATTTAGGGAATGCATTTAGGTGGTTTATTGAGGGACTGTATTTAGGGGCTTTATTTCGGGGAGGTATTAAGGGGCTTTATTTAGGGACTTTATTTAGTGGATGTTTTTAGGACTTTATTTAGGGGATGCATTTAGGCGCTTTATTTAGGGGATGCATTTAGGCGCTTTATTTAGGGACTGTTTTTAGGACTTTATTTAGGGGATGCATTTAGGCGCTTTATTTAAGGACTGTATTTAGGGGCTTTATTTAGTGGATGTATTTAGGGGTGTTATTTAGGGGATGTTTTTAGGACTTTATTTAGGGGATGCATTTAGGGGGTTTATTTAGGGACTGTATTTAGGGGCTTTATTTAGGGGATGCATTTAGGAGCTTTATTTAGGGACTGTATTTAGGGGGTTTATTTAGGGGATGTTTTAGGGGCTCTATTTAGGGACTGTATTTAGGGGCTTTATTTAGGGGATGTATTTAGGGGCTGTATTAAGGGACTTTATTTAGGGGATGTTTTTAGGACTTTATTTAGGGGATGCATTTAGGGGGTTTATTTAGGGACTGTATTTAGGGGCTTTATTTCGGGGCTTTATTTAGGAGCTTTATTTAGGGACTTTATTTAAGGGATGTTTTTAGGACTTTATTTAGGGGATGCATTTAGGGGCTGTATTTAGGGACTGTTTTTAGGGGCTTTATTTAGAGGATGTTTTTAGGGACTTTATTTAGGGGATGTTTTTAGGACTTTATTTAAGGGATGCATTTAGGGGGTTTATTTAGGGATTGTATTTAGGGGCTTTATTTAGGGGATGTATTTAGGGGCTATATTTAGGGACTTTATTTAGGGGATGTTTTTAGGACTTTATTTAGGGGGTTTATTTAGGGACTTTATGTAGGGGATGTATTTAGGGGTTTTATTTAGGGGATATTTTTAGGACTTTATTTAGGGGATGCATTTAGGGGGTGTATTTAGGGACTGTATTTAACGGCTTTATTTAGGCACTTTTTTAGGGGTTGTTTTTAGGACTTTATTTAGGGGATGTTTTTAGGACTTTATTTAGGGGATGCATTTAGGCGGTTTATTTAGGGACTGTATTTAGGAGCTTTATTTAGGGGATGCATTTAGGCGCTTTATTTAGGGACTGTATTTAGGGGCTTTATTTAGGGGATGTATTTAGGGGCTTTATTTAGGGGATGTATTTAGGGGCTTCATTTGGGGACCATATTTAGGGGCTTTATTTAGGGGATGTATTTAGGGGCTTTATTTAGGGACTTTATTTAGGGGATGTTTTTAGGACTTTATTTAGGGGATGCATTTAGGGGGTTTATTTAGGGACTGTATTTAGGGGCTTTATTTAGGGACTTTGTTTAGGGACTTTATTTAGGGGATGTTTATAGGACTTTATTTAGGGGATGCTTTTAGGGGGTTTATTTAGGGACTTTTTTTAGGGGATGTTTTTAGGCCTATATTTAGTAGATACATTTAGGGGGTTTATTTAGGGACTGTATTTAGGGGATTTATTTCGGGGATGTATTTAGGGGCTTTATTTAGGGACTTTATTAAGGGGATGTTTTTAGGACTTTATTTAGGGGATGCATATAGGGGGTTTATTAAGAGACAGTATTTAGGGGCTTTATTTCGGGGATGTTTAGGGGCTCTTTTTCGAGACTTTATATGGGAGATGTTTTTAGGACTTTATTTTGGGGATACATTTAGAAGGTTAATTTATGGACTGTATTGAGGTGCTTTTTTTAGGCGATGCATTTAGGCGCTTTTTTTAGGGGCTTTATTTAGGGGATGTATTCAGGGGCTTTATTTAGGGGCTTTATTTAGGGGATGTATTTAGGGGCTTTATTTAGGGACTTTATTTAGGGGATGTTTTTAGGACTTTATTTAGGGGATGCGTTTAGGGTCTTTATTTAGGGGATGCATTTAGGGTCTTTATTTAGGGGATGCATTTAGGGGCTTTATTTAGGGGATGCATTTAGGGGCTTTATTTAGGGGATGTATTTAGGGGCTCTATTTAGGGACTTTATTTAGGTGATGTTTTTAGGACTTTATTTAGGGGATGCATTTAGGGGGTTAATTTAGGGACTGTATTAAGGGGCTTTATTTAGGGACTTTTTCTAGGGGATGTTTTTAAGACTTTATTTATGGGATACATTTAGGGGGTGTATTTAGGGACTGTATTTCGGTTCTTTATTTAGAGGATGTATTTAGGGGCTTTATTTGGGGACGGTATTTAGGGGCTTTATGTAGGGGATGTATTTAGGGGCTTCATTTAGGGGATGCATTTCAGGGCTTTATTTAGGGACTGTATTTAGGGGCATTATTTAGGGGATGCATTTAGGCTCTTTATTTAGGGGCTTTATTTAGGGGATGTATTTAGGGGCTTTATTTAGGGACTTTATTTAGGGACTTTATTTAGGGGATGTTTTTAGGACTTTATTTAGGGGATGCATTTAGGGGGTTTATTTAGGGGCTGTATTTAGGGGCTTTATTTACGGGATGCATTTAGGGGCTTTATTTAGGTACTGTATTTAGGGGCTTTATTTAGGGGATGTGTTTAGGGGATGCATTTAGGCGCTTTATGTAGGGGATGTTTTTAGGACTTTATTTAGGGGATGCATTTAGGGGGTTTATTTAGGCGATGTTTTTAGGACTTTATTTAGGGGATGCATTTAGGCGCTTTATTTAGGGACTGTATTTAGGGGCTTTATTTAGTGGATGTATTTAGGGATTTTATTTTGGGGATGTTTTTAGGACTTTATTTAGGGGATGCATTTAGGGGGTATATTTAGGGACTGTATTTAGGGGCTTTATTTTGGGGATGTATTTAGGGGCTTTATGTAGGGACTTTATTTCGGGGATGTTTTTAGGACTTTATTTAGGGGATGCATTTAGGGGGTTTATTTAGGTAATGTATTTAGGGGCTTTATTTAGGGACTTTATTTAGGGAATGTTTTTAGAACTTTATTTAGGGGATGCATTTAGGGGGTTTATTTAGGGACTGTATTTAGGGGCTTTATTTCAGGGATGTATTTAGGGGCTTTATTTAGGGGATGTTTTTAGGACTTTCTTTAAGGGATGCATTTAGGGGGTTTATTTAGGGACTGTTTTTAGGGGCTTTATTTCAGGGATCTTTTTAGGACTTTATTTAGGGGATGCATTTAGGCGCTTTATTTAGGGACTGTATTTAGGGGCTGTATTTAGGGGATGCATTTAAGGGTTTATTTGGGGGCTTTATTTAGGGGCTTCATTTAGGGACTTTATTTAGGAGATGTTTTTAGGACTTTATTTAGAGGATGCATTTAGGCGCTTTATTTAGGGATGTTTTTAGGACTTTATTTAGGGGATGCATTTAGGGGGTTTATTTAGAGACTGTTTTTAGGGGCTTTATTTCGGGGATGTATTTAGAGGCTTTATTTAAGGACTTTATTTAGGGGATGTTTTTAGGACTTTATTTTGGGGATGCATTTAGAGGGTTTAATAGGGACTGTATTTAGGGGCTTTATTTAGGGGATGCATTTAGGTGCTTTATTTAGGTACTGTATTTAGGGGCTTTATTTAGGGGGTGTATTTAGGGGCTTTATTTAGGGATTTTGTTTAGGGGATGTTTTTAGGACTTTATTTAGGGGATGCATTTAGGGGATTTATTTAGGGATTGTATTTAGGGGCTTTATTTCGGGGATGTATTTAGGGACTTTATTTAGAGGATGTTTTTAGGACTTTATTTAAGGGATTCATTTAGGGGGTTTATTTACGGACTGTTTTTAGGGGCTTTATTTAGGGGATGTTTTTAGGACTTTATTTAGGGGATGCATTTAGGGGGTTTATTTAGGGACTTTTTTTAGGGGATGTTTTTAGGACTATATTTAGTAGATACATTTACGGGGTTTATTTAGGGACTGTATTCAGAGGCTTTATTTAGGGACTTTATTTAGGGGATGTTTTTAGGACTTTATTTAGGGGATGCATTTAGCGGGTTTATTTAGGGACTGTATTTAGGGGCTTTATTTCGGAGATGTATTTAGGGGCTTTATTTAGAGACTTTTTTTAGGGGATGTTTTTAGGACTTTATTTAGGGGATGCATTTACGGGGATTATTTAGGGACTTTATTTAGGGGATGTTTTTAGGACTTTATTTAAGGGATGCATTTAGGGGCTTTATTTAGGGATTGTTTTTAGGGGCTTTACTTAGGGGATGTTTTTAGTATTTTATTTAGGGGATGCATTTAGGCGCTTTATTTAGGGACTGTATTTAGGGGCTTTATTGAGGGGATGCATTTAAGGGCTTTATTTGGTGGCTGTATTTAGGGGCTTTATTTAGGGGATGTATTTAAGGGCTTTATTTAGGGACTTTATTTAGGGGATGTGTTTAGGACTTTATTTAGGGGATGCATTTAGTGGGTGTATTTAATGACTGTATTTAGGGGCTTTATTTAGGGAATGTATTTAGGGACTTTATTTAGGGGATGTTCTTTGACTTTATTTAGGGGATGCATTAAGGCGCTTTATTTAGGGGCTCTATTTAGGGGATGTATTTACGGGCTTTATTTAGGGACTTTATTTAGGGACTTTATTTAGGGGGTGTTTTGAGTACTTTATTTAGGGGATGCATTTAGGGGCTTTATTTAGGTACTGTATTTAGGGGCTTTATTTAGGTAATGTGTTTAGGGGATGCATTTAGGCGCTTTATGTAGGGGATGTTTTTAGGACTTTATTTAGGGGATGTATTTATGGGCTTTATTTAGGGACTTTATTTGGGGGATGTTTTTTGGCTTTATTTAGGGACTTTATTTAGGGGATGTTTTTAGGGGCTCTATTTAGGGGATGCATTCAGGGGGTTTATTTAGGGACTTTATTTAGGGGATGTTTTGAGGACTTTATTTAGGGGATGCATTTAGGGGGTTTATTTAGGGACTTTTATTAGGAGATGTTCTTAGGACTATATTTAGTAGTAACATTTAGGGGGTTTATTTAGGGACTGTATTTAGGGGCTTTATTTTAGGGATGTATTTAGGGGTTTATTTAGGGACTTTATTTCGGGGATGTTTTTAGGACTTTATTTACGGGATGCATTTAGGGGCTTTATTTAGGCACTGTATTTAGGGGCTTTATTTAGGGGATGTGTTTAGGGGATGCATTTCAGCGCTTTATGTAGGGGATGTTTTTAGGACTTTAATTAGGGCATGTATTTAGGGGCTTTATTTAGGGACTTTATTTTGGGGATGTTTTTAGGACTTTATTTAGGGGATGCATTTATGGGGTTTAGTTAGGGACTTTTTTAGGGGATGTTTTTAGGACTATATTTAGGGGATGCATTTAGGAGGTTTATTTAGGGACTGTATTTAGGGGCTTTATTTCGGGGATGTATTTAGGGACTTTATTTAGGGACTTTATTTAGGGGATGTTTTTAGGACTTTATTTAGGGGATGCATTTGGGGGTGTATTTAGGGACTGTATTTAGGGGCTTTATTTGGAGGATGTATTTAGGGGTTTTGTTTAGGGGCTTTGTTTATGGACTTTATATAGGGGATGTTTTTAGGACTTTATTTAAGGGATGCATTTAGAGGGTTTATTTAGGGGATGTTTTTAGGACTTTATTTAGGGAATGCATTTAGGTGCTTTATTTAGGGACTGTATTTAGGGGCTTTATTTAGTGGATGTATTTAGGGGTTTTATTTCTGGATTTTATTTAGGGGATGTTTTTAGGACTTTATTTAGGGGATGCATTTAGGGGGTATATTTAGGGACTGTATTTAGGGGCTTTATTTCGGGGATGTATTTAGGGGCTTTATGTACGGACTTTATTAAGGGGATGTTTTTCAGACTTTATTTATGGGATGCATTTAGGCGCTTTATTTAGGGACTGTATTTAGGGGCTCTATTTAGGGGATGTATTTAGGGGCTTTATTTAGGGACTTTATTTAGGGGATGTTTTTAGGACTTTATTTAGGGGATGCATTTAGGCGCTTTATTTAGGGACTTTATTTAGGGGATGTTTTTAGGACTTTATTTAGGGGATGCATTTAGGCACTTTATTTAGTGACTTTATTAAGGGGATGTTTTTCGGACTTTATTTATGGGATGCATTTAGGCGCTTTATTTAGGGACTGTATTTAGGGGCTCTATTTAGGGGATGTATTTAGGGGCTTTATTTAGGGACTTTAGTTAGGGGATGTTTTTAGGACTTTATTTAGGGGATGCATTTAGGCGCTTTATTTAGGGACTTTATTTAGGGGATGTTTTTAGGACTTTATTTAGGGGATGCATTTAGGGGGTTTATTTAGGACATGTTTTTAGGGCTTTATTTAGGGAATGCATTTAGGTGCTTTATTTAGGGACTGTATTTAGGGGCTTTATTTAGTGGATGTATTTAGGGGTTTTATTTCGGGTTTTTATTTAGGGGATGTTTTTAGGACTTTATTTAGGGGATGCATTTAGGGGGTATATTTAGGGACTGTATTTAGGGGCTTTATTTAGGGGATGTATTCAGGGGCTTTATTTAGGGGATGTTCTTATGACTTTATTTAGGGGATGCATTTAGGGGCTTTATTTTGAGGATGTATTTAGGGGCTTTATTTAGGGGCTTTATTTAGGGGATGTTTATAGGACATTATTTAGGGGGTTCATTTAGGGACTGTATTATGGGCTTTATTTAGGGGATACATTTAGGGGCTTTGTTTAGGGACTGTATTTAGGGGCTTTATTTAGGGTCTTTATTTAGGGGATGTTTTTAGGATTTTATTTAGGGGATGCATTTAGGGGTTTTTTTTAGGGACTGTATTTAGGGGCTTTATTTAGGTGATGTATTTAGGGGCTTTATTTAGGGACTGTATTTAGGGGCTTTATTTAGGGGATGCATTTAGGCTCTTTATTTAGGGACTGTATTTAGGGGCTTTATTTAGGGGATGTATTTAGGGGCTTTATTTAGGGGATGTATTTATGGGCTTTTTTTAGGGACTTTATTTAGGGGATGTTTTTAGGACTTTATTTAGGGGATGCATTTAGAGGGTTTATTTAGGGACTGTATTTAGGGGCTTTATTTAGGGGATGCATTTAGGTGCTTTATTTAGGGACTGTATTTAGGCGCTTTATGTAGGGGATGTTTTTAGGACTTTATTTAGGGGATGTATTTACAGGGTTTATTAAGGGACTGTATTTAGGGCTTTATTTAGGTACTTTATTTAGGGGATGTTTTTAGGACTTTATTTAGGGGATGCATTTAGGCGCTTTATTTAGGAGATGCATTTAGGCGCTTTATTTAGGAGATGCATTTAGGTTTTTTTTTTTAGGGACTGTATTTAGGGTCTTTATTTAGGGGATGTATTTAGGGGCTTTATTAAGGGACTTTATTTAGGAGATGTTTTTAGGACTTTATTTAGTTGATGCATTTAGGGGGTTTATTTAGGGACTTTTTTTAGGGGCTGTATTTAGGGGATGTTTTTAGGACTTTATTTAGGGGATGCATTTAAGGGCTTTATTTGGGGACTATATTTAGGGGCTTTATTTATTGGATGCATTTAGGCGCTTTATTTAGGGACTGTATTTAGGGACTTTATTTAGGGACTGTATTTAGGGGCTTTATTTAGGGACTTTATTTACGGCATGTTGTTAGGACTTTATTTAGGGGATGCATTTAGGCACTTTATTTAGGGACTGTATTTAGGGCCTGTAATATAATACAATAATTTTGTTAGTTATTATCATTGATATAAGTCAGGGTAATTGCATTATGACTATTCACAGTTATCACAGTTTTCAGCTAAGGATGAAAATTTATTAATTCATTACAGTGTTTATTTGTGATTTATTGATCTTCAGCTGTGGGTTTGGTCTTTGTTTCTCTGTAGTATTATTAGACTTTGTGTATTTAAAGGAACTGTTACTGACTGGAAGGGGCACATTTACTATTAGTCGAATCGATATTCATGCGTCGAAGTAAAATTCTTCTACTTCGTACATCGAAGTTGAAGGATTTACCGCAATTCAAACAATCGTAGGAAAAATTCGAACGATTAAATCCTTCAAACGATTCAAAGGATTTTAATCCATCGATCGAACGATTTTCCTTCGATCCCATATTGCCTAGAAATCCTATGAGGACCTTCCACATAGACTGACATTGGTGCTCAGTAGGTTTTAGGTGGGGGAAGTAGGTGGTCGAAGAGACAGTACTTCGACTATTGAATGGTCGAATAGTTCAATGATTTTTAGTTCGAAACGTTCGATTCAAAGTCGAAGTCATAGACGAAGGTCTAAGTAGCCAATTTGATGGTCAAAGATTAAGAAGCCAAAAAAAACCTTCGAAATTTAAAGTATTTTTTATTCAAATCCTTAACTCGAATTTAGTAAATGTGCCCCTAAGGGGCAGTTTTACAAACTCCAATAAACTTGAAATTTGACCCTTAATAAATCTGCCCCTAAGTCATCTAAAGTAGAAAAGAGAATTTTATATACTGGTATAGGACAAGTTTCCCAGAATTTTTTTTTTTCTGGATAACAGATCTCTCCATAATTTAGATCCTCATACCTTAAGTCTACTAGAAAATCATATAAACATTAAAGAAACCCAATAGGCTGGTTTTGCTTCCAATAAGGATTCATTATATCTTATTTGGGATGAAGTATAAGGTACAGGTATGGACCGAATTTTCTGGGGTAATGGATCTTCATGACTTAAGTCTACTAGAAGATCATATTAACATTAAATAAACCCAATAGGCTGGTTTTGCCTCCAATAAGTATTAATTATATCTTAGTTGGGGTCAAGTACAAGCGACTGTTTTATTATTACACAGAAAAAGGACATCAGTTTTCAAAACTTTAATTATTTCATTATAATGGCGTTTATTGGAGCCGGACTTCCCATAATTCAGAGTTTTCTGTATAGTGAATTTCTGGATAACGGATCCCATACCTGTACAGTAAAACCTCATCCCTTGAGTGTAAGTATATACTTATATATATTATGTAATACATAGTGGTTTTCCCTGACTTTACATTTTTCTGGATTTTTCACCGGTTTTGCTCTGATCCCCTGAAAAACATAAAAAGGGGGTTCTCAGGTCCTTTTCTATAGATGAAGCTGCTGTATGGCTGATAAGATACATGTGAATCGTAATAGAGCGACTGTTCCAATTGAGTGTGTAAATCACAAGTCAGTGCTCATATAGGAACGGCTGGGGCCTCGGACTTTTCCCTTCTATTTAAATAAACCCACTGGGGCAGTTATAGTTTAGATTCAATTGGGACACCCCGACATTCCCAACACCTATACAGAGCCGGGTGCAGCACCCATCTATCCCACATCCCACCCAATTGCAACTATTGGGGCACAATTAAGCCACTCCCTTATCCTCTCTTTAATATTGGAGGCTTCCCAGCTCTCATTAAAGATCAAATAATCCCATAGTGGAGTCAATGCCTCCCTAATTGATACAGTCCATTAATTAATTCATTGATGTGCTTTCTATTAACCCCCAGCCCTCCTGCTGTTGAACTATAACACCCAGCATCCCTAGCATCATATATAGTAACAACATATTATAAGTCTCACCCTTGTGCTGTTATATGGTCACGTAACTCCTCAGTGACGTATAAAATCTATAGAAATGACAGCAGGGGGTATATATATATATATATATGATGCTATTTGCAGGCCACTTACCTCTCTGCATCTTGTTGCACGTCTCTCTTCCAGGCTCGTCCGGTGCATCTGAGAGCAGCAGGGATGTTTACTGGCTTTTTACTGGCTCTTACCATTATGACATCACAGTAGGGCCAGTTATTTCAGCCTAGAAATGTCATGTGATGATGCAGCAGACAGCTTTGTGACATCACTGCATAGCAACTGTAACCACAACATGAGTGGAGAGTGGAAGATACCATTGCTAACCAGTCTTCCCTCCCTATATAGTTTATAGCAGTGTTGGCCAAAAATAAAACTGCTGCTAAAGTATCACTTTTATTGAGTGGATTATGGAAGTTGTAGTTGAACAACACCATTTAAGTGCATTCTGCTGTGTGCTTGTCTGTACAAGTATATCCAGTCCCAGGGTGAGTGTAATAAAAGGGCAAGAGGGGCAGTTAGACAGAAGCCCCCCACGTGTGTGCCAGTATTCAGGGGGCCGTGTCCCATTCTCTCATCAGTCTGTAGCATTGGCATTATGGCTGCAGCTAGTGAAATACATGTATGTAACATTCCATGAACATATTGCATGTGTCACATATAAATGGAGCACAAGAAAATGATCAGCAAATTTCATTTATTTCAATGGAAACATGAACAGAGGCTAAATATCAAGCGCTTTCTTGTCAATTCATTTCCCCTTCGGAGCATCTGACACTGACACTCACTCACTGCACTCGCTGGCTGCTCTCATGTTCTTCTGCTTAGGAAAGATGTGAGAAAGGTTTCTAATTTTATTCCTAAGCAGAAGAACATCAGCCTCTTTCTTTCTCCTGACAACTTCCTTGACTACTTGCTGGTCAGACTGGTGGGAAACTGAAAGTATCCGGTTACATTTGGTTCTTGTGTTTCCTCCAATAGAGCGACAGAGAGAAAACTCCCAGCATCCCACACCTGCGTCTCACCTGGACAACTTCACACCTGCTGTTTGATGTCACCATGAGAGTAAAACTGGGAGACACCGGCACATGGGAGACCCACCACCACACCCCCCCCCCACTGGCAGCAACTTGGGGCAAACTTATAGGAGCCGCCCCCTTAACACAAGTGGAAAGATTGTTCTCAAATGTGTCTGTCCCTTTCTCTTCTCTGCACTGCTGCTTCTGACTCCTGATACAACTTCCCAATATCCATTCATTCCTCATTCTCACTGGGTTTATAGTTCTGTGTAACTGTCATTGTGTCTGTCCCTTTCTCTGCACTGCTGCTTCTGACTCCTGATACAACTTCCCAATATCCATTCATTCCTCATTCTCACTGGGTTTATAGTTCAGTGTAACTGTCATTGTGTCTGTCCCTTTCTCTGCACTGCTGCTTCTGACTCCTGATACAACTTCCCAATATCCATTCATTCCTCATTCTCACGGGGTTTATAGTTCTGTGTAACTGTCATTGTGTCTGTCCCTTTCTCTTCTCTGCACTGCTGCCTCTGACTCCTGATACAACTTCCCAATATCCATTCATTCCTCATTCTCACTGGGTTTATAGTTCTGTGTAACTGTCATTGTGTCTGTCCCTTTCTCTGCACTGCTGCTTCTGACTCCTGATACAACTTCCCAATATCCATTCATTCCTCATTCTCACTGGGTTTATAGTTCTGTGTAACTGTCATTGTGTCTGTCCCTTTCTCTTCTCTGCACTGCTGCTTCTGACTCCTGATACAACTTCCCAATATCCATTCATTCCTCATTCTCACTGGGTTTATAGTTCTGTGTAACTGTCATTGTGTCTGTCCCTTTCTCTGCACTGCTGCTTCTGACTCCTGATACAACTTCCCAATATCCATTCATTCCTCATTCTCACTGGGTTTATAGTTCTGTGTAACTGTCATTGTGTCTGTCCCTTTCTCTGCACTGCTGCTTCTGACTCCTGATACAACTTCCCAATATCCATTCATTCCTCATTCTCACTGGGTTTATAGTTCTGTGTAAGTGGAGTAGTAGTTTTTTGCTCATTTCTGCTCATTGCTGGGAGACAGAGGAGATGTGAGACTACAAGTAACCGACAGTCACTTCCCAATTCCCTTTAGTAGAACCAACTGCCTCATTCTGTTGATTCAGTGCAACATAGCAACTCCCTGCACCCTTGAGTTACGTTGTTAAACATTTGTATTGCTCAGTAAATCCAAGCAGGTGCTCTGCCACTTTGTTTTCCCTAGAGGTGAGGCTCCACTAATGTCTAGGGGGATTATTTATAGAGTTATTAGCGGCTCTGCAGTTGGTCTACATGTACTTGCCTGGCTTTTCTGCTCAGTGGCTACTGCTTTATCATTTCCGTGCTGAGATTAAGTGGAATGTCTGGTTGCTAGGGAAAGTAAGTCTGGCAACCTCAGCAGAAAATTGCATTTTGCGATGCAGAGAATTAAACAGTAATTGTAGAACCATGAAAAGTAATGAAAGATCAATTATGTTTTACTTGCGTTGAGCCCCACAGCCCCAGGAAGGGGGTGACACATGTACAAAGGGCACATTGTACTGGGTATTTTATTTATATATATATATATTGTATAAATCACTGCACCCCTTTCAATATGGGCCCCGGGTCCTGCGCTTTTCCATTACTTGGGGACACAGTCTTGTATTGGTGCCATGTGACGGGGGAGAAGGGAGTCCTCAAGTCATTCTCTGCCACACGCCTGCCAGAGGATTCTGGGATTTGTAGTTGAATCACATGACCACAAGGTGTTGTTGGCAGGGAGGGACCCAGTACAGATACCAGGAGTGGGGGGAGTCTCCAGTGAGGGCAGGGCCGGATTTACATAGAGGGCGCCCCTAGGCCCACTGCCATTCGTCGCCCCTGTCCCCTCCCATTTATTTGTGCAAATTTTCATCTTCAATGGGGAAATTTTAAAAATTACTGTATCTCCAGCGCTTTCCCAGTGTTTTTGAACCAATGTGGGTATAGTTGGGCAGCATGCCGCCCCCCTAAAATCCTACCGCCCAAGGCTCGGGCCTAGGTGGCCTTTCCACAAATCCGGGCCTGAGTGAGGGGACAATTGTTCCTCAGTATTTACAGCAGTCGATTCAATGACAAATTCCTGCTGTTTTGTCTGTGGCTGCAGGTGACCAGTGACTGGGGGGCCCCGTGGGAATCTCATGTCTCAGAAATGCAACACAAACCAGTTCCACCTGTAGCTCCCGCGCAACCAGCTGAGAAACCCCAAAATCTGCTAATGTGCCAACCAGTATCCCCAGTGCCACCCCCAGTGCCACCCCCAGTACCACCCAGAACATCTTACTGGTGTGACCCGGGGTTTGGCCCAGGCCAGTGATCCATTTGTAGTGGGACCCATGTCACTGCTGTTAGTACTAGTGGGTTGGTACTAGTTGGTTAGTAGTATAGTTAGTTAGTACTAGTTGATTAGTAGTAGATAGTTAGTTGGTACTAGTTGGTTAGTAGTAGATAGTTAGTTAGTACTAGTTGGTTAGTAGTAGATAGTTAGTATTAGTTGGTTAGTAGTAGTTAGTTAGTACTAGTTGGTTAGTAGTAGATAGTTGGTTAGTACTATGGATCCGGCCAGGACTGACCCATGACCAGATCACTGCCATTAGTTTGGGCCTAGAAGGGGATGACCCATAGAGACATGGTGCTGAGCTTTAATTGGGGGTACTCCCCATTAGTTGGGGTTCATTGGGGTTCAATGCTCGCAGGGAGGGGACAGGGGTAAATCTCTATCTCCCGACTGATCGATTGTTATCTCTGCAGACCCCTCACCTCGACCCCCCCCAGACCTGGATTCAGGAGTCTTGTTGGACTTGTTGGAGGTTGATCTGCATAACAAAGGGTTAATTAGGGAGGGAAGTGCCGAGTCTCAGGATGAGAGACCCCTCCAGTCTGTACTCAGGATTCCCAGCTGGATCCCAGTATCAAAGTGTGGAGCCTCCCAGTCTTGCCCTGCTGAGCTCTATAGACCAGGAGCAGCTCCCAGTGGCCCCCGGGCCGGTCCTATGATCAGAGTGTCCAGCCTTGGCCTCCTTTGTCCCTGTACAGAGAGGGGGCACGTGGAGCCCAGACAGAGGCAGTATGTATGGACTCTCCCCCGGCACCCACGAGGGCTCCTGCACCCACACTCACGAGGGCCCCAAGGACTCTATGGCAGGAGACCAGACCAGGTCCAGGAAGAGCAAAAAGAAGAATTATCATCGATATAACAAGCCCCCCTACTCCTACCTGGCTATGATTGTCCTGGTCATCCAGAACTCGCCCGAGAAAAGGCTCAAACTCTCCCAGGTAAGGGGGGCAACTCGAATATCTGCCGGAATTGTCCTTGTGTGTCTGACACCTTCTCCTGACTATCTACTTGTGATTAGTGTTGCCACCTGGCTAGTATTTTACTGACCTGGCCAGTAACAATTATGCTTGATCCCAATGTTATTAATAGGGAATAAAGATAAATATATAGGAAGGTCAGTGATCCCAATGTTATTAATAGGGAATAAAGATAAATATATAGGAAGGTCAGTGATCCCAATGTTATTAATAGGGAATAAAGATAAATATATAGGAAGGTCAGTGATCCCAATGTTATTAATAGGGAATAAAGATAAATATATAGGAAGGTCAGTGATCCCAATGTTATTAATAGGGAATAAAGATAAATATATAGGAAGGTCAGTGATCCCAATGTTATTAATAGGGAATAAAGATAAATATATAGGAAGGTCAGTGATCTCAATGTTATTAATAGGGAATAAAGATAAATATATAGGAAGGTCAGTGATCCCAATGTTATTAATAGGGAATAAAGATAAATATATAGGAAGGTCAGTGATCCCAATGTTATTAATAGGGAATAAAGAGAAATATATAGGAAGGTCATTATTTTGTTACAGAAAATGTGACAACCCTACTTGTGATGGACCTGCTGTTAACTGAATAACTTATTAGTGCTGGGGTTTCCACCATTTCTAGTATAAATACCGGCCCTCCTATATTCTTGCCGTGTTTTCCTATTAATAACATTGGCATTATTTTTATTGGCCTGATCGGTAAAATAGTGGCCTTGTGGCAACCCTAGTTACTGCCCCCCATGAATATGAGAGTGTGGGACCCACATTGTATCACTGCTGGTACTGACCCAAGTGTCATTTCTCACCCTCACTGGGTTTACAGTTCTGTGTAATTGCTATTGAAACCTGTGACTGTCTGGTAATTATATTTTCTGCATTGCTGGTTCTGACTTTTGAAACAATGTAGCCAGTGGCAGAACTACCGGGGGAGCAGGGGGTGCGAGCGGGCCACGGCCCACACCCCCTCAGGGCTCCCCCAGCAGCCCATGCGCCACTGAAAATACGGCCGTTCGAAGGGGGGCGGTGGATGGCGATGGATATTGGGAAGTTGTATCAGGAGTCAGAGGCAGCAGTGCAGAGAAGAGAAAGGGACAGACACAATGACAGTTACACAGAACTATAAACCCAGTGAGAATGAGGAATGAATGGATATTGGGAAGTTGTATCAGGAGTCAGAAGCAGCAGTGCAGAGAAGAGAAAGGGACAGACACAATGACAGTTACACAGAACTATAACCCCAGTGAGAATGAGGAATGAATGGATATTGGGAAGTTGTATCAGGAGTCAGAGGCAGCAGTGCAGAGAAGAGAAAGGGACATACACAATGACAGTTACACAGAACTATAAACCCAGTGAGAATGAGGAATGAATGGATATTGGGAAGTTGTATCAGGAGTCAGAAGCAGCAGTGCAGAGAAGAGAAAGGGACAGACACAATGACAGTTACACAGAACTATAAACCCAGTGAGAATGAGGAATGAATGGATATTGGGAAGTTGTATCAGGAGTCAGAAGCAGCAGTGCAGAGAAGAGTATTAGGAATAAATGGATATTGGGAAGTTGCAGAGAATTTTATTGCAGTGTTTGGGTGTATTTCCCCTTTAAAGCCATTTTCAGGTGACACTTTCATTAGGAAAGGACATTCACTGTAGAGTTTTGGGGGAGTCCAGTAATTGTGGGGTTCAGACAGGGACCCCAGCAACTATGGCACCTCCCATACAAGAGCTCAGAGTGAGGACCCCCTGTAGGATTGCCCCCCCCAGACTTTGGGATATGGGGGGGAAGCAAGTGATTAGATGTGGGGGAGGGGCAGGATTATTCAGTTGGGGCCTTAGGGGGGTTCATTTATATTTCTCATACAGTTGAGCAGTAGATCAGCCCCCGCTCTGTGTATTTAACCCCTTCCTGTAAACAAAAAGCAAAGTGCAAAGGTCAAACCAAATAAGAAATGAGGGATTCCCAGCAGGGGGGGTCTGCACTCTATAGGGGGCTCATATCTGGGCTCCGAGATAAGGCCGGAGGCACCGACATGCTGATTGTTTGATAACGAGACTTTGTTACAGGGGCCCCGGGATAAAACTATTTGTGGGGCCCAATTTATCTTTTCTCCGTCCTGCAAATGTCCAGCTGCTCTTTATTAACAACTCCCGGCATCTTGTTTCATCCTCAGAGCTGTAGTTCAACAAGTGCACGAATCTGTGTGTCACTAACTCCATGAATATACTGTCAGTTATATCCTTATCTGTCATGTGACTCATTGACACTTGTGTATTACATCATATACCCCCCACTGTCAACTATAAGGATATTAGAAGTCCCATGAGAGTTAATGACCTGCACTGGGCCTGCAGCCTTGTGCCTTTATATGGTCACAGAACAACCCCTCAGTGACTTCTAATATCCTTATCATTTACAGTAGGGGGTACATTATCCCTTATAATACATGAGTGATACTCAGAGTTCCCTGTATAACTCAGCCTGCAGCCTTGTGCCTTTACATTGTCACAGAACAACCCCTCAGTGACTTCTAATATCCTTATCATTTACAGTAGGGGGTACATTATCCCTTATAATACATGAGTGATACTCAGAGTTCCCTGTATAACTCAGCCTGCAGCCTTGTGCCTTTATATGGTCACACAACACCCCCTCAGTGACTTCTAATATCCTTATCATTTACAGTAGGGGGTACATTATCCCTTATAATACATGAGTGATACTCAGAGTTCCCTGTATAACTCAGCCTGCAGCCTTGTGTCTTTATATGGTCACAGAACAACCCCTCAGTGACTTCTAATATCCTTATCATTTACAGTAGGGGGTACATTATCCTTATAATACATGAGTGATACTCAGAGTTCCCTGTATAACTCAGCCTGCAGCCTTGTGCCTTTATATGGTCACAAAACAACCCCTCAGTGACTTCTAATATCCTTATCATTTACAGTAGGGGGTACATTATCCCTTATAATACATGAGTGATACTCAGAGTTCCCTGTATAACTCAGCCTGTAGCCTTGTGCCTTTATATGGTCACAGAACAACCCCTCAGTGACTTCTAATATCCTTATCATTTACAGTAGGGGGTACATTATCCCTTATAATACATGAGTGATACTCAGAGTTCCCTGTATAACTCAGCCTGCAGCCTTGTGTCTTTATATGGTCACAGAACAACCCCTCAGTGACTTCTAACATCCTTATCATTTACAGTAGGGGGTACTTATACATTGTTGTATATATTAATGATATTTGAGGGATATATGCCATTTCTTTCCCTTTACCCCCAACTGCTGCTCTTTTATACAACCCCCCCCAGCTGTGTAGGAATTTGGGTACTAGGAGGAGATATGGGGGGCTTTTGCCTCAATTAACCCCTGCAGTACAGAAAGGTGGGGAAACACTTAACCCCAGACAGCAGGAAGTGATGTATTACACATCGTGTGCCAAATTCTAGGGGTTCCCAAATTCTAGGGGTTCAGCGGAATGGCTCGAAGCCTATGGTGCCCCGACTAGGACTGGCACGTCTGTGGGCAGCCGGGCATTAGTCTCAGCAAAGGCAAATTGAATTCTGAGATTTCGTATGGATGAGGGGGTGACGCGACTTGATATTGGGGTGTTAATTGTGTTATTGATTTATTTATTATGTGACGCGATTGCCCCTCCCCCTGTGCTGCCTCTAGGGATCAGTCGGGGACTTTTGTACGTTTTTATTTGATTTGATATTGGGCTGAGAGCTTTATCCCCAGTCCCTAAACATTTTAATGTGACAATGAGCAAAAAACAAGACTTTTTAATGTTTTAAAGGTGAAGTTTCCCACCTGAGAGACGACAGTGGAACATGAATTGGCCTCTCTCCTCTGCTGTACTGCCTGTGCTCTCAGGGACAAACCATAAGGAGAGGGGTACAGGCCCAAGCTATAGATGTGTCTATTTAATAGCGGTGATTATATATTCAGCCCAATGGAGTCCTGCTGCAGGCTGCACTGCTCTTTGCCATCTTGTCTGTATACTCTTTATTTTGCAATTCTCATTCACTGAAATAACCCTGAGTGTTTCCAAAGCCGGATCTTCCCATTGGAACGCTAATGATGGCGCCCCCTAGTGCTGGATCCCAGGAGTGGGGCAGTTCTTGTGCTTTGGACTTGACTATGTCCAAGGGAATGTGACTCTGGAAACTCATTGTATAACAGATGTTTAATCAGCTCTGGACATTACAGTGTTGGACCTGTTTACTGAGCAGTGCAGTTGGCAGTTGAGAGCTGACATTTTTCTGACCAAAGCATCAGTAGAGCAATATGGCTGCTCCCATACAGGGAAATGCTGTCCCAATATCCCTTCATTCCTCATTCTCATTGAGATTATAGTGTAACTGTATTGGTCTGTCCCTTTCTGTTCTTTTAGCTGGCTTTTGGAGTCAGAACCAGCAGTGCAGAGAACAGAAGCAGTCAGCGACGGACACAATGACCTGGTGAGAATGAGAAATAAATGGATATTGGGAAGTTGAACAGAACCGCATTTACTTTCATTAGGCAGCCAATAGGACTTGGGTGTAGTTCCCCTTTAATCTCTTTAGGATTGTACATATGAGCTGGGTTTTTACCCTGGAACCTTCCGATGTCACGGCAGAAGCCATTTTGGATTGGACAGTTGGGTTTCTGGCGTTGTTCTGCTTTTGCTTAATAAAAGTAATAAAACGGTAGCTGGGCCCCCCATGCAGTATCAGCTTTCCCTGGAGTGGCCCCACTGGCCTGTGTCTGTGCAATAGAAGAGCCTGTTTATATCCTGGAAATACTTGATACAATGCCGAGTGCTCGACTCTACTTTGTGCCATGAATAAACCCGTGCTTGCACTTTAACTGGCTCTGTGCTTCTTCTCTTGTTCCCTGTGGGGCCCAAGGGGTTAATAGGCTCCATATCTCTCTCTCTTTATTGCCAATGGGAAAGCTTTTTACTGGAGACTGCAGGAGATTAGTTGCCCAGAGAAGCAGCGATTAATCTCCTGGTGTGTCACTGCCCTAAAAGGAGCCGTAGTGCTGTACAGTATATATAGTACAATATATATATATAAAAGTATACGTGGGGGAGACAAATCACATAATAAATATATACAGAATCAAAAGTTTCAATATATCTGTAACCTTGTTATGAGCTAAGGGGGCCCAGTCTGAAGATGAGTTAGGGGGAGATTTGGGGTCAGTGATTATTTGTACCCTGGGTACCCCATGAACTATAGCAGGGTGACACCCCAATGTTTCTATATATCTGTAACCTTGTTATGAGCTAAGGGGGCCCAGTCTGAAGGTCAGTTAGGGGGAGATTTGGGGTGAGTGCTTATTTGTACCCTGGGTACCCCTGGAACTATAGCAGGGTGACACCCCAATGTTTCTATATATCTGTAACCTTGTTATGAGCTAAGGGGGCCCAGTCTGAAGGTCAGTTAGGGGGAGATTTGGGGTGAGTGTTTATTTGTACCCTGGTTACCCCTGGAACTATAGCAGGGTGACATCCCCTTGTCTCTAATCTCCTGGGGGCTTCTAACCCACTAGCCACAAATAATGTGCCCTTACCCAGAATGCTCCTGGCCTGCATGGAGTTGCAATGACATTTACTAGGACTGGGCCATTTCAATAGCTTCTCCCCAAACCTGCACCACAGCTGGAACCCTAAGAAACATGAGCCCCATTATCCCAGTCCCAGGGGTCAGTTTGTAGGAGCAGCTGACAGTTTCTGCAGGTAGGTCTGTGCACCAGATAAGTGACCCTGATACTTCATTTCCATCTAAGGCTCTTGCAGAAGATTTAGTGTTGGCCATTAAGCACCAGTGGGTCCCAGTGCCAGGCCTGTGCCAAGGAATCTCTTTCCATCTTGCTGAGGCAATGAGACGCCAGTCTGACCCAGTGAGGGGGAGATGGGGTCCAAATAGGAGCTGCTGAGGGGCCCCCGGATACTGCAGCCTGGGGGAGAAACACAAACCTCTGTAGGTACCTACCTACAGTAAGTTTATTTATACAATGGATTATAAATAGCCCTGGAGGGACAGCGCATTGTATGTTGTACCCTCCCACAATTAACAAATTCAATTAAAGTGGCCCCAATCCTGTAGCCAGTTTCTATCAATGTACAGACAGCAACAGCCCCAAGATTAAAAAGCCCAAGTCTATGCAACACTGTATCAAACGCTTTAGCAAAATGAGGAGATCAAACGTACTGCACCCCACTGTGTGACTACTACACCCCCTATCTACAAGTTATTAGTTACCTCATCAAAAAAGCAATTCAATTAGTCTGAAATGACCTATGCTTCATAAAGCCATGTTCATTCCTACCCATAATTCCATTCTCAAGAACAACATCTTGTTTGTGATCCATTAACAAGTCTTTAAATAACTCCCCACCCTCAAAGACGTCAGACTTACAGGCCTATAGTTGCCAGACTGTACTTGTAATCCCTTCTAAATAATGGAATTACATCATCTTTGCTCCAATCCATAAGTACCATGTTCTCCTCTTCCTCACTGCTCTCCCTGTCGACGCCTGAACACAGCTACTGGAGTTTTGCTTCTGTGTCCCCCACTTCTGTGTCCCCCAATTTCTCCTGCAGGGCCAGCAATTGTGGGAGAACCTTCCTCTGGGAACAAGGAACAAAACCAAAGACTCAGTTCCTACCCACCATAGAGACACACTGAGTTATGGCAGGACAGGCTACACTATGAGATCACAGTGTCGGGGAGACACTTGCATTTTTTACCATGTTTTTTTTTTTTAAAATATTTTATTTTAAGAATATTCAAAACTACAAACAATTACGATAGAAAAAAAAAACAAGAAGGAAGGAAAGAAAGAAGAAGCAAGAGAGGCAAGGAAGTAGGGAAAGGGAACAGGACATACAGTCATATGAAAAAGTTTGGGAACCCCTCTTAATTCTTTGCAGTTTTGTTTATCATTGGCTGAGCTTTTAGCAACTTCCTTTTAATATATAACTTGCCTTATGGAAACAGTAGTATTTCAGCAGTGACATCAAGTTTATTGGATTAGCAGAAAATATACAATATGCATCATAACAAAATGAGACAGGTGCATAAATTTGGGCACCCCAACAGAGATATTCCATCAATACTTAGTTACAAATGTAACAGCCTCTAGACGCCTCCTATAGCCTTTGATGAGTGTCTGGATGTGACTATTTGTGACCATTGGTCCATACAAAATCTCTCCAGTTCAGTTAAATTTGATGGCTGCCGAGCATGGACAGTCTGCTGCAAATCATCCCATAGATTTTCCATGATATTCAAGTCGGGGGACTCCAGAATATTGTACTTGTCCCTCTGCATAAATGTCTTTGTAGATTTCCAAGTGAGTTTAGGCTCATTGTCTTGTTGGAATATCCGACCCCTGCAGCGGAACTTCAACTTTGTGACTGATGCTTGAACATTATCCTGAAGAATTTGTTCATATTGGGTTGAATTCATCTGAATTGAATTGTAGATGTACAGATACACCTGCATCTGCAGCAAGATGTTCTTGCAGGTCTTTGGAGATGATCTTTGGCTTGTCTGTAACATTCTCACAATCCTCCGCATATGTCCCCCCTGTATTTTTCTTGGCCTGTCAGACCTGGGTTTTACAGCAACTGTGCCTGTGGCCTTCCATTTCCTCATTCCATTCCTTACAGTTGGAACTGACAGTTTAATAAACCTCTGAGATGCTTTTTGTAGCACCCCCCCTAAACTATGATACTGAACAATCTTTGTTTTCAGATCTTTTGAGAGTTGCTTTGAGGATCCCATGCTGTCACTCTTCAGAGGAGAGTCAAACAGAAGCACAACTTGCAATTGGTCACCTCAAATACCTTTTCTTATGATTGGACACACCTGCCTATGAAGTTCGAGGCTTAACCAGCTAATCCAACCAATTTGGTGTTGTCAGTAATCAGTATTGAGCAGTTACATGCATTCAAATTAACAAAATTACAAGGGTACCTAAATTTGTGCACAGCCAGTTCTTCATATTTGATTTAATTTCATATAACTGAATACTGTTTCACTAAAAATCTTTGTTCAGAAAACACCCCAGTACTCAGATGTTCCTGGGAAATGAAAGACATATCACTGTTATCTTTTTTTGTTGAAAGTGGAGTCAATTATTATGCAGGCTGAGAGGGGTTCCCAAACTTTTTCATATGACTGTATATATGTATGTATGAGGCCCATAACAATCCCATGCTTATCATACAGACATGTATCTTATATTCTACCAGTCACTTACTTACCTACCCTAATCCATAATGTCAAACCAAACACCCCACCCCAGTCACATAACATCCCAGAGAATCACTTTTTCAGACTGTCGGGGCAGGTGGTACAATGGCGCAATCAGAGTCAGAGTCAGAACAAGCAGTGCAGTGGGTGAATTTTATCTCTCCAGCCCCCGGGCACCTTGCAATGCACTGGCCAGTCTGTGTCTGGGCCCTCGTCCATCCTTCTCACAAGACAAATCAATGTCCATCCAAGTGTAACATTCCTGCACAGGGACAGAGGCAAAACTCTGTTTAACCCTTCCGGTTTTTGGAGGGAGGAGCCAGGAGACTTATCTCTAGAGAGGCCACATCAAAATAAAAGGTAAGTGTAAAGGGTTACCCTGGTGGTCTAGTGGGGTCACCCGCAGCCCTAGTCCTTTCATCGCTTCTCCTATGGTGCTCGCTTCCTGGTTTTACGTGAAGGAGCATCATGACGTCATCAAGTTTTGGTGCAAAGTTTGAATATTTGAAAGGGCCTCAGACTAAAATTCGTTGTTAGGTCTGTCAGTTCCTGGGTGCACTTTCTGTCTGTTACTATCTGGTTCTATTCTATTCCTTGTGCTGTTGCCTTTCCTCCTAAAACTTGCATTATGACCGTGCCCCTTTGCTTGTCCACAACTCTTTACTTTGCTCCTCTCATATTAACACCTGGAGGCATCTGAGTATCTGAGGTCTCCTCCTGAAGCCAAAGGCTGTTGGTACAACCAGGAGTTCTACGGCTCTTGTGTAGCAGCCAAGTCTACAATAGAGGTCCCCCAGCTGCTCATAGACACACAGCGCCCCCTGCTGGTCCACTTCACTCAGATCAGACAAGGCCTCCTCCAGTAGACAACCTTTCATGGCTGTGGGAGAGGAGTGAGGTGCTCTCATATTTGGGGACTGTGGACTGCACCCACTTTGCACTTCATCTAGTTTTAAGGAACACAGGGGTGAGTAGATGGACAGGATAAAACAGCTCTCCCTAGGGGTGGCACCTTTTCATAAAATTTCAAACAGCAGGTGGTGGGGGCGAGAACAAAAGGGGCGGGCCGTGATGTAAAAGAGGCGGGTAGTGGCATAAAAGAGGGGTGGAGCCACATTGCGCGATGGCCAGAAGGGGGGTAGAGGAGCAAGTTTAGAGTGGATTAGGGGCAGGCTAAGAGCTTCTCTTAAGGGTACATCTACATCTACATTGCCGGTAAATTTGTAATACCGGCCCCCGGCTCGTGTCTTACTGGCTAGGCCAGTAAAATCCCAGCCAGGTGGAAACCTTAGCTCTCCCTGTATAGTTACATTTTCTGCTCACCTTCGTTTCACCCTATTCAAATCCTATGAATGACAACTCTCTGACCTGCTGGTATAAACAAGCTGCTCAAGCATTCAAGCTAGAAAGGAGAAAAGGCACAGGATAAACAGCACATAGCGAATAAGCTCTGTAGCATACAATGGGATTCTTCAGGTGGTGGGGGCGACTGTGTGTCCTGTGCTTGAATGGCTGCCCCCATGGCTACACAGCAGCTTGTTTATATAAACTATAGTAGTACTTATCTGTTATCTACTATGTATCCTGTGCTTGAATGGCTGCCCCCATGGCTACACAGCAGCTTGTTTATATAAACTATAGTAGTACTTATCTGTTATCTACTGTGTATCCTGTGCTTGAATGGCTGCTCCCATGGCTACACAGCAGTTTATTTATATAAACTATAGTAGTACTTATCTGTTATCTACTGTGTATCCTGTGCTTGAATGGCTGCCCCCATGGCTACACAGCAGCTTGTTTATATAAACTATAGTAGTACTTATCTGTTATCTACTATGTATCCTGTGCTTGAATGGCTGCCCCCATGGCTACACAGCAGCTTGTTTATATAAACTATAGTAGTACTTATCTGTTATCTACTGTGTATCCTGTGCTTGAATGGCTGCCCCCATGGCTACACAGCAGCTTGTTTATATAAACTATAGTAGTACTTATCTGTTATCTACTGTGTATCCTGTGCTTGAATGGCTGCCCCCATGGCTACACAGCAGCTTGTTTATATAAACTATAGTAGTACTTATCTGTTATCTACTGTGTATCCTGTGCTTGGATGACTGCCCCCATGGCTACACAGCAGCTTGTTTATATAAACTATAGTAGTACTTATCTGTTATCTACTGTGTATCCTGTGCTTGAATGGCTGCCCCCATGGCTACACAGCAGCTTGTTTATATAAACTATAGTAGTACTTATCTGTTATCTACCGTGTATCCTGTGTGCTTGAATGGCCGCCCCCATGGCTACACAGCAGCTTGTTTATATAAACTATAGTAGTACTTATCTGTTATCTACTGTGTATCCTGTGCTTGGATGACTGCCCCATGGCTACACAGCAGCTTGTTTATATAAACTATAGTAGTACTTATCTGTTATCTACTGTGTATCCTGTGCTTGAATGGCTGCTCCCATGGCTACACAGCAGTTTATTTATATAAACTATAGTAGTACTTATCTGTTATCTACTGTGTATCCTGTGCTTGAATGGCTGCCCCCATGGCTACACAGCAGCTTGTTTATATAAACTATAGTAGTACTTATCTGTTATCTACTATGTATCCTGTGCTTGAATGGCTGCCCCCATGGCTACACAGCAGCTTGTTTATATAAACTATAGTAGTACTTATCTGTTATCTACTGTGTATCCTGTGCTTGAATGGCTGCCCCCATGGCTACACAGCAGCTTGTTTATATAAACTATAGTAGTACTTATCTGTTATCTACTGTGTATCCTGTGCTTGAATGGCTGCCCCCATGGCTACACAGCAGCTTGTTTATATAAACTATAGTAGTACTTATCTGTTATCTACCGTGTATCCTGTGTGCTTGAATGGCCGCCCCCATGGCTACACAGCAGCTTGTTTATATAAACTATAGTAGTACTTATCTGTTATCTACTGTGTATCCTGTGCTTGGATGACTGCCCCATGGCTACACAGCAGCTTGTTTATATAAACTATAGTAGTACTTATCTGTTATCTACTGTGTATCCTGTGCTTGAATGGCTACTCCCATGGCTACACAGCAGTTTATTTATATAAACTATAGTAGTACTTATCTGTTATCTACTGTGTATCCTGTGCTTGAATGGCTGCCCCCATGGCTACACAGCAGCTTGTTTATATAAACTATAGTAGTACTTATCTGTTATCTACTGTGTATCCTGTGCTTGAATGGCTGCCCCCATGGCTACACAGCAGCTTGTTTATATAAACTATAGTAGTACTTATCTGTTATCTACTGTGTATCCTGTGCTTGAATGGCAAATAGGAGGGGAACAAAGGCCACCCCTGACCCTGGTTTTGGCAGCCTATATTAGTCCTGCAGTGGGTCGGGTACCCGCCGGTTACTCATAAAATTCTGCGGTAACCTGCGTGGGTTGAAGTTTCGGAAGCAGGTATAGACACGGGTCGCGGGTCTTCTCAATAGCGAGTTTCACTCCTTTTTTTCTGATCACGCCAACTTCAAGTGATATCACTTCCGGTTAAGAATGACAGCACTTCCTAGGTACTTGCGGGTCCAAGAGGGTTGCGGGTCCGGTTTGGGTTTAACAAATTGGTTCTGCGCAGGACTCGACCAAAATGATAAAGATTCAGGGTTGTCCACAAATAATATAAATTCAAAGACATCAGAATGAACATTCTTATTTGTTAACTCACCACTTCACACGAGGGGGCCAGACCTTCAGTTGAAGGAGCAGATCACGAGTAAACCGTATAACGCAATCAGTCTACTTCTACTGCTTATATTGTTTATTAAAAAGTGATATCACCCACAGTACAAACAAAAGAAAAGCCTTACGCATTTCATAGGCTAAATGACCAAAAAGAGAAATAGTATTTAAAGAAACTTCATCCAATCAGAAAGCTCGCAATTACAACCAATCACGGAAACAGTTACAAAACTAAATACATCCAAAAGTAAACGATCTTATACATTTACGAATATAGACATTTATATTTACACAAAGGTTTAGGTGCAAGTTGAAAAAGTATATATAAAAGCATTTAATAATAAAAGTATGAGACGCTTGTCCACAAATAAGGCCACACAACAGTGAGAGATAAGGGAATGTCTGATGTGGTCGATTTATAGATCCGGTTTGGTCCTTCACTACCAGGAGGCTTTGCTTTACTGAGTTTGCTCATTATAACCTTTACTCATATCATTTTATCACTTGTTAGCTAGAAATGGAATATGGAATATTTCCCATAACATTAGAGACCTCATATAGGGACGGGGGCAACCTTCTTGGAGGTCTCAAAGGCTTTGTCTATCTCAGCCTGAGTGGTCACCTCCCAACAAGTCTTCTATTGCTCTGAGTAAGATGAGTTCTGTCCTTTGTGGAGTATTAAGCATTGATTTAGGGATCTCTGTAGTATTCAGTGAGGATATTTCCTCAATTTTAGTTTGTGGGTCACCTAGGGGAATGTCCATTTCAGTGAAAGGAGGTCGAGACATACCAACAGTCTTATCTTTCTGGTCTATGGTCTTTTTGATACGTTTTTTAGGAGTCTAGAGCTGTTTAAACATTCATCAACCATATATGCCCCCCTCCCAGCTCAAGTGTTTGCACACACAGGAGAAGATGAGTTGAGAGAGTCACCCTACTTTTCTTCCTCTGGGATTTCATGTTGAGCGAGTGCTGCAGCCACTGCAGAAAACAAGAAGACAGAGAATAATTACCAACAAGACCAAGCAGTGGAGAAAGATGTTACACAACCCCCCCCCCAGGGTACAAATATAAATGACAATAAATAGTACTTCTCCCTTCTGCTTCACATCATCCAGTACAACAACCTAAACCTCACCCAGCAAGTTCTACCTCCAAGCTCGCACGATCCAATTCCGCCCAACATATTACCTGGCCAGAGCTTCCTCTAGTAAGGTTTGTGTTTCCTTGCAGTTCCTCATGGTCTCCTGATTCAGATGTCCGTTGGCATGGAGCCATTGCTGGAGGCTTCCCAGAGGGGTGACACCCTAATGTGGGTACCAATCAGAGTGTTATACACACCAAACTTGCCCAGTGCACACCAATAAATTGAGCACACCATGGTATATGCACACATTATTTTTATAGTTGTGTTATTTACACTTTTTGCTTTGGATAATATAAAAATATTGGTGAACTCATTTATTGACGTGCATTGGGGCATCGGTTAAGGTAGAATCACCTCTGACATCCAGCATATGAGCAGGAAGTGATGTAACAACCCACACACCTTGTCATTAGTCACGGTCACAGATGCACCTTGGAGGATTAGCAACTGGGCCACGTGGAACTTGCCATTCGACAGGGCGTCATGGAGGGGGGTGATTCCTTCACACAAGTGACCCCCACGATCGTTAATGTTGCTGCCATTTTCTAAGAGAAGCTGCACAATGTCTGGAGAGAAGAAGAGACGGGAGAAGTGAAATAATTGTCCCTCTAAGTATCCGGCCTTCATTTCATATATGAATCTATATCTTACCCAAGTGACCATGGTTAGCAGCTTCGTGAAGTGGAGTCCAGCCACAGTTATCTCGGCTCATAAGAGGATGGCCCTGTAAGGAAGCAACAGCACAACAGGGTTTAAAAGAAAGATTTAATTGGGCTCTATCCACTAATTTTGTGGGACCTGCATAATGCCTTGTAGTCCTGTGTCCTTGCAGGGATTGGTCCTGATCTGATCCAATGAGCTAAGTCGCAATGCTCTGGTCAGTCTGGGGGTACATGCACAGTAAGTCACTGCTTCTTGCCAGTTCTTGAGTTTGAAACAACACACCTGTGCTTCTCTCCCCACTTTGCACTCTGCAAATTCAAAAGTACAGCTGGAGCTCTGTACTAAGTCACTGCAATAAGTGCAAGCCCAGGGGAATTAGAGGTGGCTATGTGTATTAGCTGGCTAGAACATGTCAACCTGATATGAGCTCCTGGAGGCAATCACAATCAAGCTCAAGGGGGTGAGCGGTCATCCAGGAAATGGAATGATTAAGTACAGTTGCTTTTTTAGCCCTTGTAACCAAAATTACTTTTTTTTTTTTTTTTAATGGAGTCACACTCTCAACCTGCATCTTTTTACTATTAAAAAAAAAGTTTTTGTATCAGTCTTTGTTAGAGATGCAAGCAGTTCCTCATTTTCTATTTTTGCCTTTCTGATGAAGTGGGCTGATGTCAAAGGGGCAGATTTTCTATAGAGGATAGCGACTTTTCGCCAGCTTTACCATCCGCAGCATATCGCCAATTCACAGGCGCCTATTCGCTAGCGTAAGAGACAGCCACTAGCGTTTATTCAACTCTATTTTGCTCTGGCGAAAGTTCGTTACTATGCAAATCCAGTAAACTGCGGATTTTACTGAACGTTACCTCTTTCGACAGAGTTGACTTCTCCACCTCAGACACTAAACAGAAGCTACATCTTCCTCAATGTTACCTGAGAGCCGAAAATGCATTAAAGTTCCAAAAACGCTGCCGACTTTTCCTTTTTTTAAGCGGGATTGCCTGCAAAAGTCCTAACAAACTTTTTTTTGTGTAACTGGTTTTCTCCAGACATTTCATAACATATGGAATATAAATTTTACAGTGGGCTCATATGTGTAGGGCATTATATTAACTCTCTTGTCTTTATTAAGGTTCCCTGGACTTGTGTAATAAAAAGTGGTAACTTCAAGGAATTGCACCAACATTTATAATAAAGACGTCCATACAACTTTAAATTGCCCGCTGTATGCAAATTGATCTAAGTGCAAGATAAATTTTCACTAGGCACAAACGAACGCTAGCGCATCTTCTCTATGAAATGCTCGCACTGCCGAAGTAACGTTAGTGAAAAGTCACAAGCATTCGGCACCCAGGGCGCAGTTTCGCATATTAGTGAATTAGTGGTAGCGCCTGCCAAAGTGGTGCAATGTGTGTGAAGCGGTCGCTGGCGACAATTCGCCCTTTGGTGAATCTGCCCCAAAGTCTCAGATTCCAAAACTAAAAAACAGGTGTCGCTGGTGGAAGGCTCCTTCGTCAGATCCTGACTGCCCCAGTTCTTTTGCTTCTAGTCATTTTGTTGACATGAAGCTTGCACTCTCGTTCCTAAGAGATGTCTCTTACACTGCGGCTATGTAATGTACAGCAGTTTCTCAGGAACAGGAACTTTATTAATTACTAGACATTAAGCCCGTTAAATTAACGGGCACTAGACGGTCCGTGGGGCACATGCGCAGTAGCGCAATCCCACGGACACAGGGACTGGACGCAGAGACACTTCAACTTTATTATATAGGATTATAAGTACAGGGCGACTGCTCAAGAAGCAAATAGTTGTTGGGGAGGTTGGAGGGTTGCTGAAGGAATCAACTAAATCATAACACTTCCTACACAATTGTGTCAGTGCAATGTTAACAAAATGAGTGCAACAACCCCGTGGATAATCCTGTTGTAGATGGGCGCAACACAATCCAAATCCAAGGCAAGGGCATATGAAAGCCAGAAATGAACTTTAGGCAACTTCAGCCGCTGCCAGATGCATATGTTTTTACACCGGCAATTCACATTAATCCTGGTAGGAATATGACTCTGGATGTTTTGATTCCCGTGCTGGATAAGATACAGTATATCATGTCTGCCATTACCCTAAATATAATATCACAAGACTTTGTTTCTATGCCGTCGTATTTCCACCAGCCTCTAACCACCCCACTGATCCCCACTGGAAACCTGACACAGTAGATCCAGGGAGTTATTTGTCTCAACTCTAACGCTTGTTTTCAAGGGAAAACTCCCTGTACCGTGTGTGTTCAGTTGTTTCCATGAAAGTCAATGGGAAGCAGAATGGGTGGTTTAGGGGAAATATATTGTTGAAGTAAATCAGCCTTGTGATTAACATTTCCTGACAGTACAGTGCATGCACAATTCAGTGCTAGGGCCACACACCTCGTCCTGTGGACAAATGCAGGCTGAGAATCCACTGCTCTGCTTCTGTTAGGGGCCCTGAATCATTATCTCCCCTCTGGTGCAGGCAGACGAAACGCAAGATTTTGCATTTCTCGACTAAATCCACCACTTGCAGAAGAAGAGGCAGCGGATTCTCCTCAGGCCATGAATCCCTGTCATGTGGCCCAAGCCTTAGAAAGTTGTGGATCAGCATTAGAAAAGTGTTACCCTCTCTATCAAAGTCTTGACAAGGTTAATGTCGCCCTTAATACAGGCACGGTGCAGATCAGTCTCGCCTTTCTTATTTCGCCGGATCAACTGTCAGACAAAGAAGAATGAAACCGAGTCAGTAAAGAGCAACCCTGTGAGCTTGCAATCTCCTTATACACCAATATTTTTGGACGGCCTGTCTCACCTGGTTCACTCTCCGCCTGCCATGAGCAAATACTCCATACCATTCAAGATCCTCGTCATCATCTGCGCAAAAAAGCGGAAACCGCTGATTAATATTTCAGGTGAAATTGAAAATATACTTAGAGCAGTTGAACCCCAGAAACTAGTATCAGAATTATACAGAGCTTTGCAAAAACCACTTCTTTCTCACCGGAAATGCCAAGCTATTTAACCGGAAATCATAGATGATATTTGGGAGGAAGCCACAGATACTCTATATAGTTTTCTCATATCAACTAGGGATAGATTAATAAATTTCAAGATCCTTCATCTTTACTAATTGATGCCCAACAGATTACACATGATTTTCCCAAACAAATCCCCCTCCCCCCAGATATCAGTATCCTCCATCATTTAATTACTGGGTAAACTTAGTGAACCGAACGCTGCCACTTATTAAACTTACATATGAAGCACGTGGCTCTGTGTCCAAGTTTGGAAAAATATGGGAGAGCTGGCTTGAGGTACCGTATATACTCGAGTATAAGCTGAGTTTTTCAGCCCCCAAAATATGCAGAAAAACTCTGCCTCAGCTTATACTTGGGTCAAGCGCAAAACGGTTGCCAGCGTCTAAGAATAGTCGCCGGCGCCTAAGAATAGTAGCCGGCGTCCAAGAATAGTCGCCGGCGTCCAAGAATAGTCTCCAAGATTATTAGCCGGCGTCCAAGAATAATAACCGGCATCAAAAAACAGTCTCCAAGAATATTTGCTGGCGTCCAAGAACGAGACGCCGGCACCTCTAATGGGAGCAGAAACCCTCAATTTTTTGATTGAAACTTACCAGAAGCTGCTACATTTCTCACCCTAGGTTTATACTCGAGTCAATAAGCTTTCCCAGTTTTTGGAGGTAAAATTAGGTACCTCGGCTTATACTCGGGACGGCTTATATTCAAGTATATACGATATATCCACTGTCCATGAACCTGTAAACGACTACGATTAAGTGGACTACGACTACGATTACAGTGATAGATTTGAATGTGCACATATAATACTACACCTAGCTCAAAATTTAGCTAAAAGACATTTTAACATTACTTTTTAATATAAAGGTAAGTTCTACCCTCCACTTAAAAGTAGCAGCCAGTATATCCATATTTAACATTAATGCAGATACGGCTCTCCTAGGCAGTGGCGCATCTCTACACATGACTCTGTTCCTCAGCATTCTCCAGCCATACATTCCTTCATGTGACATTCAGACCTACAGAAGTCTATGGAGTCAGTCTGCTCAGGGAATTATTACATGAAGATAGAACTAGGGATATGAATACTGAGTGGGATCTTTTTGCTCAATAGGGAATAATCACAATAAATGTGCCCAGCTCCTTCATTATCCTCTTGGGAATATCACTACAATGGGGGAAAACACCTAAAGACCCAGAGGCTGTTGCATTTACCCATTTGATTGCTTTGTGTCCTTCAAGAAGATGGGTACAGTCTCCATTCCATTACATCTACCTGTTGGCAGCTGAGATTGTTGGCTATCAGTCCATTGGACCTGGCATGTATGTTTGTCCAATAAAAGAACTTGTCACCCTGGTGACTGACAAATGGCACTGATGTTGCTTTAAAAGATGGAACTCTTACAGACGGTGCTCTTAACTGATCTTTCCAATGTGTTTGCACCCAATGTATGATCTGATCTCTAAGATGTTGATTAGAAGTGTGAACTCCTTGGTTGACCCATTCTGGATTTAGAAGGTGTTCCCCAGATTGATAGGCTGGTACCTGTGGTTTTCATCTGCTACACAGCTTCCACAAACGTTCTACCTTACTAAAAAAACTTGTAAACTGCGAGAGATTCTCTGAATGAGATGTCCAAACTTTTTAAAAAAGACAGAATATTCCTCTACAAGGCCTGAGACACAAAAACGACTGCTTTCTTAGGCAATACTTACTGACATCAAGAACCCTCATCAGGGCCGCTATTAGAAATCATGGGGCCCCGTACAACTAAATTTTCCCCAAGCCCCACCCAAGATCCCGCCCACCCCACAGTTAATTTGGGACTTAAATTTCGGCTGTTTTCGGGACTTTGGGTCTTTTCGGGACTTAAATTTCGTCTGTTTTCGTGACTTCGGGTCTATTCATCGCTTCGGGACTTCAATTTTGGCTGTTTTCGTGAGTTAGGGTCTTTTCGTCGCTTCGGGACTTCAATTTCGGCTGTTTTCGTGATTTCTGTATTTCGTCGTTTCGGGACTTCAATTTCGGCTGTTTTCGGGACTTCAGGTCTTTTCGCCACTTCGGGACTTAGGCTTTTCTGCACTTCCGCATTTGGGACTTCTGAAGGGCGGCACGGCTTCGGCGCTGTAAAGGGGAGCCCGGCTCTTTTGAAAAGGTCAGCACTGCCAGGCCCCTCTTCAGGCCTGGTGCACTTGCACCCCCTGTGGCCCCCTGATGGTGGCCCTGACCCTCATGCAGTAACGCAACATTATAATGTAGAATAGGATAAGGTGCCAGATATGAGGTCTCTTACTCCTTTGTTTCCACTAAGAAGACCTTCATCCAGAAGGGCATCCTCTGCGTGGGCTCCAGACATGACTTGGCCCTAATTATCTTATTTATTTATATATAGTGATTATATCCCCTTATATATTTATATATAGTGATCGAATCCCCTTATATATTTATATATAGTGATCATATCCCCCTTATATATTTATATATAGTGATCATATCCCCTTATATATTTATATATAGTGATCATATCTCCTTATATATTTATATATAGTGATCATATCCCCTTATATATTTATATATAGTGATCATATCCCCCTTATATATTTATATATAGTGATCATATCCCCCTTATATATTTATATATAGTGATCATATCCCCTCAGGGCCGGAACTAGGGGTAGGCAGAGTAGGCACATGCCTAGGGCGCAAAGCTTGGGGGGCGCCAGGCATGTACCTTCCACTACTGCCTACCCTAGTCCGGGCCTCTGAATCCGGCTTGCTGCTGTTGCCGAGTGAATGCTATGCCGAATGACACATGTGTCAGTATGCATGCGCGCGCTCACCGTGAGGGGAGGGGGTGGCGCTGCGTGCGTTTGCGTAGGCACGCATGTGTGCGATCTCGTGTAGGCGCGCATGCGCGCGCTGATGTGGTCGCTCGCGGCGGAGGGGTGATGTGGCCAGCTGAGTTGCCTGGGGCACCCAGCTGGCCTGGCCCTGTATCCCCTTATATATACTGATCATATCCCCCTTATATTTTTATATATAGAGATCATATCCCCTTATATATTTCTATATAGTGATCATATCCCCCTTAACTGTCTCTTCTCCAATGTAACCAATCACAACTTGCCTTTCCCCATAACTGATCCCTTCCATTCCCTTTATCAGCTTAGTTGCTCTTCTCTGTACTTTCTCTATTTCTTTACTGCCTTCCCTTATATATTTATATATAGTGATCTGTGATCATATATTGAGCCCTACTCTTCATTCTAGGGTAAATAACCCCATTGTTCCCGTGTCCCCAGGACATAATAGAAAATAGTTTTAATGGGAAGCTGAGAGAGAATAACAGGCACAGACAATAACTAAGGTGGGAGAGAGAATGACTGAAAAGGGAATAATAGAAGATGGGACACACAATGGCAGGTGTGGGCAGAAAGAAGAGGGTACAAAGAAAGACAAGTTCTCACCACTCAGCTCCAGGTCTCGCTCCCGCAGGGGCTCACTCTCCTCCTCCTCATCAATTCTCTCCCCATCAAGGTCTGAGTGCAGTTTCTGTAACATTGCCTTTGTTCCCCTGGATTGTTGGTTCCCAAACTTCTCCTGCAGGTCCATCAGCTGGTGAAAAACCTTCCACTGAGAACCAAGAAAAACAACAAAGTCTCAGCACCTATCTACCAACAGAAATAGACATGCCATACACTCGAACACTGGGTTAGTGCAGCCGGCAGTATGGCAGCGCTTGTTTCAACTGAAATAAATATATATGTTAGTACATCCTGCACTTGTGCCATTTCTGAGCTTCTGCAGAATAGAAACATCTCTTATATCCATTCAGTTCTGTATGTATATCTGCATGTACAAAGGGAATGGAAGGGATCAGTTATGGGGAAAGCAAGTTGGGATTGGTTACACTGGAGAAGAGACAGTTAAGGGGGATATGATCACTATATATAAATATATAAGGGGATATGATCACTATATATAAATATATAAGGGGGAGATGATCACTATATAAAAATATATAAGGGGGATATAATCACTATATATAAATATATAAGGGGATATGATCACTATATATAAATATATAAGGGGATATGATCACTATATATAAATATATAAGGGGGATATGATCACTATATATAAATATATAAGGGGATATGATCACTATATATAAATATATAAGGGGATATGATCACTATATATAAATATATAAGGGGGATATGATCACTATATATAAATATATAAGGGGGATATAATCACTATATATAAATATATAAGGGGATATGATAACTATATATAAATATATAAGGGGGATATGATCACTATATATAAATATATAAGGGGATATGATCACTATATATAAATATATAAGGGGATATGATCACTATATATAAATATATAATAGGGATATGATCACTATATGTAAATATATAAGGGGATATGATCACTATATGTAAATATATAAGGGGGATATGATCTCTATATATAAATATATAAGGGGATATGATCACTATATATAAATATATAAGGGGGATATGATCACTATATATAAATATATAAGGGATATGATCACTATTTATAAATATATAAGGCGGATATGATCACTATATATAAATATATAAGGGGATATGATCACTATATATAAATATATAAGGGGATATGATCACTATATATAAATATATAATAGGGATATGATCACTATATGTAAATATATAAGGGGGATATGATCTCTATATATAAATATATAAGGGGATATGATCACTATATATAAATATATAAGGGGGGGCAGTAATGAAATAGAGAAAGTACAGATAAAAGCGACTAAGCTGATAAAGGGAATGGAATTGATGATGGCTGGGTGTCTTTTTTCAACCTCACTCACTATGTCACTATTATGTTACCATGCTACGTTAGAGGACAGATCCTTCACAGGTCATGCAAATTGGTTATTTTTTTTTCAAATGTTCACACATATATATATAAATCATGTTGTTTGATTTGATATTCAGCCCAATCTTTCCTGTCAATTCCAAAAACAATGAATTGAATGTGTCTGTACTTAGTAGTGTAACGCAGAGACACAGCCGCTCCTCTGATCTGCACACTGGGGAAAACTTACACACGATGGAGACAGTGAGAGTATGCAGGGAGTTGTGCAGTGGGAGGAGTTAACTTACCTGCAGTGCAGATTTCCCTGCCCGCCGGGCACACTGCAATGCACTGGAGAGGCAACTCTGTATGTCTCTGAGCTCTCGTCCATCCTCCTCATAACATAAAGCAATGCTCATCCAAGTCTTACATTCCTGCACAGGGACAGAGGGACAGGTTGGATTATTCTCAGGACGGACTCGTTACAGTAAAAGGCCTGGGCTTAGGGACTGGGTCATGGTCTAGAAGAAAAATTATTACTCTGCTTCAAAATGAAGCAAAGCCAGCGAGTAGCGTCGAGCTGGATTATGGTGCCACCTAGTCAACTGCACAGGGGGCAGAGGCAAGTCTATCCCCTCCTGTTCCTGCGACGCCTCAACCCCCTCCCCCAGAGCAGTTACTTTTTCTGCGCCCAAGGGAGTCTGGGGGGACGCAGAGCGCAATTGCACTCGCTGCACTAGATGAGCCGAATTTTCAGGTTTCTTAACTTTAATAAATGCATAAACAATGATGTGTGGTTTTGTTATTTGTACAAAAAATCACAACTCAAAATTAGGAAAGAAAACAAGGAAGAAAGTTATACGGTAGTCTCTCCCGGGAAAACCCCCAGTCCAAGGGTTGTCAATCGTTTTTTGGAGTATGCAAAAATTTCAAGGTGGGAAGAGACCCACTATAACTAAAGCAGTAGCCCAAGTATTAATTAAAAAGACTTTATTAGGAGATACATAGGCTATGAGTAAGTGCCCACTCAGGCACAAAACACGTTACGCTTATGTATATCCTAATAAAGTCTTTATAACTCCCACCTTGAATTTTTTGTATACTTCTTAACTGTAATGTCCTACTTTCTACTGCTTGAATCAGCCGTGAGTGCCAATGATTTTCTTGGAATTATATGTTTGGGAGGGTGCCGAAAACCCCTTCACCGAGCATTATTTACAGAAGGCCAGGATGTGCGATTGGGCCATACATTCTAGTACTACTTTCTACTGCATCCCGTAACTAGCACGCTGCTGCCTGGCATGGAGGCGACGGTCATCTCCGCATCTTCTCTGTACTTCTCTGAGACAAAGCAGAGGGAAAGGCTGAAGCGTTGTGTCTGTTTGTTAGTCAATGATTTCCCACACAATACTCTCAGTTCCGACTTGTGCTCTAGACAAAACCAAATTATTCTTGAATCACTGGAGGCCTCATTTCAGGACAGGGGTAGAGATCTCACCCGTAGCTTGTACTCTCCTGCGCTGCCAACACAACCCATGGTACAAAGCAAAGTGATCACCATAAGTTGCAGGTGATTATGTGTGGGGGGGTGGCAGGCAGGAGGTAGGTGCCCCTATCACAACTTGTGAATCATTTCGGGGTATAATTTTGGCGGAGCGGGCAGGAACAAAGTGCAGCAGAGCATTAAACACTAATACAGGGCCGCGTTGTGCCCATTGACAATGCACTTGCCAGTGTGTGATTTTGTGTTGCCTTTTTTACTTGCCTCCATGACTATACTAAATGAATCCATTGGGTGAACTCACCTCAGAAGGATTCCCCTTCCTCAGTTCCAGCTCAGCCTGGTAATGCTTCACAGCCTGTGTGTGGTTCTTCAGGTCAGTAAAGGTGACAGCTAAGGACACGTGAATAACTGCCAGTTCCCGCTCCGACTTTCCCAGTGACTCAGCGCAGTTGAGCTGGGACAAGGGGAGAAATATGATTCGAGTCACAAGATGACAACAGTCCAATTAAAGTATACAGCAACCAGAGCCATAGGGCAATTGAATTGTGGGTTTGTGGTACTTACCTGCAGTTTGTAGTACTCTACAGCTCTTGTGTAGCAGCCAAGTTTACAACAGAGGTCACCCAGCTGCTCATAGAGACACAGCGCCCCCTGGTGATCCTCTTCCCTCAGCTCAGACAAGGCCTTCTCCAGTCGGCAACCTTTCATCGCTGCAGGAGAGAAGTGAGGTGCTCACATACTGATTGGAAGGCAATTTGGGGACTAAGGGGGGGTGCCGTCAGCGGCACACCCTGTTGCACAATATCTTGTTTAAAGGAACATAAGTATGGAATAAAAGGCTCTAACTGGTTACTGGTTTAACATAAAAAAACAATCTGTAAAGTGCCAAGAAAGTATCTTTCCTCCTGCTGGTGATGCCTATCCTTTTAACCAAATCTCCTGACCACCTTCCTCTCACTGTACAATCAGCAGACAAAATACTTTACCGTATTTAAGGTTCCTGCACATGATATCTGAGTCCTTCAGATCCCGGGAACCCAGAACAAAGGATTTCCTAATGGCACGTTTTCCAGCAGATAAATTCCCCAGGGACAGTGACGCCTGAGATGAGATGAGGGGATGGAGCCCATGAAGTGAAGCAATTTGTGATGTTGATATAAGAGTGTGTTTCATTCTGTTCCCCAGTACAATTTATAATGCCCCCCAGTATTAATGCCTCCCAAGCACTCACAGCTCTTACCTGGCCAACAATTTGAAAGCATTCACTCTCCTTGTGTCTGTCACGCAGACAGCGCGCCCACCTCCCAGCAGCCTCCCCACACTCAATGGCCTTGGAAGGCTCCTTATTGCGCATATGGATCCCGGCCAGGCTGATGTTGGCTCTGTACAGGTCCTGGTACAGCTGGTACTGTCTAGAGGAGACATGGACATAAGATAAAGCCATAAACAGAATGATGCAATTGCTGCAGAAAGCACAGACTTAAAGGGGAACTATTGTGAAAATTAAAATTTAATATGAGCATCATACTGAAATAAGTCATTCAAATAACTGATTCCAGTACAAACAAAATAACTGTCTTTTGCACAAAATCTGCATGTAGAGAGACATGATGTCTGGTGAGTTTAATAGAGTGACCTCTAATACATCTTCTAGGCAAAAGGAGCCCCCCTATAAGATATATTGGATCTAACTGTCAGTGAATATCTGACACCCAACTGCTGCATGAAGAGAGAATGAAGAGAAACAGATGCTGAGAGAGGAATAGTGAAGATAAACTTGATTATTTCAGAAACAATGCAGAATATTTAATGCTGAAGCTTATATTAAATTTAAATTTTCGAGATAGTTCCCCTTTAAGCAGGACATTCACATAAAGGTCTGACCATTTGCCAAACTGGGTGATACCAGGCTGATCCAATCAGATTGCAGCGAAGGTAAATGAAAGGATAAGTAGACTTTTATAATAAGTGAATGTAAAATGGATGAGGAAGCTATTCTAAGCACTTTTGCAATATACATTCATTATTTATTTTGTTTTTATTCCAAGATATTAAGGGATACATGTGCTGTTAATATGAATGAATTGTGTTACAACAGCGCCACCTGCTGGTCAGTTTCCCACCAGTCTGACCAGCAAGTAGTCAAGGAAGTTGTCAGGAGAAAGAAAGAGACTGATGTTCTTCTGCTTAGGAAAGATGTGAGAAAGGTTTCTAATTTTATTCCTAAGCAGAAGAACATCAGCCTCTTTCTTTCTCCTGACAACTTCCTTGACTACTTGCTGGTCAGACTGGTGGGAAACTGACCAGCAGGTGGCGCTGTTGTAACAAAATTCATTCATATTAACAGTACATGTATCCCTTAAAGGAATAGTTCAGTGTGAAAATAAAAACTGGGTAAATAGATAGGCTGTGCAAAATAAAAAAAGTTTCTAATATAGTTAGTTAGCCAAAAATGTAATGTATAAAGGCTGGCGTGAACAGATGTCTAATAAAACAGCCAGAACACTACTTCCTGCTTTTCAGCTCTATAACTCTGAGTTAGTCAGCGACTATAAGGGGGGCCACATGGTACATTTCTGTTCAGTGAGTTTGTAATTGACCCTCAGCATTCAGCTCAGATTCAAAAGCAACAGTTATGACCCATGTGGCCCCCCCTCAAGTCTCTGATTGGTTACTGTTTGGTAGCCAGGGTAACCAGTCAGTGTAAACAAAGAGAGTTGAAAAGCAGGAAGTAGTGCTCTGGCTATTATGTTACACATCCAGTCACTCCAGCCTTTATACATTACATTTTTGCCTAACTAACTATATTAGAAACATTTTTTATTGTGCACAGCCTGTCTATTTACCCAGTTTTTATTTTTACACTGAACAATTCCTTTAATATCTTGGAATAAAAACCAAATAAATAATGAATGTATATTACAAAAGTACAGTATGGAGGCGGCTATTCTCCAGCACTGACCCCAACCGCATTCCATCTAAACAGATCTACAGTCCAAATTGGCACCTTTGGGTTTACTTATCCTTTCAGGCGTCGCCCTAATGGGATTTTTAAACCTGTCTGATCAATATTGAGCCAATTTTCAACCAGATATCAATCTGGCCTGTTAGAGGGCCCCATACATGGACAGATGATATGGAATCATCCTTTCCGAGTCCTATACGAAGGCATGGGCTCTGTTGCTCAAGTGTCCCAGGCCAGGCCAAAAGGACAGCATGAGCTGGTGGGTCCACCTTTGCGAACTAGAGTGTGCCCCACCATCCCTGCCCCCCGAGGGGGCTTAGGGCCGTTTGGACTCCCCTTCGCCTTGCAGCTAGGGCAGAGCCGGGCCAACCCAGCCAGGCGCCCTATGCAACCTGGCTAGGCACGGTGCCGGCTGATCGAATGCTTGGGTGCGCATGCGCGAAACTGCGCTAGAACGCGCATGCGCAGAATTGCATGCGCACATGTGCAGAAGCGCTATTACAAGAAATTATCCGTGGCAGTTGGCGAAAGACAGGACCGGACAATGGGGTAGACGTCAGAGCAGGTATGTGCCTGGCGCCCCCCCAGCTTTGCGCCCTAGGCACGTGCCTACTCTGCCTACCCCAAGTTCCGGGGGAACTAGGGAGCTAGGGGGGAGTCCCGTCTACCCTGGATTCTGCCAAAGCTTCCCCCAGGGTGTAAGTCTTGGCCTGGGGTCAAGCCCAAAGGACTAGGACACCCATCCAGTGGACAGATAAGCTACCTAGCCATCCCTTATCTGTGTGGGGCCCTCCGACATACACAGACCAATCAAAGCTGCTAAACAATCAAATCATCCCGATGTTGTCCAGCTCATGGAGGGCATATCATGGGAACACCTGCTTGTTTCCCAACCTCGCCACAGATTTGGTGGAGCCATAAAAAAAAGAGAGTGAGACAGACAGAGAGCACAGAAATCATTGTTTTGGAGTCACAGCAAGAGAGAGAAAAGTGAGGAGTCTGTGTTGGCCCCAGGCAATGTGAGTAAATGCATTGCAGGGCCGGGGCCACAAACAGAGACATTCAATTACTCAAAAATGAAGATGCTCCTCCCGATGTAGAAGCTGCACTTGTCGGTGTCATTCAGTTGGTCGTACAGGAGTCCCAGATCCAGGTACAGTCGGGCTCTCATCTCATTCAGCTCTCTCTCAGGGACCTCTGCTAAATGGCAAATAAGCCCCTTATGTAAAGAGACACCCCCAACTCTTCAACCATGTGTCCCCAAAGCAACGCTCGACGTATCATCCAGAGCAATAGTGCAAAGCTCAAGAACCCGCTATCATACAGTCCAGACCCAAAGTGCAGTGTTTAACCCTATCAAGCACATCATGCAGAGCAATAGCGCAAAGCTCAAGCACCCCCCCTATCGTACAGTCCAGACCCACAGTGCAGTGTTTAACCCTATCAAGCACATCATGCAGAGCAATAGCACACAGCTCAAGCACCCCCCCTATCATACAGTCCAGACCCACAGTGCAGTGTTTAACCCTATCAAGCACATCATGCAGAGCAATAGCGCAAAGCTCAAGCACCCCCCCTATCGTACAGTCCAGACCCACAGTGCAGTGTTTAACCCTATCAAGCACATCATCAAGAGCAATTACCCCCATCAGTAAGTATTCAGAGCACAAGGACAACAATACCCAGTTGTTACTCCCCAGATCACCAGTAGATTCCAGACCAGGGACAATCAGAGTAACCCCAGTGGTTGCACTTTACCTTGCAGTCTTGTATCTAATATGTCCAGGCTACTCAGCCAGGCTTCCTCTGCGTGCCCAGTGTCGGCCATGCCCAGGTAGGAGTGGCCCATGGAGGCCAGGGCTCTCTGCTCCTCTACGGCACAATTGTCAGACAGTGCCAGATCCAAATGGAGGTGCTGGTGCTGCAGAGACATACAATATAACATTCCATCTCTCAAATGTGGTCTCTGTACCTCAGAATCCTCACACACATTCTCCACACAGACCCTTCACTCAGTAATATCAACCATAAACATCTGCCTCCATGTGCCTCACCTGTACCTGTAACTCCACCCTCTGACCTGATATATAACCAGGATTCACTTTCACTGCTGCCTCCCTTGTTACTTGCATTACCCTAAGTGCTGCCCACCGGTTGCCTTCATTTCTGCCCACCCAGTACCAAGACTTACCTTCTGTCCTGCCCACCCAGTACCAATACTTACCTTCTGTCCTGCCCACCCAGTACCAATACTTACCTTCTGTCCTGTCCACCCAGTACCAATACTTACCTTCTGTCCTGCCCACCTAATACCCCAAGAGCTGCCATCCACACTACCCACATAGCCCCAAGAGTTACCTGCAGTGCTGCTTCATAGTTCCCCAATTTGGCCAAGCACTCTCCAATTTTCCCATTGGCCAAGGCACAGCCAATCACATCCCCTAACTGCTCACAGATCACCCCTTCCTGGATATGTTCCTCTATAGCCTCCTGAAAACGTCCTAATGGAGACAAAAAGGGGAAAACATGTCGCAAATGTCCTACTTCCATGATGTTCCCCGGGTCACTCTCTGATGCACAGAATAAATCGGAAACAGTCATTGGGGGGGCAGGGGACAATGGAGAATGGCCAATAAAACCCACCATAAGAGAATGTGAGGATTTCGTTAGCATTCCAGTATGGAGGTGGCTATTCTCCAGCAAGATGCACTGACCTTGACTGCATTCCATATAAACAGCTCTCCAGTCCAAACTGCCAGTAGCAAATATGGCTGCCGGTCCCACCTATACTGCAGCAGTTGCTGGGTTTCTATAGGCTAATGAAGCAGGAGAGAAGCCACAGAAGCCAATAATAACTCACCATTGTGGGCCAGGAGCTCCCCCAGCTGGTTGCACACAGACGCCTCCTCCTTTAGGTTGTGCGACCTCTGAGCTTTGCATTTTGCCTTCTCTAGTTCTGGGCACAAGCAACACAATGATTAACAATGTCAAATTCGCCCTTCCCTATTCGCCAGTATAAACTGGATATACAGAGAATTCAGGCTGGAGCTAGAGGATGAGGTGCAAAACAATCAACACCGAGCAAATTGTTTTCCTGCCCATGTGTAACTTCCCTTGTTTATTCCTATTCTCTTTCCTCTCTCATCTTCTTAACTCCCTGCCACTTCATTCAATACTTCCCTGTGTCAACCTCTTCCCTCTCTCCCCAGGAAGTACTCCCTGCACCCTGCTCACTAGCACCCCTACCTCCTCCCCTTCATAGAAACAAAGACCCTACAAATCCCAGTCTTCTCTGTCCCGGTCACATTTCCCTCCCGTGTAACTTCATCAGAACAGAACCTCCTCCCTATTCCCAAACCCAATGTTCCTCTGTCTTGTGCCCCCTGGACTTCCCACTCAGTCTGCAACAAACTCACCTCCATTCACCTCCTGGCTATAGTGACACCTGGCTCTGTTCTACACACTTATGGCTACTAACACCTTACTTACTCTCCCAATCATGCACTCTCTTACTCATACCTTACTTACTCTCCCAATCATGCACTCTCTTACTCATACCTTACTCACTCTCCCAATCATGCACTCTCTTATTCATACCTTACTTACTCTCCCAATCATGCACTCTCTTACTCATACCTGACTCACTCTCCCAATCATGCACTCTCTTACTCATACCTTACTCACTCTCCCAATCATGCACTCTCTTACTCATACCTTACTCACTCTCCCAATCATGCACTCTCTTACTCATACCTTACTTACTCTCCCAATCATGCACTTTCTTACTCATACCTTACTCACTCTCCCAATCATGCACTCTCTTACTCATACCTTACTCACTCTCCCAATCATGCACTCTCTTATTCATTATATTAGTAAACTTGGGAGTAGAGTCTAGTAAACGTAATGGTAGCATGCTGAAATCCTCTAGTGACCAAACAGAGGTACAACCATATATACTGTAATAATATTCTAGAGCAGGGATCCCCAACCTCCTGGCTATAGTGACACTTGGCTCTGTTCTACACACTTATGGCTACTAACACCTTACTTACTCTCCCAATCATGCACTCTCTTACTCATACCTTACTTACTCTCCCAATCATGCACTCTCTTACTCATACCTTACTCACTCTCCCAATCATGCACTCTCTTATTCATACCTTACTTACTCTCCCAATCATGCACTCTCTTACTCATACCTTACTCACTCTCCCAATAATGCACTCTCTTACTCATACCTTACTCACTCTCCCAATCATGCACTCTCTTACTCATACCTTACTCACTCTCCCAATCATGCACTCTCTTACTCATACCTTACTTACTCTCCCAATCATGCACTTTCTTACTCATACCTTACTCACTCTCCCAATCATGCACTCTCTTACTCATACCTTACTCACTCTCCCAATCATGCACTCTCGTACTCATACCTTACTCACTCTCCCAATCATGCACTCTCGTACTCATACCTTACTCACTCTCCCAATCATGCACTTTCTTACTCATACCTTACTCACTCTCCCAATCATGCACTCTCTTTATTATATTAGTAAACTTGGGAGTAGAGTCTAGTAAACGTAATGGTAGCATGCTGAAATCCTCTAGTGACCAAACAGAGGTACAACCATATATACTGTAATAATATTCTAGACAGAGTATGCTTTTTAGTAAAAAAAAAATGTAGTTCATTACATAGTTTTTTTAAAAAACATTAAACAATCCCCTTATAGTGCCTAACGCGTTTCATGCTTATGTAGCACTCACACTGCCTATGACTAAGTGCTAGGTAAGCATGAAACGCGTTAGGTGCTATAAGGGGATTGTTTAATGTTTTTAAAAAACGATGTAATAAACTACATTTTTTTACTAACAAGCATACTCTCTTACTCATACCTTACTCACTCTCCCGATTATACACTATTATTCATACCTTACTCATTTTGTCTTATTCACACTTTTTTTACTCATACTTTACTCACACTCCTTTTTTTGCAATTGCTTACTCAATGCTTACTAACACTTTTACTCCCATTCCCGTACTCACACTCCCTTACTCATACATTACTCACACACCCTTGCTCACATCTCTTACTCACACTCACTTACTCGGGAGTCCCCCACCTGGTTGTTACTCGTGAGCCACATTGCAATATAACGAGATGCTGGGGTGGCCAGTAAGGGCTGTGATTGGCTACAGACAGGCCCTGAGAGGACTGACAGTTACAGGAGACTCAGTTTGGCAGAACATTTTGCCTCCAAGTCTGGAATTGAAAAAGAATGTGCAGCTTTGAGGCCACTGGGAGTAACATCCAAGGGGTCGGACAGTAACATGTTCCTCACAGCTACAGGTTGGGGGTCCCTGATTTACTCGGGGGAGTAGGACTGATGTCAGTGTCAGTATATGGGGGGGCAGTACTCACCTCTGATTTCCCGCTCACTCATTCTGTTCCAGTTCAGTCAGTGATTTGTGATGTCACAGGCCCCGCCCATGCGGTACAGAGAGCGACTCGTATTTGTGGAGAGGAAAGTGACTTAGGGACACGTGACAACTGATGTTTCTCTATTTGTTCCGCACTCCCAGGGGCTTTTTTCCGGACAGTTGAGGTGTTGGGTCTCAGTCTCGGCGCATACACTGACCTTTCAGCCAATGGGGACAGAGCAGCCTAACTGATGTTACTCAATAGGCGCTAAGTTTCGTTTCTTCGGAATCTGATCACGTGATCGCGCATTCGGACACATAAGAGCGAGTACAGAAACGCCCCATGACAGTGACCAGCCTATCGTGTTTCACGGCTGACTTGTCTCCTCCCCTTTATGGTAATGTATGCAGAAAGAGAGAGAGAGACGGGCGGGACTTGTGTCACACTGAGCTTTACTCACAATCATCTCGTGGGGAAGACTGAGTCTTCTATTTACTTCCCAAACAACTTTACGGCTTCAGCGTGTTGTCTCCTACTCGTCCCCCTCACAGTCATAGGAAGTCCCGGGGAACAGTAACTAACGGGGCAAAATCCCCCGGCGCTTCCTAATCCCTGGGAATTGGTTATTGAGGCAGAGACAGAGTCTTGTCATCACCCAACGTCTAATTCTTCTTTACAAGCGCCCTGATGTCATTGGCACAATTCACTAGGCCTTCAGACTCTACTTCTTTCTCAGGCTTTGGCTCCAACTTAGTCTCTGAGCAACTTCTACCTCAGACGCCCCTATTTTTACCTCAGGTTCTGGCCTATTTAGTCTCTGAGCTACTTCTACCTCAAGCTTTGGCCAACTTAGGCTCTGAGCTACTTCAGACTTTGGCCTACTTAGTCTCTGAGACACTTCTACCTCAGACTTTGGCCTACTTAGTCTCTGAACTATTTCTACCTCAGGCTCTGGCCTACTTAGTCTCTGAGCCATTTCTACCTCATGCTCTGGCCTACTTAGTCTCTGAACTACTACCTCATGCTTTGGTCTACTTAGGCTCTGAGCTATTTCTACCTCAGGCTCTGGCCTATTTAGTCTCTGAGCAACTTCTACCTCGGGCTTTGGCCCCAACTTAGTCTCTGAGCAACTTCTACCTCTGACGCCCCTATTTTTACCTCAGGTTCTGGCCTATTTAGTCTCTGAGCTACTTCTATCTCAAGCTATGGCCAACTTAGGCTCTGAGCTACTTCAGACTTTGGCCTACTTAGTCTCTGAGACACTTCTACCTCAGACTTTGGCCTACTTAGTCTCTGAACTATTTCTACCTCAGGCTCTGGCCTACTTAGTCTCTGAGCCATTTCTACCTCATGCTCTGGCCTACTTAGTCTCTGAACTACTACCTCATGCTTTGGTCTACTTAGGCTCTGAGCTATTTGTACCTCAGACTTGGGTCTACTTAGGCTCTGACCTACTTATACCCAAGGCTTTGGCCTACTTAGGCTCTAAGCTACTCCTTCCTCAGGCCTAAGATATTCTGTCTCAGCCTTTGGCCTACTTAGTCTCTGAGCTACTTCTGCCTCAGGCTCTGGCCAACTTGGTCTCTGAGCTATTCTGTCTCAGGCTGTGGCCTACTTAAAGGGGTACTTCACATTTGTTAACTTTTAGTATGTTATAGAATGGCTAATCCTAAGCAACTCTTCAATTGGTTTCCGGTAATTATTATTTTTCGTTTTTTAACTTTGGCTTCCTTCCTAATGCAATTTGCAAAATAGAAACCACACGCACAGTTTTCACCCAGTTTGGCACAGCAACTGCAACAGAGGGCTAATGTTTTGGGCCGTCAAGTCACCCTTGCACTCTCTGTGGGCAAGTAAAATTGGATGGGAAAAAGTGTTCCTACAATAAGTTTTGTCTGCAGTTCCTATTTTGCAAATTGCATAACCATAGTGATACCTTACCACCAACAACGATACTGCATTTTGTGTGTTGGGCACCATTGCAACACTGGGGTTATTCCTTCCCAGGACTGAGGTTTGAATAGCAAGAAGTGAGAATCCTGACAGGTTGGAAGCTATAGTCCTACAGCGGGGTATCTGTCGTTTGTAGTGAGGATGACATGTGCACCTACATTAAGTGGACGGAGGTTTGTGGGAACTGAAAGGTGTGTATTTGCTACTGTGTCAGGACCCCATAGTGAGTATTTGTTGTGTAACTAACTGTAGCATAACTACAGCAGACCCCATGGCTGTGTAGGGTATTGAGGGAGAGGAGACCTACTCTGCACACATGGGGGGGCTCTATTTTCTCCAGCAGGCCATCATATGCCACGTGAGATTGGCCACCTAAAGTCATGTTAGGATGTGCACTGTCTCTGCAACAACTCAATAGTAAGGCAGGGGCTTATTTGGCCCAATTCACTTGTGAAACTGCATAGCAAGCCCAGGAATTGGAAGCGCAAAGTATAAGATCATTGTTGCAGCTGAGAAACTTCTGACACTTACAAATTCAGGTTTTTTCAATGTTTGAGTGGCTTCCATTCTGCAGACAAACTGGCACAGAAGTCACCCTCATTAATGATAAAGTGGTAGTTAACCTTTAACGACTTTTAGTGGGATGTGGACAGTGGTATTTGAAACCAGTTTGCAATTGATCTTCATATTTTTTTGTATTTTTGAACTCCACCCAAAAACAAGTTTTCTCTAATCGGCCCTCCTGTCAGTGCAGACGTTGTGGGTTATGTTATCCTTCACCTCAGGAGGCAGGAAAGAAACTGTTAACTCATGGCCCCTCCTCCTGACTATGTGCCTGGCTCCACCTTCTCTCCTCAGTTGTTTGGGACAGTTTTCTCTTTTTCTTGTTTTATTTTATTTTTATATTTTTCCACAGATAACACCTATTGGACATGCAGAGCTGTTCCTCAGGTGCAACATTGCCAACTGAACTAAATGTATCCAAAATACTACAGACACAGTTGGGCACATAAGGAGTTCCAGGGGAGCTGCATATATATATATATATATATATATATATATATATACAGTGCTAGAGATGGCGCGAACTGTTCGCCGGCGAACTTGTTCGCGCGAACATCGGGTGTTCGCGCTCGCCGGAAGTTCGCGAACGTCGCGCGACGTTCGCCATTTTGGGTTCGCCATTGTTGGCGCTTTTTTTTGCCCTCTCACCCCAGACCAGCAGGTACATGGCAGCCAATCAGGAAGCTCTCCCCTGGACCACTCCCCTTCCCTATAAAAACCGAAGCCCTGCAGCGTTTTTTCACTCTGCCTGTGTGTGCTGAAGAGATAGTGTAGGGAGAGAGCTGCTGCCTGTTAGTGATTTCAGGGACAGTTGAAAGTTTGCTGGCTAGTAATCGTGTTGATACTGCTCTGTTATTGGAGGGACAGAAGTCTGCAGGGGTTTGAGGGACATTTAAGCTTAGGTAGCTTTGCTGGCTAGTAATCTACCTTCTACTGCAGTGCTCTGTATGTAGCTGCAGTGGGCAGCTGTCCTGCTTCTGATCTCATCTGCTGACTGCTGCAATAACAGTAGTCCTTGTAAGGACTGCTTTTATTTATTTTTTTGTTGTTTTACTACTACTACTACTACTACTACTACTACTACTACTACTACTACTACTATAAGAGCCCAGTGCTATTAGTCTAGCAGTGTTGGGGAGTGGGACTGGTGTGCTAATCTGCTGCTCCTAGTAGTTCAGCAGCACCAACTGTAATTTTTTTTTTTTAATATTCATTTTTTTTTATTTTACTTTTTTTTATTTTACTACCGCTGTAGTAGTGTATAAGTTGACCTTTTAGGCATTATTTGCCCTGTAGGCATTTTTTGCCCAGTGTGTTATTCAACCAACTGCCATCTAGCTGTGTGACCTTGTTCACATTCTGTCTAAATATCCATAATATTACCGTCTCCAGAAAAAACACCGGAGTGACTTTTTTCAAGCAGCCATAATATATTTTACGTAATCCGTATCCATCGCTGTAGTAGTGTATAAGTTGACCTTTTAGGCATTATTTGCCCTGTAGGCATTTTTTGCCCAGTGTGTTATTCAACCAACTGCCATCTAGCTGTGTGACCTTGTTCACATTCTGTCTAAATATCCATAATATTACCGTCTCCAGAAAAAACACCGGAGTGACTTTTTTCAAGCAGCCATAATATATTTTACGTAATCCGTATCCATCGCTGTAGTAGTGTATAAGTTGACCTTTTAGGCATTATTTGCCCTGTAGGCATTTTTTGCCCAGTGTGTTATTCAACCAACTGCCATCTAGCTGTGTGACCTTGTTCACATTCTGTCTAAATATCCATAATATTACCGTCTCCAGAAAAAACACCGGAGTGACTTTTTTCAAGCAGCCATAATAAATTTTACGTAATCCGTATCCATCGCTGTAGTAGTGTATAAGTTGACCTTTTAGGCATTATTTGCCCTGTAGGCATTTTTTGCCCAGTGTGTTATTCAACCAACTGCCATCTAGCTGTGTGACCTTGTTCACATTCTGTCTAAATATCCATAATATTACCGTCTCCAGAAAAAACACCGGAGTGACTTTTTTCAAGCAGCCATAATATATTTTACGTAATCCGTATCCATCGCTGTAGTAGTGTATAAGTTGACCTTTTAGGCATTATTTGCCCTGTAGGCATTTTTTGCCCAGTGTGTTATTCAACCAACTGCCATCTAGCTGTGTGACCTTGTTCACATTCTGTCTAAATATCCATAATATTACCGTCTCCAGAAAAAACACCGGAGTGACTTTTTTCAAGCAGCCATAATATATTTTACGTAATCCGTATCCACCGCTGTAGTAGTGTATACGTTGATCTTGTGGGCATTATTTGCACAGTGTTTTCTTCAAACCGCCATCTAGCTGTGTGAGCTTGTTCACATTTTGTCTAAATATTGATAATATTATCGTCTCTAGAAAAACCACTTGAGTTACTTTTTTTCAAGCAGCATTCTTATATTTTACGTAATCCGTATCCACCGCTGTGTATACGTTGACCTTGTAGGCATTATTTGCACAGTGTTTTCTTCAAACCGCCATCTAGCTGTGTGAGCTTGTTCACATTTTGTCTAAATATTGATAATATTATCGTCTCTAGAAAAACCACTTGAGTTACTTTTTTTCAAGCAGCATTCTTATATTTTACGTAATCCGTATCCACCGCTGTGTATACGTTGACCTTGTAGGCATTATTTGCACACTGTTTTCTTCAAACCGCCATCTAGCTGTGTGAGCTTGTTCACATTTTGTCTAAATATTGATAATATTATCGTCTCTAGAAAAACCACTTGAGTTACTTTTTTTCAAGCAGCATTCTTATATTTTACGTAATCCGTATCCACCGCTGTGTATACGTTGACCTTGTAGGCATTATTTGCACAGTGTTTTCTTCAAACCGCCATCTAGCTGTGTGAGCTTGTTCACATTTTGTCTAAATATTGATAATATTATCGTCTCTAGAAAAACCACTTGAGTTACTTTTTTTCAAGCAGCATTCATATATTTTACGTAATCCGTATCCACCGCTGTGTATACGTTGACCTTGTAGGCATTATTTGCACACTGTTTTCTTCAAACTGCCATCTAGCTGTGTGTATTATCGTTTCCAGAAAAACCAACTGAGTTTTTGTTGTTGTTGTTTTTTTAAAAATAATGCCAGGCAAAGGCAGGCCGCCACGCAGAGGCCGTGCTAGGGGCCGTGCTGCTATGCAATCCTGTGGCCCTAGCAAATTGCCCAGTTTTAAAAAGCCAATGACCCTGAACTCCCAAAATGCTGAAGAGGTAGTTGACTGGCTTACACAGCACACCCCATCCTCTACCGTTTCTAACTTTACCACAACATCCTCCTCATCCTCCACTGCTATGGCCACCCCACGTAACACTTCCTCCACCACCGGTGCCCCTTCTTCACTGGAGTCAGAGGAGTTATTTTCCCATGAGTTTCTTGAACTGAGTAATGCGCAACCATTATTGGCAGAAGAAGATGAAGGAGATGAGGACGTTACACCAGATTTAATTCTGGCAGAGAACACGACAGAGATGGACATAATGATGAGTGATGAGGAGGAGGTCCCCGCTGCTGCTTCCTTCTGTGATGTGTCAGAAGAAATTGATGCATCTGAGGAGAATGATGATGAGGAGATTGATGTTTTGTGGGTGCCTAGTAGAAGAGAGCAAGAGGAGGGTAGTTCAGATGGAGAGACGGAGAGTCAGAGAGGCAGTAGGAGAATAAGACTTAGAAGAAGCAGGGAGGACAGCCCGCAGGGATCAGTAGGGCAACAACATGTATCGGCACCTGTGTTCAGCCGGCCAACGCACCCGCCAATGCCGCCAACTTCTACTGTTACCGCCAGATCGCACACTTCCAAAAAGTCAGCAGTGTGGGATTTTTTTAATGTGTGTGCCTCTGACAAAAGCATTGTAATTTGCAATGAGTGCAGTCAGAAACTGAGCCTTGGTAAGCCCAACAGCCACATAGGTACAACTTCTATGCGAAGGCACATGAGCGGCAAGCACAAAGCACTTTGGGAGCAACACCTCAAAGGCAACAGGCAAACTAAAAGCCACACTCCTTCTGGTCCAGCATCTTACTGCTCTACCTCTGCTCTCCTTGACCCATCTGAACCACCCTCCACTCCGCCTTCCACCTTGACCACCTGTTCCCATTCCCAGTCATCTGCCACCAGCCAAGTTTCTGTGAAGGCCATGTTTGAGCGTAAGAAGCCAATGTCTGACTGTCACCCCCTTGCCCGGCGTCTGACAGCTGGTTTGTCTGCACTCTTAGCCCGCCAGCTTTTACCATACCAGCTGGTGGACTCTGAGGCCTTCCGCAAATTTGTAGCAATTGGGACACCGCAGTGGAAGGTACCCAGCCGCAATTTTTTTTCTAAAAAGGGAATACCACACCTGTACCAACATGTGCAGAGCCAAGTTACCGCATCTCTGTCACTTAGTGTTGGGCCAAAGGTCCATATGACTACTGACGCATGGTCCTCCAAGCATGGTCAGGGCAGGTATGTCACCTACACTGCCCACTGGGTGAACTTGGTAATGGCTGGGAATGGGTAGCTCAACAACAACAACAGTGGAGTTGGTGTCACCGCCACGGATTGCACGCGGTTCTGCCACCACCTCTACTCCTCCATCGCTCTCTACCTCGTCTTCTTCCTCTTCTTCTTCTTACTCTGCTGCTGGGTCCTCCTTCTCCTCCTCCACACCTGTGCACCCCCAGCTCCCCCTAGGCTATTCGACGTGCCAGGTACGCCGTTGTCACGCTGTCTTGGGGATGACGTGCCTGGAAAGCAAAAACCATACCGGATCTGTACTCCTGTCATCTCTGCAGTCACAGGCCGATCGGTGGCTGACCCCACACCAACTTCAGATCGGAAAAGTGGTGTGTGACAATGGAAGCAGTCTGTTGGCAGCGTTGAGACTGGGAAATTTAACACATGTGCCCTGCATGGCACATGTGTTAAATTTAATAGTCCAACGTTTTGTCTCCAAGTACCCAGGATTCCAGGACGTTCTCACCCAGTCCAGAAAGGTGTCGGCCCATTTCAGACGTTCCTACACAGCCATGGCACGCCTTGCTGACATTCAGCAGCGCTACAACATGCCAGTCAGGCGTTTGATTTCTGACAGCCAGACTCGCTGGAATTCAACGCTCCTTATGTTGGAACGTCTGCTGCAACAACAAAGGGCCGTCAACGAGTACCTTTTTGAACTGGGTGGTAGGACTGGATCTGCAGAGCTGGGGATTTTTTTCCCCCGTTACTGGGTGCTTATGCGCGATGCCTGCAGGCTCATGCGACCTTTTGAAGAGGTGACAAATATGGTCAGTCGCACCGAAGGCACCATCAGCGACCTAATACCCTTCGCTTTCTTCCTGGAGCGTGCCGTGCGACGAGTGACAGATGAGGCTGTAGACCAGCGTGACGAGGAGCTGGAAGCGCACGATTTATGGTCGGAATCACCAGAACGAACCCAGGCACCTGCTGCAACGCAGGGAGAGGTGCCAGACGTGGAGTCAGAGGAGGAAGGTGGCTTTGTGGAGGAGGAGGAGGAGGACCAACAGGAGCAGGCTTCCCAGGGGGCTAGTGGTGACCTTTTGGGGACCCCTGGTCTTGTACGTGGCTGGGGGGAGGAGACCGTGGATGATGCAGTCCTTGATAATGAGGAAGCGGAGATGGATAGCTCTGCATCCAACCTTGTGAGAATGGGGTCTTTCATGCTGTCATGCCTGTTGAAGGACCCCCGTATCAAGAGGCTTAAGGAGAAGGACCTGTACTGGGTCGCAACGCTACTAGACCCTCGGTACAAGCATAAAGTGTCAGAAATGTTACCAACATACCACAAGTCCGAAAAGATGCGGCATTTACAAACCAGCCTGCAAAACATGTTGTACAATGCTTTTAAGGGTGATGTCACTTCAGGAACTCATCAACATTCCAGGGGCAGAGGTGCCAGTAATCCTGCCACGAGCACACCTGCAAGGACAAAGCCCTTTGGCCGGTCTGTAACGTCAGACATGCAAATGTTTTTCTGTCCAAGGCAGCGCCACAACCCTTCTGGATCCACCCTCAAAGAACGCCTCGACCGGCAGGTAGCGGACTACCTGGCATTAACTGCAGATATCGACACTCTGAGGAGCGATGAACCCCTGGACTACTGGGTGCGCAGGCTTGATCTGTGGCCAGAGCTGTCACAATTTGCCATGAACCTCTTGTCTGCTCTCAGAAAGGACCTTCAGTGCAGCAGGAGGGATTGTAACTGAGAAGAGAACTCGCCTAGGTCACAAAAGTGTCGATTACCTGACCTTTATTAAAATGAATGAGGGGTGGATCTCGGAGGGTTACTGCACGCCGGAAGACTTGTTCTGACTTCTATGCAGCTGTCCTTCTCTTCAAGCCTCATGACTCCACACACAGCTGTCCTTTAGCGTCCTCCTCCCTCCGCCACCGTTACAAACTAGGGTGCAAACCCTACTGGTTTAATTTTTTCTGGCCTCTGTGCTTCAGTGGCTGCAACCAAAAAAACTGGGCAAACAATGTCTACAAGGTCAACGTATGGCGAAAAATGACTATTTTCAGCATTTATATGGCATATTTTTTCTGGCAACTGTGCTTCAGTGGCTGCGTCCAAAAAAATGCATATTTTCTGCATTTATATGGCATAATTTTTCTGGCCTCTGTGCTTCAGTGGCTGCAACCAAAAAAATTTATATTTTCAGCATTTATATGGCATAATTTTTCTGTCAACTGTGCTTCAGTGGCTGCGACCAAAAAAAATGCATATTTTCTGCATTTATATGGCATAATTTTTCTGGCCTCTGTGCTTCAGTGGCTGCAACCAAAAAAATTTATATTTTCAGCATTTATATGGCATAATTTTTCTGTCAACTGTGCTTCAGTGGCTGCGACCAAAAAAATGCATATTTTCTGCATTTATATGGCATAATTTTTCTGGCCTCTGTGCTTCAGTGGCTGCAACCAAAAAAATTTATATTTTCAGCATTTATATGGCATAATTTTTCTGGCAACTGTGCTTCAGTGGCTGCGACCAAAAAAATGACTATTTTCAGCATTTATATGGCATATTTTTTCTGGCCTCTGTGCTTCAGTGGCTGCGGCCAAAAAAACTGGGCAAACAATGCCTACAAGGTCAACGTCGTTGACCTTGTAGGCATTGTTTGCCCAGTTTTTTTGGCCGCAGCCACTGAAGCACAGAGGCCAGAAAAAATATGCCATATAAATGCTGAAAATAGTCATTTTTTGCCATACGTTGACTCAACGTATATGGCAAAAAATGACTATTTTCAGCATTTATATGGCATATTTTTTCTGGCAACTGTGCTTCAGTGGCTGCGACCAAAAAAACTGGGCAAACAATGCCTACAAGGTCAACGTATGGCAAAAAATGACTATTTTCAGCATTTATATGGCATATTTTTTCTGGCAACTGTGCTTCAGTGGCTGCGTCCAAAAAAACTGGGCAAACAATGTCTACAAGGTCAACGTATGGCGAAAAATTACTATTTTCAGCATTTATATGGCATATTTTTTCTGGCAACTGTGCTTCAGTGGCTGCGTCCAAAAAAAACTGGGCAAACAATGTCTACAAGGTCAACGTATGGCGAAAAATTACTATTTTCAGCATTTATATGGCATATTTTTTCTGGCAACTGTGCTTCAGTGGCTGCGTCCAAAAAAACTGGGCAAACAATGCCTACAAGGTCAACGTATGGCAGTTGTTTAAAGAGAACAGTAGATTACTAGCCAGCAAAGCTACCTAAGCTAAAATGTCCCTCAAATCCCTGCAGACTTCTGTCCCTCCAATACAGAGCAGTATCAAGCAGATTACTAGCCAGCAAACTTACTATCATCTGTCCCTGAAATCACTAACAGCTCTCCCCCTACACTATCTCTTCCAAGCACACACAGGCAGATTTTTCAGATACATTTTTGCCCTTGATCCCCCTCTGGCATGCCACTGTCCAGGTCGTTGCACCCTTTAAACAACTTTAAAATCATTTTTCTGGACAGAAATGTCTTTTTTAGATGTTAAAGTTCGCCTTCCCATTGAAGTCTATGGGGTTCGCGAACCGTTCGCGAACCGCTCGCATTTTTGCGCAAGTTCGCGAATATGTTCGCGAACTTTTTTTCCGACGTTCGCTACATCCCTATACAGTGCATCGCAGACAGAGCTAAGCGCAATGGAACAAAATAAAGAGACAGTACATAATAAGTGCCAGACTGGGGGTGAGTTCAAAACGCTGTTTTTTATTGATTAACACAGCTAGACATGGAGAAAACAAATTCTCTCACCGATCTAAGGGCAGACATACAATCTGTAAAGAAAGCAAAAAAAAAACAGAACAATTACCAAAGTGTAAAACTTGCAGGCATTCATTAAGACGGTCAGAAAGAATTATTGCTCAGACTGTAAAGTCAGCAATAAAAAAACAGATACTCAAGGGCCACCTATATTGTCCCCGCAATATACTTTATCACGACCACCAGTTGACCCGGGTTTCAACTCCAAATACAGAGGATAGGAGGTCATCTCCACGCCCAATCCTGCCAGCATCACCAACACCAGCCACCCCAAACCTGGGCACAGGGGACGCCTCCCCACTTCCACTCTGGAATCAACCTTCAACAAGCTCCTCTGATCAGGTTCACCCACAGTTTGGAGACTTTCAACAATGGATAATGAAATCTGTTCAACCCTACCAACCAAATGTAGATAGTACTCAGACAACTAAGCAAACTAAAAAGCATAAAGCCACATTAACATTAGAATCCTCTTCAGACTCTGAGGAGGGATTGGTTTCAGATTCAGAGCAGGAAGATGTTCTCTGCCCAGATAAGGATGTCTGATCAGCTACAGTCCAATACTGACACCGATTCTGAGGACGAACAAGTTCACACTATCACTCCAGAGGTGTCTTAGAAACTACTTAGGGAAATGATGCAAACACTGGAGATAAAGGATGAAACAGTGGCGCTCTCTAAGGGCTGGGACACACTGGGCGATTTGGGGAGATTTAGTCGCCTGGCGACTAATCGCCGCGACTTTCTACGACCAATCTTCCCCGAATGCCTCCCCTCGCTCTGCGCCTGGCTATAATGAAAAATCGCCTGCGCTAATCACACGCGGCGATTCGTTTTCCGAAGTCACCCGAAGTTTCCTCGTAAATTTCGGGCGACTTCGGAAAACGAATCGCCGTGTGTGATTAGCGCAGGCGATTTTTCATTTTAGCCAGGCGCAGAGCGAGGGGAGGCATTCGGGGAAGTAAACTTCGGGCGACTTCGGAAAACAAATCGCCGTGTGTGATTAGCGCAGGCGATTTTTCATTTTAGCCAGGCGCAGAGCGAGGGGAGGCATTCGGGGTCGTGGAAAGTCGCGGCGATTAGTCGCCAGGCGACTAAATCTCCCCAAATCGCCCAGTGTGTCCCAGCCCTAAAGCTGACAAACTATTGGGCGTTCAGAAAAAAATCCAAATTAACATTCCCAGTATTTAATTCAGTCACACAGGCCATTGAAACAGAATGGAATCAACCAGAGAGGCGTATTGCTCTCACCCAAAGATTTTTCAAATCATATCCTATACCAGAGGAACACCAAAAGAAGTGGGACAAAGCCCCCAGGGTGGACTCGGCAGTAGCCCGCCTATCCAGACATACCGCCTTACCAGCCAAAGAAGCGGCTTTCAAGGATCCATTAGACCGTTGTATGGAAGCTACCCTAAAGAAATCCTTTGTCCAGGCGGCAGCAATACTGCGACCAGCAGTAGCTTCAGCGGGTTTAGCACGTACAGCGAAACATTGGGCACAGGAATTAGCTACGAATCCTCCATCATCAAGACAGGAGTTACAGTCTGAAGTAGACAAACTAGTAACCACTTTCTCCTTCCTCGCAGAAGCGGCTATGGAAATTACTAGATAGGCGGCTAAAGCAACAGTAAATACAGTGGTTACGAGACGGGCCTTATGGCTGAAACACTGGTCAGGAGACACTGCCTCCAAACTCAGACTACTATCCCTATGGTTCACAGGTGATTCTCTCTTCGGCCCTGATCTTAAGCAAATAATATCAGAGGTAACTGGGGGGAAAGCACTTTTCTTCCAACGGAAAAAAAAGAGAGATTTGACAACTCACCAAGATTTCCCAGTAGAGAGAAAAGTCTTTCTTGGTCTTCCCAATATAGGCCCTTTCAGTCAAGTTTCAGGTCAACTACATCTGACCAGGCAACTAAACGCAACAGAACACCCTGGCACCAGCAAACTCAACCTAGCATCAAGAAATCTGTGCCAAATAGAACCACGTCGGCCTGACTCAACCTCACAAAGGCAGAGTCTAGTGGGAGGCAGATTACAAAGATACCTAGGCGAATGGCAAACTCACGTAACAGGCAATGTAGTGTGGATTAGCACACCCACCTTGTAGATAAGAGAAGATGTGCCTGGTGCACGTGGGTGGAGGCTCGGCAACCCCCCAAAGCAGTAATGTAGAAAGAACCTCACGGCACACAGGTCTGCATGAAGTTTTCAGTGATTTATTGAAGCGGACAAAGGGGATGACCCCGAAACGTTGCAGTGCACTCCGCTTCAATAAATCACTGAAAACTTCATGCAGACCTGTGTGCAGTGAGGTTCTTTCTACAAAACTCACGTAACAAACACGTGGGTGTTGACAATAATTCAACAAGGTAACAGAATTCCCTTCTCACCACATCTACCTCTCACCAAGTTCCGTACATCAACTACCCCAATCAAAGCACGACTGCTTCAAAATTCAGTCCAGTCACTACTACAAGCAGACGTTATACAAGAAATCCCACAAAACCAGCGGTTTCGAGGTTTTACTCCAACCTGTTTCTAGTCAGGTAGAAGGACGACACCTTCAGACCAGTGCTAAATCTAAAATCTCTCAACACACTGGTCTCCAATCAAAAATTCAGAATGGAATCCATTCGGTCAGTCATAGCAAATATGGAACCAAACTCTTGACATCCATAGACCTGCAGGATGCTTACCTCCATTTACCCAGAGTCCCATAGATATCTACGTTTCGCCATAGGTGATCCCTACTACCAATTTATGGCCTTGCCCTTTGGACTTTGTACTGCGCCACGTGTTTTCACCAAGGTGCTAACACCAGTAATAGCCTACCTCAGAGTTCTGGGAATAAAACTTCTACCCTACTTGGACGATTTGCTTATCATAGTACCTTCGGTAGCCCAAGCAACCACAGACACTCGCACCTGTCTACAGGTGTTAACCCAACATGGCTGGCTGATAAACTACCGCAAAAGTGCACTTCAGTCAACCCAGACAATACGATTCTTGGGCCTCTGTCAGGGAGCCGGGAGCTCCTTCCAGGGAGGTTGTCCGGATCAAGGAGGAAGCCCTCTTGAGGGAACAAGGTTGCGGTGTCCAAGGGGTTAATCCAAAAGAGTGGTCAGAGTCCAGGCAAGAGTTCAAGGCAGGCGGCAAACAGCAAGTCCAAAGTCCAGGCAGGGGTCAAGGATATTAATCAGGAACAAGTTCAGGAATAACAGAACACAGGGAACCCAGGAAATACTTAGAGCAAGGTTTCCTATACTTGGGCGCCATTCTGGCGTCTAAACAGGCTTTTTATTTGAATTTGGCGCCTTGGTGACGTCATTGACGTCCTTGCGCCGACGTCGGCGCACTGACGTCATCGCGCCGGCGCCGCTTACCCACGTGGCGGCCATGGGCGCCGCCATCTTGGGAGCGACGCCGGCAGGAGAGGACGCGCCGCCCGGAGCTCCTGGGCCTGCTCCGGGCGGCGAACGTTACAGTACCCCCCCCCTCACGGGGGGCCTCCGGACCACCAGGACTTGGCTTCTGGGGAAACTTGGAATGGAACTCCCTCACCAGACGAGGAGCATGGACATCAGAGTATCCCTCCCAGGAGCATTCTTCAGGGCCAAAGCCCTTCCACTTGATGAGGTACTGAAGAGACCCCCTGGAGATTCTGGAGTCAAGGATCTTCTCCACTTCATATTCTTGTTGACCATCCACAGAGATAGTAGGAGGAGGAGGCTGGACAACAGAAAAGCGGTTGGAGGTAGCGGGTTTCACCAAGGAGACATGAAACACGTTGGGAATTCGCATCTCAGGAGGAAGCTGAAGTCTGACAGCCACAGGATTGATCACCTCCAGGATGGAAAAAGGACCTACGAACCTCGGACCCAACTTAGGAGACGGTACCTTCAACCGAATGTTCCTGGAAGACAACCAGACTTTATCACCGACCTTGTAGGGAGGAGAGGGTCTACGTCTACGATCTGCAAATGTCTTATGAACCAGAGCACTCTTCTCCAGATTGGACTTGGTTGCAGCCCAAATAGCAGACATGTGGGCTGCATGGTCATCAGCAGCCGGAACATCAGACAACACAAAGTCTTGTGGGAAGGCTTGAGGATGTTGACCATACACCGACATAAAAGGAGACCTTCCAGTGGAAGAGTGGCAGGCATTGTTATGAGCAAATTCCGCCCACGGGAGGAGATCAGACCAATCATCTTGACAAAGGGAAACGTGGTTCCTCAGGAACTGTTCCAGGGCTTGGTTGACACGTTCAGCTACCCCATTCGTCTGCGGGTGGTATGCAGAAGAAAATTGAAGAACAATTCCCAGGTCTTTGCATAGGGAACGCCAGAACTTGGCAGTAAACTGTGTGCCTCTATCGGAGACGATCTCCACCGGGAAACCATGCAGGCGGAAGATGTACTGGATAAATAGCTGGGACAACTCCACCGCGGAGGGCAACTTCTTCAGAGGGATGAAATGGGCCATTTTGGAGAAACGATCAATGACAACCCAGATCACAGTGTTCCCACAGGAGGGAGGAAGTTCGACAATGAAGTCCATGGACAGGTGGGTCCAGGGACGGGAAGGAACTGGTAAGGGCTGTAGTAACCCACTGGGGCGGGAGTGGCTTGACTTAGATGTGGCACAAACATTACAAGCAGCAACAAAGTCCTTCACATCTTTGCGGATATCAGGCCACCAGACCAGGCGTCGTAAGAGTTCAAGAGTTTTAGCTGGGCCAGGGTGTCCGGCTTGCCTGGAGCAATGGGTCTGTTGCAGGATAGGCAGACGCAGCTCAGGAGGAACAAATGCCATCCCAATGGGAGTACCGGAAGGAGCAGAAGACTGACCAGCCAGGATTTGGTCGGCAAACTGTGGATACAGGGAGGCAATAATCTTGACTGGAGGGATGATGGGCTCTTGTCTCTCAGGAGAGCGGTCCACCGGAGAGAAACTACGAGACAAGGCATCGGCCTTCCGATTCTTGGAGCCTGGGCGATAAGTCAAGATAAAATTAAATCGAGAGAAGAAGAGAGCCCACCTTGCCTGTCTGGGGTTTAGCCTCTTGAGGGACTGGATGAACTCGAGATTCTTATGATCGGTGTAAATCTGAACAGGAATCAGAGAACCCTCCAAGAGATGACGCCATTCATCAAGGGCAAGTTTAACAGCCAAGAGTTCTCGGTTCCCGACATCGTAGTTCTGCTCTGCGGACGAGAACTTCTTGGAGAAATAAGCACAGGGGTGCAACTTCCCATCAGCGGGGTGTCTCTGAGACAGGATGGCTCCGGCTCCGACTTCAGAAGCATCAACTTCGATGCAGAAGGGTAGTTCAGGATTGGGGTGTCGGAGGACAGAAGCAGACGTGAAGGCCTCTTTCAAGGACTGAAAAGCTTCAATGGCAGATGGAGGCCACAAGCTGGGTTTACCCCCTTTCCGGATGAGGGCCAGGATAGGTGCAATGCGGGAAGAGAACCCCCGGATGAACTGCCGATAGTAGTTAGCAAATCCGATAAATCTCTGGATTGCCTTGGTACTCAGCGGGAGGGGCCACTCCTGGATGGCAGACACTTTCACAGGATCCATCTCAAATCCCTCAGGAGAGATAATGTATCCTAGGAAGGGGATCTTGGACACCTCGAAGACGCACTTCTCCAACTTGGCGAAGAGAGAGTTCTTCCTCAGACGAGAGAGTACCTCCTTCACCTGGGAGCGATGGCTTTCTAGGTCTTTAGAAAAGATCAGGATGTCGTCCAGGTACACGACTACGAACCTTCCTAGGAGATCCCGGAACACATCGTTAACAAACTCCTGGAAGACGGCAGGGGCATTGCAAAGGCCGAAGGGCATCACGAGATATTCATAGTGCCCGTCACGAGTGTTGAAAGCCGTCTTCCATTCGTCACCCTCACGGATGCGAATGAGGTTGTACGCCCCCCGGAGATCTAACTTAGAGAATATCTTCGCCCCCTTCAGCTGGTCGAAGAGCTCTGCAATCAAGGGTAGTGGGTACCTGTTTTTTACAGTGATTTTGTTCAGGCCCCGATAGTCTATACAAGGCCGAAGGCCTCCGTCCTTCTTCTCCACGAAGAAGAACCCAGCCCCTGCAGGAGAGGTAGAAGGGCGGATAAACCCCCGCTGGAGATTTTCTTGGATGTATTCCTTCATTGCGGTGGTCTCTGCCGGAGAGAGAGGGTAAGTGCGGCCTCTGGGGGGCATGGCTCCTGGCAGGAGTTCGACAGGACAGTCGTAGGGGCGATGTGGAGGAAGGAATTCCGCAGACTTCTTACAGAACACATCAGCGAATTCCTTATAAAAGGGAGGTAGAGACTTCAGATCCGATAAAGAGATATTCACCCTCTGGAGGGGTTCAGCAGGAAGACAGTGCTGCTGGCAAAATGGACTCCAACGGGTAATCTGTCCTGCGGTCCAATCAATGGAGGGATTATGCAGGCGCAGCCAAGGGAGACCCAACACAACTGGAACGGATGGGCAGGAAATAATTAGGAATGAAAGTCTTTCTTTATGCAGCGTCCCAACCTGCACAGGCAATTCCCCAGTCGTCATGGAGACAAGTTCAACCTCCAGGGGTCTGTCGTCAATGGCAATGACACGGAGAGGAGTAGATAATGGGAATAAGGGAACTTCCATGTGTTTGGCGAATTGAGCGTCCATGAAGTTCCCAGCCGCTCCAGAGTCAATGAAAGCAGAGCCAACGATAGTCTTAGAGGCTAGGCGGATCTGTAAAGGAAGGAGAAACCTGTGAGAGTTCTCTTGAGACTTTGGAGTAGTGCCCCCTACATGCGTTACCCTAGATATACCTCGGGGAACAGAACTCGTGGGCTTCACCGGACAAGAGTTCGCAAAATGAGACTGTCCGCCACAGTACAGACATAAGCCAGCCATTCGTCTACGAAGTCTTTCTTGTTCGGATAGACGAGCCCTTCCAACTTGCATTGGTTCCTCCGGAGGAGAAGGAGAGGCTAGAGTAGCTGGAGTCTGCAGGAGAGGTCTCTGGAAGCGAGGTGCCAACAGGGGTTGAAATCTTTTACAGCGCTCCCTCTCTACTTGATGCTCTCTGAGTCGAGTGTCCACCTTGATAGAAAGTGCGATCAGATCCTCCAGCAGGTCAGGGGACTCCCTGGAGACAAGATCATCTTTAATGCGAATAGACAGACCTTGATAGAATACGGCCTTATAGGCATCGTCATTCCAGGAAGTCTCAGCCATCAAAGTTCTAAAGTCAATAGCATAGTCACTGACACTGCGGTTTCCCTGCCGGAGTTGCAGAAGACGAGAAGGAGCATTAGTGACCCGACCCGGGGCATCAAACACAGTACGAAATGCTTGAAGAAAGGCCTTAGCATCATAGGTCAGTGGAGAATTCTTCTCCCAAAGAGATGTTGCCCACTCAAGCGGTTTGCCCACCAAACGAGACATCACATACCCCACCTTGGAACGTTCATTGGGGAAGTGCGAGGGTTGGAACTCGAACTGGATCTGGCACTGTGTAGCGAAACCTCTGCAGGCTTGTGGGTCCCCACTGAAGCGAGGAGGAGGTGGAATGCGAGGCTCACTAGACGAGGAACCTGCGGTGGACGAAGCGGCCGCCAAGGAAGGGTTTACCGCAGCTTGGGGTGCAGAGGGCGCTGGAGGCATCCGAGAGAGGAGGGTATCGAGTGCCTGCCCAATGCGGTACTGCTGGGCTTCATAATCCTCCATGCGGGATGCCAGTCCGCGGAGCGCTCGTCCGACATCAGGCGTAGCTTCCTCAGTAGGATCCATGGCCCAAGTATAATGTCAGGGAGCCGGGAGCTCCTTCCAGGGAGGTTGTCCGGATCAAGGAGGAAGCCCTCTTGAGGGAACAAGGTTGCGGTGTCCAAGGGGTTAATCCAAAAGAGTGGTCAGAGTCCAGGCAAGAGTTCAAGGCAGGCGGCAAACAGCAAGTCCAAAGTCCAGGCAGGGGTCAAGGATATTAATCAGGAACAAGTTCAGGAATAACAGAACACAGGGAACCCAGGAAATACTTAGAGCAAGGTTTCCTATACTTGGGCGCCATTCTGGCGTCTAAACAGGCTTTTTATTTGAATTTGGCGCCTTGGTGACGTCATTGACGTCCTTGCGCCGACGCACTGACGTCATCGCGCCGGCGCCGCTTACCCACGTGGCGGCCATGGGCGCCGCCATCTTGGGAGCGACGCCGGCAGGAGAGGACGCGCCGCCCGGAGCTCCTGGGCCTGCTCCGGGCGGCGAACGTTACAGCCTCGACTTTAACTCTCAGTTGGAGAAAGTGTTCTTACCAAGGACAAGATACAAACATGAATTCAGGCAGCCAAAACGTTCCACACATCGGAGACAACGTCGGCAGCGGACTGTCTACGTCTTTTGGGGTTTATGGTGTCGGCTCTAGAAGCAATCCCATTCTCCAGATTCCATCTGCGTCCACTTCAAAACAAAACAAGAATCACAAAGACTTACAGCAAGTCATAAACATATCCAACACAACCAAACAAAGCCTAGAGTGGTGGATGGATCCAGCCAATCTTCACAAGGGCAAAGGCTAGCCCCCTCTCAATGGGAGATAATAACCACAGACGCCAGCCTCAGAGGCTGGGGAGCGATTTATCACAACCATACTATACAGGGCACTTGGAGGACAGCAGCACTAGAGGGCTGGACAGCCCTCCTACAGTTCCAAGCAGCCCGGGTACAATCAGACAATGCCACGGCTGTGGCATATGTCAACAAACAGGATGGCAACCGCAGCAGACTGGCCATGCAGAAAGTGACCAGGATATTACAGTGGGCAGAGCTTACAGTAACCAATCTTTCAGCCGTGTTTATACCAGGAATACTAAATTGGGAAGCGGACTATCTGAGCAGAACTACACTCGATCAGGGAGAGTGGTCACTCAACAATGAAGTGTTTCAACAGTTAGTACACAGATGTGACACGCCACAGATCGATATGTTAGCGTCAAGACACAACAACAAAATGCCACTTTACTGTGCCAGAACGAATGACCCAGGTGTGGCGTTCGTGGACACCGTGGTCTCTCACTGGAACTTTCCGATGGTGTACGCATTTCCCCCCCTGGCTATTCTTCCCAGAATCATCATGAGGATAAAACAAAGCAACACCACCACTACACTGATAGCACCCGACTGGCCCAACAGAGTGTGGTACACAGATCTAATCCGACTGTCTATATCCAAAAAATGGCGACTGCCCGATCGTCCCGACTTACTCACTCAGGGGCCAATCCATCACACCAACCAACCTCTACTGCGTTTGACGGCGTGGCTATTGAGACCGACTGGTGGACCCAACAAGGGTACTCAAAGAATGCCATAGAAATCTTACTTCAAGCACGCAAACAATCAACGACTAAAGGATACTATGAAGTGTGGAAGACTTTCATAGTCTGGTGCCATCACCATGGTTGCCACTGGAACAGTAATTCTACAGCTGTTAGAATTAAGTTGAGTTTCTCACCGACGGGTTCCGGAAAGGTCTCTCTCTACGTACTCTTAAGTCGCAGGTGTCAGCTCTAGCAGTCTTAACTCATATACATTGGGCTGACAAAACGGAGATCCAACAATTTCTTAGAGGCGTGGCCAGAGCTCGTCCCCTAATGAAACAACCACTTTCAACCTGGGATTTACCACTGGTGCTGAATGCCTTACAGAAACCTCCCTTTGAACCACTTGCATCATGTGAACTTAAATGGTTATACCTTAAAGTTGTTTTCTAAGTAGCTATTACGTCAGCAAAACGAGTATCTGAACTAGCTGCCCTTTCCTGCAAAGAACCTTGGATTCTGTCTGACCATGGGAAAGAAAGCAGCCCCAAGAGCTGAAAGAACAGAGAATCTAAGTTCTGTACCTGGATACGTGTTTGGAGGAACTGAATTCAATTTCCCAGAGGGAGCCCAGAAGCAATAAGTAGAGAGAAATGAAGCAACAAGTAAAGCGAATCTGAGCAAAGTGAATCAGAGCAATAAGTAAAATCGGAGCAACAAGTAGAGAGAATCAGATATAAGTACAGTTGGAGCAACAAGTAGAGAGAATCAACAAAAAGGAAAATTGGAGCAATACGCAGCGAATCAGAGCAATAATTAGAGCGAATTGGAGCAACAAGTAGAGGTAATCAGGGCAATAAGCAGAGTGAACCAGACCAATCAAGGAGCAACAAGTAGAGAGAATGAGAGCTCTTTGTCTGAATAAGTTCTGAGGCTGAATGGGTTCACACAATGTTTCTTGGGGCATGTGCCTTCATCAGGTAATAATCAGTATGAATATTTAAGTGCAAAAGACCCCACCCATTTATCAATATGATAAATCCATCTTGATAGTCTATAAGACAAGGTCCAAAAATAAAGGTTATCCAGCAGAGGGTGGGTTCAGAGAGTGTGCTGCTTTGTCTGTTCTAGTATCTCAACATTTAATACCACAAACCTTTGATCTGAGAAAAGTGTGAGGTTTAGTAAAATCAGAAAAACATCATTCCTTTCCAAGTAACAGGTCTAATGAAGAACCTTATAAAGCAATTACAGTAGAGCCCCCATTTTACATTGTTTAATCTGGGAAAATGTACAATCAGGGAAATGTGTTAAAGCAACTTATTGTTCTTTGATGTGAAATCCACACAAGCGTAAAATCTGGGAAATGCACTAGTGAGATGTAAAATTGAGGTTTCACTTTAAATCAAACTAAAGGATTTCTTCTTGTCTGTAATAAGGACAGATTTCAAGGGAGCATAATAGAGAAGGTAACCAGTTTAGAACTCATTTGCAACATATACCTGCCATAGATAACGCATAAATTGTTACAAAAACAAGTACAACTGAAGTCTTCATTTAAACGTTGTGGGGGAGTGTGTTTGTAGGGACCATATCCACTTATTTTCCCAGACTTGTCATGTCCAGCTTTTCCTTTACCTGGTTGATTTGCCTCCATAGTGACGTCCTTTCCAGTACACAGTGATGTCACTTCCGTCACACTGGTCTGATGGGAAGTAAACTCTTGTGGGTGGTGCAGGTAGTGATTCTGGGCGGGGGGTATAGTGGTGTGGTGGGTGCGGGTTTGGTTGCTGGTATAGGTTTGGCACAGGTTTACGCAAGCAGACCCATGTAACAGTGCTCAGTTTGAGAATACCCTTACAATGGCCACATTTCAGGCAAGGGTATGTATGCACTTAGTTGTGTATTTGTTAATGTTGTTGTCCCCATTGTTTTTAATGATTTTTATGGCTTACTCATTCCCAATATTTCTTCCTTTTTATAAGAGAATATAGGAGGTAAAGTAAAAAGATTACAAAACGTGTTGCTTTTTCGCTTTTTTTTTTTTTCTCCTTCAGTTTCTTTCTAAAAGAAACAGCTGGCCTCTGAGGAGCAGAGGGGATGGGTTCACTTAGCAAGAAGTTTGCGAAGTGAACCTATTATATTTTTTGCTAAAACAAGGCTTTTAACCTGCCCTGTCACAAGAAAGCCCATTTAAGGGAGTTATTGCTATCCAAAACGTATTTAGAGTGAATTGCCAGCTATGTCTGGGGCCCGAAAAAACATTGTACCATGAAGTTAGCTAACAGTTAAAGGGTAGAGCTGTGTGAGCGCTATACTGACCCCACTGGGAGGGAGCATCCAGTAAATTTGGCCGAAAACCGTGCTGCATCTGAACCCTAATTCAAATAATTCAAATTAGGGAAACAAGGGGGAAAGAGAACTGAGTGTGCAGCAAAATTTGACTTCCTTGTTCGTGACAAAGTCACGTGATTTTTTGGATTTGGTACAGCCAGGCAGTTGGGGTTTGGCCAAATCTGAATCCTGCTGAAAAAAAGCAGAATCTTGGCCAAATCCCGAAATGAATCCTGCATTCGGTGCATCCCTACTTACAATAAGGGCGTCTGCACAAGAGTGACAATTCTAACAGAACCAATGTGCAATAAACACACAGATTGGCACAGGGAATGGTGTGCATGAAAGAATTTAATGTTTCAGCAATAAAAATAAACATAGACAGACCTACAGGCATAGCATGAATGCACGGATATCCATTCACTTCAGCTAAGGTGGTGCTACAGTCAGTCAAATTAAAACTGGGTAACCCTCTCCCAGCTAAGTAGCGTCACCCTGTGCTTTGCCGTCATCTCCAGCAACCTTCATGAATACGTCGGCTATGCCTGGCTTAGAACCGATCAGTAACCATTACATGGAGCATTCAAGTCAATTTACCCATGAACAGATACTTCTGATACATTTGGGCTTTAGTGTTAGGGCAGTAACGGCTTCCCTATATTTCTCCAGACAACAGTTATAAATGAGCTTATAAGGCATATTTCCCATTGTTTGGCATCAGGGTGATCACTTCAGTGATAGTAGCCTCACTGACATTAAACCTCATGCGCAACACTCCTGGGAACACGGCTAATGTACAACTGGGGCGTTCAGCCAATGCCACCAGCCATGTGCATTCATAGCACTGCTTGCCAAAGCCTGTCCACTAGCGCTGCCCATTACATTACTCAGTCTAATAAATTCCTGTTTTGTGTGTACCTTCACATAACAATAACAGGCAGAATCTGCATTAACACTCTTTGCTCCTCATTCTTCTACTCCAAGTAAAGAATAAATCAAATAACACCAAACATGGGGTTGGAAGAAAATCACCTTATATTGTACAGCTTTATACAGACCCCACCCAGAAGATTGTTTTGGGAAAGCAATGGGGAAAGCTGGATGCTTAGACCATTCCATGCAACACCCTTTTGTGTTTGTCTGTAGAATTAAAAGACTAATCGTTCATGATAAAATAATAAATAGTCAGAAAAGCTAAGGAGGTCATCTACCTAATGGCGGTGAAGCGCAACAAGCAATGGTCGCATGTAGTCACTAAGCTGAGGTATCTCTACACAACTTCTGTATCTGAGGAACGACTTTCCACTGACACCCGGATTAGATGTACGAACACTATTTCACTTTTCTAAAACCACTTCCTCTATAAGAAGGGCAATTTGGTGCAGCATCTAACAGCACTGTTAAGGCCAGTGGAAGAAACCAGATGTAGAAGGATTCACCGGAAATAAAACAAGAGAGGGAATTAAAATAAATATAAATGAAAGTAAATATAAAAACAGGTGGTTTATATGTTAAAAGTAGTAAAGCAGTACAGCCAGGAAGATGGAGAGAAGGTGGTACCATACTAATGGAAGAAACGTGCAGAGGAAAGCACACAAACAAAATGAGAAATCAGATATAGGAAATAGAGGCTGAGGGACAGAAAAGGTACACGACACTCAAATCAACATGAACAATATGAAAATAGAAAAGAGGTAAGTAGAGCATGCCAAGAGCAAGCGACACATGAAAGAAAACAAGCTGAGAGGAGCAGGGAAAGAAGTGTATAATGGGTCTAGCTGGGAAGAAGCAGAGCTGATAGCACGCCAAGAAGAGGAGGAGACCAAGTCAAAGGCAAGAAAAGAAGTGCAGCAATGAGCAAGCCAAAAATGGTCTGGTCAAAGCAAAGGAGGAAAGGGGTATAGAAGAGGCACCAGTGGGAGGAGAGCAGCACAGAACAAAGGATTTACACAAAAAAGAAATATGAAAATGGGGAAAAGATAGATACGCTGCTCATACTGCAAACTCGGAACACGCCCCTTGCTTATAGAAGCACACAAAAATGTAAATGAATCAATTTAAAATTACAAAGCAACACAAAAGAAACATTTTCCTACTAATCTTCATATGCCTTTAGTCTAAAGCAAGAAAAGAAATAGTCCAAGCCAATCAAACGAATCCTTCCAAGTGGAGACACAGGGAGCCGGCTGAGGTATGTATGGTTCTGCAGGGCAGTAGCTTGTTACTTTTGGATCTGGAATATAAAGAGCCGGAGGTTGATGTTCTTTGCAGCCAGCAGTTTGTTACATTCCACAGAGTCTATGATGGGCAGCGGCACATACTCAGTCTCGTTGTTCTCATTGGTGAACACAAATTGGTAGATGACGGGGTGTATTTTGACATCGTCATAAGGGCCTTTGAGAAGTAAGAAGGAACACTCCATGGGGGAGTTGACTTTGCTCTTTAGGATGAGTTGGAAGGATAGGGTACGCTTGCATGACAAATTGGGGTTCCTCTCAGAATCATTAACACGAGCCTTAAGCACCCAGGTCTGATTGAGAACGGTGAAGCGCGGTGTCTCGTAGTACAGACGGGTAATGAAGTCATCGGTTCTGTAAGGGCGGAACTGTACCTCTGTAGCAAACAGAAGGAAGGAAAAGAGAAAAAAAAAAAAACAGAAACACAGTTAGTGTCGGAACAGATCATGGCACGCACCCACTACAACACCACATTACCTGCACCGTCCGGTGTTCTGGCCGCTCCTGCATTGGTTTCCCTCACAAGGATTTATACTTTCTTAAAGAGGGGAAAGATGGACAATCTAACTTCATTTGATAAGCATGAGCAGTACAAGTTAATAAAGAGGAGTCGTTCCCGTGTTGGATGGGAGCAAAAATACTTATCATGGATCCCATTACAAGCAATAGGAAACAAGACACAGAATCTGGGTGGAATGGGGCATTAGTCAGCCCTACAGGCTCATCCTTGTTATTCTGGTACAACCTGGCTACATGAATAGAACAGCATTTCTTGCAGTAGATGAAGAGACTTTGTACGCCCTGACTCAAAGGCAAATAAAAATAGTGAGGAATTCACTTGGTTCTTGATAGTGGGCATATAAGCAGCAGCTCAATAAAGTTCTTGCAACAAGGATGTCATTTTCATGCCAGTCTGATAAATTCATTACCCAATGGAACTTGACCAAATAGATGAGTTCAGGTTTGTACAATCATGCGACAGACGCCAGTTCTCTACCAGATGTCCTGTGGCACTGAATGGCCCTAAGAACTTAAGAGCAAATACATTCCTACCCTACCAACTGTCCTGTAGCATTACCCTAAACTGAATCTACAGCTACCCTACCAAATGTCTGGTGGCATAACCTTGAATTGAATGGGGTTGTTAACCTTTGAGTTAACCTGTTAGTATGATGTAGAGAGGGATATTCTAAGATAATTTGCAATTGGTTTTCATTTTTTATTATTTGTGGTTTTTGAGTTATTTAGCTTTTTATACAGTTTGCACTTTGGTTGCTAGGGTCCAAATAACCGTAGCAACCATGCATTGATATGAATAAGATACTGGAATACGAATAGGAGAGGCCTGGATAGAAATATGAGGAAAGAAAAGTATCAATAACAATAAATTTGTTTTTAGATGGGGTCAGTGACCCACATTTAAAAGCTGGAGAGTCAGAAGAAAAAGCCAAATTTAAAAAAATAATAATAATGAAGACCAATTGAAAAATTGCTTAGAAATGGCCTTTCTATAATATGCTAAAAGTTAACTTTAAGGTGAACCACCCCTTTAAAGCTATTCTACAAACTGTTGCATTAGCCTGAATTGTACCTACAGCTATCCTACAAACTGCCCTGAGCACAATGTAAAGCTCTTCTATGGTACCAGAGAGCGCAGCATCCAATCTGTTGCGGCTTTTCTTAAGCAGAACCTCCTTCCTAATTTTGTTCATAGGTGTCTGTAGCCGGACTGACCAGACCAAAGAAGAACACGTTATCAGACTGTTGATCTTGCATCCCGTTTTCATATAGCCACTTCACGTGACAGCTAAGGCTTTAATTATCGGATGATTAGGGGCTACACTTAGGTACAGATATCAGTATCTGGAAGAGGGATTTTGTAAGAACACACACACAGATTATTTTAAAGAATAAAGCCATTTTATTCCAACTTGGTGATACACAGCTAGTAAATGCAGGTACAGGTTTGACTGATAAAACAGAGACAATCCCAAAGGAACCAGTCCATCAGAATATACATGGAAGCATTTGCAAGATCACTGAGCAAGTCTTGAGTTCAGAGAAAGAAGATCAAACACATTTACATACATGATTATGAGCTGTAATAATACCATGAACCCACATGTACAGTCTCTACATCACATGCCCAACGGAAAATAAAGTCCATCCTAGTAAAGGGAGGGAAAACGTACAGTTGCACTTGTTTGTAGTTGAATTATATGGTGACCTGAGCAAGACATCCTACAAAATCAGCGGCCTATAAGTACTTACCTGGTAAGTTCCTAGCACAGACAGGTGATCTGCCATCCGATTATATCATTTTGCGCAGCAAACCTCATCACAACACCCTCAGTCACTCAGACATACGCCTAATCGTTCAATGGAAAGGAAGCTGCCATATTACAAAAGCCAATAACACACCCCAAGGCTTAAAGTACCAAAATAAAGATGTTTTTTCAAGGACGTTATTCATCTGATCAGTGGCAGGCACAGCAAGCAAAGTAGAGCTTAGCTGAGAAGTTACTAATGATTGTGTCCAACAGGGACTGGGAGAAAAATGAGGTTATTTAGGAACCATTCAAAGGCAGAAGCTGCAGAAGAAGCACATCCGCTTATAAAAGGACAACTCACTCCAAAGAGATAGAGACAATCCAGCAATTTCTAGCTATTCTTAGGCAACATATATATTTCTGAAGCAGGTACCTTCCTATGTTCCTACGTTACTAGAGGAGAAAGTAGAGTAAAAGGAATCGCCTGCAGAGCAAGTAGAACCGCCCGTGTTGGTAAACAAGCTGTAGCAATACTGATCACAAGATGAAACAATGCTGCCTTACCTCCCACCAGAAAGATCAAGATGATAGGACTTCGTAATCCAAAACTGTCGCCAATCAAGGAGAAGGGTTCGTGAAGGGAATAGGGTAGTGGAGAGGAGCTCGCTCTTTCCCCTCTTACCCTGCATTAAGTGGAAACCACTCCTGCTTATACATAAGATATCTCTCTCCATCTTCTTCTGAATCCTGGTTCTTAATATCAAAGAACAACAAAAACACTTTCAACCCACCCACATCTCACCACTGAAGGAAAATAAATATAGAGATAAAAGATGATGATGATTAAACATCTCTCCTAACAGTATCTTCCAAACACGTACAGAGAAAGGTCGAGTGATCAAGGAAGCTGATCATGGAGGGTCACTTGATAAAGATCAGCAGCTGATTCTCAGTGACAGCTGCCAGACTTTTGTAGGTGACCCTCTTCAATACAACATTGGTCAAGATGGTTTAACTACCCACAAAGTTAGCAAGCTCTTCCGACGCACGCTGTTCCTTAGTGTGATAATTAGATCCTTATTGGTACCTAGAAAGCACAAGAGTGATATATATACACAAAGAACAGTTGCACATTGTGTAGCAAGATCTCCCACAGATTAGTGACACCCCCAAGGACAACAGATAAGCATCTGTACTTAGCCAACATGGATGGGGCTGAGGCCTTACCTGTGTAACCGATCTTCTCAAAGCTCAACAGGCTAAAGATACTGTTGTACAACTGCATCTCTTTCTTGTGCGTTTGGTCCATCTCATCCAAGATCTCCATCAGCTCATTGCCAGTTTTAGTAGGGTGGCAGCATTCAGACTCATGCACTGTCAGCTCATGATATGGGCCCTGCCATGGGCACCCGATTCTTTTGTACTTGCATTGAGTTACCCTGCAAGAAGAAATGACAGGGAGTTTTAGGGGCTTGTGTTAATGCTGAGCCAGTGGAAAGCTTTTAGGTGCAGGAACTTCCCAGTCAATATTCACTTCTCCACTCTTGCATTTCTCTATTCCCTTTCATCATGTCCACCTACACCTACATTCAATTGTTTCCATCCACCTTTCTACCTCAGTCTACTCATCTGTGTCTCTGAGCCTTTTATTTGCATATATCCTTATAGTGTCACCCATTCATGGCATCTTCTCTACACTTTGCATTTAACTCTGTAGAATTACCAATCACCCTGCACCTTTTCTCAGCAAGCACCCACCTATCCACCCCACTGCACTCTTCCATTCATCTTGATCTACAGTATATAGTCACACCTTGCCATCTGCCTTCAACATTCAACTAGTCATTTATTGTAATTCAGTATCATCTCCATCAACTCAAACAACTCCTGTCCCTCATTCCATTGCAATTCAATCTTCCTTCTCCATTGACCTTTGTCTCTATCTAGTCTTCCACCCCCTATATTAACCCCACATATCCATCCACACCAATAAAGTTTTGTCTCCACTGACTAATCTATATGTATTCTTCCTTTGCTAGTCCATCACCACCTCCCTATTCATATCCACCACCTCTATCTGTCTTTCCATCTCAAACCAACCAGTTATCCTCCTGAATCATCTTTAACCAACCATTATTTGCAGATCAGAAAAGACTGCTGTTGACCTAGCAAACTTAACCATAGCATCTATTCTGGAGTGTAAGACATAGAGGAGGGTGTGTATAGGAACACATACTTAGATACTAGACCTTGTCATGCAGGTGGCTACATTACCTGTCCTGACACTCCTCCTTCTTGTGCCTTTCCAGCAAAGAACGGGGAAACTGCTTTAGGCAGAAGCCACAATCTGATGGCAGCTCACTGATGGCCTTCTCCACGGCCAGATTCCTGCAGCACAAACTTTTACTAATCTCACAGCGGCAGTTAGGGCACGTGGCCTGCTCTTCCTTAAGCCGAGCATCTGCCAGGAGGTGGATAAAGCAGCCGGCGCACATGAGGTGCCCATTAGTGCACTGCAGAATAGAGAAGGGAAATAAGGGAAGTCTAGCCACGGGTGTCCATCCACTTCAATATAAGTCTATATAGGAACCAACATTTAGTCTGTAAACTCAACATACTCCATAGGTTCCTGGTCTGGACAGTATCACTGTAACTTCTCTTTAAAACCTTCTGCCCAGATCAAATTCTAAAAATGTGGGAAGCGGTGACCGGTAGCTTTAAGGGGTGCATAAAAAGGAGTATTACGTTAGAACAGAGAATTGTGATTTGGAGAGATCCATAGGCAGCAGGGACTTATTCCATAATACGACACTGCGCATTATCAGTTTAAGGGGAAGGTCTAGTTAACTCGTTTGTCATTTAAAGTGAGCTAACAATGTCACCCTGCAGACTTATAGCACCTACTGTATGTGTTTGTATTCTTTGGTTACAATGATTCACTCCATCTTTTACAGCTCTAAGCCTTTCAGGGGTAAGTAGGCACTATCTTTGCACTGTATAGTAGGAATTTGGGCCCATTCTTCAGGCAGATTTGCTCCTGGTTGGTCAGATGACACAGTTATCAGGTAGGGCCGTGATTGGCAGTTATAGGACATTCACTCTTTGTTTTGATTCTCCAGTGTTACATTTGTTTGGGATGACTACTTCAGGTTTGGGATCATTGCACTTGGGATCACTATGGTACCTAGAGTTTGAGTTTTAATGTGGTTCATTTGCAAGAATTGCCAGCATTCTTCCGTCCTATGAAAAGCAGCCCCTCACTGTGATGCTACGAGCCCCCCATGTCACATTATGTTTGGATCAAAGTATGGAAAGCTTTGCATATCGCTGGCCTGTAACACTGTAAGTAAGGTTGTCATCTTGTTTCAGTAAAAATATCAGCCTTCCCATATTTGTATCTTTCTTCTCTGTTATAACATTGGCATGATTTTTAGCAATCAGACCAGTAAAACACCAAGTGGCACCCTAGTTATTTACGGGGGGCAAGAAAGAAGCCATTTCTCAAACAGGACCCAGTGAAAGCCGGTCTGGAGTTGGAGAGAAAACATGAGAGTGGGTAAAGCTTGTGTGTTTGGAAAAGGACATTTGTGTGGTGTTATTGTAACGGAGGCGAGCAAAACACTGCTACGCACACACATCACAACAGGTGGCGCTGTCAGTCGTTCCTAATGGGATCCTTCCTCCTATAATGGCACAAATAATCACATTTAAGGGATTATGCACCAGAAGCCAATGATTCCCCAAGAAGGACACACTTTCCTCTTTCTCCCTCTTGGAAGCAGAAAGCAAAGTCTCAGCCCTCTCCTTCGATATTCAGACCCCCGCCTGCAGCCCCCTCAGCCCACCTGTTACTGTCAATACAGATGAAACACATAGTTATAACAATCTGGGAGGGGGGAACACTTCTTCTCTTACACATGTACCCCAGAACTCTACTGATACTTGTGTGATTAATTATACACAAGCACAAAGTTTTACTGCAATGCACAAATGATGTGTGTATATTATACACCATGTACTAATAGTGACTTCTAATATCCTTTAATTTACAGTAGGGGTACATTATCCCTTATAATACATGAGTGATACTCAGAGTTCCCTGTATAACTCAGCCTGCAGCCTTGTGCCTTTATATGGTCACAGAACAACCCCTCAGTGACTTCTAATATCCTTATCATTTACAGTAGGGGGTACATTATCCCTTATAATACATGAGTGATACTCAGAGTTCCCTGTATAACTCAGCATGCAGCCTTGTGCCTTTATATGGTCACAGAACAACCCCTCAGTGACTTCTAATATCCTTATCATTTACAGTAGGGGGTACATTATCCCTTATAATACACGAGTGATACTCAGAGTTCCCTGTATAACTCAGCCTGCAGCCTTGTGCCTTTATATGGTCACAGAACAACCCCTCAGTGACTTCTAATATCCTTATCATTTACAGTAGGGGGTACATTATCCCTTATAATACATGAGTGATACTCAGAGTTCCCTGTATAACTCAGCCTATAGGGACAGTGGGGTTAATTCCCTGCTGTTATTATATAGGGTTTGAGTTTATGTTGCTGTAACACTTTGGGGGCGAGGGGGTGCTTCTCCCTAAAATGTCAGTAACTGAGGTGAAGTCCCCTGGGAGTTATAATCCTGAATTCCCAGCTACAGGCAGGCCCCAATCCTCTGTCCCAGTCCCGGGGAATCTGAGCTCTGATCTAAATCCTAATCCACATTCCAGTCGTTCCTAGCAGATCACATGACATGAGAGAGCAGCCAATGAGAGTGCAGCTGAGGCCAAGCACACAAGCAGGTTAGGGAAGGTGATGCTGGTTAGAGCCAGACCAGGGGCCCCTGCAGTACAAATGTCTTTTCTTTACAGGGCGGCAGGAGGGAAGGGGGATGGGATGAATCCTGACATCTCTCCAATAATCCTCCCTCTGCTCATGTAACAGCCCCATAAAGGGGGGGGGGGCAGAAAACTGACACCAACACCTGCCCTTGCGCCTCCTCTTACTACAAACATCTAACAGGTGGGGGCTGGGAGAAAAACACTGTGGTGTCTTTAGTTTGTGTCCCTAATATGCCAGGCTGGGCCCCTAAATACTGCCACTGAGGGGCTCTCATGCTGAGCCCCAGAGAGGGGTGGGAAACATGTGACGTGCAACTGTCACACACACAGCACAATACACAAGATCCGGCAACACTCACTATACAGGACAACTGCCACCTGCCAGGATTCTAATGGACAAGGGGGGAATAAATCTAAAGAAAAAGTAAAGCTGACAGTTAGTGCCGTCACCTGATATTGTCATGTTTTTATTGGTTTATATTTCACGGAGCTCTTAATACTCCTGTACCATTGGTGTTTTCTCACGCTGCTTGTGATTGGCTCTTGCCTTTTTATCCAGTGACAGTCGGACTGGGCAAATACAAGTGTTGTTACCCCCCAAGGGACTGGGAGCCTTAGGCACTTTTGGGCAACCGGCAGTTGGGGCAACTTGCTCTCTGTTGTATAACGTGAGGCTAAAGCCATTGTTGCCCAGTGCAGGCTTGTACCACTCAAACTGGTGGGGGGCCACACTCCTGTTACTGAGCTGGATATGGCGCAACTGTCAGTCTGAAACAGAATGGAGGGAATTGGAGAATTCGGCCCCCGTCCCTCACTCACATTGATAAATTGTTTGGGGGGGGGGAACTGTCATGTCCCTGTTGATGCACCTACAGCCAATAGCCCCAGCTAACATAGAGTAAGGAGATTGCAGGGGTGGTGTCTAGAAAAGACAAGAGCAGCACAACAGGATCGCAGACACCAAGTGGAGCCCGTGAAGCAACAGCAGACGCAGGTCCCTTGTGATGCCACCAAGGTCATGTGACACGGGGTAGCCAAGCGGCACTGCTGCCAATAACGCCCAGTTACACCAGCTCTGTGCAGACTAAAGGGCAAGTCCAAATGAAGTGTATATATATATATATATATGTGTGTGTATATCAGGATGGCCACAGTCTGGCAAGACCCACCCAGGCCTCATTCATCCCACCAGCACCTCCATCCCTTTATCCTGAATCAGAGCCCTGACACTCACACATGCGCAGTAGCGAGACAGTGGCTGTAACCGGTCACTCTGGGGACAGCAGCCATTACAGTAACAGTCTGGGGCTCCGTGTGGGCGGTACCAGGTGTGACAGAACGGAAGTGACTCTATGAAGAGGGTGGGGCACTAAGGGCACAATGAGAGAGCAGCAGAGACAACAGTTAGTCGTTGCCCCTGGGTGGGCGGGACAAAGTGTGACAGGTTTGTGCCCCTTATAGGGCGGTACCAAAAGGACAGAACCGTGTGGGCGGGACCAGGCAGCTCTGGCTCCTCACCTGATACACAGAGGCTTTGGGCAGGTCCAGGCAGACGGCACAGCACAGCACCGAGTACAGTCTCTCCTCCAGCCGGACACTCCCGGGCTCGGCCTCTGAGCGCAGTCGCTTCTTGGGCGGCCCGTCCGAGTCTGAGGGGAGTAACAACAGCCGAGCCGGACCCGCTCCCCCGGGGACTTCCTCCTGCCCCACTTCCGCTCCCAGACCCGCAGAGGAGGAGGCCAGTGGCCCCGGTGCCTCCCGCTCTTCAGACATCTCGTTTATTGGGCTCCGCTCAGAAACCCGCAGCCGCCATCTTGCCTCCTTTCCTCAGCTCTCTGCAGCGGTACCGCCCCCCGCGCAACGTCACTGTCACGTGACTGACCCTGCGGAGACGCTGCGCTCTACTCTGAACGTCACTGCTGCCATATTTCTGGTGGGCAACAGCTAAACTGTAGTTCTCTCCTCCACCATCTCGTCTCCTCTCATTCCTCCTTATTCCTCTACTCACCCAACCCCTCATTCCTCTACACACCCAACCCCTCATTCCTTTTCTCACCAACCTCTCATTCCTCTACTCACCCAACCCCTCATTTTCTATCCACCCAACCCCTCATTCATCTACTCACCCAATTCCTCTACTCACCCCACTCCTTATTCCTCTACTCACCCAACCCCCTCATTCCTCTACTCACCCAATTCCTCTACTCACCAAACCCCTTATTCCTCTACTCACCCAACCCCTCATTCCTCTACACACCCAACCCCTCATTCCTTTTCTCACCAACCCCTCATTCCTCTAATCACCCAACCCCTCATTCCTCTACTCACCCAACCCCTCATTCCTCTACACACCCAACCCCTCATTCCTTTTCTCACCAACCCCTCATTCCTCTAATCACCCAACCCCTCATTCCTCTACTCACCCAACCCCTCATTTTCTATCCACCCAACCCCTCATTCATCTACTCACCCCAACCCCTCATTCCTCTACTCACCCAACCCCTCATTCCTCTACTCACCCAACCCCTCATTCCTCTACTCACCCAACTCCCTCATTCCTCTACTCACCCATCACCCAACCCCCTCATTCCTCTACTCACCCAACCCCTCATTCCTCTACTCACCCAACCCCCTCATTCCTCTACTCACCCAATTCCTCTACTCACCCAACCCCTCATTCCTCTACTCACCCAACTCCTCATTCCTCTACTCACCCAACCCCCTCATTCCTCTACTCACCCACTCCCCTCATTTCTCTACTCACCCCACTCCCCTCATTCCTCTTCTCACCCCACTCTCCTCATTCCTCTACTCACCCAACCCCTCATTCCTCTACTCACCCAACCCCCTCATTCCTCTACTCACCCAACCCCCTCATTCCTCTACTCACCCAATTCCTCTACTCACCAAACCCCTTATTCCTCTACTCACCCAACCCCTCATTCCTCTACTCACCCAACCCCTCATTCCTCTACTCACCCAACTCCTCATTCCTCTACTCACCCAACCCCTTATTCCTCTACTCACCCAACCCCTCATTCCTCTACTCACCCAACTCCCTCATTCCTCTACTCACCCAACCCCTCATTCCTCTACTCACCCAACTCCTCATTCTTCTACTCACCCAACCCCTCATTCCTCTACTCACCCCACTCCTCATTCCTTTACTCACCCCACTCCTATTTCCTCTACTCACCCCACTCCTCATTCCTCTACTCACCCCAACCCCTAATTCCTCTACTCACGCAACCCCTCATTCCTCTACTCACCCCACTCTACTCACCCCACTCCTCAATTCTCTACTCACCCCACTCATTCCTCTACTCACCCCAACCCCTCATTCCTCTACTCACCCAACCCCTCATTCCTCTACTCACCCCAACCCCTCATTCCTCTACTCACCCCAACCCCTCATTCCTCTACTCATCCCAGGGTTGTTTTTACGCCGCGATTCCCCATAGACGCCAGCGCAAAAGTTTCCCCAGCGATTGCGGATTAAAAGTCGCGGCGAAAAGTCGCCGCGAGTCAAATCGCGGCGCTATCGCCTAGTGTGGCCCTAGCCTAAGAAGGATATTAGTGAGGGGGAGAGAGTCCAGAGAGGTGTAAGTAAAGGGGTGAAAGGGATGGAGGATGGAAAGCAGCAGGATAGACTGTGAAAGTTGAGTTTGTTTTCCCTGGGAAATAGGTTGTACAAGGAGAAGGTTGGCGGCAACACTGAAGCACGAAAGGAGCAAAAGTCTGTTATTCTTCGCCTACGGCCACACCACCCTGAAAGTGCCCGATCTCGTCTGATCTCGGAAGCCAAGCAGGGTCGGGCCTGGTTAGTACTTGGATGGGAGACCGCCTGGGAATACCAGGTGTCGTAGGCTTTTGCACTTTGCCCTTCTGAGCAGCAGGGGGCAGTCTCCTCTATGATTTTCATTCCTGGAACAGCCACAAAGCTGCCTGAGCTGGTGTTAAACAGACATCTCTAGAAGGGAGCCACGAAAACGCAGAATTTTACACGTGCAAGCTTTGCCAGACAAGGGCATCTCTGCAATATATCAGCTGGGAAAGGCTGGCCGACCGGCTAAAGTACTCACAGAAATGGCATTGCAGTCAGGAGTCACAGGAATACTAAATTATTATATAAATAAATGAAACATTAAAAGGAAAAAAAAAATAAAAAGAGGTGGGACCCTTAACATCGGGAGTGGGGGAGGGGGTGCCAGTGAGTCAATGAGAGGAGGGAAAAAGCTGAATTTCTCACAATTGCCTCTGTCTACACAATGGAGAAGGAAATGGCTAACAAGGGAAATGGCTAACAAGGGATTCTTTGACAATCAACCCAATTTGAATGAAATAACTAGTGATGTGCAGGTCTCTTGGGAGGTGACTCAAGGGAGACTCAAGTGCTTAAAGGTAAACTCATGTCTGGGACTGGACGGCGTTCATGCGGGTACTGATCGAACTTAGAAACGCTGTGACTGCTAAACCTCTTTTCTTAATTTTTCATGAGACAATGATTTCTGGCATGGTGCCGAGAGACTGGCCCATGGCCAATGGGCTGCAAAAAGATCCCATCCCGGGCCTTAAAACAACAGGCCTGTTTGTCTGACATCAGTGGCAGGAAAGATTTCGGAAGGAGTAATAAGGGAGGAGGTACTGGACTACATGGAACATCAAAATGACTAATGAGTCTGGGCCAGCATCGATTTATGCGTAACAGATCTCACCAAACGACAAACGAGGTGAGCAGGAACCATGACTCTGGGATAGCGGTGGATGTGATGTGCTTAGACTTTGCTAAAGCGTTTCATTCAAGTGGTATCCTTAGATGAGAAGGCTCTGGGGGGGGTTGTAGATAATAAGTTATTCAATTCTAGGCATTGTCATTTAGCGGCTACCAAAGCAAATAAAGTAGGTATAACTGGGCATTAGGTGGTGGTAGGGCAAAAGCCTAATTTTGAGCTCTTTGTTGGTCCCTGGTTAGCCATGGATTTTGGGGTGAGTTTTGTGCTCCAGACCTTAAGAAGGATATTAGTGAGGGGGAGAGAGTACAGAGAGGTGTAAGTAAAGGGGTGAAAGGGATGGAGGATGGAAAGCAGCAGGGTGAAGGTTGACTTTGTTTTTCCTGGGAAATAGATGGTTGTAATAAGGGGTGTAGCAGAGATCTGAACTGAATGTGCAGCTTCTCTGTAAGTGAGGTCAGACTCACCAACGTCTGTGTGACCAGTAACTTGGTTGCTTTATAGAACTCAGTATAAAGACTTCAGTATAACGTGTGTAACAGGACGTTTCATAGAGAGAATACACAGAAGTCTGACAGTGTCTGTCCTCACTTACTGAGAAGCTGCACATTCAGATCAGCGAGATTGGAATGCAGTAAAACGTATTATAAAATACCTGAAAGGGACTATCAATAAGAAGTTGAAGTTGCCAGCAGGACACATAGCAAAGTCAACTGGTTATGTAGACACAGACTGGGCAGGTGATGTAATAGATCACAAGTCAACTACAGCATTTTTGTTTCAACTTGGAAAAGTCACCAAATGTTGGACCAGTAGAAAACAAGCCACAGTAGCCTTATCATGAACAGAAGCTGAATATGTTGCTGCAGCACAAGCTTGTCAAGAACTTATCTGGTTCCATCAACTCTTGATGGACTTATGGAAATACATGAACCAACCCTACTATTGGAAGACAACCAAAAATCTATTAAGTTCTTACAAACAGAAAAGGTGAACCAGTGTATGAAACACATTGATGTGAAATGTCACCTTTTGAGGGACTCTCAAGATCAGGGCATCATTGAATTGCAGAATTGTCCAACAGAGACTGTGGTTGCAGACGCATTAACCAAACCATTGGCCAAGGACCATTTTGAGAAACTAATAAAGTTATTTAGACAAAAATGTAATGTATAAAGGCTGGAGTGAGTGGATGTGTAACATAATAGCCAGAACACTACTTCCTGCTTTTCAGCTCTCTAACTCTGAGTTAGTCAGTGACTATAAGGGGGGCCACATGGGACATAACTGTTCAGTGAGTTTGTAATTGATCCTCAGCATTCAGCTCAGATTCAAAAGCAACAGTTATGTCCCATGTGCCCCCCCCAAGTCTCTGATTGGTTACTGCCTGGTAACCAATCAGTGGAAAGCAAGAGAGCTGAAAAGCAGGAAGTAGTGTTCTGGCTATTATGTTACACATCCACTCACTCCAGCCTTTATACATTACATTTTTGGCTAATTAACTGTATTAGATACATGTTTTATATTGCACATCCTATCTATTTACCCAGTTTTTATTTTTACACTGAACAATTCCTTTAATGCAGGGAGGGTCTATTGTTGCTTAGCAATGTGATGTCATGTTTGACCTGTAACCCTGAGTGTTTTATTCTTCCTCTTCCTGTGTATTCTCTGTATGAAACGTCCTGTTACACACGTTATACTGAAGTCTTTATACTGAGTTCTATAAAGCAACCAAGTTACTGGTCACACAGAGGTTGGTGAGTCTGTCCTCACTTACAGAGAAGCTGCACATTCAGTTCAGATCAGATCTCTGCTACACCTGAAGCACAAGAGGAGGAAAAGTCAACTCTTCATCGCCTACGGCCACACCACCCTGAAAGTGCCTGATCTCGTCTGATCTCGGAAGCCAAGCAGGGTCGGGCCTGGTTAGTACTTGGATGGGAGACCGCCTGGGAATACCAGGTGTCGTAGGCTTTTGCACTTTGATATTGTGACCAGCAGGGGGCAGTCTCCTCTATGATTTTCATTCCTGGAACAGCCACAAAGCTGCCTGAGCTGGTGTTACACAGACAGCTCTAGAAGGGAGCCACGAAAACGCAGAATTTTACACGTGCAAGCTTTGCCAGACAAGGGCATCTCTGCAATATATCAGCTGGGAAAGGCTGGCCGACAGGCTAAAGTACTCACGGAAATGGCATTGCAGCCAGGAGTCACAGAAATACTAAATTTTGTATAAATAAGTGAAACGTTAAAAGGAAAAACAAGGACGAGACCCTTAATATCAGAAGTGGGGGAGGGGGTGTCAGTGGGTCGATGATTGGAGGAAAAAAGCTGGATTTCTCCACTTTTAAAAGAACATTCATGAAAAAATGAAAGTGTTTTAAAGTAATTAAAATGTAATGTAGTGTTTCCCTGCAGTTGTGGTAATGCAACTCCTGAGTGACATCTCCAGCCAGAAAGAGAAGCTCTCACTCACACTCACTGATCTGATGGAGCAGCTGGAAATAAAGAAGGACGAGCTGTCCGGGAAGATCCGTCACATTGAGGAGCTGTGCAACATGGCAGATCCACTCACTGTCCTACAGGAACGGGAATCACATGGAGCTGCAGATAATGAGGGGGGCAGAGAGAGACATGATATAAAGGTCCCTGCTGTAGGGGATCTGGATGTGGGTCTGATCTCAGAGACATTACTCACAGGCTTAGCTGGGATACAAACATGGCTGAGGGTGATGTATCTGGCGACAGGAAATCTGTTTCCTACTCACCCACAGACTGGTGTCGCCCACAGACCCCAACATTTATTAAGGACTGGGCTCAGGCTTTGAGCAGAAGGAGTTTCCCCTCGGGCAACATTACTGGGATGTAGAAGTCAGTGACTACATTTTTTTTCTGAGTTTTTTTATGGTCAACACTGTCAACTTTGACTATGGAGTTATTCAAATTAGATTTGAGTTTTTCAAAAAAATTATAATTCAATTTTCGAGATTTATCATGGCCCTTTAAGAACTCAAATTCGACTATTCGCCACCTAAAACCTGCAGAATTGCTATTAAAGTCAGTGGGAGATGTCCAGGGATCAATTTGGAGTTGTTTGAAGCCTTCCTGACATTCAATTTTTTTCCTGATAAAAATACTCTAATCGAGTTTTTAAAATTCGAATTGAATTCTGATCGACTTCGAATTGAGTTTTTGTGTCAATCCTATTCACCCAAGTATAAAAATTTAGATTTTTATAATAAATTTAGATTGGTCTAATTTCGAGTTCATGTGAGTTTATGGGAATTTTAAAAAAACTCCCATAAATTCGAAATTTTACCCTTGATAAATGTGCCTCTACGTTGTGGGGGTGGGAGTAATATATGCCAATATAGAGGGAACAGGGGCGCAGCCCAACATTTGACTAAACAGCAAATCTTGGGCTTTGATCTGTTGGGACAATAATTATATTGTGGCTCGGGAATCTAAATCAATGTAGCCAATGCCCCTTCCTGCAGGAGAATTAGGGTCGTGCTGGACTATGAGACAATGGTTTGGGGTCACTGATATAGACAATAAAATTGTCAAAAGCACAAATCCATGAACGGTATCTGTACAGAATTGTTGTACTGACATGAAGAATCCAATGCCCTACAGATTCCTGTCTTCTGCTTTTTGTCTGGGTTGGAGGGGCCAGTACCAGGTGGGCCTCAGCCAGAATCACCCCAGTCTTACAGTATTTCTCATAGACCCAAATGCAACTATTGTATCAATTCTAATAGATGCCTTTAATGAAACTCAGTGATTCCACTCATGGATCAGTTACAGGATCGCTGACCCCCCTCCCACAACCACTTCACAAACACATTAGAAGGGGAAACATGAGACTTTACACTTCAATATTAAAAAGTTGGGAGGAGGAGAAGTACTTGATCCCCCTTCAGAAAGCAATGTTCCTGGCCTTGTTTGTCATACCAGGTCTTCTGCTTTTGTTGAGCTATGGAGAGGTGTTGGTGGGCTATAACTGCCATTTGCTCTAGTTTCTCACTGAATTTTAGTATGTAACTTACAACGGGGATGTCAAAGTATTGGGGTCCCCCCTCCCAGACCATGTACCCTCTGCCCATACACTAATTCAAAGAAGGAGAAGCCTGTAGACTCTTGGGGACCTCCCTGAAGGCAAACAGCAGATGGGGTAGATAGCACTTCCAGTCCTTTTCACCTGACTCCACAAATGTTTTCAGCATATTTTTGAGGGTCCCATTGAACCTCTGGCATAACCCATTGGTTGCGGATGATATGGTGAGGAGTGGATGGCTTTAACTCCACATCGCTGCCAAAGGCACTGCAGGATTTGAGACATGAACTGAGGGCCCTGATCTGATAGGATTTCACTAGGGAATCCCACCCTGAAGAATATGTAGATCAAGGCATCTGCGACAGATACAGCTGTCATACATCAATGTGATGGAGTACCATTGCCTCTGGGTAGCGAGCAACTTAATCTACAAGCGGCAGAATATATTATTTCCCTGTGTGGCTAGGTTTGGACAGTGGACCAACCAAGTCAATTGCAACTTTCTGCAAGGGTTCATCTATAATGAGCAGAGGTTGTAATGGCTGCCTCCACAAGTCCCCAGCTTTCCCTACTCTTTGGCATCGTTCACAAATGTGGCAGAATTTGGTTACATCTTGAGAAATGGCAGGCCAATAAATTTTTTTACTTAGCCGGTGTCTGGTACATTTTACTCCAAGGTGTCCGGTTAAAGGAGTTTTATGGGCCAGGCGTAACAGTACCAAGTGATAAGGCTGTGGGACAATTAGTTGTTTATAACCTGCCCATGGCTTATGAGGGGTCTCAGTGACCCTATAATAAAGTCCCTGCTCATAAACTACTTTGTCACTATGCTGTCCATTCTGCTCTTTCCCTTAGGGCTGCTAGAGTGGGGTCAGCTCCTTGAGCATTCCTAAAATTGGGGCTAAAAGGTCAGTCACTATGTTGTCAGAAGAGTTGGAGAGTGTCATCCCTGTAGGAATATCAATTGCTCCCATGGGTATATTGGTCTGTGTAATGCTGCAGCAGATGTCACCTACACCAGTACTGTGGCTGGCAGACTGGCAGTTGGACCATGACTCCCACAAGATGAAGGGTGGACCCATTACAAATATCTAGGGTGACCCTGGCCACAGGAATCTCCCTCTTAGTGCCACCTGCTAAACAGATACAGGCTGTATGTCCAGGAATGATGTCTGTAAGTAAGAGGATATGTGGCTCCATCAAGGTGATATAAGCCCCAAGAAGCCTTCAGCAGGTTTGCCATTTATTGCCACTGGGATAATATGATTAGAACATTGTTGCTTATCCTTCCATTGAACCCCAGTATCACATATTCATTAGGGTTTGAGGTGTCAGTGAAGTGAGGGTCTGATGTACTTTGGCTGAACTCCCGAACAGTCTGTACTGATTGCTGCTGAGCTATGGAGGCTTCTTGTGCAAGAGCAGCCACTGGTCAAGGTGTAGGCATACCAGGAATATTGGGAGGATGTGGGCACTGTGCTTGAAGGTTTAAGTTGGATCCACAGCAAAAACAACTCCTAGTAGCAGTCGACAGAAGGTGTGCAGGGAGCCAGGACATCTTAGGTATAATTTGGGGCATGCGTGGTCCACCCTTTCCTCTATCCCCACCCTGGGGTTGACCTGCTAAAAGCATAGGGTTAACTTATAGGTTCTGAGCCTAGGCTTGTCCCTCTAAGCATTTGTCAGCCAGTTTTGCTTCTAGGGTTTTGGGGAGTGATCCCAAACCCATCCCCTGTTATCTGGGGTACACTTCTCTAAAACCTGTTCAAGTAGGCATAGTTGACGTAGCTCATCACAGTGTCGGATTGGCCACTGGGATATCAGGAAAAGTCACGGTTGGGCCAAGGTGTCATTGGGCCCTCCTGCTGCTAGACATTTGGCCTATTTCATGGCCATTCCCTATTTTTATGAGAACAAAGTGGCCAAATAGATGGAATAACAGAGTATAGTATGTTAAGAAAAGAGAGTAGGAGAACAGAGGTGAGGAGAGAAAGAATTATAGTACTGAGAGTGGGATTAATTGGTGGGCCCCTAGTCAAAGATTTTTGAGTGGGGCCCCTGGTGTCCAACACTGGCCAGTCCAACACTGGCTCCTCATGAGTTTGAACTTGGCTGGTGGTAACCCATTGATCAAAGGCTCTCCTCAGCCTTTTGCCAAAGAAGTTCCCAGTAAGTGTCTCTACCCACTTTGCTTAAGTTTTGGAAGGACTGGTGAGAAGTCTCTGAGGATATGGCATAGTTAATTATCACCTCCTTATAGGTGGAACGTTGTATGTGAATTTCCCATTAGGCATCATAGGCCTTCCTTGTAAGTTTGCCAGCCAATATTTTGGTCCACTGAGTTTTGGAAACCGCATAGTCCTCACACATAGGGGCCGATTCACTAACTTCGAGTGAAGGATTTGAAGTAAAAAAAACTTCGAATTTCGAAGTTTTTTTTGGGCTACTTCGACCATCAAATGGGCTACTTCGACCTTCGATTACGACTTCGAATTGAAGGATTCGTAGTAAAAATTGTTCGACTTTACGACCATCGAATGGGCTACTTCGACCTTCGACTACGACTTCGAATCGAAGGATTCGTAGTAAAAATCGTTCTACTTTTCGATAGTCGAAGTACTGTCTCTTTAAAAATACTTTGACCCACTAGTTCGCCATCTAAAAGCTACCGAAGTCAATGTTAGCCTATGGGGAAGGTCCCCATAGGCTTGCCTAACTTTTTTTGATCGAAGGATATTCCTTCGATCGTTGGATTTAAATCCTTCGAATCGTTCGATTCAAAGGATTTAATCGTTTGATCTAAGGAATTATCCTTCGATCGTTTGATCAAACTATCTGCGCTAAATCCTTCGACTTCGATATTTGAAGTCGAAGGATTTCAATTCCCAGTCAAATATCGAGGGTTAATTAACCCTCGATATTCGACCCTTAGTGAATCAGCCCCATAGTGTCAAAAGTTTTCAAATACCCATCAATGTTTTCTCTGCAGTCATGAAAAGAGGGAAAAGCAGCATGGGTAAGTTTACATAACTGATCTCCTAATGGGGAGAGGTCCCATGACCCTCTTGGATGATTAGTTCAAGCAGTTTCAGTCACTCAGCCCCAGTGAGCTCAGCACCCAAAGCAGCCAGCCATGAACGATAAAGGATCATGGTACGGTCTTTCTCAAATGGGTTGGGAGCGATACCTTGAGCTGTTGCTTCTAACTCCAGATCTTCAGTATTGACCAGTTGTGGGTTTGATACCTGTGGAGGTTGGACTGTGGTTGAAGGAGAAGTCAGGTACTATCTTTCATGCTCCAACAATAAATCGAATATTTATATTTGTATACACAACTAGCTCTAATCCCTAAAACTTGTAGAACTAGCCAATTGAAATATTAGCACGGAAACATAAAAATCAAAGTATTAAGTATGAAGCTGCGAATAAAGTTAAATTGCAACTCCCCCGATGGAGAAGATGACCTGGGTGATGGTGACGATGACCCCAGGTCCGTCACCTTCGGACACAGTCTGTACATTTAAATGAATGAAGATAAAATCAGCTTAATTTGCACTCACCAATGACAGATGGTTGGGTGTCATGCCCCGAACCTGTAGCTTGAGGTGAGGATACAACCAGAAAAAATGAGCACACACTCCAGCCGGTGAAGTTAAAATTTAAGTTTTTTCTGTATTACTAAGGTTAGGACGTGTATTTTTTAGTGACATGGAATAAACTTAAATTTTAACTTCACCGGCTGGCTCTAGGAGTGTGTGCTCATTTTTTCTGGTTGTATCTTCAATAAATCTGGTTGGCTTGCCCAATGATTCCTGGTGTGTTGCTCTATCAGTGCAGCCATGTGGCCCTTTGTGAGTCCATTGGGATCAATTCAGTGAGTTCACGTTCCATTTCTACCTTGTTTATTCTGGGACAATCTCCTGGACGATCTAACCCCACCAGTAATGACATTACCTTTAGGAGACTCTTCAGCAGATAACTCTCAAATGCTTTATTGAAAATAGCAGAAATCTCTGAAAACTGAATGTAACTATTGGTGACTTGAGAATAGTGGCATGAATAACGTGGCAAAGACAATCCATATGTCAGTCTCTCTAGATGGTTGTTAGGGACTTGAAGCTGTTGAATCCATTCACAGTGATGCAGCAATATATTCCCTGTGTGTTTATCCATATGGAGCTGGTAGTAATGGTGAATATAGGGTGTAATTCCAACCAGAGGCCACAGGGGGCAGCAAATAGATTCCCTGTGTGTTTATTCATGTGCAGCTGAGAGCTCATAAAGTTGTAGATACATTTCTTTTTTGACCTTTCTAAATAAATAGACCCTTTAGACAAATTGTTTCCAAAGATCCCCTATCTTATATCTAGCTGCATCATGTAAACAAAGATTGTCAATGTATTGAAAAACAACTTCCAAAACAGGAGCAGTATCTTTAATCCAATTTAAAAAAAATTTTTATGTGCTGCTACCATAACCAATTAACAAAAAATTAATCATTTCAGCAGAAATATTAGGAAGCAAATCTTCATCAGATTATTTGAAATAGTCTCTAATGATTTTTCTTGGCGAACGACCGATTTTAGGGAAGTCCAAGCAATCCTTCAAAATTATCGTGCGGTTAGTGGGTTTCGAACGATCGTACATCTTACGATTTTTCGGGCGACATCTGTAGGGAAATTGATCGGCCAGGTCAAAAAATCTTTGTCGGTCCCAGTGCAATGTATCTATGTTTGCAGGGCCAAGCAGCTCCCCTTTGTTTTCCTGCCAAATTGGTCTTTTTAGTTGATGGACAATTCGTACGATCGCTCTGAGAAGATCGTGGTCTCACGATCAGGATCTGATCTTTTAAAAATCTCACCATCTATGGCCAGCTTTAGATCAAGAAGAGCAAACTATGGGACAAGTTTAATTTTAAATGTAATTATTTTCCTCATAAATTCCTTTATGTTATCCCAAAATGTCTTGATAGTAGGACAAGAACAAATATAGTGAAAAATACCCCCACTATATTTCTTACATTTTGAGCAATAAGATTATTTTCGAGAATTAAAAGATTCACAAAACATTGTATTATAACCCAGATGTAAAATTGTTGGTCCCTCCAAGATCGGGGCATGATACCCAACCATCTGTCATTGGTGAGTGCGAATTAAGCTGATTTTATCTTCATTCATTTAAATGTACAGACTGTGTCCGAAGGTGACGGACCTGGGGTCATCTTCACCATCACCCAGGTCATCTTCTCCATCGGGGGAGTTGCAATTTAACTTTATTCGCAGCTTCATACTTAATACTTGATTTTTATGTTTCCGTGCTAATATTTCAATTGGCTAGTTCTACAAGTTTTAGGGATTAGAGCTAGTTGTGTATACAAATATAAATATTCGATTTATTGTTGGAGCATGAAAGATAGTACCTGACTTCTCCTTCAACCACAGTCCAACCTCCACAGGGTCGATATTTTTCTCATAATTTTGAATTATTTATAAGAGATCCTTAGAAGAGATATTAATTCCCCAGAATTGTCTAAAGGGTCGTAATCCCTACTAGACAATAATAATTGGGAAATCTGTTGGATTTTATTTATATATGAATTTGTGAGCAAAGCAAATAATGAGTCATAAAAATGATGCTTGAAAGCAAAATATAATACCAATTTCTCCTTAGGGTTAATATCTCTTTTTAGTTGAAAAAATGTCACTTTATCTTTCTCTTCCAAATGATAACATTCTTTAATAACATTCCAAGAAAAAGATTCCCCTGTGCTAGGGTCAATTAATTGTCTGATTTGGGAAATTCCTTTTTTTCCCCATTTTTGTATTATTTGTTTTGTTCCCCACCCATTTTGGGAAAACTACCTAAGCAAAATAGGGAAACAAAAGAGGATAATATAAAGGGTTATTTTTGATATCAATTGATTGATCTGACCATTTCTTATGGAGCAAAGAAATATGTGTTTTAGAATCACTTACTAATTCCAATTTGGGATTGGGAAACTTTTATTTACCTATTAACCACTCAAGTACATGGAGATGGAAGATAGATTAAATTTGCAAAAATCCAGGACAGAAAGACCTCCTAACGCTTTAGGGCTTCTCAATTTTTCAATAGTGATTTTCGGTTTCTTTTCCAGCCTAATACAATTATTCAGAGCTTTATCAAGTTTTTTTTTTTAATTCAAGAATAAAGGTTAACAATTACAAGAGATAATAAAAATTACAGTAAATGCTATAAAAGAAAAAAAATGATCAATAAAATGATAGGGTTTACATTTTAGTATAAATCTGCTATCAGGACTAGACTATATAGGCACTATGATCTCCTGGAACAACCAAGGATATTGTTGATTTTGTCTATTTCTATAGTATTCATGTTTTGAGAGAAAATCTTCCATTTGGAATTGAAGTTTAGGTAATTATGAGTATTGTCAAATCTATAACCAAAAGCTTCGTTGGTGTGAAGGGATTTTAATTCAAGTATCACCTCGCTCATGGTTGGTATAGATTTTTCTAACCATTTTTTGAAGATGTTTCTTCTAGTTGATGCTAGAATTAGTTTTATATATCTTGAAATGTGTGAAGCATTACAGTCTTTAATTCTCCGTGCTATTGAAGTTAATTTTATTGAGTTGGTCATCCCTAAGAGGGCAGATTGCGAAGACAATGAAATCTGTGAATGTAAAATGGTCTTTAGATGGTTTTCAATATCTGTCCAGAAATTCTTAATGAAAACACATTCCCATAGTAGGTGAATTTGGGGCAGGAACATCACATTTAGGACAGGAGTTGAGAAATTTGGAATCCTTTGAATGGATATTAAATCCTTTGTATGCCAAATGGCCTAATCTGAAATTTTGTTCTCTCCATATTTCAGATGAGATAAATTTGTCAAAATTATTTATAGCTAGGGATGCACCGAATCCAGGATTCGGTTTGGGATTCAGCCAGGATTCAGCATTTTTCAGCAGGATTCGGAGTCTGCCTGGCTGAACAGAATCCTAATTTGCATATGTAAATTAGGGGCGAGAGGGAAATCGCGTGACTTTTTGTCACAAAACAAGTAAGTTAAAAATGTTTTCCCCTTCCAACCCCTAATTTGCATATGCAAATTAGGATTCAGATTCGGTATTCGGCTGAATCTTTCGCAAAGGATTCGGCTGAATCCGAAAATAGTGGATTCTATGCATCCCTATTTATAGCATTAAACAAAGTCTCTATGTTAACTTCTTTTTGAATATATTTAGACCATCTTTTTGCTGTTGAATCCATTGGATGATATGTAGAATCAATATTATTCCATGGATTTGATTGAATGTGTCTGATGTTAACCACTATATTGGAATCAAAAAATGTATCAAAGAAAGAAGAGATAATAGAATTATAAGCATTTAAGGAATACTTTGATTCAAGTCAGTTAAACCAGTGTGAGAGTTGAAGATAGAATAATTTCTCTTTGTCTGGAATAAGAAATTTTTGTTTGAATTCATCCCATCCTAGAATTTTGCTGGTTAATGAAGATATGGGGGCCGATTCACGAAGGGTTGAATATCGAGGGTTAATTAACCCTCGATATTCGACTGGGAACTAAAATCGCACGACTTCGAATATCGAAGTCGAACGATTTTGCGTAAATCCTGCGATCGATTAAATCCTTCGAATCGAACGATTCGAAGGATTTTAATCCAACGATCGAACGAAAATCCTTCCCCATAGGCTAACATTGACTTTGGTAGCTTTTAGCTGCCGAAGTAAGGGGTCGAAGTTTTTCTTAAAGGGACAGTACTTTGATTATCGAATGGTCGAATAGTCGAACAATTTTTAATTCTAATCGTTCGAATTCGATCGAATTTAACCAATTCGATGGTTCAAGTACCCAAAAAATAGTTTGAAATTCGAATTTTTTTTTATTCTAATCCTTCACCCGAAATTCGTGAATCGGCCCCATGATGTCCTGTAAAAAACGTATTTCCTTCTTTTTCCAGGTAGTGTTCATCTGAGATTGCTCCGAACATGGGATATCTTTGCTGCTGTATATATTGGGTTATTTTTCACTTCCACTGGATGCTTTTTGAATGGTTTTTGAAGTAGTAGTAAAATGTTTTCTCCAAAGACAGTTGTTGTTTCTAACGGTACATTTATAAATTTTCCTTTATGATTTATTCATTCTATTATATATCTTGTTATAGCTGATTATTTGAATGATCTGTAGTCGGGTACGCCCAAATCCCAATCTATAATTTTGGGTATTTTAGTTTCTGAAGGGATATCTTTGGTATTTTTCCTCTCCAGATAAATTTTAAAAGAGAGGACTCCAACATGTGGATATCTTTATGTTTTAAGAGGAGAGGTAAATTTATGATAGGATATATGCATTTTGGAAAAATCATCTTGTAAAAAGCAGCTCTCCCTTTTAAGTTCAGAGGAATGTTTATCCATTTTTTTGCAAATATTGGTGATATTTTTGATCATTGGCGAAATGTTGAGAGAGTATAATCTGTTTAAGTCAACTGGGATGTAGATGCCTAGATGTTTTATATAGGACTGGTTTATTTTTTCAATACCTAATAGTTTTAGAACCTTGGTACAGATGTGACCATAAATGTCAATGAGTTCAGTTTTTCTAATATTTATTTTAAAACCAGATATGGATTTGAACATTTGTAGTATACAAACAATGTTTTCTAGGTTATCATTGGGGTCCTTTAAAATGAGAAGCATGCCATCAGCAAACATCGTTAATTTTGATGTATCTTTGTTAAATTGTAATCCTGGCAGGGCAGCTGAGTTGTAAAGAAATCTAATAAGAGGTTCTAGAGATATGTTGAACAATAAAGGTGAGAGCGGACATCCTTGTCTTGTACCTCTTCTCAGATGTATTGACATCTAGCTGGCAACAATTATGCGTGTCTTAATTTAATATTTGAATTAAATCAATGAATAGACCTTGAAACCCCAAAGTAGAAAGAGAGTCCATTAAATGTTTCCAACAGATATTATCCAAAGCCTTCTCTTCCCAATTCCAATCAAAGTAGTGGGTATTTTCTTAGATTTGACTAGTTGAATGATATTGATAATTGTTCTTATATTTCTAGTGCCTGATCTACCATTTGTGAAACCACCCTGCTCTGGAGAAATCATTTTTGGGAGGATTAGAGAAAGGCAGGTTTCCATTATTTTTGTTAAAATTTTCAGGTCCTGGTTTAGTAGAGCAATTGGTCTATATGACTAATTTTTTGAAAGATCCTTATCTTGTTTGGGAATTATTCTTGTCAAAGAATGCATACTAGGAGGGTGGAGGTTTCTTTTGAGAAATTATTGTATTGAACAATTGAGCCATTTGTAGAATGGACCAGCGACTTCATCCGGGCCACTTGCTTTATTAAGTTTCAAAGATGAAATAACTGATCAAATTTCCTGTTCAGCGATTGGGGAATTTAGCTCCGACAAATCATCTTGAGATATTTGAGGAAAGTTAATATTTTCCAATATGACTTTTCTTTTCTCAAAATTAGTTTCAGAACCGGAATATAATTGATCATAATTTTTTTTTGAATGCATCCACTATCTCTATTGGATTATGTGTTAGGTTCCCATTAGGTAGTTTAATATTAACCAGCTTCTGATTTTTTGACCAATATTTTGTAAGGTTGGACATTAGTTTGCTTTGTTACCTAGGTTGAAATATTTCGATTTGAAATACCTTTGATGAATTGAATCCCTCATGTTTAATCAAAGTTTTATCTCTTTAATAGATTTTTCTAGAGCTGTTCTATTATTGTGATTAGGGTTTGTTTTAAATGATATATTTGTTCTTTACTTAACTTCAGTAATTGAGCATTTAGTTTTTTAGTAAATGAGATTTTGAATGCCGTTATTTCTCCTCGTATGTAGGGCTTCCAAGTTTCCCAAAGTAAATGAGGGTTGTCTTAATGTTCATCATTGACCTTGAGGAAGTTATCCAAACGACTTTTGAGCATTGTGTGGAATTCTTGCTTATCAGCTAGAAATGAAGGGAAATTCCTGATCTGAGTAGGTGAAGTGACCTATCTTTGTTTCATGAATGTGGTTCAATAGATTAGTGGAAGTAAATATGTAGCCTATTCTTGTCACTGTACCATGAGAATGTGAATAGAAAGTAAATTCTCTTTCAGAAGGATTTAGTATTCACCAGGTATCATTTAAACTGGTTTGTTCAAGAAAATTAGTTAGCAATCTATATTTTTTCTGAGTATTATGAATTTGAGTGCTGCATTTGTCAAGAATGTGTATAGAAAACGGATCCGCACACACACTGGTTAATGCAGTCGGGGAGTATCCCCTTTTATTCAGCCACCAAACATTCAACGTTTCGGGGGGGAACACCCACCCTTCATCAGGATACAATTCTTAGTGCAGTAACCCATTTAAACCCAACTTCCCACGCCTTATTTTTCCATCATGCAACTTTCCACAGTATTTAACCCTTATGTGGAATACAAGAAATGTAACCCTTATGTGTAATACAGAGAAACAATCAATTTTGAAAAAAACAGGTTACAAAATAGTCATGTTCTATCTCAAAGTGTCCAAGTGCAATAATTATTATATATAAATTATATATATTTTGTAACCTGTTTTTTCAAAATTGATTGTTTCTCTGTATTACTATGAGCTCTCTCAATCTTTAATATTGGAATGTCATTTTGTATGTTTAGAGATTTGGGGAGCCATTGGGAGATAACTGTAGCTGCGACTCATATATATTGTTTTGATATTCCAATAAAACGTAAGTTATTTCTTCTAGACCCGTTTTCTAGGTCGTCGGTCTTGGTTTCTAATGCCTTAACTTTTTTTTGCAGAAATACCATTTTATTATTAATGGTTGAGGCATTATCTTCCAGTGAGGAGACTCTTTCCTTCATTTCCAGCATCATGTTATTTTGTGGGGTAAGTTGTTCTGTAGGCTTATTTATGTCTAGTCTCAATGTGCTTATATGGGTTATAGACTGATAATTCAGCTTTATTGAGGTTGTGGCAGCAGAGCACCTTTATAGTGCAGCTACTCCTCCTGGCGCCATACCGGAAGTCCTATCAAGTTTTTTAATATCCTCATGTTTCAAAAGAAGAGGAAGATTTAAAATAGGATAAGATATCTTTGGGAATATTAACATTTTAAAAAATGCCACCCTCCCTAGCAGACTAAGGGGGTAATTCATCCATTTTATACACAAGGAAATTGTAGATTGAACTAATGGGGAAAAATGTGAAGAATATAGTCTAGATAGATCAGATGATACTGTGATACCTAAATATTTAAATATTCCTGAAGGATATTTTAAATTAAGATCTTCAAGTATTTGTTTTGGGATGGAACTAGTTATATTCAAAATATCAGTTTTATTTAAATAAATTCTATACCCTGAGAATGAAACATATTGTTCAAAAAAATCAAATATATTTATATATATATATTTTTTTTTTTTACCGATCCAGCTGGATTAGTGACCACTGATCATCAGCATAAGCTAGAGTCTTGACAACTTTACCCTTTATTACTAACCCTTGGAAGATATCAGTCTTATCCAAGTATCTAATCAATGGTTCCATAGAAATATTAAATAACAATGGGGATAAAGGACATCCCTATCTAGTACCACTAAAAAGATCAAATTTTTCAGAGCATTCTCCGGTAACTATAATGTTGGCTTTAGGGAAGGAATAGATTTGTCTCAATAAAGTAACAAATAAACATTTAAGTCCAAATTTATCACAACATTTAAACAAGAAATCCCAATGTAAATTGTCAAAAGCTTTTTCTGCATCTAAACTTAACAATGAACATGGAATACTAGAATCCTTAGCCTTATTACATTTAGTAATTTCCATATGTCTTTAACTCCTAACCTATTCCTAACAAAACCGGTCTGTTGAGGGGAAATAATTTACATCAAAATAATTGATGTAATTTATCTATCTATCTGCCAAAATCTGTTAACTATTTAAAATCCAAATTAATTAAAGATATCCGTCTAAATGAAGCTGGATTAGACAAGTCCTTCCCCTCTTCAGGAATTAGTTTTATAGTAAAACTAGAAGGCAACTCTTTCCCATGAATATATATTTCATTATATAAATTAGTTAGAAAGGGAGTAATCTTCTGTTCCAATGCTTTGTAGAAAGGAGATATCAACCCATCAGGACCCCCGGCCTTAAAATCTTAAAAGAGATTTGATTATTGTGGAAACTTCTTGAATATTAATTGGTGAATTTAATGTCTAATTTTCTTGAGGAAATTTAATTTTAGAAAAAAAAATGTACTCTCAAAATCTTTGTTTTCATTCTCATTTGGAGAGGAGTAAAGATTTTCCTAAAACTCTTTAAAAATGTTAGAAATATCCAAAGGGGAATTAGTCAACTGACCTTTTTTATTTTTACTGGTTTGTTGTAACCATTCCAATTTTTTGTAAGATTAGCTAAAAGTCTATTTGGTTGTTAAGATAACCATATCTAACTTTTGAATATGATTCAAATAAATGTTCTCTCATTTTATTCTAATTTACTATATTTAAATTACTTAATGTATTCAAAGAGTCTTTATATATGTCACCATTTTCCTTTGTTGGCTGTGATAAAAAATTATGGTACTCTAACTTGAAACATCTTGAGAAGGAAAAAGTTAATCTATCCTAGTACTCACTCCATGAGAGTGAGATTACACAGTATAGTTCCACAGAGAACACAGTATAGTTCCACAGTCTCTCCTCAAGATGTCCCAAGCACAGGGCAATGTGTGGGCACAGACTGGACACAGTCACATATGATGCTGGTAGTAGAAATGCCAGAGGGTGTTTTCACTGTCACACTCTAATATGTCTCTGTCTCTCTGTGCCAACAACTCCGCCCACTTCCACTCTCTGGGTGATGTCTCTTCCTGATTGTCTTTCCCCACCCTGAGTGGCCGCCTCTCATTGGGATTGGCCAGTTGGGCAGGGATGACAGTTGCTGATAGGCAATGATACAAACTAAATTTTGTTTGAGTTCAGGGATCAGGTCATGTGACACGGTCCAGTTAAACATCACAAATAGTGTTTGAGTTCCCCTTTAATTGAACTGGCATTCACACTCAGGTGTTTGTTTTGTCTCCAGATAAAAAGTCTGAGTCGCCATCTTCCCCTTTAAAGCTGGAATTTCATGTAGCTGGGGGGGGGGTCATTACCAGGCGCAAGAGAAGCACAAACTGTCAGCTCAGCGGACGTGTCCCTGCGGATTAATAAACTGCCAGGCGTCACTCGCGGTTCTTGTCCAATGAAATAGAGGAAGGGGCGTGTGGAATTAAAGGTACAGTCACCAGAAGGGAGTGCTACAGAACAAGGGGGGGGGACATGCTGTGTTGCACATAAGGGTAGAAGGCCAGAAGGGGGGGGTACATTGCTCACATGTGGGGTCACTCAGCTTTTACTTTTTGCCCAATCCCTTTGGCAAATTCTATGCTGCACCCCCTGCACCTCTGTTTCTGACTCAGTAATGTGACCTGCATATGCGCTCTCCCCGCCCACGCACTCAGCATGCCCCGCCCCCAATTTACATAAAACACGAGTACCTGTGTGTCCCATATTACCCCATTGAGGAGCCAGTGCCACCCCCACTCGGGACCATGCAGAGAGGGCAGTAAGGAGGTGGAGGAGCAATGAGAATCAACATCATTTCATACAATCTCCAGACTGCATTTAGTACAAGGCTCCTCAGGGGCGGGGATACCGTATCGGTTGGAATGGACCGACAAACACACAGATAAATTAGAATATTTAATATAGAAATAAACCTTCATCTCTCAATGAAAACAGATTCAGCTGAACTGCACGGGGGAGCTAAATCTCCCAAAAATATCATCACTTCCTGAGGCCCCCAGAGGCCACTGTGCAGGATAATAAATGGAATGAACAGAAAGAGTTAACAAAGGGCTGGATTGGATTCTTTCCAGCTATAAATTGTTTTTCTTCTGAAATCTGTAACTGATCAGGGCACCGAATACAATGGAGGAGCGAGTGGAGCTGCTTGTGGTTGGCTGGAGTCAGGCTGTAAGGTATCACACCAGCCAATAGGAGCAGAGATTATAAAACATACATGGGCTGAATAATTAGAGGAAGGGGGCGTTGTCGGATCTGGTCAATATATAAAACAATCTCTGATTGGGGACCCCACACCGTGTCATTGCTGCAAAACAGAACAAAGTGGGGGGGAAAATAAGTGAGTGCAAATGAGATAGACGTGAGGAGACACAGGTGAGAGGGACAAAAAGACAATAGGAGTCACATGAGACAGACAGGGAGGAGACACAGGTGAGAGGGACAAAGAGACATGGCCAATTGGAGTGCACATGAGACAGTAGAAGAGAGGACACAAGTTGAAGAATTAGACCAATGCAATGGAGGGGGTGGAGCCTGTTCTCACCTTGGCTTTGTTCTGTACAGGAAGATAGAGTTTAAATTCAGCGGGAAGCTCATCCTCAGAATATAAACGGTCAGAGAAATAAACTCTACGGATCCGACAATTTGCGTGAATCTAAACGGAGCAGAAAATCCATCAGAAGTAGAGTGGGCTGGTCTGAGCAAAGGTGGGCGGGATTACAGAAATGGAGGGTCACTATGGCTGTGACACGCAGGGGAGGTGACAGAAAGGAAGATACCACTAGTGCAGTCACGGGGGGGGAAGAGGTTGGTGCAACGCGGATCTCACCTGCACACGCAACGTCTCTATGTAGTTGGTCCCATACGCGCGTCGCGTGAAGTCCGACAGGTTGAACTGGATCTGGTTCCAGCCGTCGTCCAGACGCATGGGCATCGTGCAGATAAATGGTTTCACCCTCGTCGTACTCTGGTAATTACTCGCCCGGAAACGTCGGCGCACGTTCTTATCATCCAGCACCTAGCAACCACACATAGCAACCACACAAAGTCACTCATGCAGCAGGTTCCCACTTGTGTAGGGTTGATCCCAATGTTATTAATAGGGTATAAAGATAAATATATAGGAAGGCCAGTGATCCCAATGTTATTAATAGGGAATAAAGATAAATATATAGGAAGGTCAGTGATCCCAATGTTATTAATAGGGAATAAAGATAAATATATAGGAAGGTCAGTGATCCCAATGTTATTAATAGGGAATAAAGATAAATATATAGGAAGGTCAGTGATCCCAATGTTATTAATAGGGAATAAAGATAAATATATAGGAAGGTCAGTGATCCCAATGTTATTAATAGGGAATAAAGATAAATATATAGGAAGGTCAGTGATCCCAATGTTATTAATAGGGAATAAAGAGAAATATATAGGAAGGTCAGTGATCCCAATGTTATTAATAGGGAATAAAGATAAATATATAGGAAGGTCAGTGATCCCAATGTTATTAATAGGGAATAAAGATAAATATATAGGAAGGCCAGTGATCCCAATGTTATTAATAGGGAATAAAGATAAATATATAGGAAGGTCAGTGATCCCAATGTTATTAATAGGGAATAAAGATAAATATATAGGAAGGTCAGTGATCCCAATGTTATTAATAGGGAATAAAGATAAATATATAGGAAGGTCAGTGATCCCAATGTTATTAATAGGGAATAAAGATAAATATATAGGAAGGCCGGTATTGTTTTCAAGAAAAGGTGGTAACCCTACTCGTGTGTCACCCTGCAGTGGGAGGAGCAGAGCGCATGCAGCAGGCTGGGGGAGGAGAATAAAGATACCAATATGCGGGGGGGGTGAGAACAGACTGTACCATGATGCAATGGGTGAAGAGGGGATGTAGTGCATGCAGTGGGGGAGGGAAGGGACTGTACCACAATGTAATGGGACGGGGGGAGAGGGACTGTACCACAATGCAGGGGGGCAGGCAGTTAGAGGAGCAGATAGGGGGCACACTAGGACCAGGGGGCAGAAGAAACAATGTCTCACCTGCACCTCGAAGGTAAAATATTTTTTCAGGTTTTTAATAATCATCACCAGGAAGGGAAGCTTGATGCCCAGTGTCTTCTTAGGGTCGGCTGGGCATGTGATATATGTGGTGCTGAAATCATAAACCAGAAGATGATTGGCACATTGTCTTAGTCCCGCCTCTCCCTGCTAAAGAACCTCCCCCAAATCCTCTCTAAATCTAACACCTGTTTTTTGATCAGGTTTTACTGAACATTTACATCCTCTGAGCCGATTCATTCTCTGGCCAATGGAAGGGGGTGTTTCCCTGGCACATGCTAGTGATGGAGTATTCCAAGGAAATTCTTTATTCCCAGTTATTAAGCCAACGAGATGGAGATGACTATGAAGATTTTCATTCATGCAGGTCATGGTACATCTAATATAAGTCATTGGAAATCAGCAATGAGATGTTTCACTGGCCACTCCCCTCCATGGACTTTACTGAGCTCAGAGGGTGATAAGGAAACGGGGTTCTACCCTGACACCCCAGTCCAATGTGATTAGTGGGGTCCCTGTGGGGCGAAGCAAAATGAACTCTGGGGGTCACACGTGGGAATCACAGTCACACTATTCTTTCAGTTAAAGGGGCCACATGTGCTCATTCAATTATTTCTGCCTCTTTCCTACTGAATAGCAATGAAATAAAGAGAATTCTTACCTGACGTTTGTCCCTTCAACTTCCAACACCAGCGACTGAATGTCATTGTCTGTGATTCGCTTGATGTGTCCGTTCCTCACCTTCCCAGAGACACAGATACAACGTCACCCACATGTGTTACACCCCCCTCCCACTGATATGTACCCCCACTGTCACACCCCCCTCCCAATGATATGTACCCCCACTGTCACACCCCCTCCCACTGATATGTACCCCCACTGTCACACCCCCTCCCACTGATATGTACCCCCACTGTCACACCCCCTCCCACTGATATGTACCCCCACTGTCACACCCCCCTCCCACTGATATGTACCCCCCACTGTCACACCCCCTCCCACTGATATGTACCCCCACTGTCACACCCCCTCCCACTGATATGTACCCCCACTGTCACACCCCCTCCCACTGATATGTACCCCCACTGTCACACCCCCTCCCACTGATATGTACCCCCACTGTCACACCCCCCTCCCACTGATATGTACCCCCACTGTCACACCCCCCTCCCACTATGTACCCCCACTGTCACACCCCCTCCCACTGATATGTACCCCCACTGTCACACCCCCCTCCCACTGATATGTACCCCCACTGTCACACCCCCCTCCCACTGATATGTACCCCCACTGTCACACCCCCCTCCCACTGATATGTACCCCCACTGTCACACCCCCCTCCCACTGATATGTACCCCCACTGTCAAACCCCCCTCCCACTGATATGTACCCCCACTGTCACACCCCCCTCCCACTGATATGTACCCCCCACTGTCACACCCCCCCTCCCACTGATATGTACCCCCCACTGTCACACCCCCTCCCACTGATATGTACCCCCACTGTCACACCCCCCTCCCACTGATATGTACCCCCACTGTCACACCCCCCTCCCACTGATATGTACCCCCCACTGTCACACCCCCCTCCCACTGATATGTACCCCCACTGTCACACCCCCCTCCCACTGATATGTACCCCCACTGTCACACCCCCCTCCCACTGATATGTACCCCCACTGTCACACCCCCCTCCCACTGATATGTACCCCCCACTGTCACACCCCCCTCCCACTGATATGTACCCCCCACTGTCACACCCCCTCCCACTGATATGTACCCCCCACTGTCACACCCCCTCCCACTGATATGTACCCCCCACTGTCACATTCCCTTTCCACATAATGGGGTGCAACAATATAGAGGTGAGGAATGTCAGGGAGGTGGTGTTAGTTACACACAGGTCAGTAATAAATATATATATATATAATACACAAGAGCCATGAATATCTTGTAAATTATATCCTTATAAACGGTGAGTTCTGATGTCATTTCTGTCACATGACTCACTGAAACTTGTGTATTATAATTAATATAGTACCCCCAATTGCAAATTATGAGGATATTAGAAGTTACCTCAGGGTTCCATGTCCCGTATAACTCGGCCTTCAGCCTCGTACTTTTATATGGTCATGTGACTCCTCTGTGACTTATAATATCCTTATATTTTACAAGAGGGGGCACTTTACTCACTATATACAGTACAGAATATTGATGAGAGTAAGAAGACTCCATTAGACAATAGATAGAATAATTGCCGGGGGTCTCACCTTCTTGTCCCAGATCTGGAGGGGTTTACTGCCGATACTGTACAGGATGGAGAGGAATCCGGACTGGAAGGTGTTTTTGAACATGATCCTTGTGTCTGTGGGAGAGACGTGGGGGCAGTGGGTAAGTGAGTGGTTAGACAGTGAGTTAAGTTAGTGAGTGGGGTCAGTGAGTGCAGTTAGTGAGTGGGGTCAGTGAGTGCAGTTAGTGAGTGGGGTCAGTGAGCGCAGTTAGTGAGTGGGGTCAGTGAGTTTAGTTAATGAGTGCAGTTAGTGAGTGCAGTTAGTGAGTGGGGTCAGTGAGGTCAATCAGTTTAGTTAGTGAGTGGTTAGACAGTGAGTGGGGTTAGAGAGTCAGTGAGTGGGGTCAGTGGGGTCAGAGAGTCGCTGATATTTTGGGAGATCAGTCACCGGTGACAAATCTCCTCTTCTTCGGGCGACTAATGTCACAGACTATAATGGAAATCACAGGCAAGTCACGAATGTCAGAAGAGGAATGAGTGTGAGAAATGAGTGTGAGAAATGAGTGTGAGTGGCTCCTGATTCCCATTGCAGTGAGTAACATTAATGAGTGGGGGGAGTTGAGTGTCTCTGTCCTTATTAGAGAATGGGGGGCACAAGGGAAACACTAGGGGACACACAGATAACGGGAGGAAAGAGAATGGGATGGAAACGTTACATGGAGATGTCACTCACCCGGGGCCGCTCTGTCTCTCTGTGTCTCTTCTTGTGTTCAGGCCGCGCGCTCGTTGCTATGGCGCCTCTCTAGGCCACGGTTACCCCAGTAACGCCTCCTCCCGCCCCTTCCCGTCGTCATGACATCTCCTTCCTCCCCGCCCCACGCTCCTGTTTGTCCTTACGCGCTGAGCGTCGCTCTGGTGATCTGGCGGACACGTGACCAGGAAGTCGACAGCTGTCCATTCAAGAATCAGCCATGTCTGCTCCTGGCATTGAGGGTAAAAGGCTATAGCACGCGGCCATGTTTGTTTCTGGCAGTGAGTATTTGGACACAGCGGCACGCAGTTTCTCTGTCGTTCTTCCCGCAAGTGAAAGCTTTAACATATACAGTAACATTGTGTGCGCAAGTTATACATTCGCCATAAAGTGTCCGGCAGCTGCTGTTACATTACATTCTCTGTCTGACCATATTTGTGTAGCGGAAGAGCGGGGGGGCTCAGGACTGGCAGTGACTACGCCCACCTCATACATAGCTGTCACGCCCCTTGCAATTGTCACCCCTGGGCTTCCGTCGCTCCCACACATTCCCCTGGTTTGTGATAAATTCCCATAAACTTGTTACTATGAATGAATTGTGTTACAACAGCGCCACCTGCTGGTCAGTTTCCCACCAGTCTGACCAGCAAGTAGTCAAGGAAGTTGTCAGGAGAAAGAAAGAGGCTGATGTTCTTCTGCTTAGGAAAGATGTGAGAAAGGTTTCTAATTTTATTCCTAAGCAGAAGAACATCAGCCTCTTTCTTTCTCCTGACAACTTCCTTGACTACTTGCTGGTCAGACTGGTGGGAAAATGACCAGCAGGTGGCGCTGTTGTAACACAATTCATTCATATTAACAGTACATGTATCCCTTAATATCTTGGAATAAAAACAAAATAAATAATGAATGTAAATGACAAAAGTGCTTAGAATAGCTGCAAAGGACAGCTGATTTTATAGAAATGTTTGTAAAACCCAATTAAAATGTGAGTGCAAAATCTTTTTATATTTTTTAAATATTTATTAAAACGTACTACACAATATGTCTCTATTCCACGTGGGAGTGATTGGATGAAGTAAGAAAAGAAGAAAGGGACGTAAAGCAATATTACATGCGAACCATATATTAAGATCTTAAATCTTTTGGTAGAAGGCACAGAAGTTTGTCGTAAAGGGAAAGGAAAACACTATCATATGTGATTGAAAAAGTAAAAGTCTTGTAAGTCGGCACTTTAGCCATTTGTTTGTGGAAGACGCACATGCATGTTGAAAATTAAATATAAGCACAGCCCCCGAAATGGAGGGGTAAAGTAAAGGAGAATTTGGGAAAAGGGGAACAAATATAACAAAATAGAAACTCTGTACACAAGCACTTGGTGTGAAACGACTATTTCTAAAAATACTACACTATATGTCGATTCTTCCCCCCCCCCCTTTGTTTCTGGTGAGTTTGACTCCGTTGCCAAGGGCGCTGATCCTTTTTTTTTTTACCTATATGAAACATTCCACAGTTGAGAGACTGAATTAGGACCGGCAGGAGGAGACCAAACTAAAGGACTAATTTTTTCATTTCTGGTGCATATTTTGCATTCTGTGCATTTAGATAAATTCTGTGTAAATGAGTGTAATGAAGATGCAAAGAGAAGTCTCCCTCAGATCCACTGGAATAACATATGTCTCTGGCCCGTCTGTTTTTTATCTAAATGACACCACTTTATCAGTGATCTTACCCAGCATGTTATTCATCCATTAGTTGAAGGTACACGGGATGCGCCTCCCACAAACAAGACAATACGGAGACTTAATGCACAAGAGTCGCCATATTCCCGTGAGACTCACAACACGTAAGAAGCTCAGTTCAGACTTCAGCTCCGCTCTTATATTGGGGTGTAGGAAGACTTGAGATGGACACTCTACGGCCTGCGGCTCCTTTTATATTGAGTCCTTTCCTGTATTCTCCTCACGGTTGGCTCTTTGGGCCACAAAGACAAAAATGGTGCTTCCCACGTACGTAATCACTACTGGAATCAATGCAATTTCAAAAATAGTTCACAGTTCACCCCAGTCCAAGGGTGCATGTACATAGAAACCAAAATCAAGAGTCAGTTCCTCCAAAAAAGGGTTTAGGCAGCAAGTAAAGAAAATAGAAAAGTTTATTAGGACATGGCCTGACGCGTTTCATGCCGCTTACTCACAGGCTAAATAACATACCCCTGTACAATGCTGATATAGGGGTTATGACATCAGCAGCAGCACAAGAATATAAAGGCAAGGCCTATTCAAAGGCTGATTTACATACAGGATTCAGCTGATTGTATTATACTCACACCAGAGAAAACTCTTTGCAGCTTTCAAATGGGCGTTGCTGACTCCCTTCTAAAAAACAAATGCTCTGTAAGGCTACAAATGTATTGTTATTACTACTTTTGTTTCCTCATCGGCCCATCCAGGCCTCTCCTATTCATATTCCAGTCTCTTATTCACATCAGTGCATGGTTGCTAGGGGAATTTGGACCCTAGCAACCAGATGGCTGAAATTACAAACTGGAGAGCTGCTGAATAAAAAGCTAAATAAGTCAAAAACCACATATAATAAAAGATGAAAACCAATTGCAAATTGTCTCAGAATATCCCTCTCTACATCATACAAAAGTTATCTCAAAGGTGAACAACCCTTTTAAGCAGGCAAGTTCCCTGGTAGCGAGGACTGGCTACTGCCCTAAACTGCGGAGGAGTGAGCTGGACTTGCTTCAAAGAGAAAACACTAGGAATATCCAAAGGACTTTTATTTGCTTGTTGGATTTGACTTGCCCAATTGGGGCTGTGGCTCCTTTGGGAAAGAACATTTTGCTTTACCAGCAAGGCTGGAACAATTTTGCTTTACTGCCTCCTCGGAGGTTATTTCAGTGTGTAAGCTGCTGCTGTGTTAAATAAATTCACATGAAAGATCAGCTGGAAAGCCCTTGTATTGTCTAATATCTTTGTGAAAGGAGCTGCTGCTACTGCCTATAGAGCCATCCCCCACACAGGGTATGAAATTGAATGAAATTGTATGAAATTGTATGAAATTGAATGAAATTGTATGAAATTGAATGAAATTGTATGAAATTGTATGAAATTGAATGAAATTAAATGAAATTGAATGAAACTGTATGAAATTGAACGAAATTGTATGAAATTGAATGAAATTGTATGAAATTGAATGAAATTGTATGAAATTGAATGAAATTGTATGAAATTGAATGAAATTGTATGAAATTGAATGAAATTAAATGAAATTGAATGAAACTGTATGAAATTGAACGAAATTGTATGAAATTGAACAAAATTGTATGAAATTGTATGAAATTGAATGAAACTGTATGAAATTGAATGAAACTGTATGAAATTGAACGAAATTGTATGAAATTGAACGAAATTGTATGAAATTGAATGAAATTGTATGAAATTGTATGAAATTGAATGAAATTAAATGAAATTGAATGAAACTATGAAATTGAACGAAATTGTATGAAATTGAACAAAATTGTATGAAATTGAATGAAATTGTATGAAATTGTATGAAATTGAATGAAACTGTATGAAATTGAACGAAATTGTATGAAATTGAACGAAATTGTATGAAATTGTATGAAATTGAATGAAATTGTATGAAATTGAATGAAATTGTATGAAATTTAATGAAACTGTATGAAATTGAATGAAACTGTATGAAATTGAACGAAATTGAACGAAATTGTATGAAATTGTATGAAATTGAATGAAATTGTATGAAATTGAATGAAATTGTATGAAATTGTATGAAATTGAATGAAATTGTATGAAATTGAATGAAATTGTATGAAATTGAATGAAATTGTATGAAATTGTTTGCATGCAGGAAGGAACTAGGCAGAACTTGTATCCGGAGTTGCAGAAAGTTGTATTGTTGTTCTCAGTATTGGTGCAACTAATCTATGAAGCTTTATCTTCTCAGTTGAGCTTTATCCAGGTATCCAGGTGTTGTACCTGTCAAGGGAAAGTAACTAAACTTTTCACCTGACACCCCAGATGGGCAGAATCCTGAATTATTGACCATAAGTGGGTGCAAACCAGACCCACCAGCTTTTACCTACACTTGGCCTCATTTATTGGCTGATGTTCGTTCTGTCCTCTGGTAAAGCTGCGTCCTAATCGCTACCCAGCTGATGTACAGGGTTAGTGACATGTTAATGATATAGAATCACACTGGTATTTAATTGTGCCCTCGGGGTACTTCTTGGCTGTACCTCCTGTTTACATTAGGCAAGGAAAGATAAGTGCCGCTTGGTTAAGAGATCTAGAAGTTTAAGCTGTGGCTCTGTTGAAAGTAATTGACCTGTGCTTCTTGTCTGTGTCCAGTGCTAGTCCCTCTGTGTCCAGTGCTAGTCCCTCCAGAGAAACACATTAGAAAGTGACTCAATCTTCTGAGATGTGGTTTTCTAAATTATACGTGAGATTTCCTTCCAGAGGCTTTAGTCAAAGAGTGATATAGTCTGACTGGCTGTGATTATAGAATAATTAAGAGTTGAGCAGGAGAACTAATTGTTTGGCTCATTCACTACTGAACCCAGAACTTTGCCAAAACGAAACGGTGATCCTTAAAGGGATCCTGTCATCAGAAAACATGTTTTTTTTTCAAAACACATCAGTTAATAATGCTACTCCAGCAGAATTCTGCACTGAAATCCATTTCTCAAAAAAGCAAACAGATTTTTTTATATTCAATTTTGAAATCTGACATGGGGCTAGACATATTGTCAATTTCCCAGCTGCCCCCAGTCATGTGACTTGTGCCTGCACTTTAGGAGAGAAATGCTTTCTGGCAGGCTGCTGTTTTTCCTTCTCAATGTAACTGAATGTGTCTCAGTGGGACCTGGATTTTACTATTCAGTGTTGTTCTTAGATCTACCAGGCAGCTGTTATCTTGTGTTAGGGAGCTGTTATCTGGTTACCTTCCCATTGTACTTTTGTTTGGCTGCTGGGGGGGGGTGATATCAGTCCAACTTGCAGTACAGCAGTAAAGAGCGATTGAAGTTTATCAGAGCACAAGTCACATGACTAGGGGCAGCTGGAAAATTGATAATATGTCTAGCCCCATGTCAGATTTCAAAATTGAATATAACAAAATCTGTTTGCTCTTTTGAGAAATGGATTTCAGTGCAGAATTCTGCTGGAGTAGCACTATTAACTGATGTGTTTTGAAAATTTTTTTTTTCCCAGGACAGTATCCCTTTAAGAAAAAAACTGCAGTTTTTCATTGATTTTTGAAGCCAACCCTAAATGTGATAAACAATTGCTTCGTTGTTTCAATGGGACCCATGGACTTGGCTAATGATTGTTTTGGTGATTGTATTTGTGTTCTTATTAGCCTTGTGCAATTGTCGTTAAGGCAAACTGGAGAGATCGGTGTTGCCCCATATGGTGATATAAGAAAGAGTAACAACAGTAAGAGATAGTGACGAGGGTCAGAAAGTGGAGGTTCCCTTCTTTAAAAGAAAGAAAGTGAAAAGAAACAGAGCCCGGCAGGAATAGAGATGGGGAATAAGATATCCAGAGTGACAAGTACTCAGATGGTAGGAAGGTCACCAATAAAGAGTGGCATGTTTCCCGTTAGGGTTCAGGCTCAATGTAACAAACTTGATGGTATGGGCCTTCTGTAATGAAGTTTGTGTCCGTTTGTGCTACTAGGGATCCAGAGCTTATATAGCCAGGGTGTGGCACCTTTGATTTGCCCAAAGTGCGATTTCTTGAAACTTTTTTGGTAAAGCAAAACAACAATATGAAGGTCAATGAAGGAATTGGTAGCACCGGCGAATCCCATTTTGTACAATAAACCAAACATGTCCCCACATCTACCAGCACCCATAAAGCCAGAAGACCAATGGCTGTTAAGCTCGAAGTAAAACCCTATTGTCCTAATTGAATTGGATATACATACCCCACCAAGACCATCCAACTCCTTATCAAAAGCAGGGCAGAAATAAGAAGAGAGTTTAGCCCAACAGAGGAGTTATAAGAAAGGTTAGCCCATATAGAAGCAATCTGTTCTGCTGGAGAAGGTAATGCCCCATCTGCCGGGTCTTCCCAATGTAGTGAGGACATCCCCCTGAGGGAAGTCTTAGTGCCTCAACTTGATGGTTCCACTATAAAAGGCGAGGTGCATGTCACTTGGAGCCCCCCAGGCATTTGATACTTTCACTTAATGTCTATCAGAGCCAGAGAACACGTCCAGACAGGGGAAGGCTGAGATTGAGGTATAATTATAGAAGAAGATAATGATATATCAGAGAAAGTTAGTGATGGTTTAAAGGCTTTATCTGCCTCTCTTGCTGATGTCTTTCCCACCCTTATGGTCCCCCAGCAGTTGCTCAATGTATTGTGCCTGCGCAGCCCATGCAATATTAAGCTTCTGGCTACCAGCAACCACAATTCACTTATGGAAACATGGGAAGGGATCATGGTTATGGCTATCATATTAATGGTCCTACCATTCTCCAGCCAGTACTTGGCATCCCCCTCTACAGGCAGCCCCACCCCTCCACAACCATAGGCTCCTCCTTTCCCAGCGGCTGTGTCGCTTGCGCTAAGTCATGTGACAGTGGCTGAGAGAATGATCACATCCCTGAATGAGATGCGGAGAGAGGAAACATCGCCCCCTGATGGTGGGTACTTGCCATGCCACGGAATAACATCATATGAAATGCTTATTGGTGCCAACCAATCCCCACCGGTCTCATGACCATGGTTATTGATTGGTTCAGGAAGAATTTAACATTTCCTCCACTGTGTCTCTCACTGGACATGGGGCAGATGAAGATCATTCCTGCTCTATTCTTATGCCATGGTTTCCCTATTCCCAGCCTGAGACTTATTCTCCCATAGAAAGGAAAGGCAAACAGGGCTGGTGGGAATAAGAAGAGAGAATTCTGCCCTCCTACATATATATATGTGTTTTTACCATCAGGTATGTACATGCCTTATACAATACGTACAAGTCCAGAGCCTACTGCAAATACCGGGTGATTATCTGCTTCTATATATTTATATGAGCCAGACAAGGGTTCAGTTTGGGCACAGTGGGTGCTGCCATGCTTCCTGTCCTGTAAGTAAATAACGTGATAATTCTAATGTTTAGGCCTTGCCTGGTCCTCTTACTGGTCTGTCTCGGTGCTGCTGTGCTTAACAGTAAATTGACACAAAAGTATATACACAACTTTATATTATTTGTACAGAGAGGAATATACAGAAATGTAAAAATCCCAAATAAAACACATATTAACAAATCAGTATGTAAATATATAGGTGTGTCCGCTCTGCCCTCCTACACAAACCCTGGATACTCATAATTCAGCATTAAAGGTGCTTTGTGTGCCAGACACAACAACACAGTCACAAGAACTCAAAGTAGCAGGAGTGGGGTACAGCCGCCCAACCATGCCAACCTCACCCAACTCCTGCTCACCGCTCTTCCAATCCCAGGCCCACACATTGCTCTGTCAGCAACATGCCCTTAAGTTCCAGCTCTTCTGCCAAGTCTCCTGGTGCCCTAAAGTACCAGCTCTTCTCCCAAGTCTCCTGGTGCCCTAAAGTACCAGCTCTTCTGCCAAGTCTCCTGGTGCCCTAAAGTACCAGCTCTTCTGCCAAGTCTCCTGGTGCCCTAAAGTACCAGCTCTTCTCCCAAGTCTCCTGGTGCCCTAAAGTACCAGCTCCTCTCCCAAATCTTTTGGTGGCTAAAAGTACCAGCTTCTATCCCAAGTTTCCTGGTGCCCAAAAGTACCAGCTCTTCTCCCAAGTACTAACTGCTACTCCATCATACTTCCTTACAAAAGCCCTAATGACTCTAGCAAGAACTTCAGCTGCCAACGGTTGTAGCATATGAGGCATTGTTCCCTGACTTACCCCAGAGAGGAGGATTCTTAAAGGGGTTGCTGTCCTTTACATGAACTTTTAGTATGATGTAGAGCAGGAGTGGCCATACTTTACTAATGCAGGGTCTACCTTTAGTGATGTTGTCCCATTATGTTCTACATCCATAAAGCATTGTTAGCATTCTGTTCCATGGAAAGTATTACTTAAAAATGATATGGATTTATGAGAGAATTTATATCGCTATATTTAACAAACTATTTCTTGTGCAACCTTAACATAATAAATATCTGAATGAAAAGCATGAGATAGGTGGTTGTTGACAGTGTCTGATGCTAAAGGTCTACTGGCAAATTCAGATCTACCTTTTGGGCACCGCTGATATAGAGAATGCTATTCTGAGAAATTTTGCAATTGGTCTTAATTTTTTAATTTGTTAATCTGTTGAACAATAAGCTAATTAAATCAGTTTGAAATATTAGAAGCTATCTGGTTGCTGTGCTTCAATTTAACCTAGCAACCAAGAAGTGGTTTGAAAAAAAGAGAGAGGAATATGAATGGGGGAAGGCCTAAACAGAAAGAGAAGTAGTAAAAGGAAACAATAAAATTGTAGCCTCACTGTGCAATTGTTCTTAGGGCTGCTGGAGTCAGTGATCCCATTTAAAAGCTGGAAAGAGTCAGAAGAGGAAGGCAAATTGCAAAAGTTGCTAAGAATTGGCGGTTGTAGAACATACTAAAAGCTACTTTAACACAACCAGCTGGTCTATTCAACAGGATCATCATTTCTCCACAACCCAACCAACTGCTCTAGTCACTAGGATCTTCACTTCTCCACAACCCGACCAATTTGTCTAGTCACCAGGATCTTCACTTCTCCACAACCCAACCAACTGCTCTAGTCACTAGGATCTTCACTTCTCCACAACCCGACCAATTTGTCTAGTCACCAGGATCTTCACTTCTCCACAACCCAACCAACTGGTCCAGTCACCAGGATCTTCACTTCTCAGCAACCCAACCAACTGGTCTAGTCACCAGGAACTTTACTTCTCCACAACCCAACCAAATGGTCTAGTCCCTAGGATCCTCACTTCTCCGCAACCCAACCAACTGGTCTAGTCACTAGAACCTTCACAACCCAACCAACTGGTCTAGTCACTAGGATCTTCACTTCTCCACAACCCAACCAACTGGTCTAGTCACTAGGATCTTCACTTCTCTACAACCCAACCAATCGGTCTAGTCACCAGGATCTTCACTTCTCAGCAACCCAACCAACTGGTCTAGTCACTAGGACCTTCACTTCTCCACAACCCAACTAACTGGCCTAATCACTAGGACCTTCACTTTTCCACAACCCAATCACCTGGCCTAGTCACTAGGACCTTCACTTCTCCACAACCCAACCAACTGACCTAGTCACTAGGATCTTCACTTCTCCAAAACTAAACCAACTGGTCTAGTCCCTAGGAACTTCACAGGCCAACATACAGGTCTGTTGAGTAGGATCCGGACGTCACCACAATCCAAAATGTTTCTTTTTTTCATCCCAAGATGCTAGTTCGATATTTTTGGTGGCAGCTGCTGTTTCTTTATCTAGCTCTAGTCTACATAATTATACCAACAGCGTCTTCTGTGCAAGGACCCCTAGATGTAAGATTTATCATTCAATAGAAAGAGATAAAGTAAGATGTGATAAACGGAGAAAGTCTATGAGTGAACACTTTGAGGGCCACAAAGCACATATTTTATTCTACAACACAAGCAGGCCCCTTACCCTTAGGATCTTATCCTTTCCTAATCTTAAAAATAGAGGATCTTATCCTTTCCTAATCTTAAAAATAGACGACCCATTGGAGCAGATACAAAACCAGTGTATGGTCTGGAACCAGATTTCCCCATTTTCTTCTTGTTAAAATGAAAATATTAGTATGATTTTTGGTTGCTGTCTGGATGAAGCCTGCGGATCTCTATGTTGCACGGCTATTGGTTCATTAGATGGGAAGGTGCCGTGGTCCTGCAGCATATGAGGAAGAAGAGCTGCAGCTCCACCTGCTGTTTTGATCTTTCAGGCTATGGTACCAATACAATTGTGGCCATACCATGCACAGCTCCATGTCTGGTTCTGTCCAGCTTGATTCTGTGCAGGATTGACCCATTAGGGGGATGCAGTGTTTCCATGAACCACCAGATATGATCCCAGCACTAAAGGTGCCCATAAATGGAATGGTTTGCTCCTAGCTGGATAACTACATGGCCAATGTTTCTATAGCATAGGTGAGTGCTTAATCCGAGTGCTTGCTCCAAGGTGGGACTGGCCAGCTTCTCATTGGCTCAATAGCTGCCTCCACGCTTTTAATAAGATTTAAAACTAAATTAGGACAGATTTTAACTTTACATTTCCCGTCAAATGTGGGTTTAGGGTTCCTTTCATTCCTCCAGACCCCTGTGCTGCTGAATACAGCAATAGAGCCACATGGCACCTCCATGATCTCATGTTTGTGCTGCCCATTTATACAAATGCCCCTCTCTCACCTACTTACCAGTCAACACTACTATACACACACACACACACACACTTTTATCATAATGATGTTACAGTTTATATAACTGCACAGCTGATCCAGTTACAGACTAGTTTAGTTGAGTCCAAATCTGGCCCCAACACAAACCCCCCCAAACAGGCCCATAAGGGTCAACACTGGGAGCAGAGAACGGCTGCAGTCACAGACCGGAGTAGCACAATGGCATGGGCTGGGGGTATCACGAGGAAAGGTGGCAGTTTGGTTCAAGTATGGGTTAAGGGCTGGGGCATATGAGAGGTGAGGGAGGCACGGATATTATAGGGTGCAGGATTTAGCACGGGGTGAGCACACGCAAGAAGACTTACAATACAAAACAAACCTTTCACACGGGGGGGGGCAGTGTTAAGTCCAGCGGGGGGCCTAAAGGCACATCAAATGACATCTCTTCTGGAAGATAAACCCCACTGCAGTGGAAAGGGGGTGAGAAACAAACATATTTGGGGAGACATTAGGAAACGGTTTGGGCGGTGGCCATATTTTGATGAGCCCCAATATTGGCATAGGAGAGGTAAACAGGAAAATGCAGAACCTGAAAACTGGTGCTTTAGGGTAAGTAAAAAAAAAACTGGACCTCAAACTGCACCAAATGCCCAGAGATAGAGTTAAACTCCAAACCCAGCAACAACTATAATAATAATAATAATATGTAACTTATCACATGATATGAAGCAGTAAGGATTGCCCTAAATCTTGGAATAAATGCTGGAAAATAGCAGAACCTTGGATACTCTAACTATGAGTACTGCCCAGAATCCCACAGATCCCTACGACGTCATGATGAGTGGGAAATCCCAGAGCCGTGGCCTTAACCCAGTCACCGGGGGGGGGGCTGTCCCCAAATAGCCACACAGTAGGCTCCACCAGTAAAAAAAGACAAGCCAAAAGCATCCGATTGGCCCATCTTGCAGCAAGATGAGAACAAGCAGGAGGCCAGTCCCAGTTGGCATGCAGACACTCGGCCAGCAGCACACACACTTCACTAAAGTTCCCTCCATTCCTAGGAGATGCTGGAGCCTGCTGGCTTGCTCGGGGGGTCCCAAGAAATCAGAGAGAGGGTGGGATCCTCTGAATAATCATCCCCTTCTTCTTCAATGTACGGCTCATCCCCCTCCAGCTCCAGGAGAATGGGAAGGTCCGACTCAGTGGAATCCATAAGGATGAGGGGCTGAGCCGTATAATGGACAATCTGCTTCCCTGCAGGAGGAGAGAGATGAGGGAGAGGAATGAACAGCCTGTGGGGGGATAATGGGATATCCACATATCTGGGGGGGACGGAGTGATGCCGTGCATGCAGGGGCTAGCAACAGGGGGTGTAAAAATACATTTATATGAAGACCCCTTAGATGGGTCTGAACAAAAATACCCATTGAGAGCCTCAATTGGCCCAACTGTGAATTGCAGGGGATTGTGCAAGTACCTGTGTCAGGTGTTCCAGACTCTGTCTCCAACGCCTTCTGATCCTGAGACGACAGCAGCTCCTGGATCTGAGACACACAGGGCCACTAGTTACAGACAAAGTCAGCCCCTGTCCCTCATTAGCAGCGACTAGTAGACTGGCACAAGGGCATGTAGAAGGGGCAAGTAGGTGCAAGGGGGAGGCAAGTGGATTCCATATTTACAAGAGACATTGGAGGCACTAAAGCCAGTGAAGCCATAAGAATCCAGTAAATGACTGGTACATACAAACATATATAGACATATATGGGCTGCTACTCACACTGGCAAGGCTGGAGTCGGGGTCGGGGAGGGAGAGGTCTGAGATTCCCAAGGACGGACTGAAGAGCTAGAATGAAACACAGTAATGAGTGGGGAGAACTGGAATCTGTAGAATTGGGGGAAGGAGAGGAGACGGGGAGGGAGAGAGCAGAGGAAGAGCAGAATGACACAGGGTGATGGGGAACAGGAGCAAATAAAAGAACAAAATATGGGAAAGGAGGGGAGAGTGTGAGGGAACAGGGGACTGACACACACAGTCTGGGAACCACTGCAGTAGAGGAACAACATGGGGGGAGAGAAAAAGACAAATGAGGAATCACATGGGGGGAGGGGGGGTATTTTTAGGGTAAATGTGGGGGAGCCACTCACATCCATTAGAGCACTGGTATCTACACTGAAGCTCTGGCCGCTGAGCAGGTTCTGCAGGTTGTCCAGGCTGAAGTCAATAGTGTCCACATGGTCATTTAGCTCCATCCTGAAGGGAAAGAAACACAAGGGAGACTGAGGGAGGGAAACATGGGAGGTGCAGGTAAGTGGCTCTGAAGAAGTAGTCTATGCAGTGTTGTAACTAGAGATGGGGGATGAGGAATGATTCCTCTCTATAGGGGGGTGAATGTAATTGATGCAAGTTGTGTGTGTTTTGTGCCCAGAAACATTGTGTTGGCCCAAGACTTGCACATTGGGCCTGTCATCTATCTGCCTGCTACAGGATCACCCCCCCCCCAAATAAATCCAGATTGAGGGGTGAAAAGGTGGCTTGCACAGCGAGTAGCTCCACATGTCATTCACATAACACTGCTTTAAGAAGCATAAGAAAGTTGGAGGCAAGAAGGTGTGCGTAGGGGTCAGAAATGGGGACAACAGGACTAGGGGGGAAGCTTTGTGCTTAGCATTGCAGTGAAAGGACATTTGTGGCTGAAACGGTACAAGGGGCAGGATGGTTGTGGGTTTATATTAGTGAGTCTGAGCTGAGGCTGATGCCACACGGGGCTAATGGTCTGTTTTCTGACATTTCTCTTGGTGTCCGTGTGCAAGTGCCACGTAGAGCTGTGCCCATCACTGCACCAAGATGGAGGAGCAGGTGAGCTGATCATCAGCCTGTCTGACTTTATGTGGAGGAACGGAGAATGTGAGGGAGGGGGGCAGTAAATATACTTCTGCTGAATTTAGTCTTTAACAGATGAATGGGGCAGAATGTAGGTAAGTGTCCAAGGGCAAAGGAACAAACACAGCCATATCTAACCCGGGGGGCTCCGCTCTGCCCTGCACTGAGGAACAGGAGGTGGGGAACAGACGAGAGACCTCAGACATCTGACGGCTGCTAGAAATGCTGAAAGAGATAAAGACAAGAGTATGGGAACCACACACAGGGCATGCTGGGAAATGTAAGTGCAGCATACAGTAAAGCACTGACACCAGGGCATGCTGGGAAATGTAAGTGCAGCATACAGTAAAGCAGTGACAACAGGGCATGCTGGGAAATGTAAGTGCAGCATACAGTAAAGCACTGACACCAGGGCATGCTGGGAAATGTAAGTGCAGCATACCGTAAAGCAGTGACAGCAGGGAGAGGGCATGCTGGGAAATGGTCAGTACAACATACAGTAAAGCAGTGACAGCAGGGCGGAGGGCATGCTGGGAGAATGAAGGTGCATGGGAAATAACGAGGTTTGGGGGCAGAAGGGCTCAGCAGGGCACTGGGGGGGGCATTGGCACGTGGACTATAAGATTTTAGAGCAAAAAGCTGAAATTGCAGGTGGTTGGAAGAAACAAGTAGGAAGTAGGTAGAAGCAGGTAGGTGCGCATACAAATATGGAGGGAGCAGCTACAGGTGAATAAGCTCAAGAAGCTGCTGATCAACTTGTGTCTGTGTCACTAATGGATGAAATAAAAAAGCTGCAGCATTTATTGGGCAATAACTGGGGCACAGCATTAACCCTTTGTAACATATAACCAGTCTCTATTCATTTATACCATACACTGGTTACCATGGTTTCCTATTATTCACATCCAACATCAGCTAGTGCTGTACAGATCTCCTGTTGAGTAAAGGGCAACTAAACTGTGCTTATATAATAAAGGAGATGGCAGTTAATCTTGCTGCCAATGATATTACACTTGCCCAGCCTTAGGCAATGGCCAGTAAATAAAGGTAGCCACATACTTGTCTAGGCAGGCCACACTCAGGCAGGGCTCAGGGGGGTGCGACTGAGAGACTCCATTTTTATTGCCACCGGGACAAACACTGGCCTCATTCTCCTGCAGAATTGAGTCTATGAAGGTGGATGGCGATATTGGGGTGTCCTCCAGTTTAGGGGGCGCAGGACTCTGCTCAGGGCTGTGGGACGGCGTCAGTGGCTCCTCCTTGATCAGAATCACTGGACTGGGGCTAAAAGATAAAGGTGAAGTGAGGATGGAGAAGAATTGCACATGGGGCTAAGGTCCCCGCACCCCTCCCTGCTCACCTGCCCTCTAAACTGGGACATGGAGTGGGGGAGGGGCTGGACTCCGCGAGTTCCGTCACGTCGGATATAATGGGTCCTGCCAAGGAGTCTGGCGAGTAGAGGTCGGAGTCTGTGAATCCAGAGACCTGGGCCTGGAACCAGAAAGCAAAGTTGGAAATTGAGCACAAAGAGGGGGGAGGATGGGGTGCAGGAAACTTGGGGTCTCAGTACTGTGACACAAATTAAAAAAAAAGAAATATGTTCCTAAGCTTAAAGGGGAAGTTATAATTTACATTTACTTTCATGTTAAAAATGAACCTAAAGGAGCAACATTTCAATATTCAAATGTCATGGGGGGGGGGGTCACTGATCCCAAACTGCAAGAAACAACCCTGCACCCCTCAGAGAAACAGAGAGAAGTCCCACTTACTGGGTAGGTGGAGCTGCTGTGCACGTGCTCCAGCGAGTACTGACGGCTGTATTTGGGCGAGGAGTGGGCTGTGCTGCTGTCACTCAGCATGAGTGGGCTGCGGGAAGAAACGCACCAATCAGAGAGAAGATAAACATGTTAGTACAGATCAGCTTGAGAGTTAATGGCAACTCCTTCCAACCAAACAACAATCCAACATGGCAGCTCTAACTGTCCTGAATCCTTTATACTCACTCCTAATATACAGAGAAGGAATGTTCTGGGCACACAATAAGCTATACCCTCATACTGTACTGTCTAAGGGAATCAATATGGCACCTCCCTCCTCCCATATGTATAAATACAAATATACAGAGAAGGAATGTTCTGGGCACACAATAAGCTATACCCTCATACTGTACTGTCTAAGGGAATCAATATGGCACCTCCTCCTCCCATATGTATAAATACAAATATACAGAGAAGGAATGTTCTGGGCACACAATAAGCTATACCCTCATACTGTACTGTCTAAGGGAATCAATATGGCACCTCCCTCCTCCCATATGTATAAATACAAATATACAGAGAAGGAATGTTCTGGGCACACAATAAGCTATACCCTCATACTGTACTGTCTAAGGGAATCAATATGGCACCTCCCTCCTCCCATATGTATAAATACAAATATACAGAGAAGGAATGTTCTGGGCACACAATAAGCTATACCCTCATACTGTACTGTCTAAGGGAATCAATATGGCACCTCCCTCCTCCCATATGTATAAATACAAATATACAGAGAAGGAATGTTCTGGGCACACAATAAGCTATACCCTCATACTGTACTGTCTAAGGGAATCAATATGGCACCTCCCTCCTCCCATATGTATAAATACAAATATACAGAGAAGGAATGTTCTGGGCACACAATAAGCTATACCCTCATACTGTACTGTCTAAGGGAATCAATATGGCACCTCCCTCCTCCCATATGTATAAATACAAATATACAGAGAAGGAATGTTCTGGGCACACAATAAGCTATACCCTCATACTGTACTGTCTAAGGGAATCAATATGGCACCTCCTCCCATATGTATAAATACAAATATACAGAGAAGGAATGTTCTGGGCACACAATAAGCTATACCCTCATACTGTACTGTCTAAGGGAATCAATATGGCACCTCCCTCCTCCCATATGTATAAATATAAATATACAGAGAAGGAATGTTCTGGGCACACAATAAGCTATACCATCATACTGTACTGTCTAAGGGAATCAATATGGCACCTCCTCCTCCCATATGTATAAATATACAGAGAAGGAATGTTCTGGGCACACAATAAGCTATACCATCATACTGTACTGTCTAAGGGAATCAATATGGCACCTCCCTCCTCCCATATGTATAAATATAAATATACAGAGAAGGAATGTTCTGGGCACACAATAAGCTATACCCTCATACTGTACTGTCTAAGGGAATCAATATGGCACCTCCTCCTCCCATATGTATAAATACAAATATACAGAGAAGGAATGTTCTGGGCACACAATAAGCTATACCCTCATACTGTACTGTCTAAGGGAATCAATATGGCACCTCCTCCTCCCATATGTATAAATACAAATATACAGAGAAGGAATGTTCTGGGCACACAATAAGCTATACCCTCATACTGTACTGTCTAAGGGAATCAATATAGCACCTCCTCCTCCCATATGTATAAATACAAATATACAGAGAAGGAATGTTCTGGGCACACAATAAGCTATACCCTCATACTGTACAGTCTAAGGGAATCAATATGGCACCTCCTCCTCCCATATGTATAAATACAAATATACAGAGAAGGAATGTTCTGGGCGCACAATAAGCTATACCCTCATACTGTACTGTCTAAGGGAATCAATATGGCACCTCCTCCCATATGTATAAATACAAAAATACAGAGAAGGAATGTTCTGGGCGCACAATAAGCTATACCCTCATACTGTACTGTCTAAGGGAATCAATATGGCACCTCCCTCCTCCCATATGTATAAATATAAATATACAGAGAAGGAATGTTCTGGGCACACAATAAGCTATACCCTCATACTGTACCGTCTAAGGGAATCAATATGGCACCTCCTCCTCCCATATGTATAAATACAAATATACAGAGAAGGAATGTTCTGGGCACACAATAAGCTATACCCTCATACTGTACTGTCTAAGGGAATCAATATGGCACCTCCCTCCTCCCATATGTATAAATACAAATATACAGAGAAGGAATGTTCTGGGCACACAATAAGCTATACCCTCATACTGTACTGTCTAAGGGAATCAATATGGCACCTCCCTCCTCCCATATGTATAAATACAAATATACAGAGAAGGAATGTTCTGGGCACACAATAAGCTATACCCTCATACTGTACTGTCTAAGGGAATCAATATGGCACCTCCTCCCATATGTATAAATACAAATATACAGAGAAGGAATGTTCTGGGCACACAATAAGCTATACCCTCATACTGTACTGTCTAAGGGAATCAATATGGCACCTCCCTCCTCCCATATGTATAAATATAAATATACAGAGAAGGAATGTTCTGGGCACACAATAAGCTATACCATCATACTGTACTGTCTAAGGGAATCAATATGGCACCTCCCTCCTCCCATATGTATAAATATACAGAGAAGGAATGTTCTGGGCACACAATAAGCTATACCCTCATACTGTACTGTCTAAGGGAATCAATATGGCACCTCCTCCTCCCATATGTATAAATACAAATATACAGAGAAGGAATGTTCTGGGCACACAATAAGCTATACCCTCATACTGTACTGTCTAAGGGAATCAATATGGCACCTCCCTCCTCCCATATGTATAAATATAAATATACAGAGAAGGAATGTTCTGGGCACACAATAAGCTATACCCTCATACTGTACTGTCTAAGGGAATCAATATGGCACCTCCCTCCTCCCATATGTATAAATACAAATATACAGAGAAGGAATGTTCTGGGCACACAATAAGCTATACCCTCATACTGTACTGTCTAAGGGAATCAATATGGCACCTCCCTCCTCCCATATGTATAAATACAAATATACAGAGAAGGAATGTTCTGGGCACACAATAAGCTATACCCTCATACTGTACTGTCTAAGGGAATCAATATGGCACCTCCCTCCTCCCATATGTATAAATACAAATATACAGAGAAGGAATGTTCTGGGCACACAATAAGCTATACCCTCATACTGTACTGTCTAAGGGAATCAATATGGCACCTCCCATATGTATAAATATAAATATACAGAGAAGGAATGTTCTGGGCACACAATAAGCTATACCATCATACTGTACTGTCTAAGGGAATCAATATGGCACCTCCCTCCTCCCATATGTATAAATATAAATATACAGAGAAGGAATGTTCTGGGCACACAATAAGCTATACCCTCATACTGTACTGTCTAAGGGAATCAATATGGCACCTCCTCCTCCCATATGTATAAATACAAATATACAGAGAAGGAATGTTCTGGGCACACAATAAGCTATACCCTCATACTGTACTGTCTAAGGGAATCAATATGGCACCTCCTCCTCCCATATGTATAAATACAAATATACAGAGAAGGAATGTTCTGGGCACACAATAAGCTATACCCTCATACTGTACTGTCTAAGGGAATCAATATGGCACCTCCCCCCATATGTATAAATACAAATATACAGAGAAGGAATGTTCTGGGCACACAATAAGCTATACCCTCATACTGTACTGTCTAAGGGAATCAATATGGCACCTCCCCCCATATGTATAAATATAAATATACAGAGAAGGAATGTTCTGGGCACACAATAAGCTATACCATCATACTGTACTGTCTAAGGGAATCAATATGGCACCTCCCTCCTCCCATATGTATAAATATAAATATACAGAGAAGGAATGTTCTGGGCACACAATAAGCTATACCCTCATACTGTACTGTCTAAGGGAATCAATATGGCACCTCCTCCTCCCATATGTATAAATACAAATATACAGAGAAGGAATGTTCTGGGCACACAATAAGCTATACCCTCATACTGTACTGTCTAAGGGAATCAATATGGCACCTCCTCCTCCCATATGTATAAATACAAATATACAGAGAAGGAATGTTCTGGGCACACAATAAGCTATACCCTCATACTGTACTGTCTAAGGGAATCAATATAGCACCTCCTCCTCCCATATGTATAAATACAAATATACAGAGAAGGAATGTTCTGGGCACACAATAAGCTATACCCTCATACTGTACAGTCTAAGGGAATCAATATGGCACCTCCTCCTCCCATATGTATAAATACAAATATACAGAGAAGGAATGTTCTGGGCGCACAATAAGCTATACCCTCATACTGTACTGTCTAAGGGAATCAATATGGCACCTCCTCCCATATGTATAAATACAAAAATACAGAGAAGGAATGTTCTGGGCGCACAATAAGCTATACCCTCATACTGTACTGTCTAAGGGAATCAATATGGCACCTCCTCCTCCCATATGTATAAATACAAATATACAGAGAAGGAATGTTCTGGGCGCACAATAAGCTATACCCTCATACTGTACTGTCTAAGGGAATCAATATGGCACCTCCTCCTCCCATATGTATAAATACAAATATACAGAGAAGGAATGTTCTGGGCACACAATAAGCTATACCCTCATACTGTACTGTCTAAGGGAATCAATATGGCACCTCCCTCCTCCCATATGTATAAATACAAATATACAGAGAAGGAATGTTCTGGGCACACAATAAGCTATACCCTCATACTGTACTGTCTAAGGGAATCAATATGGCACCTCCTCCCATATGTATAAATACAAATATACAGAGAAGGAATGTTCTGGGCACACAATAAGCTATACCCTCATACTGTACTGTCTAAGGGAATCAATATGGCACCTCCCTCCTCCCATATGTATAAATATAAATATACAGAGAAGGAATGTTCTGGGCACACAATAAGCTATACCCTCATACTGTACCGTCTAAGGGAATCAATATGGCACCTCCTCCTCCCATATGTATAAATACAAATATACAGAGAAGGAATGTTCTGGGCACACAATAAGCTATACCCTCATACTGTACTGTCTAAGGGAATCAATATGGCACCTCCCTCCTCCCATATGTATAAATACAAATATACAGAGAAGGAATGTTCTGGGCACACAATAAGCTATACCCTCATACTGTACTGTCTAAGGGAATCAATATGGCACCTCCTCCCATATGTATAAATACAAATATACAGAGAAGGAATGTTCTGGGCACACAATAAGCTATACCCTCATACTGTACTGTCTAAGGGAATCAATATGGCACCTCCCTCCTCCCATATGTATAAATATAAATATACAGAGAAGGAATGTTCTGGGCACACAATAAGCTATACCCTCATACTGTACTGTCTAAGGGAATCAATATGGCACCTCCCTCCTCCCATATGTATAAATATAAATATACAGAGAAGGAATGTTCTGGGCACACAATAAGCTATACCATCATACTGTACTGTCTAAGGGAATCAATATGGCACCTCCCTCCTCCCATATGTATAAATATACAGAGAAGGAATGTTCTGGGCACACAATAAGCTATACCCTCATACTGTACTGTCTAAGGGAATCAATATGGCACCTCCTCCTCCCATATGTATAAATACAAATATACAGAGAAGGAATGTTCTGGGCACACAATAAGCTATACCCTCATACTGTACTGTCTAAGGGAATCAATATGGCACCTCCCTCCTCCCATATGTATAAATACAAATATACAGAGAAGGAATGTTCTGGGCACACAATAAGATATACCCTCATACTGTACTGTCTAAGGGAATCAATATGGCACCTCCCTCCTCCCATATGTATAAATACAAATATACAGAGAAGGAATGTTCTGGGCACACAATAAGCTATACCCTCATACTGTACTGTCTAAGGGAATCAATATGGCACCTCCTCCCATATGTATAAATACAAATATACAGAGAAGGAATGTTCTGGGCACACAATAAGCTATACCCTCATACTGTACTGTCTAAGGGAATCAATATGGCACCTCCCATATGTATAAATATAAATATACAGAAAAGGAATGTTCTGGGCACACAATAAGCTATACCATCATACTGTACTGTCTAAGGGAATCAATATGGCACCTCCCTCCTCCCATATGTATAAATATAAATATACAGAGAAGGAATGTTCTGGGCACACAATAAGCTATACCCTCATACTGTACTGTCTAAGGGAATCAATATGGCACCTCCTCCTCCCATATGTATAAATACAAATATACAGAGAAGGAATGTTCTGGGCACACAATAAGCTATACCCTCATACTGTACTGTCTAAGGGAATCAATATGGCACCTCCTCCTCCCATATGTATAAATACAAATATACAGAGAAGGAATGTTCTGGGCACACAATAAGCTATACCCTCATACTGTACTGTCTAAGGGAATCAATATGGCACCTCCTCCTCCCATATGTATAAATACAAATATACAGAGAAGGAATGTTCTGGGCACACAATAAGCTATACCCTCATACTGTACTGTCTAAGGGAATCAATATAGCACCTCCTCCTCCCATATGTATAAATACAAATATACAGAGAAGGAATGTTCTGGGCACACAATAAGCTATACCCTCATACTGTACTGTCTAAGGGAATCAATATGGCACCTCCTCCCATATGTATAAATACAAATATACAGAGAAGGAATGTTCTGGGCACACAATAAGCTATACCCTCATACTGTACTGTCTAAGGGAATCAATATGGCACCTCCTCCTCCCATATGTATAAATACAAATATACAGAGAAGGAATGTTCTGGGCACACAATAAGCTATACCCTCATACTGTACTGTCTAAGGGAATCAATATGGCACCTCCCTCCTCCCATATGTATAAATACAAATATACAGAGAAGGAATGTTCTGGGCACACAATAAGCTATACCCTCATACTGTACTGTCTAAGGGAATCAATATGGCACCTCCCTCCTCCCATATGTATAAATACAAATATACAGAGAAGGAATGTTCTGGGCACACAATAAGCTATACCCTCATACTGTACTGTCTAAGGGAATCAATATGGCACCTCCTCCCATATGTATAAATACAAATATACAGAGAAGGAATGTTCTGGGCACACAATAAGCTATACCCTCATACTGTACTGTCTAAGGGAATCAATATGGCACCTCCCATATGTATAAATATAAATATACAGAGAAGGAATGTTCTGGGCACACAATAAGCTATACCATCATACTGTACTGTCTAAGGGAATCAATATGGCACCTCCCTCCTCCCATATGTATAAATATAAATATACAGAGAAGGAATGTTCTGGGCACACAATAAGCTATACCCTCATACTGTACTGTCTAAGGGAATCAATATGGCACCTCCTCCTCCCATATGTATAAATACAAATATACAGAGAAGGAATGTTCTGGGCACACAATAAGCTATACCCTCATACTGTACTGTCTAAGGGAATCAATATGGCACCTCCTCCTCCCATATGTATAAATACAAATATACAGAGAAGGAATGTTCTGGGCACACAATAAGCTATACCCTCATACTGTACTGTCTAAGGGAATCAATATAGCACCTCCTCCTCCCATATGTATAAATACAAATATACAGAGAAGGAATGTTCTGGGCACACAATAAGCTATACCCTCATACTGTACAGTCTAAGGGAATCAATATGGCACCTCCTCCTCCCATATGTATAAATACAAATATACAGAGAAGGAATGTTCTGGGCACACAATAAGCTATACCCTCATACTGTACTGTCTAAGGGAATCAATATGGCACCTCCTCCTCCCATATGTATAAATACAAATATACAGAGAAGGAATGTTCTGGGTGCACAATAAGCTATACCCTCATACTGTACTGTCTAAGGGAATCAATATGGCACCTCCTCCTCCCATATGTATAAATACAAATATACAGAGAAGGAATGTTCTGGGCACACAATAAGCTATACCCTCATACTGTACTGTCTAAGGGAATCAATATGGCACCTCCCTCCTCCCATATGTATAAATACAAATATACAGAGAAGGAATGTTCTGGGCACACAATAAGCTATACCCTCATACTGTACTGTCTAAGGGAATCAATATGGCACCTCCTCCCATATGTATAAATACAAATATACAGAGAAGGAATGTTCTGGGCACACAATAAGCTATACCCTCATACTGTACTGTCTAAGGGAATCAATATGGCACCTCCCTCCTCCCATATGTATAAATATAAATATACAGAGAAGGAATGTTCTGGGCACACAATAAGCTATACCCTCATACTGTACCGTCTAAGGGAATCAATATGGCACCTCCTCCTCCCATATGTATAAATACAAATATACAGAGAAGGAATGTTCTGGGCACACAATAAGCTATACCCTCATACTGTACCGTCTAAGGGAATCAATATGGCACCTCCCTCCTCCCATATGTATAAATACAAATATACAGAGAAGGAATGTTCTGGGCACACAATAAGCTATACCCTCATACTGTACTGTCTAAGGGAATCAATATGGCACCTCCTCCCATATGTATAAATACAAATATACAGAGAAGGAATGTTCTGGGCACACAATAAGCTATACCCTCATACTGTACTGTCTAAGGGAATCAATATGGCACCTCCCTCCTCCCATATGTATAAATATAAATATACAGAGAAGGAATGTTCTGGGCACACAATAAGCTATACCCTCATACTGTACTGTCTAAGGGAATCAATATGGCACCTCCCTCCTCCCATATGTATAAATATAAATATACAGAGAAGGAATGTTCTGGGCACACAATAAGCTATACCATCATACTGTACTGTCTAAGGGAATCAATATGGCACCTCCCTCCTCCCATATGTATAAATATACAGAGAAGGAATGTTCTGGGCACACAATAAGCTATACCCTCATACTGTACTGTCTAAGGGAATCAATATGGCACCTCCTCCTCCCATATGTATAAATACAAATATACAGAGAAGGAATGTTCTGGGCACACAATAAGCTATACCCTCATACTGTACTGTCTAAGGGAATCAATATGGCACCTCCCTCCTCCCATATGTATAAATATAAATATACAGAGAAGGAATGTTCTGGGCACACAATAAGCTATACCCTCATACTGTACTGTCTAAGGGAATCAATATGGCACCTCCCTCCTCCCATATGTATAAATACAAATATACAGAGAAGGAATGTTCTGGGCACACAATAAGATATACCCTCATACTGTACTGTCTAAGGGAATCAATATGGCACCTCCCTCCTCCCATATGTATAAATACAAATATACAGAGAAGGAATGTTCTGGGCACACAATAAGCTATACCCTCATACTGTACTGTCTAAGGGAATCAATATGGCACCTCCTCCCATATGTATAAATACAAATATACAGAGAAGGAATGTTCTGGGCACACAATAAGCTATACCCTCATACTGTACTGTCTAAGGGAATCAATATGGCACCTCCCATATGTATAAATATAAATATACAGAAAAGGAATGTTCTGGGCACACAATAAGCTATACCCTCATACTGTACTGTCTAAGGGAATCAATATGGCACCTCCCTCCTCCCATATGTATAAATATAAATATACAGAGAAGGAATGTTCTGGGCACACAATAAGCTATACCCTCATACTGTACTGTCTAAGGGAATCAATATGGCACCTCCTCCTCCCATATGTATAAATACAAATATACAGAGAAGGAATGTTCTGGGCACACAATAAGCTATACCCTCATACTGTACTGTCTAAGGGAATCAATATGGCACCTCCTCCTCCCATATGTATAAATACAAATATACAGAGAAGGAATGTTCTGGGCACACAATAAGCTATACCCTCATACTGTACTGTCTAAGGGAATCAATATGGCACCTCCTCCTCCCATATGTATAAATACAAATATACAGAGAAGGAATGTTCTGGGCACACAATAAGCTATACCCTCATACTGTACTGTCTAAGGGAATCAATATAGCACCTCCTCCTCCCATATGTATAAATACAAATATACAGAGAAGGAATGTTCTGGGCACACAATAAGCTATACCCTCATACTGTACTGTCTAAGGGAATCAATATGGCACCTCCTCCTCCCATATGTATAAATACAAATATACAGAGAAGGAATGTTCTGGGCACACAATAAGCTATACCCTCATACTGTACTGTCTAAGGGAATCAATATGGCACCTCCTCCTCCCATATGTATAAATACAAATATACAGAGAAGGAATGTTCTGGGCACACAATAAGCTATACCCTCATACTGTACTGTCTAAGGGAATCAACATGGAACTATAAAGAGTGTCAGAACTACTTGTGTTTCGGCTTAAACTGCAGTACACAGACATTTCCTGCAGGTGGCACTATAGATCCAAATAAATTCAGTATAATCTAAAAGGTTCAGAGACTCATATTGTGCAAGTGGGCTTCAGTACAGTTCTGGTCATGTACAATCTTAACCTTACTTATGTGACAGCCCGGTCTCTACACAGCCCGGTCTCTGGCCAGAAATATGCACGTAATGAATGCGCTAGAGCAAAGAAGGGAGACAATATACTCATCCATGATCTAATGGATAAGCCAACTTTCTCTCCCACCCCAGAGATCTGATCCCCTTGTGGTACTTACATTTTCCTCTTTACTCCCAGGATCCGGTTTGACTGAACCAATGAGACCAGGAACTGGATGAGCTGCAGGAAAATCAGAGTCAAAACATTCAGGAATTAAAGGGAAGTGAAAAAAAGCTCCAGCATCTTTGTACAGTCTCCTCCCTGCAGTACCAACCTGTCCTCCAATATGGTCTCTTCCAACCTAGCGGCAGCGGTCATCTATATATCTCATCTATATGTCTCTATATCTCATCTATACCTCTCTATATCTTATCTATATATCTACCATCTATATATCACCTATAAATTATCTATATATCTATCTCATCTTTATATATCATGTTCCATCCATCTACAACTATAGCATCTAACTGCCATCCGCATCTATATGCCATCCATCTACCGGTCATCCCTCAGTCTCTCATCTATATTTCTATGATTATAGCAACACCATAAGTCCCGTTGGCTACTTACCTTATTGACAACTTTCTGCTGCTGAGTGTGCTTCTGCCTCAGGCTCGCAACCTCCCTCCACAGGGCCTCGTTCTCACTGCAGAGCATTAAATACTCCAATTAAGTCTGATGATTAGCAAAGCCCTCACTCGCAGGCAGCAGCACTGACTTACAGGTGATTCTAAGAGAAAGGATCCAGATTACCTGCCCCTGGGTTTCCCTATAAAGAGATACTGACACCAGAAAATAATCGTTTTTTTTTTTTATATCCATCGTAACATCATTGAATCCTATTTATAATTTTGCCATAAAAGTATTCGCCTGATGCTTTTCCATTAAATTTCTTACCCCCATGGTCCTCTGTGTGGGGGCTGCCATATTTGTGCTGCAGTAGTTGGTAAGCATTAGAAACTCTGACAGGCTGAGAAGTGACAGCCAGGTTGACAAAACAGTCAGTTTTAGGAACAATTACAGTGTACAATGTAGTAATATGTTGAAAATTAAATGTTGCCCCACTCACTGTTTCATGGAGAGTAGCCGGCCATCAATGCTCTCCTGCTTGCCCTTCATGCTCTGTACATCTGATATCAACTTGCCAACATTGTCCTGTCGCACCTTCACCTCGTCGCTCTTGGTTGCAGACATCTGATAATGAAGAGACGGGTCACACTAACCCCTTCATTCACCCCTATTGTCAGCATTATCCCTGTATCCCCTCTCATTCCCAAGAGTAACAACACCAACCCTCTGTTACTAAAGGTTGGATTTCATTCTTTTATTTCTAAAGGTAACAATAGTGATCTCCTCTATCCTCACACTCTCAACAGTACTGATATTAGACCTCTATATGCAAAATGACCCATATGAGACACTCAAGTGTATGAATATCATTACTGTATATTGCACAGTAGCAGCACAGGCCCTCTATTCCCAGGAGTAACTGTATAATTCATTTATTTCCCAGCCTAACAATATTATTCCTTTATTCCCAAAGTACCTTGACTATGTCACTGCCCCCATGAGTGCGGTGTTACTTCTCTCGACCCAAAAGTACAATGTTATTCTGCTACTGAGAAAGGACCAATCCTACTGGTCTGTGCCCAAGAATGCCAGTATGATATTGCCAGTGCCATTATGATATTGCCAGTGCCAGGAGTAGCAGTGTGTGCTTTGCAATCACCCCTCACTCAGTCTCTTTGCTACTCACGGTGTTGACTTTGCGCTTGATGTTCTCCAGAAGTTGCTCCTGACCACGGATGAAGTAGGGATGCTGGAACTCTGTGTCATCTCTTTCAGGTTTCACCAGGCCCCCTTGTTCAATATGGACAACCTTCCGAAACCCATCTGAGAGAGAGAGCAGAACATACAATGGGGTGAAAGTGAATGTGCCCAGTGCTGCATTGGTAGTTGGGGACATGACTAAATATAGGACAACTCCTTAAGGAGAAGATCCAGCCCAGTTTGTCCCAGAAACACAAAGAACCAGGACAAATGGTTGGAAGGAAAAGGAAGGAGTACTGGAAACATCAATGCAGAGACCTTCCATGACTGCAGAGTGTGAACAGGACTTGAGGAGCAGAGAGCATACGGGAGACTTACACGTAGATGAGAGCGTGCGAGAGACTTACACGTTGATGAGAGCGTGCGAGAGACTTACACGTAGATGAGAGCGTGCAAGAGATTTACACGTAGATGAGAGCGTGCGAGAGACTTACACATCGATGAGAGTGTGCGAGAGACTTACACGTCGATGAGAGCGTGCGAGAGACTTACACGTCGATGAGAGCGTGCGAGAGACTTACACGTCGATGAGAGCGTGCGAGAGACTTACACGTCTATGAGAGCATGCAAGAGATTTACACGTAGATGAGAGCGTGCGAGAGACTTACACGTCGATGAGATTGTGCAAGAGACTTACATGTCGATGAGTGTGCTAGAGACTTACACGTAGATGAGAGCGTACGAGAGACTTACATGTCGATGAGAGCGTGCGAGAGACTTACATGTCGATAAGAGCGTGTGAGAGATTTACATGTCGATGAGAGCGTGCGAGAGACTTACATGTCGATGAGAGCGTACGAGAGACTTACATGTCGTTGAGATTGTGCGAGAGACTTACATGTCGATGAGATTGTGCGAGAGACTTACATGTAGATGAGAGCGTGCGAGAGACTTACATGTCGATGAGAGCGTACGAGAGACTTACATGTCGTTGAGATTGTGCGAGAGACTTACATGTCGATGAGAGCGTACGAGAGACTTACATGCCGATTAGAGCGTGCGAGAGACTTACATGTCGATGAGAGCGTACGAGAGATTTACATGCCGATTAGAGCGTGTGAGAGACTTACATGTCGATGAGTGTGCTAGAGACTTACATGTAGATGAGAGCGTACGAGAGACTTACATGCCGATTAGAGCGTGTGAGAGACTTACATGTCGATGAGAGCATGCGAGAGACTTACATGTCGATGAGAGCGTGCAAGAGACCTCTACGTTGATGAGAGTATGCGAGAGACTTACACATTGATGAGAGCGTGAGAGAGACTTACACATATTTAGTTGCCGTACAAAGCTGGCCATGTTGTTGTGCTTGAAATACTTTGGAAGAACCTCTTTGGCAAACTGTCCTTGGTCAAACACATGAAAACTGTTCCCTTCCTGGTGAAAGAGGAGAATAAAGATTAGAGAATCAATAAAAGGGGGTCAATAATATTCCCATTTCTTATAAGAAGCCAGAAAGAGAGAATGCATGGCTCTGATAAGCTGCTGATCTCACAGAAAGTCACAATTAAATACATTAGTGTTTCCTATTAATACAGTAGAACCCCCATTTTAAGTTTTTCAGGGGACCAGAAAAAAATTAGTGTAAAATCCAGGAAAATGTAAAATGAGGGTAATGTATTGTGCATAATATATAGGTGGGACCAGAAAACAACAATGTAATATGAGAGAAAACTTAAAATCAGGGGCTGTAAAATGGGGGTTCTACTGTGATCTGTTTATTCATATTTGAATCTTTTAACAGTTTTTGAAACCTTTGGAGGGCCTGATGGGTGCAAGAAAAGCCAATCCTTGTGTCTCACTCCCTGTTCACTGAAAGATTGTAAGCTCTGATGAGCAGGGCCCTCTGCAGCTTTTGTATGTGCCAGCATTGACTCCCTCCTGTTGTACAGCGATGGGGGGCATGTGGGCGCTATAGAAATAAATACAGTCAGGGGAACTGCATGGGCCAGCACAACATACACATTCATGAGAAGGAGAAGAACAGTTCAGCATAAAAACAAAACTGGGAAAATAGATGTAGTTTGTGCAAAATAAATAATGTAATGTATAAAGGCTGGAGTGAGTGGATGTGTAACATAATAGCCACAACACTACTTCCTGCTTTTCAGCTCTCTTGCCTTCCTCTGATTGGTTACCAGGAGTTGATCCCTTGCCTATTGGAGAACTGGTTCTGTATCACAAAGATCAGGATTGGCAGGAAGGACTGGGACAGGGGGGCATGCTAGAGGAGTTGATCCCTTGCCTATTGAAGTACCACAGAGATCCGGGCTGGAAAGAAAGACTGGGACAGGGGGGCATGCTAGAGGAGTTGATCCCTTGCCTATTGAAGTACCGGTTCTGTACCACAGAGATCCGGGTTGGAAAGAAAGACAGGGACAGGAGGGACGTCCTAGAGGAGTTGATCCCTTGCCTATTGATTTACTGGTTCTGTACCACAGAGATCAGGGCTGGAAGGACTGGGACAGGAGGAACCACCTAGATGAGTTGATCCCCAGGTCAGGGTTGGGGGGAAGCAGTGCTGTACAGGAGGGTGCCCTGACACTTACACGACCCAATACCTTTTAATTCTGGTTCCTATTTTTGACTAAAGCCCCAACATAATGGAAATAAAATTGCCCAAGAATTAAAAGCAGTGAAAGTGTCACCTCCGACAGCCAATCAGGGAGCACTATTGGGGCACATGTGCCTTTAATTTGCCTCCCTTCTGGGTGTGTAATTAGTGATGATAATCCCGCTGAGAGGGAAATACAAATATCAGCACCGTGGGCCAGAATGTGGTGCCAAGTAGCAGTCTCTTCCCTGAGCTATTGCTGGCGTGGCCCTGACGCTCCCCCTCCTCTCTCTCATGGAGCAGCTTCCAGTCACCGGGATCCTCCTGCTCCAGCTGATCCCTCTGCAAATGAGATCCATGTGTGAGCGGCGCGGCTCAGGTTTCGGGGGCTGCACTTGGCGAGCGACACAGGAAATATGGAGTCAGGGATGAGAGAATGGAGAGCAGCAACTGGATCCAGACACCCGGGGGGAGACAGAATTACAGCTACTGCTCCCTGATCAGGACAAACTGACGGCCAGACCCGCCTCACACTCTATTAACCCCTTCCCCACATATATTATTCACCCACATTGCCCCCAGCTTTAGCCACATTAACCAAAATATTCCCAAATTATTCAGATCAATCTATCACTTTCTGCCCCAACACACAAAATAAAACGTTATAGAAACCTTTGTGCTCTCCGTAAGCTTTGCCTTTATACTGGTCTATATGGCACCTCCCTCCTCCCATATGTATAAATACAAATATACAGAGAAGGAATGTTCTGGGCACACAATAAGCTATACCCTCATATTGTACTGTCTAAGGGAATCAATATGGCACCTCCTCCTCCCATATGTATAAATACAAATATACAGAGAAGGAATGTTCTGGGCACACAATAAGCTATACCCTCATACTGTACTGTCTAAGGGAATCAATATGGCACCTCCTCCTCCCATATGTATAAATACAAATATACAGAGAAGGAATGTTCTGGGCACACAATAAGCTATACCCTCATACTGTACTGTCTAAGGGAATCAATATGGCACCTCCTCCTCCCATATGTATAAATACAAATATACAGAGAAGGAATGTTCTGGGCACACAATAAGCTATACCCTCATACTGTACTGTCTAAGGGAATCAATATGGCACCTCCTCCTCCCATATGTATAAATACAAATATACAGAGAAGGAATGTTCTGGGCACACAATAAGCTATACCCTCATACTGTACTGTCTAAGGGAATCAATATGGCACCTCCTCCTCCCATATGTATAAATACAAATATACAGAGAAGGAATGTTCTGGCATACAATAAGCTATACCCTCATACTGTAATGTCTAAGGGAATCAATATGGCACCTCCCTCCTCCCATATGTATAAATACAAATATACAGAGAAGGAATGTTCTGGGCACACAATAAGCTATACCCTCATACTGTACTGTCTAAGGGAATCAATATGGCACCTCCTCCTCCCATATGTATAAATACAAATATACAGAGAAGGAATGTTCTGGGCACACAATAAGCTATACCCTCATACTGTACTGTCTAAGGGAATCAATATGGCACCTCCTCCTCCCATATGTATAAATACAAATATACAGAGAAGGGATGTTCTGGGCACACAATAAGCTATACCCTCATACTGTACTGTCTAAGGGAATCAATATGGCACCTCCTCCTCCCATATGTATAAATACAAATATACAGAGAAGGAATGTTCTGGGCACACAATAAGCTATACCCTCATACTGTACTGTCTAAGGGAATCAATATGGCACCTCCTCCTCCCATATGTATAAATATAAATATACAGAGAAGGAATGTTCTGGGCACACAATAAGCTATACCCTCATACTGTACTGTCTAAGGGAATCAATATGGCACCTCCTCCTCCCATATGTATAAATACAAATATACAGAGAAGGAATGTTCTGGGCACACAATAAGCTATACCCTCATACTGTACTGTCTAAGGGAATCAATATGGCACCTCCTCCTCCCATATGTATAAATATAAATATACAGAGAAGGAATGTTCTGGGCACACAATAAGCTATACCCTCATATTGTACTGTCTAAGGGAATCAATATGGCACCTCCTCCTCCCATATGTATAAATACAAATATACAGAGAAGGAATGTTCTGGCATACAATAAGCTATACCCTCATACTGTAATGTCTAAGGGAATCAATATGGCACCTCCCTCCTCCCATATGTATAAATACAAATATACAGAGAAGGAATGTTCTGGGCACACAATAAGCTATACCCTCGTACTGTACTGTCTAAGGGAATCAATATGGCACCTCCTCCTCCCATATGTATAAATACAAATATACAGAGAAGGAATGTTCTGGGCACACAATAAGCTATACCCTCATACTGTACTGTCTAAGGGAATCAATATGGCACCTCCTCCTCCCATATGTATAAATACAAATATACAGAGAAGGAATGTTCTGGGCACACAATAAGCTATACCCTCATACTGTACTGTCTAAGGGAATCAATATGGCACCTCCTCCTCCCATATGTATAAATACAAATATACAGAGAAGGAATGTTCTGGGCACACAATAAGCTATACCCTCATACTGTACTGTCTAAGGGAATCAATATGGCACCTGCCAGACATACTCGTGAAAACCAAGATACAAAAGGACACCGGACACGCAGTGGGAGTTATTCCCAGGAAATGGGGGCAACTAGGAGTTAAGGGGTAACAGCACTGCAGGCTGAATCCTTCCTAAAAACAGAAGCAGATGTGGCCCCATCTCAGCTGGGGGCAGAAAGGGAAAATCTGCAGGAATAACAGCATATGGAGATTGTTATTTTGTGGTTGGATAAAATACACGGCAGCTGCTCTGGCAGGTTGAGGGGCAATAAAAATGGGAAGAAAGCAGAATAAAGCCAGGAACCACAAAGGGCCCTTCCTCAGGCTCACACTAACAGGAAGAGTAGTAGTAGTACAGAACAAATGAGCCGTTTTTAGAGACTGGCAGGGGGCAGTAGAATTAAATTTACCTCTCAGCGGCAGCATATAAAGAATTTGCCAGAAAACACACAACCCTCATTTGTAATGTTAACAATAATGTGTGTATGGTGAGGAAGACAAATGCCATAAGGTTATACTTCCCCTTTAAGTACTGAAGTGTGTGTGTGTGGGGGGGGTAGCATGGAGAATAACATGGTTATACACAGGATGCTCATAGTAAGTGGCTCCCTGCCTACACAGCACAGACACATGGACTTATTGATACTAATCTGCTCCCCAAATCATGACCTCACTGTCTGCTCATTCTGACTCAATGTACCAATATCCATCCGGTTATCTTAATGAAATCCTGTATCCAAAATTGCAGCAATCCCCATAAATTACACAACTCATGGCCCACTGGGAACCACCCAAATAGCCCGATCCATGAGACAAGCCCGAGGCAGTGGTGGCACCAGATCCATAACCTGGGGTCAGAAACAAGCATGAGGCACTGATGACACCAGATCCATAACCTGGGGTCAGAGAGAAGCCCGCGGCAGTGGTGGCACCAGATAAATAAACTGGGGTCAGATAGAAACCCAAGGCACTGGTGGCACCAGATCCATAACCTGGGATCAGAGAAAAGCCAGAGGAACTGATGGCACCAGATCCATAACCTGGTATCAGATAGAAGCCCAGGCAGTGGTGACACCAGATCCATAGTCTGGGATCAGGGACAAGCCAGAGGCAGTGGTGACACCAGATCCATAGTCTGGGATCAGGGACAAGCCAGAGGCAGTGGTGACACCAGATCCATAGTCTGGGATCAGAGACAAGCCCGAAGCAATGGTGGCACCAGACCCATAACCTAGGATCAGGGAAAAGCCAGAGGAACCGATGGCACCAGATCCATAATCTGGGATCAGAGACAAGCCAGTGGCAGTGGTGGCACCAGATCCATAACCTGGGATAAGAGACGAGCCCTAGGCAGTGGAGGCACCGAACCATAACCTGGGATCAGATAGAAGCCCAGGCAGTGGTGACACCAGATCCATAGCCTGGGATCAGGGACAAGCCAGAGGAACTGGTGGCACCAGATCCATAAACAGGGATCAGATAGAAGCCCAAGGCAGTGGTGGCACCAGATCCATAACCTGGGATCAGAAACAAGCATGAGGCACTGATGACACCAGATCCATAACCTGGGGTCAGAGAGAAGCCCGCGGCAGTGGTGGCACCAGATCCATAACCCGGGATCAGATAGAAACCCGAGGCACTGGTGGCACCAGATCCATAACCTGGGATCAGGGAAAAGCCAGAGGCAGTGGTGGCACCAGATCCATAACCTGGGGTCAGAGACAAGCCCGAAGCAAATGTGGCACCAGACCCATAACCTGGGATCAGGGACAAGCCAGAGGAACTGGTGGCACCAGATCCATAACCTGGGATCAGGGACAAGCCAGAGGAACTGGTGGCACCAGATCCATAACCTGGGATCAGGGAAAAGCCAGAGGCAGTGGTGGCACCAGATCCATAACCTGGGGTCAGAGACAAGCCCGAAGCAAATGTGGCACCAGACCCATAACCTGGGATCAGGGACAAGCCAGAGGAACTGGTGGCACCAGATCCATAACCTGGGGTCAGAGAGAAGCCCAAGGCAGTGGTGGCACCAGATCCATAACCTGGGATATCTAGTATAGGTCAATCTAAAAAAAAAAAACCTGGGATCAGAAACAAGCATGAGGCACTGATGACACCAGATCCATACCCTGGGGTCAGAGAGAAGCCCGCGGCAGTGGTGGCACCAGATCCATAACCTGGGGTCAGAGACAAGCCAGAGCCGACTGGGGGATTATCAGGAGAGACAGAAGAATCTTGTATACAACTCATCTCTCCTGATGTAAATGGTGCCACACGTGGAGCCAATGAACGCAACAGTTTAGTCTGTCGCCAGATTAACCCTCCCCTGGCCGGAACCAACTGTGCATAAGTGCAGACCCTGCTACAACGAGAGGCCAAGAGATCGCTCTCCCAGACTACCAAGCGCCATGTGCCAAGATGAAATCACATTGAGGAGAATTATGGGTGAGTGGATTAACTGTGAGACTCCTCTAATACTGGGACACTGCCACATTATTGGCCACTGAGTGGGCAGTTATTTATAGCAATTAACAATGAACAGGGGGTTAAAGAAAGCTAACTGGTGTATGTAGCACAAAGAGGGGTGAATGCAGAACTGGGGCACCTCTAACCACAGACACCAACACTCAGGGCAAATGCACAAACATGGCACAAGCACATCTGTGACCCACCCAATATGAAAACAGATGGACCAAGAATGCATCACTTCACTATAATACAAGGGGAGAGGGCATGACACTGTGAGTATAAGGGGGCGGGGAAATAGTTATTTCAAGTCTTGTGGTGGAATCAGTTGTCTGAGTAAAAAAACATGTTAATATTTATAGTGGACAGGTGAGACCGTGTTTATGCGCCTTTTAACCCCCAACTGAATGAGCTCATGCCAAAAAGTAGGGATATTTTCCCTTTAATTGACCTGAAGGTTTATCATTATGTAGAAAGTTAGAAAGAGACCTAGAGCAGCAGCAGGGGCGGCACCTAGAGCAGCAGCAGGGGCGGCACCTAGAGCAGCAGCAGGGGCGGCACCTAGAGCAGCAGCAGGGGCGGCACCTAGAGCAGCAGCAGGGGCGGCACCTAGAGCAGCAGCAGGGGCGGCACCTAGAGCAGCAGCAGGGGCGGCACCTAGAGCAGCAGCAGGGGCGGCACCTAGAGCAGCAGCAGGGGCGGCACCTAGAGCAGCAGCAGTGACACCGGTCAGACCAAAAGAATAAATGGTGCATAAAAAAAAGAGTGATTATTCTTACTGGGCTCCAGCAGATTAAAGGGTCTGTGTCTGGGTCTTCCACCAAAGTCCAGAGCTTGGCAAGGAAAGCAGGTACATTGCTGCCCCCACAAGTCCCGTGGGGGTCCATAGGGAGGATGTAGTAGGGCACAGACTGGATGGCAGGGCTGGGAGTAGGAGAGAAGACAGACTGTCAGTGATACATTGATGAGATGAGGGGTTGAAAGAGGGGAAACACAGGGGAGTCCTCCCAAGGGGCCACAAACCTCATTACAGGAATTCCTGGAACACTGTATGTGGAGAACATTCCCAGAATGAAAGAGACGGTACAGAGGAATTGTGCTATTAACCATACAGATTGTGGGCAGATACAAGGAGAGTGGGCATTACCAGGGGCAGGAAAAGAATCCTCATGGGGAATAAGGGCTCATTTAGACCATAACTTGGGGTGTAAATATGCTATAGGGAAGCGCTTAGGGAGGTGCCTAGGTTATTGGGTAAATAGGCTTCTGATACATACAGGGGCAGTCTCAGGGGCATTAGTATAAAGGAGAGGGGTAAGTAGGGGGTGACACACAGGGGCAGTCTCAGGGGCATTAGTATAAAGGAGAGGGGTAAGTAGGGGGTGACATACAGGGGCAGTCTCAGGGGTATTAGTATAAAGGAGAGGGGTAAGTAGGGGGTGACACACAGGGGCAGTCTCAGGGGTATTAGTATAAAGGAGAGGGGTAAGTAGGGGGTGACACACAGGGACAGTCTCAGGGGTATTAGTATAAAGGAGAGGGGTAAGTAGGGGGTGACACAGAGACAGTCTCAGGGGTATTAGTATAAAGGAGAGGGGTAAGTAGGGGGTGACACACAGGGACAGTCTCAGGGGTATTAGTATAAAGGAGAGGGGTAAGTAGGGGGTGACACAGAGACAGTCTCAGGGGTATTAGTATAAAGGAGAGGGGTAAGTAGGGGGTGACACACAGGGGCAGTCTCAGGGGCATTAGTATAAAGGAGAGGGGTAAGTAGGGGGTGACACAGGGGCAGTCTCAGGGGCATTAGTATAAAGGAGAGGGGTAAGTAGGGGGTGACACAGGGGCAGTCTCAGGGGCATTAGTATAAAGGAGAGGGGTAAGTAGGGGGTGACACAGGGGCAGTCTCAGGGGTATTAGTATAAAGGAGAGGGGTAAGTAGAAGGTGACATACAGGGGCAGTCTCAGGGGCATTAGTATAAAGGAGAGGGGTAAGTAGGGGGTGACACACAGGAGAGACAGTCTCAGGGGCATTAGTATAAAGGAGAGGGGTAAGTAGGGGGTGACACAGGGGCAGTCTCAGGGGTATTAGTATAAAGGAGAGGGGTAAGTAGAAGGTGACATACAGGGGCAGTCTCAGGGGCATTAGTATAAAGGAGAGGGGTAAGTAGGGGGTGACACACAGGAGAGACAGTCTCAGGGGCATTAGTATAAAGGAGAGGGGTAAGTAGGGGGTGACACAGGGGCAGTCTCAGGGGTATTAGTATAAAGGAGAGGGGTAAGTAGAAGGTGACATACAGGGGCAGTCTCAGGGGCATTAGTATAAAGGAGAGGGGTAAGTAGGGGGTGACACACAGGAGAGACAGTCTCAGGGGCATTAGTATAAAGGAGAGGGGTAAGTAGGGGGTGACACAGGGGCAGTCTCAGGGGTATTAGTATAAAGGAGAGGGGTAAGTAGAAGGTGACATACAGGGGCAGTCTCAGGGGCATTAGTATAAAGGAGAGGGGTAAGTAGGGGGTGACACAGGGGCAGTCTCAGGGGTATTAGTATAAAGGAGAGGGGTAAGTAGGGGGTGACATACAGGGGCAGTCTCAGGGGTATTAGTATAAAGGAGAGGGGTAAGTAGGGGGTGACACACAGGGGCAGTCTCAGGGGTATTAGTATAAAGGAGAGGGGTAAGTAGAAGGTGACATACAGGGGCAGTCTCAGGGGCATTAGTATAAAGGAGAGGGGTAAGTAGGGGGTGACATACAGGGACAGTCTCAGGGGCATTAGTATAAAGGAGAGGGGTAAGTAGGGGGTGACATACAGGGACAGTCTCAGGGGCATTAGTATAAAGGAGAGGGGTAAGTAGGGGGTGACACACAGGGGCAGTCTCAGGGGCATTAGTATAAAGGAGAGGGGTAAGTAGGGGGTGACACACAGGGGCAGTCTCAGGGGTATTAGTATAAAGGAGAGGGGTAAGTAGAAGGTGACATACAGGGGCAGTCTCAGGGGCATTAGTATAAAGGAGAGGGGTAAGTAGGGGGTGACATACAGGGACAGTCTCAGGGGCATTAGTATAAAGGAGAGGGGTAAGTAGGGGGTGACATACAGGGACAGTCTCAGGGGCATTAGTATAAAGGAGAGGGGTAAGTAGGGGGTGACATACAGGGACAGTCTCAGGGGCATTAGTATAAAGGAGAGGGGTAAGTAGGGGGTGACACACAGGGGCAGTCTCAGGGGCATTAGTATAAAGGAGAGGGGTAAGTAGGGGGTGACACACAGGGGCAGTCTCAGGGGTATTAGTATAAAGGAGAGGGGTAAGTAGAAGGTGACATACAGGGGCAGTCTCAGGGGCATTAGTATAAAGGAGAGGGGTAAGTAGGGGGTGACATACAGGGACAGTCTCAGGGGCATTAGTATAAAGGAGAGGGGTAAGTAGGGGGTGACATACAGGGACAGTCTCAGGGGCATTAGTATAAAGGAGAGGGGTAAGTAGGGGGTGACACAGGGGCAGTCTCAGGGGCATTAGTATAAAGGAGAGGGGTAAGTAGGGGGTGACACAGGGGCAGTCTCAGGGGTATTAGTATAAAGGAGAGGGGTAAGTAGGGGGTGACACACAGGGGCAGTCTCAGGGGCATTAGTATAAAGGAGAGGGGTAAGTAGGGGGTGACACAGGGGCAGTCTCAGGGGCATTAGTATAAAGGAGAGGGGTAAGTAGGGGGTGACACACAGGGGCAGTCTCAGGGGCATTAGTATAAAGGAGAGGGGTAAGTAGGGGGTGACATACAGGGACAGTCTCAGGGGCATTAGTATAAAGGAGAGGGGTAAGTAGGGGGTGACACACAGGGGCAGTCTCAGGGGCATTAGTATAAAGGAGAGGGGTAAGTAGGGGGTGACATACAGGGACAGTCTCAGGGGCATTAGTATAAAGGAGAGGGGTAAGTAGAAGGTGACATACAGGGACAGTCTCAGGGGCATTAGTATAAAGGAGAGGGGTAAGTAGGGGGTGACACAGGGGCAGTCTCAGGGGCATTAGTATAAAGGAGAGGGGTAAGTAGGGGGTGACACACAGGGACAGTCTCAGGGGCATTAGTATAAAGGAGAGGGGTAAGTAGAAGGTGACATACAGGGACAGTCTCAGGGGCATTAGTATAAAGGAGAGGGGTAAGTAGGGGGTGACACAGGGGCAGTCTCAGGGGTATTAGTATAAAGGAGAGGGGTAAGTAGGGGGTGACACACAGGAGAGACAGTCTCAGGGGCATTAGTATAAAGGAGAGGGGTAAGTAGGAAGTGACATACAAAGACAGTATCAGGGGAATTAGCGGAGAAAGGGGTAAGTAGGGGGTGACACACCGCGGATCCATTAACAAGGTATGGGGGGAACTCACGTACAATTTTGGGGTGAAATCACTTCGGGGACGGGTTGGTAAATGTATCAGTGCAGTATGGAGCTCACCGGACTCTCCTGGCGGGGTCTCTGGTTCAGACTCACGTCACAGGCCTATCCACACACACTCACAGGCCGAGGGAGACATGGTCAGCGCCATCTTGTGACGTTTCAATTCCGCCCACCAACTGGAACAGCACGCACGCGCAGTAGGTCATTTTACGACACACATTACTCCCCTCAGGCACCGCCCGGAAGTGCGTAAACGCTCACCGCCACATTTGTACGCACTTGGCGCTTGCGGGTCCGCCATCTTACTACACCCAAAGGAGTGTTAATCAAAATTATTGTTATCTATGTAGCACCCTGACTTACACTACCTGACTAAAATTACAAGAGTTATAGTGCGCCCAAGACCTATTCAGGAATAAAGATTCAAATGCCACAGGTAAGATGGAGTTTTTCCGGCGGGTGAGTGGGCGGGATAAGAGACACTTCCGGCTTAAGGAGACAGGGAAAAACGTGTTTCTACTAGTGATACAGTGGGACGTTGTGACCTGGAACTGGAATAGACCCGAGAGTGTCCCCGAGCGAGACATGAAGAGAGGGAGCCAAGGGGAGCCCACAGACCGAGGAGCCGGTAATGTCACACGTGACTGACACAGGGAGCTGCTCTACTTGTGGCCCTAACGCAGGGGCCCAGAGATGAGAGACTTGATATTGGCTGAGGAGTAAAGAGAGGAGAGACTGGGTATTGGCTGAGGGGGAAGAGAGGGAAGACTTGATATTGGCTGAGGGGGAAGAGAGGAAAGACTGGGTATTGGCTGAGGAGTAAAGAGTGCAAAGACTGGGTATTGGCTGAGGAGTAAAGAGAGGAGAGACTGGGTATTGGCTGAGGGGGAAGAGAGGGAAGACTTGATATTGGCTGAGGGGGAAGACTTGATATTGGCTGAGGGGGAAGAGAGGAAAGACTGGGTATTGGCTGAGGGGGAAGAGAGGAAAGACTGGATATTGGCTGAGGAGTAAAGAGGGGAGAGACTGGGTATTGGCTGAGGGGGAAGAGAGGAAAGATTGGGTATTGGCTGAGGGGGAAGAGAGGAAAGACTGGGTATTGGCTGAGGGGGAAGAGAGGAAAGATTGTGTATTGGCTGAGGGGGAAGAGAGGAAAGACTGGGTGTTGTCTGAGGAGTGAAGAGAGGAAAGACTTGATATTGGCTGAGGAGTAAAGAGAGGAGAGACTGGGTATTGGCTGAAGGGGAAGAGATGATAGACTTGGTATTAGCTAAGGGGGAAGAGAGGAAAGACTGGGTATTGGCTGAGGAGTAAAGAGAGGAAAGACTGGGTATTGGCTGAGGAGTAAAGAGAGGAAAGACTGGGTATTGGCTGAGGAGTAAAGAAGGGAGAGACTGTGTATTGGCTGAGGTGGAAGAGAGGAAAGACTGGGTATTGGCTGAGGAGTAAAGAGGGGAGAGACTGGGTATTGGCTGAGGTGGAAGCGAGGAAAGGCTTGATATTGGCTGAGGGGGAAGAGAGGAAAGATTGGGTATTGGCTGAGGGGGAAGAGAGGAAAGACTGGGTATTGGCTGAGGGGGAAGAGAGGAAAGACTTGATATTGGCTGAGGGGGAAGAGAGGAAAGATTGGGTATTGGCTGAAGGGGAAGAGATGATAGACTTGGTATTGGCTAAGGGGAAGAGAGGAAAGACTGGGTATTGGCTGAGGAGTAAAGAGAGGAAAGACTGGGTATTGGCTGAGGAGTAAAGAGAGGAGAGACTGGGTATTGGCTGAGGTGGAAGAGAGGAAAGGCTTGATATTGGCTGAGGGGGAAGAGAGGAAAGATTGGGTATTGGCTGAGGGGGAAGAGAAGAAAGACTGGGTATTGGCTGAGGGGGAAGAGAGGAAAGATTGGGTATTGGCTGAGGGGGAAGAGAGGAAAGACTGGGTGTTGGCTGAGGAGTGAAGAGAGGAAAGACTTGATATTGGCTGAGGAGTAAAGAGAGGAGAGACTGGGTATTGGCTGAGGGGGAAGAGAGGAAAGATTGGGTATTGGCTGAAGGGGAAGAGATGATAGACTTGGTATTGGCTAAGGGGGAAGAGAGGAAAGACTGGGTATTGGCTGAGGAGTAAAGAGAGGAAAGACTGGGTATTGGCTGAGGGGGAAGAGAAGAAAGACTGGGTATTGGCTGAGGATTGAAGAGATGAGAGACTTGGTATTGGCTGAGGGGGAAGAGAGGAAAGACTGGGTATTGGCTGAGGGGGAAAGAGATGAGAGACTTAGTATTATCTGAGGGGGAAGAGAGGAAAGACTGGGTATTGGCTGAGGGGGAAAGAGATGAGAGACTGGGTATTGGCTGAGGGGGAAGAGAGGAAAGACTGGGTATTGGCTGAGGGGGAAAGAGATGAGAGACTGGGTATTGGCTATGGGGGGGGGGAAGAGAGGAAAGACTCGGTTTTGGCAGAATGTGTTTAAAGATAAAAGTAAATGAGCAATAATGATAAATTGTTGGGCCTCCCTGGCTAGGAAAACCAGAAACTAAACCCCTTCACTACTATAAGATGTTGTACTATTTTGTATTTCGGGGCTTCCTCAGTACCATCTGATTGTGGTCCCCAGTGCCAGGAGTCATTACACATTATTCCATGTTTCTTGCCTAGGAGCCTCTCTTTTCTGAGGAAGACAGGAGTTTGCGGGATGGAAACGCATTAGATGAGAGTGACAGTGAGGAGAGCCTATACTCTGGCCTTGAGGATTCTGGGACTGACAGCAGTGAGGATGAGGAGGACTACTGGTCTGAGGAAGAAGAAAATCTAGGGAAGTCCCCAAAAGAGATCATAAAGGTACTGAGAGTGATGGAAGCACTGGCACCATGTCTCCTCCTGTCTGTCACTCTGCACTTGGAGAGCCATAATGCAATGAACCAATTTCCTTTGTACCTGTGTCAATCTAAAGTGTCAGGTAAAGGCTCATTAGGTCCCCCTATTGTTTCATCTGCAACTAGAGTTACAGACTCCATGTCCCATAGTTCCCTTCTGTGTCACTCTGAAGTTAGAAGGAAGACGCCATATACCAAAGTTCTGTTACTGTACAGTAGGAAAGTCTTGCGTATGTTCCATTTCTGGCTTTGCCTGTAAGTGCGCCACCCGGTGGAGGTTGCGGCCTTGACCATCTCTGTGCTTCTACTCTAGAGAGCTGGCGAATAAGAAGACTTTTCTGGTTTTGCAATTATATGGAGCTTCCTGATCTGGAATTCACATTAGACACTTTCCTTTCACCCACAGCTTGTGAGAAGCGCTGACTCTGGGTTGATCATCTAGTGCCTGGTTTGTTTTTCTGCCCTTTCCTGATGTTCCCTTATGTTTGTGGAACTGCTTCATTCGTAAAATATCTGGGCCACATGGACATAGACTAAGGCTACAGAAACAGGCCAGCAGGCAGCTAGTCTCCCCATTAATTATTGTGTGAAAAGGTATTTTTTTGTGTTCAGCATCTGATTATGGTCTTTTGCTGGGCTGGACTGGGAATATAAAGCAGCCCTGGCAAATAACATAGATGTATGTACGTTTATAGTTTATAAAAGTTGTAGGACAAAGGTGACACTATCCTGTTAAAATCAGTACATGTCACTACCTCTTTAAACAGATACAAACTAAAAGTTATTATGGCAAATTAACCTTTTGGAGCAGCCACTAGGTATTTACCATCTCCCTTTATATGTGGCTAAATTACACAGTACCGTTCTAGTTCATTGACATATATGGTGTATTAAGTGTAGCAAAGACAAGAACTATACTCATCCATTGGGTCAGAGCTGATCCGCTTGCGGCCCTCTGTGCCTTTAATCGTTACTGAAATGTACTGGGAGTTCACATTCACTGGCAAATTACCAGACAGGCTAGAAACCTGATTCTTATTCATAATAACAGCATAGTATGGTTAAACCGTACTAGAAATGTTGGAACTAGAAAATGGTGGTTAGTAAACAATAGGTGCATATTTATAGGCCCAAAGTAAAACTCATAGGAAGCAGCAAGTACAATCCTAATTAAGCAGCAAAGGAATAAAAAGGTAAACAATCCTCTAAGCTGAGATGGTGGAAGATGGTGGAATTTAGTTACTGGTCCTGCTCTGCTTTCCTTCTTCTATGCGCCCACACTCTCTTCCGAGCAGCCCAGGCCGGGAAACTTCAATTCATTGTAACTATGGGGCTGGGGAGACCTCAGCTCCGAATAAATACAGTTGAACCTGCTGCTCTTTTAAAAACCATTTCAGCTGAATCTGTTGCTTTTAGCCTGGCCCAGCCGTGCTCCATCCAAAGCCTTCTCTCTTTCTCTGAGAAACCAACATGTGCCTTAAGCCTGCCTTCTCACCCCTACTGGCCCAGCTTCTTATCTGCAGGTTAGTGATCGGAACTGTGCTGCGAGGTAGCCGTTTAGGAGCGTGAATGGCAGCAGCCCATTTACATTTCATAGAGAACAGCCCATCAGGCCATTGCCCGAAAAGACAGATAGCCAGTCCAGGCCTGGTCTTCTGCTCAAACCAATTGGAGTATTGTCTGTCTTACAGCAAATTCATCCATAAACTCAGCCTCACACATTCCAACTGATCCAAAAAGGCTTTTCCTATTGCCCAGCTACATCATTTACTCACACTTCCCTCCCTATACAGCCCTGTACCCTGCTCTGATATTTCATATTGCCCAGTTATATCATTTACTCATCTATCTCCCTATATACAACCCAGTGCCTTACCCATCACTCACAATGACAATAGTGTATTATCTTACCAGGTTCCTTTCTCTTGTAGGTCCAGTAAGTCTCAAGCTGATTCTGCAGCAGATGAGGAGGACCGGCCCAATGAGATCAAGGAGTATGAGAATGATTCTTCTGATGAGGAGGTAAGTCTGTGATGTGTAGGAAATATTTGTAGAGGGTCCTTCTGTGTTCCAGAAATACTGTATGTAAGTAGAATGTATTTTTTTATCTTCCCCACATCACCACAGTTTTTTTTTTTTTTTATAAAAAAGGGAAAATCTGCATTCTATTTGTCTTAACGTGTCAAAGAAATAACGAATCCTATATTGTGCTGTGCCGAGCCGAAGGAACAGTGGAACCTCCAATTTTACATCCCCTGATTTTAAGTTTTCCCTCATTTCTCATTATTGTTTTGTTTTCACAACTATATACGGTACGTATATATTTTACATTTTCCTGGATTTTACACCATTTTTTCTGATCCACTAAAAAATGTAAAATGGGGGTTCTACTGTATATAGTTTGATAATTCCTCTCTGTTCAAACTTAGGGAACTCTTCCTGCTGAGTGTCCTTAGTCAGTGGGAATACCTATGCTTCCTTGGAGGTAGATTTATCAAAGAGTGAAGTTAGAGATCTCCACAGTCCGCAGAGTGAATTACCGCCTCTCTCCATTCATTTCTATGGGAAATGTATTTATTATATCATTTATTAAAGAGTGAAAGTTAACCTTTTGGTAAATATACCTTTAAAATTTCTATAGAAATGAATAGAGAGAGGCGGTATTTCACTCTGCGGACTGTGGAGATCTCTAACCTCACTCTTTGATAAATCTACCCCATAGTCTTTGAAACAGGAGGAACGTTAGAAGAGAGCTCTTTACTACATGATCCCTCGGCCATACAGTGTGCTTAATAATCAGCCCTGCAGCATGGCGATTTTATAGGCGTTTAGATTTAAACATCATAGACTGACTGCAGTGCTGAACAATATTCAGTCTCACTACATCTCACATGGTGTCATGGAAGCCAATGCAGTATGCGAACAGTCAGTCCCTATTCTGAATTTCTAGCTGTCACTGATCCATTTGTGATCTACAAAGATGCCGATCAAAAACTTCCCAACCCTGACACCCTCTACAGACCTGGTAACTAAGTGCTGGTTAGCAGCTTGTACATTTGCTTTTGCCACGCTGCAGTAAAGTGGTTCTTTCCCTGTGCCAACTACTTCTCAAGGCATAACGGCACTACAGCTGCAGTGTTATTCATGAAAGTTCAGTTAATATTTGGTATCTGACTGAGTATTAAATCCCAAACATAGAATCTTCCAAATTCTCATATTATGGCTTTGGTGCATCTCTAAACCTGTCCAATATCCTTACAGTTGGGAAGTGTGGGGCAACCTTTAGGGCAACTGAAATGCCAAGCTCCATGCAACAAGAGTTTTCTCTAAACTGCCCATTTCTCATCTGTTTTCTGTTCAGCGACTGGTCGGTTTATATGTAGTGCCAGCGAGTTAAACAGCACTTTACATAAATTTATAACAAACAATGGTCTTGCAAAGATTTAACAATAGTTACAGAGTAAAAGAAAAAGGATCACATTCAGGTCTCTATTTGCAAGAGTGAACAGTCTAAAAGGAGCAAAAAAATCTTACCTGGCTATCTCTTTTTCACAAAGTTAGAGACAGCTAGGGGCAAATTCACTAAGATTCGAAGTTGCGACAGGCGCAACTTTGCCGCACTTCGTCAGGCGTATTTTCACCAGCCCTCCGCAAATTCACTAAGATCCGAAGTTGCGCATAGGGGTAGCGTAAGTTTTCGAAGTTGCGCTAGCGTTAATTCGCCAGGCGAAGCGAAGTTTCGCTAGCGATGGTTCATTTGCATACGGCACCAAATTCAAATTACAATGGAGGAACACGTATCAGCACTACAAATGCCTAGAAAACCTTCAAATCAGCAAATAAGAATTATTTTGCCCTACACATGTGCCCACTGTCTAGGTAAGTTGCCATGAGTCAGGAAATGTAGGGGGGAAGGAGGGGAGCCCCAAAAATATTTTCGATCTTTTTCAGCCTATCACCCATCATGTAGAAAACACGCCAGCGTTTTTTGGGACTTAGAAAAAAATTTGACTTTTTTTTTAAATAATCCAGGTCTGAGGTGGCGAAGGAAGTCTAGCGTAAAAGGTAGCGTTCAGTATACTGCGCAAGTTAGTGAATTTGCGTAGTTACGTCACTAGCGAAAATTCGTCTGGCGTAAGGGTGCGAAGTAACACTAGCGAAATTACGCCAGCGTTCGTTAGTGAATTTGCGCAGTAACAAAAAATGCCAAACGCTAGCGAATTAACGCTAGCGTTCGGCACTTAGTGAATTTGCTCCCTAGGGTTAGGACTGCTGCTTACAATGGGGATCAGATAGGATCTGTGAAGCCACTGGGACAGAATGTTCTGTTATACAGATAGCTAGAATCTCAGCTGCCATAAAGCAGGACAGGACTGCTGCTTACAATGGGGATCAGATAGGATCTGTGCAGCCACTGGGACAGAATGTTCTGTTATACAGATAGCTAGAATCTCAGCTGCCATAAAGCAGGACAGGACTGCTGCTTACAATGGGGATCAGATAGGATCTGTGCAGCCACTGGGACAGAATGTTCTGTTATACAGATAGCTAGAATCTCAGCTGCCATAAAGCAGGACAGGACTGCTGCTTACAATGGGGATCAGATAGGATCTGTGCAGCCACTGGGACAGAATGTTCTGTTATACAGATAGCTAGAATCTCAGCTGCCATAAAGCAGGACAGGACTGCTGCTTACAATGGGGATCAGATAGGATCTGTGCAGCCACTGGGACAGAATGCTCTGTTATACAGATAGCTAGAATCTCAGCTGCCATAAAGCAGGACAGGACTGCTGCACTTGGTAAGAAAGGGAGGTGACAACCATTTGAGTATAATTTATGACATAAGAACAAGAATGAAAATACCTTCTTCAAAATGTATGAAATTATAAATATTTTGCCACATTACCTTACTAAGAATTAAAAGTTTCCAGGGAATATAATGTTTTTTTCTTACAGTTGGTGCCTCTTTAGGGCCTGATGGGGGCTCAGTGTAAAGTGATTATGGGTAATATCTGATAGGGACATCTCAGCTGGACTCCTGGGTGTTACCCCAAGTTGTGTAAGGTTGTACCCCGGGTTGTGCTGCTGGAGTGTTGGGGTGATTATATGTAGGTCGGGTGTGGGGAAGGTTGTGCAGGATTATTTGGGATCTGATCCTCTTTCCCTGCACTTTCTCCTCTCCCCCCTGTCCCCTATTAGGAGAAGTATTTAGTGAGCACAAAATGAGTTTTGCAGCTGCTGCAGGTAATGAATGAGACTCTGGGCAGTCGGAACTCCCTGCACACCCCCTCCTGTAACACACACGCACTCCCCGCACCCCTCCTTCCCCCAGTGTCTGACCCTGGCCCCAGAGAGAGGTGGGGGGGGGGTGAAGTGGTTCAGTAGCTGCTCGTTGTGCGGTGCCCCCCCTGTACTTGGCAGTCTCTTCCGTCCCCCCCTTTGTGCTCTTTATAAAATTGAAGGGGATTCTGACCTGACACTGATTCAGCCTCTTCACTTTTTAACCCTGGCATGGCCAGACACTGCTGAATTGTGACTTTATACACTAACATGGTGCTGCACATGGGCCAATCAGTGGGGGCCTTGCCTTCCTGCTACATGGCAAGTGTAATCCATTTAGTGGGTCTACTATTTTTATGTCTCCATAATCCCACCATTCCCTGCTATTGTTCTCTCACTGTGTCTCTCTTATTGGGGATTCTGGGAGACTCCCTTTGCCTCTGGTGCTCTATCTGATGCCGGCCCTTTGAGTGAGCAATTCAGTAACATAAGACAAGTGCAGAAGTGCAGTCAAATGGAGCTGGTCTCATGGAGCAGGTATTTTGGGCACTGACCCTGCCAAACCCACTCCCTCTGGCACCTCGGCACAATGAGCTCACTGGGCTATTCTGAGCTGCACGCCCTGTCCTTGTGTACTCACACTCTCTGCTGGGACTGGGCCTCCTGCGGAAGAGTCACGTGGCAACCCGTACATTCTGACAAATGCCACAGACAGTCCTTATTTATTGGGCCCAGCTCTCCCTGTATGTATGTCCCGGGCACAGCATATACACTATACTGACTCTGTGCCTCCCTTTTGCTGCATTTATACAGAAGTGCATGCGTTGCTGCATTATACAGAAGTGGATATATATAGGTCCCTGGTGAGGCCTCATCTGGAGTATGGGGGCAGTTTTGGACTCCAGTCCTTAAGAGGGATATAAATGAGCTGGAGAGAGTGCAGAGACTAAGTGCAACTAAACTGGTTAGAGGGAGGGAAGAGTTAAATTATGAGGGGAGACTGACAAGGTTGGGGTTGTTTTCTCTGGGGGAAAAAAGGCGCTTGTGAGGGGACATGATTAGACTTTACAAGTACATTAGAGGACATTATAGACAAATAGCAGGGGACCTTTTTACCCATAAAGAGAATCACGTACCAGAGGCCTCCCCTTCAGACTAGAAGAAAAGAACTTTCATTTGAAGCAACGTAGGGGGTTCATCACAGTCAGGACAGTGAGGCTGTGGAATGCACTGCCGGGTGATGTTGTGATGGCTGATTCAGTTAATGCCTTTAAGAATGGCTTGGATGATTTTTTGGACAGACATAATATCAAAGGCTATTGTGATACTAAACTCTATAGTTAGTATAGGTATGGGTATAAAGAATTTTAATTAAAAGTAGGGAGGGGTGTGTGTATGGATGATGGGTTTTCATTTGGAGGGGTTGAACTTGATGGACTTTGTCTTTTTTCAACCCAATTTAACTATGTAACTATGTAACTATGGATGCATTGCTGCATTTATACAGAAGTGCATGCTTTGTTGCATTTATACAGAAGTGCATGCTTTGTTGCATTTATACAGACGTGCATGCTTTGTTGCATTTATACAGACGTGCATGCTTTGTTGCATTTATACAGAAGTGCCCGCTTTGTTGCATTTATACAGAAGTGCGTGCTTTGTTGCATTTATACAGAATTGCATGCTTTGTTGTATTTATACAGAAGTGCACGCTTTGTTGCATTTATACAGAAGGGGATGCTTTGCTGCATTTATACAGAAGTGCATGTGTTGCTGCATTTATACAGAAGTGCATGTGTTGCTGCATTTATACAGAAGTGCGCGCTTTGTTACATTTATACAGAAGTGCGTGCTTTGTTGCATTTATACAGAAGTGCACGCTTTGTTGCATTTATACAGAAGTGCATGCTTTGTTGCATTTATACAGAAGTGCACGCTTTGTTGCATTTATACAGAGGGGGATGCTTTTTTGCATTTATACAGAAGGGCATGCGTTGCTGCATTTATACAGAAGCGGATGCTTTGTTGCATTTATACAGAGGTGCAGAGTGAGTCAAACTGGGGGTACACTAGTGAGTCAGACTGGGGGTACACTAGTGAGACAGACTGGGGGTACACTAGTGAGTCAGACTGGGGGTACACTAGTGAGTCAGACTGGGGGTACACTAGTGAGTCAGACTGGGGGTACACTAGTGAGTCAGACTGGGGGTACACTAGTGAGACAGACTGGGGGTACACTAGTGAGACAGACTGGGGGTACACTAGTGAGTCAGACTGGGGGTACACTAGTGAGTCAGACTGGGGGTACACTAGTGAGACAGACTGGGGGTACACTAGTGAGACAGACTGGGGGTACACTAGTGAGACAGACTGGGGGTGCACTAGTGAGTCAGACTGGGGGTACACTAGTGAGACAGACTGGGGGTACACTAGTGAGACAGACTGGGGGTACACTAGTGAGACAGACTGGGGGTACACTAGTGAGTCAGACTGGGGGTACACTAGTGAGTCAGACTGGGGGTACACAATAAAAAGAGACAAGTAGATGGGGTGCTGCACCTGCTCATATAGTGGTAGTAAGTAGAGACATTACACTGTCTGGTTTTAGGAACTGCTGCCCCCGCTCCTCCCCCACTAGGTCTGTTTCCCAACCATTAGATCACTCATTTCCCCTGTCCCTTATCGGAGGCCGGAATTCCAGACACCTATAAAATCACTTCCTTCATCTGTAAATAGTCCTGTACCTCCCCCTTGTAACCCCTTCCCTGCTGTAGCCTTGTGTCCCTGTATATAAATGCCATTCTGTAACCCCTTCCCTGCTGTAGCCTTGTGTCCCTGTATATAAATGCCATTCTGTAACCCCTTCCCTGCTGTAGCCTTGTGTCCCTGTATATAAATGCCATTCTGTAACCCCTTCCCTGCTGTAGCCTTGTGTCCCTGTATATAGAGACTGTTGTGTAACCCCTTCCCTTCTGTCGCCTTGTGTCTGTGTATAGAGAAGTCAAGCACACGTGCTGGCCCATTATAACCACTCAAATCTGAGTCTCTCACTCAGCATGAAGGGAGTTAAGGAGTCACCTGCAGCGGGGGCAGCAGACTTGTAGTTTGGGGGGGGGGGTACGCCGGCTCCTTGTAAAGTGATCCTGGGGCTGAGGAGGAAGGGAAGTGGGGGAGAAGTTATTGTCCCATGGGGAAGGGGGGAGATGAGGAGAGAGTGAAGTGTTCCAGAGGTGAGTGGGCTTCCTCCCCCCCAGACACACACCAGGGACCCCCCCTGACAGCTGGAGCAGTTTAAGTCTAGTGCAAGTTCCAGTCTGATTGAGAAACCCAGCGCTGCCGCTGCTCACACTCACTTTGCTGCCACTCACCCATCAGTCACATTCTCTATGTGACCCCCTGAAGTGTTGGGGGGCTGCTGCAGAACATTTGGCTCATTAGCAGAGCCTTGGCCACAACCCCCGGCCTATCTTTGCAGTCAGTGGCAGTTGCTGGGGAGGTGGCAGTTGCCTGCAGTTTGGCTGCCCCGCTTGTGCCTGAGAGCAATGCAGCAACTTTAGGCATTTTCCTGCCACGTCTTTTCCCCATTCATCATTAATGTGGTTCCCAGCAGGATTATTAGTGTGTCCTAGAAATGATTTTATTTTCCTGTATCATTAGGGCTCAGCGCTGGTCACTGTCACATTCCTCCTCTAATTTGGGAATATATTTTGGGTACAGACAAATATTTACTCTTCCTGTCCTGGACTCCGGACATTGGTGGAACCGGCTGCACCAAAATAAACTGGAGAAGCCTCAATTCCTTCCCAAATATTGAGCTTCACACTTGGTACAAAGCCTGCAAGCTCCCAGCATCCTCTGCTGACCATTCCCACAACCTTGGCTTTCAATGATCCTCTAAGGTTAAATCCAACTAAGGTCCGATAAGGTGAGATAATGAATGGATATAAAGTATATAGTATCTCAGCCTGGAAAATACAAGGTGGGGCTATTAGTTACCCCACTGTTGCCCGAGCCATGTTGTAACATAGTAACATAGTAAGTAAGGTTGAAAAAAGACACACGTCCATCGAGTTCAACCTTTTTTTTCTTTTTTTTTTTTATTAACTACCTGTCTGCCAGTTGATCCAGAGGAAAGCAAAAAACCCATCTGAAGCCTCTCCAATTTGCCTCAGAGGGGGAAAAATTCCTTTCTGACTCCAAAATGGCAATGGGACCAGTCCCTGGATCAACTTGGACTATGAGCTATTTCCCATATCCCTGTATTCCCTCACTTGCTAAACACCATCCAACCCCTTCTTATACCTATCTAATGTATCAGCCTGTACCCCTGATTCACTTCCCAGCTCTCCCTGTAACACCCCTTTCCCTCCTCTAATCTCATTGGCTCCCTCCTGTCTGCTGGGAGGAGCTACTGGTGAATAAAGCATCCGACCCTTCCTTGTACCTATCTAATGTATCAGCCTGTACCCCTGATTCACTTCCCAGCTCTCCCTGTAACACCCCTTTCCCTCCTCTAATCTCATTGGCTCCCTCCTGTCTGCTGGGAGGAGCTACTGGTGAATAAAGCATCCGACCCTTCCTTGTACCTATCTAATGTATCAGCCTGTACCACTGATTCAGGGAGACAATTCCACATCTTCACAGCTCTCACTGTAACAAACCCCTTCCCAATATTTAGCTGGAACCTCTTTTCTTCTAATCGGAATGGGTGACCTTGTGTCAGCTGGAAAGACCTACTGGTAAATAAATCATTAGAGAGATTATTATATGATCCCCTTATATATTTATACATAGTTATCATATCACCCCTTAAGCGCCTCTTCTCCAGCGTGAACATCCCCAATTTGGCCAGTCTTTCCTCATAGCTAAGATTTTCCCTTTACCAGCTTAGTTGCCCTTCTCTGTCCCCTCTCTAATACAATAATGTCCTGTTTGAGTGATGGAGACCAAAACTGTACGACATATTCTAGATGGGGCCTTACCAGTGCTCTATACAGTGGGACCCCCTCCTCCCGTGACTCTCGGCCCCATTTAATACAACTCAAGCCCTTATTTGCCCTTGATGCTGCTGACTGGCATTACTTGCTACAGACAAGTTTATTATCTACAAGGACTCCAAGCTCCGTCTCCATTATGGATTTGCCTAGTGCAGTCCCATTAAGGGTATAAGTGGATATTGTTACATCCCAGGTGCAGGACTTTACATTTATCAACATTGAATCTCATTTGCCACTTAGCTGCCCAGATTGCCAGTTAGTCAAGATCCTGTTGCAAGTGCCACATCCTGGATGGAATTAATTGGGCTGATAGTTTTGTCTCATCTGCAAACACTGATACATTACTTACAACACCCTCCCCTAAGTCATTAATGAACAAGTTAAATAAAAGTGGCCCCAATACTGAGCCCTGGGGGACCCCACTAAGAACCTTACTCCAAGTAGAGAATGTCCCATTAACAACCACCCTCTGTACCCGATCCTGTAGCCAGTTTCCTATCCATGTGCAAACGACTTCATTAAGCCCAACAGACCTTAGTTTAGAAAGCAGTCGTTTGTGGGGCACAGTATCAAACGCTTTGGCAAAATCCAAATAGATCACATCTACTGCCCCCCCACTATCCAGAATCTTACTTACCACATCATAAAATGCAATCAAATTAGTCTGACATGACCTATCCTTCATAAAGCCATGCTGATTGCTGCTCATAATGCCATTCATTAGGACAAAATTTTGAATGTGATCCCTTAACAAACCTTCAAATAATTTGCCCACCACAGATGTCAGACTTACTGGCCTAGAATTGCCAGGCTGAGATCGTAATCCCTTTTTAAATATTGGAATAACATCAGCTTTTCTCCAATCCATAGGCACCATACCAGATGACAGTGAATCTGAGAAAATCAGAAATAAGGGCTGGTCTAAAACTGAACTAAGCTCTCTTAGAACCCGGGGGTGTATGCCATCAGGCCCTGGAGCCTTGTTTACATTCATTTGTATTAAGGCTTTTTGAATCATATCCTGAGTCAGCCACTGACTAGATTGAGCTGAGCCATTAGTGCAGCTATAAAGTGAGCCTGGGAACTCACACTCCTCTATTGTATACACTGAAGAAAAGAACTGATTTAACACATTTGCCTTATCTGTATCTGTTACAACCAGACTGGTACCATTATTTAATGGAGCAACACTCTCAACCTGCATCTTTTTACTATTAATATATTTAAAAAACTTTTTAGGGTTAGTTTTCACCTCCACCGCATTTAAGTCTTCATTTCTTTTCTTAGCCTTCCGGATTGCTGATTTACAACATTTATTACAGTGTTTATATTCATTAAATGCAGCTTCTGTCCCTACAGATTTGTAGTTATTAAATGCCTTTCTCTTCTTTCCCATTAACTTCTTTACTTCTGTATTAAGCCACACAGGATGATTCTTAGAGCTTCTACGTTTAGTCCTTAAGGGAATAAATTGCGAACAGTAATGATTTAATATCATTTTAAAGGACAACCATTTCTGTTCTGTGTTTTTAGCTGAAAACCTAATGCCCCAATCAATACTCTGTAGGGCAGCCCTCAAGGCACTAAAATTAGCTTTTGCAAAATTCATGGTTTTTGTTGCCCCAGTATATTTTTGTTTTTTGCACCAGACATTAAAAGATATAACATTCTGGTCACTATTACCCAGGGGTTCAATGACTTGCACATTTGCTATAAGTTCTGGCTCATTTGAGATCACTAGATCCAGAATAGCATTTTTTCTGGTTGGCTCCTCTACAACCTGTGCTAAAAAATTGTCGTGCAATAAGTTTATAAACTTGTTCCCATTAACTGATCTGGCAGTACCGTTGCTCCAGTCAATATCTGGGTAATTAAAATCCCCCATTATCATTACTTTACCTAAACTAGTAGCCTTTTCTATTTGCATTAGGAGCTTAGCCTCCTCCTCGTCACTTACATTAGGGGGTCTATAGCGACTCCTACAATTAATTTGCTGGATTCTTTACAATTAGTGAAGAACTCCACCCATACGACTTCTGCCCCCTCATTTTCTAACATAACCTCCTCCTTTATATTAGATTTAAATCCTGCCTAACATACAGACATACCCCTCCTCCTTTTCTATTGCCTCTGTCCCTCCGAAAACAAAGTATAGCCACTGATATTTACTGCCCGGTCATGTGCCCTATTAGTTACCCCATTGTTGCCCGAGCCATGTTGTGCCCTATTAGTTACCCCATTGTTGCCCGAGCCATGTTGTGCCCTATTTATTACCCCACTTGTGCCCGAGCCATGTTGTGCCCTATTTATTACCCCACTTGTGCTCGAGCCATGTTGTGCCCTATTTATTACCCCACTTGTGCCCAAGCCATGTTGTGCCCTATTTATTACCCCACTTGTGCCCAAGCCATGTTGTGCCCTATTTATTACCCCACTTGTGCCCAAGCCATGTTGTGCCCTATTTATTACCCCACTTGTGCCCGAGCCATGTTGTGCCCTATTTATTACCCCACTTGTGCCCGAGCCATGTTGTGCCCTATTTATTACCCCACTTGTGCCCGAGCCATGTTGTGCCCTATTTATTACCCCACTTGTGCCCGAGCCATGTTGTGCCCTATTTATTACCCCACTTGTGCCCGAGCCATGTTGTGCCCTATTTATTACCCCACTTGTGCCTGAGCCATGTTGTGCCCTATTTATTACCCCACTTGTGCCTGAGCCATGTTGTGCCCTATTTATTACCCCACTTGTGCCTGAGCCATGTTGTGCCCTATTTATTACCCCACTTGTGCCTGAGCCATGTTGTGCCCTATTTATTACCCCACTTGTGCCTGAGCCATGCTGTGCCCTATTTATTACCCCACTTGTGCCCGAGCCATGTTGTGCCCTATTTATTACCCCACTTGTGCCTGAGCCATGTTGTGCCCTATTTATTACCCCACTTGTGCCCGAGCCATGTTGTGCCCTATTTATTACCCCACTTGTGCCCGAGCCATGTTGTGCCCTATTTATTACCCCACTTGTGCCTGAGCCATGTTGTGCCCTATTTATTACCCCACTTGTGCCTGAGCCATGTTGTGCCCTATTTATTACCCCACTTGTGCCTGAGCCATGTTGTGCCCTATTTATTACCCCACTTGTGCCCAAGCCATGTTGTGCCCTATTTATTACCCCACTTGTGCCCGAGCCATGTTGTGCCCTATTTATTACCCCACTTGTGCCTGAGCCATGTTGTGCCCTATTTATTACCCCACTTGTGCCTGAGCCATGTTGTGCCCTATTAATATACACAGACACAGCCGTATGACATGAGGAATACAGTCGAACCTCAATTTTACATCCCCCGATTTTAAGTTTCTCCTCATTTTACATGATGTTTTATGGTCCCACCTATATATTATACATACAACACATATCCCTGATTTTACATTTTCCTGGATTTTACACCATTTTTTTCTGATCCCCTGAAAAACGTAAAATGGGGGTTGTACTGTAGTGTGACTGGTCGTCATGTGCTGAAGCTTTTTGTTGTCTCGCCCTCCCCCTGGCTTGTGGCCGGTTGGACCAGTGATAGTCCCAGTGAATAGTAACATATCTCTCTTTATTAAACCATTTGTGCAGACACAAGTCTTTAAATAATGGCAATATATACAATTAGGGGCAGACAGACCTCTGGCCGCCGGGTCCAATGACGTTGAAATGAAGAGGTAGTGTCCAGTCCCAATGCTCACCGGCCCCCTCCCACCTTGTACTGGGGGTTCAGTATTTGGGGTTGAGTATTTGGGGTTAATTACTGGGGGTTGAGTATTCGGTACAATGTTCAGGGTGGGGAAGCAGAAGCCACAATGATAATGGAGGATTTGCAGAAGTCGTAGGTCCAGAGGGAAGTGCTGTGTCCGTGGGTCAGGGTTCAACTCCGTGGGGTGTCGGGGTGCAATAAGACTCCAGAGTCGTATGACAAGTTGGCACGTGACTTGCCCGTCTTTGGAACACGTTGGAACGTCTTGGGGTTGCCTGTGGGGCATTTGTTAAGATGGTGAGAACCTTGGGTATCGTAGAGGTGCATCTATTAGGGGTTCAGTCTGCTGCGGGCTCCCCTATATCTGCTATTTTATATCCCTCCCTCTTTTAAAATGTGCTTTTCCGCCCCCTCTTGGAATGTCTGTTCTTCCCTCATTTCATGTCACTGTTCATCTCACAAATCTGGGGGGGGGGTGTATTCTTTTTTTCCCCCCCCTCTCATTCTGGGGCTTTTTTTGCCTCTCGCCCCTTCCCAGAGGCAAGTCTGAGCTGGTGCTGGTCTCCTGCTGTATCTTATTGAGGAACACTGCTCCCCTAATTCCTTCTCCGTACGCTGCAGTGTGATTGGCTCAGGCTGGATCTTGGGGTCTCTTCAGGGGGTCTCCATTGTACTGACATGTGTCTCTTAGGTTCGGATAGCAGTTTTCCTCTCTTTGTCTTTACCCTGTCAGAAATAAAAAACATAAATGAATGGGTTGTGGCTGTAGAACCCCCCTTTCGGGTGCACCCCATTCAGTAAGAGTTTAACCCTGTGTCAGGAGAGTGGCTTGTGCCTAATATCCCTGCTCCCCTCACTGGGAACGTTAACGTTTCATGTGGAATCAAATTCCACCTACACGTGTGACACTTTCCTTTTTGGCTAAATATTTGAGAATTTTAGAGAGACACGTAGGGTTAAAGCCAGTGTCCCACATAAAGAAGCCCTGGCCTGTATATTATGTATACCGTATATATATATATATATGATTATATAAAGAACAAGCCCCTGTGCCAGGTTCAGAGACACGGGCAGTTTCTCCCTCGCCCTTATCCGTCAGCACTTTTATCCTCCCGTATTTCTTCTATTCCACTGAGTAACATGGAGGCCCTGAATGCTCACACTGTTTAGATTTGGAGAGGGCCAGTACAAAGGGATTATTGGGCAAATGGAGCAGATTCTGAGCAGTCGCACATGTGGCTTTGATAAATTCCATCTGCCACTTGTTGAACTCGGTCAAATCAAACGTCCCCTTTAATATTCCTCCCTTTTCCTCCCCTGTCATTCAGAACACACACCCCACTTCAGAGCCACTGGTGCCCCACAAATCCCACAGTAGCCCCCCTCCAACAAAAGAATTTCCCTTCCCAACCTGTGACTGCCCCATCCTACAGCGAAATGGATCCCCCCATATCTCCCATAAATGTTGTGCCTGGAGCTATTTGGTTCCCTTTGGACTCCAATCACCTTCATGCTAAATAAATGCCCCGTCCAATCATATTAATGCTGAATAAGTGCCCTTCCAATCACATTCATGCTGAATAAGTGCCCCGTCCAATCATGTTCATGCTGAATAACTGCCCCGTCCAATCATGTTCATGCTGAATAAATGCCCTTGTACCCCCAAATAATGTAATGAAACCGCAATTCCCCCCAAAAAAACCTCTCTGCAAGGAGGGGGATGATGATGGTGGTGGTTCTGTTATTCTCTGCACAGTGATGACCCCCATTGTGTATAATTATGGCTTTTTCTTCTGCCCCCATGAAGCATCCATACGTCTCCCCTCCTATATAAGTACTGCTGATGCCCACAGCCTGCCCTGTATGTGCCCTGTATCTGTCACTAAAGCTGTATGTCTCATGAGACTCTCTCCGACGCACAGACAGGGCTGAATATACAGTAGCTTCACTCCCATAGTTTCTTCTATATCTTGCTTTCCTCCCACTCTTCTACTGGAATCTCTTATGGGCCCTCAAGCTGCACTTTTTGGCACACAACTTAACCCTTTGGTATTATTCTTTTCACCACTTTGACCTGAATTTAGACTTGGAATCCCTGCCATAAAGCAAGAGAGCACTGCTGTTCTTGTGTCAATAAATAAACACAATTTAGATGTTAAATCCCTGCCATAAAGCAAGACGGCACTGCCGTTCTTGTGTCAGAAAGTAAACAGAGCTTGGCCTGGTTTTGGTTTACTGGCATGTGCCACCTTTACCCCCGGGGTGTCCGTATAAATGGGGGTGCTGAAGGCTACGCTACAAGCTATATGTGGATTGGGGGCTGCCACGTTAGCATTTTATTGGACTTTTCAGGAAACAAAATGAGTTTTATATAAATTATATTTTCACATTTTCGCGTCAATGCCAAGGAAATTGTGAGCGGTGACATCCAATAGGAACAATTGGTTATTAATGTAATAGTCTATGTGTGCCCACCTACACCCGCTACTGACCTGCACCCCCCGCAACAAACATATTGGCTATTTGGGGCCACCCCGGCAGCTGATCTAGAACACAAAAAGCCAACTATTAGCAGATCATATCTGGCTGCTTTGTGCCCTAAACATTAAACAATCCTATATATATGTGTAACGGAGTTGAATCTGAAATACAGGTATGGGATCCGTTATCCAGAAAGCTTTAAATTACTATAAGGCCTTCTCCCATAGACTCCATCATAATTAAATACAGATATGGGACTTCTTAGCCAGCTTGTGGGGTTTTTCCCATATAATGGATCTTTCTGTAATTTGGATCTTCATATGTCTACTAGAAAATCATATAAAGATTAATTTTAATTGTTTGGATTATCTCATTATAATGGAGTGTATGGGAGGCAGCCTTCCCGTAATTTAGAGCTTTCTGGATAACGGATTCTTTACATGTAATTGAAATTTGTAAAAATGATTTCCTTTTCCTGTTGTAGTTGCTCCCAACTCAGATAAAATGAATGTCAGCGGCAAAACAATCCTACTGGGTTTATTTAATGTTTAAATGATTTTTTTTTAGTCCATTTAAGGGACAGAGACCCAAATAACAAAGATCCCTTGTATGGAAAGTCCCCAGTCCCGAGCATTCTGGATAAGAGGTCCCTATTCGAAGTACACAAAGCAGATCCGCACTCACTGGGCTCATACACTTCAGAACCAAACGGACTTTCATGTCCTGAGAATCTGGAATAGACGTATATTGTGGAATAGGCCCGACTGCAGCCAACGTTACCACAAACCCCTTATCCACAATGCTCTGAATTACAGAAAGGCCGTCTCCTATAGACTCCATTATAATGAAATAATTAAAGTTTTGAAAACTGATGTCCTTTTTCTGTGTAATAATAAAACAGTCGCTTGTACTTGATCCCAACTAAGATATAATTAATCCTTATTGGAGGCAAAACCAGCCTATTGGCTTTATTTAATGTTTATGTGATTTTCTAGTAGACTTAAGTCATGAAGATCCAAATTACAGAAAGATCCATTACCCCAGAAAATTCCAGGTCCTGAGCATTCTGGATAACAGGTCCATACCTGTACCTTGTACTTGATCCCAACTAAGATATAATTAATCCTTATTGGAAGCAAAAACAGCCTATTGGCTTTATTTAATGTTTAAATGATTTTCTAGTAGACTTAAGGTATGAAGATCCGAATTACAGAAATCCGGAAAACCCTCAGCTCCCAAGCATTCTGGATAACAGGTCCCATACCTGTACCTTGTATTTGATCCCAATTAAGATATAATTAATCCTTATTGGAAGCAAAACCAGCCTATTGGGTTTATTTAATCTTTATATGATTTTCTAGTAGACTTAAGGTATGAAGATCTAAATTATGGGAACATCTCTTCTCCGGAAACCTCCAGATCCCGAGCATTCTGGATAACAGATCCCATACCTGTACTTGATCCCAACTAAGATATAATTAATCCTTATTGGAAGAAAAACCAGCCTATTGGCTTTATTTAATGTTTATATGATTTTCTAGTAGACTTAAGGTATGAAGATCCCAATTACAGAGAGATCTGTTATCTGGACAACCCCATGTCCAGAGAATTGTGGATAACAGGTCCCATACCTGTACAATATTTTGCCTGTAGAAGTGGTATTACTAAAGCTGTATGTCTCGTGAGACATCTCTTGGTACAATTACTGCTTTTCCTTCTCTGCTGGGGGGGGGGGGGACAAACGGTGGAACCTCACTGTGTCTATGGAATATGTCGGTGCTATAAAACTCCCGGCAGCCTTGTATACGTGTGTCACCCACAGATCTCTTATATACAGTATGGGGCAGATTTATCAGAGGTTGAGGTGAATTTTTGAATTCAAAAAAATTCTAATTTCGAGCTATTTTTGTGTACCTCGGCTAGGGAATGGTCCAAATTCAATTTGAATTCGAAAAAAAAATACAGAAAATTCGAATATCGACATTTATCATGTACTGTCTCTAAAATTCGTCTTTGACCATTCGCCATCTACAATGTGCTGAATTGCTGTTTAGCCTATGGGGGACCTCCTAGAACCTACTTGGAGTCAATTGGTTTTTTTGCTATTCAAATTCGATCGAACGCACCATTACTTCAATTCGTACAATTCAAATTCGGCCGAGTACGGACCTATTCGATTGAAAATGGACCTATTCGACCCTAAAAGAAAACAACTTTGCCTTCATTTCGGTTGGTCTTTTTGAATTCGAATTTCGAAGTTTTTCTAATTCGAAATTGGACCCTTGATAAATATGCCCCTAAATAATAATATATTGGTTTCATTACGTTACAGCATAATGTTGGGGGGCTGCTGGGCCAAACCTATTGAATCTATTGGCTTAAAGGGGAACTGCACCCCAACGCTTGTTTGCTTGACGTGTTTCCTATTCTGTATCGTCCCATTCTCTGGTTCTATTGCCTGATAACCAGCTGGCCTCTGCTACTTTGTTTCAGGAGTCACAACCAGCAAGGCAGAGATGTTGAAAACCATTGATTATCAGTAATGGATGTGTATTGGAAAGTTGGGTGTATTTTCCGGTATACAAAGGGTGCAATATTAATGACTTCCAGTGACCCCACAATCCAAAACTGTCAGATTGGTGGAGCAGAGACCCCCCCTTTTTATTATTTACTATCATTTACTATAACACCCATACTTGTCCTTTCCCATCCCGCCCTAAATACAAATTAACCCTTTTGTATCTTCTGATCTCCCCTTTTGGCTGATTAAGTTACTCGGCACAAAATACCGGCAATTCCATTGTCTGCTGATGTTCTAGCAAGGGTTAATTATAGGGAAATGATAGGCGGGCCGTATTGATGGACCAATGGGTGGGAGGCTGCAGGAGGGCCTGATGGTATGACCCCTGTAATAAAGGAATATACACACAGTGAATGAAGTCCCCTAAACGGTCTCATTAGTGTCCCTGAGCTCCAGCAATGGGTTATTATTAACACTGGCCTGGGCTATTGTATTTCTCATGTACTGGTCAATCCCTTCTCCAGAGCTTTGCCCACGGGCCCTCGTGTCCTACAGGCAGCACAGCTGGGCACTTATATATATATATAATCTACAGTTTGGTCATTTCCCTATGGGACCAGACTGTAAATTATATCCCTATAAACGGCGCGTTCTGGCACTTGCAGCTGCTGCTCTCTCCCTGCAGCGTTCTCTCCACTCGTAACCCCCTCCCACCTTTCTTCCACACATAACTCTCTTACTTTACAGGCGCGCTGCTTCTGTCCCTCTCAACTATCGTCGCTCTTAAGGCAGCCACAGACTTAAAGATCCGCTCGTTTGGCGACATCGCCAAACGAGCGGATCTTTCCCTGATAGGCCACTAAACTGCGTGGCTATATCGGGGGTATAACGATCGAATTACGATGCGCCAAGTGGCTCCGACGGTCGGTCGGGTAAAAATCCAACCTTCCCGATCGATATCGTGGCCAGATATCGATCGGGAAGACCCGTCGGAAGCCCCCATACACGGGCAGATAAAGCTGCCGATATCGGTCCAAATGACCAATATCAACAGCTTTATCTGCCCGTGTATGGCCACCTTTACTTTACTTTCAGGTCTCTCTCTCCCTGCCCCTCCGTCTCCGGTTTCCTGTTTCGCTCCGCCCACCCATGATGCCTCTCCTACGGAACGCATTTTAGGACATGCTGCACACAAACACCTTTGCCTCATGCGTTGTCCTATGCCTTCTCTATAGCTCCTCCTCCTCCTCACAGTCTCACAGTCTCTCGCTCCCCCTCCCACCATGGCAAAATCTCTCTCTCCCTCTCATGTTCAGCTGCCCCTCCCCTCCTCCGTGTCCACAATCACTCGTGTTGCTTTTCCTCATGCTCCGTTATAGGCAGAGCTCATGATCTCCCCCACGGCAGGTAAAACTAAAAAAAGCTAATGAAAATCAAATGGAATACAAATAAAAGCAACAAACAAGGGAGTACAGACAAACACAAAAAACAACAACATTAAATAAGGAACACACAGGGGAAACAAACAGGGGTAATAGACACAAAACACAGTGTAGCGTTTATAGACCAGACATGAAAGTCAGGATGTAAGACAAGCAAAAACTATAGATTATAATGTATAATGTTCCCCCTACTTACATTTATATAGATATCAGAAGTCACCTCGGAGTTATGTGACCTGTATAAGAGGCCTGCGGCCTTGTGCTTCTATACGGTCACATTACTCCTCGGTGACTTATAGGCCCAAATTCACTAAGAATCAAAGTTTCGCCAGGCGCAACTTCACCAGGCGTATTTTCGCCAGCGCTCCACAAATTCACTAAGATGCACTTCGCCACAATTCGCCACACTTCGCCAGGCGTATTTTTGCCAGCGCTCCGCAAATTCACTAAAATCCGAAGTTGCGCACAGGGGTAGCGTAAGTTTTCGAAGTTGCGCTAGCGTTAATTCGCCAAGCGAAGCGAAGTTTCGTTAGCGATGGTTCATTTGCATACGGCGCCAAATTCAAATTTCAATGGAGGAACACGTATCTGCACTACAAATGCCTAGAAAACCTTCAAATCAGCAAATATAAATGTTATTTTGCCCTACACATGTGCCCACTGTCTAGGTAAGTTGCCATGAGTCAGGAAATGTAGGGGGGAAGGAGGGGAGCCCCAAAAATATTTTCCATCTTTTTCAGCCTATCACCCATCATGTAGAAAACACGCCAGCGTTTTTTGGGACTTAGAAAAAATGTGACTTTTTTTGAAACAATCCCTATCTACTCTATTGCGCTTCGCCAGGTCTGAGGTGGCGAAGGAAGTCTAGCGTAAAAGGTAGCGTTCAGTACACTGCGCAAGTTAGTGAATTTGCATAGTTACATCGCTAGCGAAAATTCGCCTGGCGTAAGTGTGCGAAGTAACACTAGCGAAATTACGCCAGCGTTCGTTAGTGAATTTGCGAAATACCGAAAATGCCAAACGCTAGCGAATTGACGCTAGCGTTCGGCGCTTAGTGAATTTGCGCCTCAATATCTTTATAAACTACAGTAGGGGGTACATTATCCACTATATAGTTAATCAAGTAGCCCCAGATGCAAAATATAAGGATATTAGAAGTCACCTCAGAGTTCCATGAGGTTCAGCCTCATACTTTTATATGGTCATGAAACTCCTTATATTTTACAAGAGGGGGTATTTTATTCACTATATATATATATATATATAATACACAAAAGCCATGAATATCTTGTAAATGATATCCTTATAAACGGTGAGTTGTGATGTCATCAGTTATAAACGGTGAGTTCTGATGTCATTTCTGTCACATGACTCACTGAAACTTGTGTATTATAATAAATAAAGTACCCCCTCTTGTAAACTATAAGGATATTATAAGTTACTGAGGAGTTTCATGATCATATAAAAACACAAGGCCGAAGGTCATGGAACTCTGAGGTGACTTCTAATATCCTTATAATTTGCAACTGGGGGTACTTTATTTATTATAATACACACGTTTCAGTGAGTCATGTGACAGAAATGACATTAGAACTCACCGTTTATAAGTGATGACATCAGAACTCACCGTTTATAAGTGATGACATCAGAACTCACCGTTTATAACTGATGACATCAGAACTCACCGTTTATAAGGATATAATTTACAGGATATTCATGGCTCTTGTATATTATATATATAAATATATATACTGGGCATGTTCCTTATTAGATACACTTGCGTCTCACACTTACACCCCATATTCCTACCTACTCACACCCCACATCTATTTAGTCACCTACTCACTGACACACTCAGAGTAGTGAAATGTCCCAGTGGTCCTCGCTGTGCCCAGTAACTGACCAGACTCAGGAATCTCTTCAGACTCTGTCCTTCCCCCACATAATGGGGCTGTGCAAAATCCCTGGCACCCAACTGTGTAACTCCCTGCCTGTGCCAGCAATGGGGTGGCCTGTGACTGACAGTTAGTGCAGTTACTCCTGTGCATCCCGCCCGCTGCTGCATTTATTATGTTCATATATTAACTGTTTAGAGGATGGAGCAAATGCACTAGTGTAACTGAGGTGCAGAGTCACCCCATTCCCTGTAATAATTCAGTACAAATCCCCTGATCTGCGGCTCTTGCTGAACTACAGCTCCCAGCGGAGCCAGTGACCCCGGGTGTAGGGAAGCAAGAGCTGGAGGGGCAAGTAATGGGAGGGTAATGGGCAAGTAATGGGAGGGAAATGGGCAGGTAATGGGAGGGTAATGGGCAAGTAATGGGGGTCTACTACTCACCATTTTCCTCTGGGTGCTGAGGCAGAAGGTGCAGATGAGTTTGGGTTGCTGCTGGCTGTCGGGGTGCTTGGGGCTGGCAGCAGAGGAGTGTGGGTAATATTGGTTGTGGCAGGGTTGGCCGTCCCCGCACGTGTCCCCGAGGAGCAGGACGTTGCCCAGGTGGGAGATGTAACTGGAGGCCAGACGCAGGGTCTCGATCTTGGAGAGTTTTCGGTCTTGGGGTTCGGTGGGGATGAGGGTGCGCAGAGCGGTGAAGGCGCTATTCACGCTGTTGGTTCGGTCTCTTTCGCGGGCGTTGGCCGTGTGGCGCTGGCGGGGCTCCCGCTGGAGTCGGTGGCACCTCTTCTCTGCCCTTTTGGCCAGTCTCTCGGCCGAGTGAAGGAAAGACTTGTCTTCACACCCCGAGCTGTCGCTGGCACTCTCCTCCTCCTCATCAGACAGCCGAGAGATCTCTGGGTATAGGAAGCGCCCAGGGGGGGCATGATGCAGCATGGCAAAGGACATAGTGGCCCCCGGGTGCCCCCTGAGATGAGACGACTGCTGCTGCCAACTGCTGGCAACTCTCTCCTGTCTAATGCCCCTTCTACCCCTGTCTCACCTCCTACTTGCCTCTACCTGTCTGTGTAATACAGACTGTCTCTATACAGCATTCTAGGGCCACTGGCTGTCACTCTCCCTGAGCCTCTCTCTCTCTCTCTCTCCTGACTCACCAGAGCAGTCCCCACTCTCTCCTCCTACTCTGTGCACTCCCTTTCTCTGCTGCTGTCACTCCCTCTGCTTCCTACTCTGCACTGTCTCCTGCTGTCACTCTCTCTGATTCTCCTGCACTCTCTCCTGCTGTCACTCTATAGAAATCCCCTCCACATTCTCTCCTACTGTCACTCTCTCTGATTCTGCTGTCACTACAGAATTCCCCTCTGCACTCCCTGTGATTCCCCTGCACTCTTCTACTCTTGGATTCCCCCTGCACTCTCTCCTGCTGTCGCTCTCTTAAGATTCCTCTCTACACTCTCCTACTGTCACACTCCCCTACTCTGATTCCCCCCCCTGCACTCTTTTCTGCTGTCACTCTCTTGGAATCCGTTCTGCGCTCTCTCCTACTGTCACTTCTTCAGATATCCCTCCTTCACTCTCTCTCCTTTCACTGTCTCTGATTCACCTCTGCGCTCTCTCCTGCTGTCAGTCGATTCAATTCCCTTCCACACTGTGTCCTGCTGTTGCTCTTTTGCAGTTAGTCTCTCTCGTTCCTTCCTTGCTGTGTCTGTGAGACTTGCGTCTGTCTCCGGCTGTCACTTGGGTTCCCCTTCACAGTCTCTCCTCCCGTCTCCCCCACGTGCCAGAGAGTGCAGAGAGTGCAGCGAGTGCTGAAGGTGCAGCTGTGATTGGGTTTATATAGTGACCCAGGAGAGAGGCTCTGGGCTTCACAGACACAGGCTGGGGGGGGGGGGTTTCATCGGAAGCTGAATGGGGGGGGGGGAGTCCCCAGACGACTGTGGGATTTAACAGCCTAGACTTTCCTCTGCTCCTTCACCAGACTCCACATTAACTCTTTCATTGCCTGGGCCACAGGAGAGACACGTATCTGTGAGAGGAGCGCTCAATGTGTGATTAGTGGTGAATGGTAAATATATAATATACATGTAATAAATATATGATATAAATATAATAAATATCTAATATACATATAATAAATATATAATATACATATAATATACATGTAATAAATATATAATAAATATATGATATTAATATAATAAATATATAATATACATATAATAAATATATGATATAAATATAATAAATATATAATATACATGTAATAAGTATCAAATATACATGTAATAAATATATAATAATATTGCTCAGCGATGTACACAGGGAATCTTGGGGGGGGGGCAGGAATGGGAGTTTGGGGATCAAACCTTCCCTGAGTGTCTCCATTCTGGGAGACAGACCCCTTTCCAAATACACACGGGTGGCAACTAAGGAACAAACTGTCAGTCTGGCAATGGTACTTTCCTTCGGATATTCCTGCCCCACAGAGCTTGTACTCCAATGTGTCTATGAACTGCACTAGGGCTTTAATGACCAGACTGGCTTGGGAGTTGTTACATTAGTTAGGCGGCGTCTGATCTTCATTTTCCAGCTGAAAGTAAATGCTCTTCTCCCTTTCTGTGGACATTGGTCTGAAAGGACCGTGTCTCCTTAACTGCGCGCGGTAATGCCCCGTGGCACCAGGAACGCACAGCCACTTCTACTAAATCCTTCCATTCTGTTTTATATTAGAGAAGAGCAGTGATCATCATGAGCCTTTATATGACACGGGCAAATAATGCACCTATAGACATTTATATGGCACTAAGCATATAATGCACCTATAGACATTTATATGGCACCAGACAAATAATACACTTATATGGCACTAAGCAATTAATGCACCTATACTGGTCAAATAATGCACCATAGAGATTTATATGGCAAAAAGCAAATAATGCACCCATAGCCATGTATATGGCACTGGGCAAATAATGCACCTATAGAAATGTATATGGCACTGGGCAAATAATGCACCTATAGACATTTGTATGGCTCTAGGCAAATAATACACCTATAGAAATGTATATGGCACTGGGCAAATAATGCACCTATAAACATTTATGTGGCACTGGGCAAATAATGCACCTATAGACATTTGTATGGCTCTGGGCAAATAATGCACCTGTAGACATTTATATGGCACTGGGAAATAATGCACCTATAGATATTTATATGGCACCTATAGACATTTTTATGGCACCAAACAAATAATGCACCTATAGGCATTTCTGCAGCACCAAGCAAATAATTCGCCTATAGACATTTATATGGCACCAAGCAAATAATGCACTTATAGACATTTATATGGCACAGGCAAATAATGCACCCGTAGCCATGTATATGGCACCAAGCAAATAATGCACCTATAGAAATGTATATGGCACGGGCAAATAATGCACCTATAGACATTTATATGGCTCTGGGCAAATAATGCACCTATAGACATTTATATGGCACTGGAAAATAATGTACCTATAGATAGTTGTATGGCACCTATAGACGTTTTTATGGCACCAAACAAATAATGCACCTATAGACATTTTTACGGCACCAATCAAATAATTTGCCTATAGACATTTATATGGCTCTGGGCAAATAATGCACCTATAGACATTTGTATGGCACAGGAAAATAATGCACCCATAGCCATGTATATGGCACCAAGCAAATAATGCACCTATAGAAATGTATATGGCACGGGCAAACAATGCACCTATAGACATTTATGTGGCACTGGGCAAATAATGCACCTATAGACATTGATGTGGCACAATGAAGTACCATGAGGTGTCTCCCCAAAGACGGGGCGTTAAGTACCCCTCTTAGTAACAAGAACCAGGCCTGAGTATGAGGTGCTGATGATGGAACTCAGAAGTGTTAGGGATGAGGCCCGGCATGTGTGTGAGCGCCTCCGTTGTGCCGGGAGCTGGGGATACAAACAGTAATAGGGTCATGGCCCAGAAAGCCAAATTGCACAACTATTTCTCCCCACTGAGTGTTTGTATGTTCAAGTCCAAGTGCTGAGTCAGAGAGTGAGAGGCAGAAGTGTGGGCATCTCTATGCTCTCCAAGGCTGAATGGAACCTGCTTCTACTTCCAGGACATCCGGAATACGGTGGGAAACATTCCCATGGAGTGGTACAAGGATTTGCCACACATTGGATATGATCTGGATGGGCGCAAGATCTTCAAACCCTTGAGGAGTAAGGACCAGCTGGAGGAATTCTTGGACAAGATGGAGAACCCAGACTACTGGTGAGAGATGTTCTAGCTGGGCATGGGGTGGCACCAATGTTCCATGCAAAGCAGATTTAGAGAACATTTAGAGATGTATTTGGTCAGTTTTGCACCAGTTTAGCACTAGTAAAGATGGATGTGCCTGGGCGTAGGTGGAGCACATGGAGTTGTATAAAGTTGGGCAGGAGTAGGGTAAAGTGGCACTTTTGGCTCAGCTGGATGGAGTTTGGCATGGGCAAAGCATTACATAGAGTTGGACTCCCAGTTAACTCTTTTGTTCCCAGGCGGACGATACATGATAAGAAGACGGGGCAGGACATCAAACTGACGGATGAACAGGTGGATTTGGTGGAGAGACTGCAGAAGGGGCAGTTTGGGGATATAAACTATGATCCTTACCAGGTCAGTACCAAGTAATGTGTGTAGGGGACAACTGTCAGCTCATATATCCTCATTTACCCCCCATCTTTCCTTTTCTCAATTAGTACTACCCCCCCCACACACACACACACATCTTCGTCTCATTCACTTGACTTTCTGCTCCTCAGCCGGCTATTGATTTCTTCACTCATGAGACCATGATTCATCCTGTGACCAACCGACCAGCAGATAAACGGAGCTTCATCCCCTCCCTGATCGAAAAGGAAAAGGTTAGTAGTAAAGGGATGTCTGTCTGTTCATTCTTTGCCACAAAGTCTCAATTCTTCCTCTCTACATAAACACACTCCATCTTATTCCTGCACTGTGTATCCCCTCTCCCCTTTATTCCTGCACTGTGTATCCCCTCTCCCCTTTATTCCTGCACTGTGTATCCCCTCTCCCCTTTATTCCTGCACTGTGTATCCCCTCTCCCCTTTATTCCTGCACTGTGTATCCCCTCTCCCCTTTTATTCCTGCTCTGTGTATCCCCTCTCCCCTTTATTCCTGCTCTGTGTATCCCCTCTCCCCTTTATTCCTGCACTGTGTATCCCCTCTTCCCTTTTCATTCCTGCACTGTGTATCCCCTCTCCCCTTTATTCCTGCACTGTGTATCCCCTCTTCCCTTTTCATTCCTGCACTGTGTATCCCCTCTCCCCTTTTATTCCTGCACTGTGTATCCCCTCTCCCCTTTATTCCTGCACTGTGTATCCCCTCTTCCCTTTTCATTCCTGCACTGTGTATCCCCTCTCCCCTTTTATTCCTGCACTGTGTATCCCCTCTCCCCTTTTATTCCCGCACTGTGTATCCCCTCTCCCCTTTTATTCCTGCACTGTGTATCCCCTCTCCCCTTTTCATTCATACACTGTGTATCCCCTCTCCCCTTTTTATTCCTGCACTGTGTATCCCCTCTCCCCTTTTCATTCATATACTGTATCCCCTCTCCCCTTTTCATTCATACACTGTGTATCCCCTCTCCCCTTTTATTCCTGCACTGTGTATCCCCTCTCCCCTTTTCATTCCTGCACTGTGTATCCCCTCTCCCCTTTTCATTCCTGCACTGTGTATCCACTCTCCCCTTTATTCCTGCACTGTGTATCCCCTCTCCCCTTTTATTCCTGCACTGTGTATCCCCTCTCCCCTTTTCATTCCTGCACTGTGTATCCCCTCTCCCCTTTTATTCCTGCACTGTGTATCCACTCTCCCCTTTTATTCCTGCACTGTGTATCCCCTCTCCCCCTTATTCCTGCACTGTGTATCCCCTCTCCCCTTTATTCCTGCACTGTGTATCCACTCTCCCCTTTTATTCCTGCTCTGTGTATCCCCTCTCCCCTTTATTCCTGCACTGTGTATCCCCTCTCCCCTTTATTCCTGCACTGTGTATCCACTCTCCCCTTTTATTCCTGCTCTGTGTATCCCCTCTCCCCTTTATTCCTGCACTGTGTATCCCCTCTCCCCTTTATTCCTGCACTGTGTATCCACTCTCCCCTTTTATTCCTGCACTGTGTATCCCCTCTCCCCTTTATTCCTGCACTGTGTATCCCCTCTTCCCTTTTCATTCCTGCACTGTGTATCCCCTCTCCCCTTTTATTCCTGCACTGTGTATCCCCTCTCCCCTTTATTCATGCACTGTGTATCCCCTCTCCCCTTTATTCCTGCTCTGTGTATCCCCTCTCCCCTTTTCATTCCTGCACTGTGTATCCCCTCTCCCCTTTTATTCCTGCACTGTGTATCCACTCTCCCCTTTTATTCCTGCACTGTGTATCCCCTCTCCCCTTTATTCCTGCACTGTGTATCCCCTCTCCCCTTTATTCCTGCACTGTGTATCCCCTCTCCCCTTTATTCCTGCACTGTGTATCCACTCTCCCCTTTTATTCCTGCTCTGTGTATCCCCTCTCCCCTTTATTCCTGCACTGTGTATCCCCTCTCCCCTTTATTCCCGCACTGTGTATCCCCTCTCCCCTTTATTCCTGCACTGTGTATCCCCTCTCCCCTTTATTCCTGCACTGTGTATCCACTCTCCCCTTTATTCCTGCACTGTGTATCCCCTCTCCCCTTTATTCCTGCACTGTGTATCCCCTCTCCCCTTTTATTCCTGCACTGTGTATCCCCTCTCCCCTTTATTCCTGCACTGTGTATCCCCTCTCCCCTTTTATTCCTGCTCTGTGTATCCCCTCTCCCCTTTATTCCTGCACTGTGTATCCCCTCTCCCCTTTTATTCCTGCACTGTGTATCCCCTCTCCCCTTTATTCCTGCACTGTGTATCCCCTCTCCCCTTTTATTCCTGCTCTGTGTATCCACTCTCCCCTTTTATTCCTGCACTGTGTATCCCCTCTCCCCTTTATTCCTGCACTGTGTATCCCCTCTCCCCTTTTATTCCTGCACTGTGTATCCCCTCTCCCCTTTATTCCTGCACTGTGTATCCCCTCTCCCCTTTTATTCCTGCTGTGTATCCCCTCTCCCCTTTTCATTCCTGCACTGTGTATCCCCTCTCCCCTTTATTCCTGCACTGTGTATCCCCTCTCCCCTTTTATTCCTGCACTGTGTATCCCCTCTCCCCTTTATTCCTGCACTGTGTATCCCCTCTCCCCTTTTATTCCTGCTCTGTGTATCCCCTCTCCCCTTTATTCCTGCACTGTGTATCCCCTCTCCCCTTTTATTCCTGCACTGTGTATCCCCTCTCCCCTTTATTCCTGCACTGTGTATCCCCTCTCCCCTTTTATTCCTGCTCTGTGTATCCACTCTCCCCTTTTATTCCTGCACTGTGTATCCCCTCTCCCCTTTATTCCTGCACTGTGTATCCACTCTCCCCTTTTATTCCTGCTCTGTGTATCCCCTCTCCCCTTTATTCCTGCACTGTGTATCCACTCTCCCCTTTTATTCCTGCACTGTGTATCCCCTCTCCCCTTTATTCCTGCACTGTGTATCCACTCTCCCCTTTTATTCCTGCACTGTGTATCCCCTCTCCCCTTTTCATTCCTGCACTGTGTATCCACTCTCCCCTTTTATTCCTGCACTGTGTATCCCCTCTCCCCTTTTATTCCTGCACTGTGTATCCCCTCTCCCCTTTATTCCTGCACTGTGTATCCCCTCTCCCCTTTTCATTCCTGCACTGTGTATCCCCTCTCCCCTTTATTCCTGCACTGTGTATCCCCTCTCCCCTTTTCATTCCTGCACTGTGTATCCCCTCTCCCCTTTATTCCTGCACTGTGTATCCCCTCTCCCCTTTATTCCTGCACTGTGTATCCCCTCTCCTCTTTATTCCTGCACTGTGTATCCCCTCTCCCCTTTTATTCCCGCACTGTGTATCCCCTCTCCCCTTTTATTCCTGCACTGTGTATCCCCTCTCCCCTTTTCATTCCTGCACTGTGTATCCCCTCTCCCCTTTTCATTCATACACTGTGTATCCCCTCTCCCCTTTTTATTCCTGCACTGTGTATCCCCTCTCCCCTTTTCATTCATATACTGTATCCCCTCTCCCCTTTTCATTCATACACTGTGTATCCCCTCTCCCCTTTTATTCCTGCACTGTGTATCCCCTCTCCCCTTTTCATTCCTGCACTGTGTATCCCCTCTCCCCTTTTCATTCATACACTGTGTATCCCCTCTCCCCTTTTTATTCCTGCACTGTGTATCCCCTCTCCCCTTTTCATTCATACACTGTGTATCCACTCTCCCCTTTTATTCCTGCTCTGTGTATCCCCTCTCCCCTTTATTCCTGCACTGTGTATCCCCTCTCCCCTTTTATTCCTGCACTGTGTATCCCCTCTCCCCTTTATTCCTGCACTGTGTATCCCCTCTCCCCTTTTATTCCTGCTCTGTGTATCCCCTCTCCCCTTTTATTCCTGCTCTGTGTATCCCCTCTCCCCTTTATTCCTGCACTGTGTATCCCCTCTCCCCTTTTATTCCTGCACTGTGTATCCCCTCTCCCCTTTTATTCCTGCACTGTGTATCCCCTCTCCCCTTTATTCCTGCACTGTGTATCCACTCTCCCCTTTTATTCCTGCTCTGTGTATCCCCTCTCCCCTTTTCATTCCTGCACTGTGTATCCCCTCTCCCCTTTTATTCCTGCACTGTGTATCCCCTCTCCCCTTTATTCCTGCACTGTGTATCCACTCTCCCCTTTTATTCCTGCTCTGTGTATCCCCTCTCCCCTTTTCATTCCTGCACTGTGTATCCCCTCTCCCCTTTTATTCCTGCACTGTGTATCCCCTCTCCCCTTTATTCCTGCACTGTGTATCCCCTCTCCCCTTTTATTCCTGCACTGTGTATCCCCTCTCCCCTTTATTCCTGCACTGTGTATCCCCTCTCCCCTTTTCATTCCTGCACTGTGTATCCCCTCTCCCCTTTTCATTCCTGCACTGTGTATCCACTCTCCCCTTTATTCCTGCACTGTGTATCCCCTCTCCCCTTTTATTCCTGCACTGTGTATCCCCTCTCCCCTTTTCATTCCTGCACTGTGTATCCCCTCTCCCCTTTTATTCCTGCACTGTGTATCCACTCTCCCCTTTTATTCCTGCACTGTGTATCCCCTCTCCCCTTTATTCCTGCACTGTGTATCCCCTCTCCCCTTTATTCCTGCACTGTGTATCCACTCTCCCCTTTTATTCCTGCACTGTGTATCCCCTCTCCCCTTTATTCCTGCACTGTGTATCCCCTCTCCCCTTTATTCCTGCACTGTGTATCCCCTCTCCCCTTTTCATTCATACACTGTGTATCCACTCTCCCCTTTTATTCCTGCTCTGTGTATCCCCTCTCCCCTTTTATTCCTGCACTGTGTATCCCCTCTCCCCTTTATTCCTGCACTGTGTATCCCCTCTCCCCTTTATTCCTGCACTGTGTATCCACTCTCCCCTTTATTCCTGCACTGTGTATCCACTCTCCCCTTTATTCCTGCACTGTGTATCCCCTCTCCCCTTTTCATTCCTGCACTGTGTATCCCCTCTACCCTTTTATTCCTGCTCTGTGTATCCCCTCTCCCCTTTATTCCTGCACTGTGTATCCCCTCTCCCCTTTTCATTCCTGCACTGTGTATCCCCTCTCCCCTTTTCATTCATACACTGTGTATCCACTCTCCCCTTTTATTCCTGCACTGTGTATCCCCTCTCCCCTTTATTCCTGCACTGTGTATCCCCTCTCCCCTTTATTCCTGCACTGTGTATCCCCTCTCCCCTTTATTCCTGCACTGTGTATCCCCTCTCCCCTTTATTCCTGCACTGTGTATCCCCTCTCCCCTTTTATTCCTGCACTGTGTATCCCCTCTCCCCTTTATTCCTGCACTGTGTATCCCCTCTCCCCTTTTATTCCTGCTCTGTGTATCCCCTCTCCCCTTTTCATTCCTGCACTGTGTATCCCCTCTCCCCTTTATTCCTGCACTGTGTATCCCCTCTCCCCTTTATTCCTGCACTGTGTATCCCCTCTTCCCTTTTCATTCCTGCACTGTGTATCCCCTCTCCCCTTTATTCCTGCACTGTGTATCCCCTCTCCCCTTTTCATTCATACACTGTGTATCCACTCTCCCCTTTTATTCCTGCTCTGTGTATCCCCTCTCCCCTTTATTCCTGCACTGTGTATCCCCTCTCCCCTTTTCATTCATACACTGTGTATCCACTCTCCCCTTTTATTCCTGCTCTGTGTATCCCCTCTCCCCTTTATTCCTGCACTGTGTATCCCCTCTCCCCTTTTCATTCATACACTGTGTATCCACTCTCCCCTTTTATTCCTGCTCTGTGTATCCCCTCTCCCCTTTATTCCTGCACTGTGTATCCCCTCTCCCCTTTATTCCTGCACTGTGTATCCCCTCTCCCCTTTTCATTCATACACTGTGTATCCACTCTCCCCTTTTATTCCTGCACTGTGTATCCCCTCTCCCCTTTATTCCTGCACTGTGTATCCCCTCTCCCCTTTATTCCTGCACTGTGTATCCCCTCTCCCCTTTATTCCTGCACTGTGTATCCCCTCTCCCCTTTTCATTCATACACTGTGTATCCACTCTCCCCTTTTATTCCTGCTCTGTGTATCCCCTCTCCCCTTTATTCCTGCACTGTGTATCCCCTCTTCCCTTTTCATTCCTGCACTGTGTATCCCCTCTCCCCTTTATTCCTGCACTGTGTATCCCCTCTCCCCTTTTCATTCATACACTGTGTATCCACTCTCCCCTTTTATTCCTGCTCTGTGTATCCCCTCTCCCCTTTTCATTCATACACTGTGTATCCACTCTCCCCTTTTATTCCTGCTCTGTGTATCCCCTCTCCCCTTTATTCCTGCACTGTGTATCCCCTCTTCCCTTTTCATTCCTGCACTGTGTATCCCCTCTCCCCTTTATTCCTGCACTGTGTATCCCCTCTCCCCTTTTCATTCATACACTGTGTATCCACTCTCCCCTTTTATTCCTGCACTGTGTATCCCCTCTCCCCTTTATTCCTGCACTGTGTATCCCCTCTCCTCTTTATTCCTGCACTGTGTATCCCCTCTCCCCTTTATTCCTGCACTGTGTATCCCCTCTCCCCTTTTATTCCTGCTCTGTGTATCCACTCTCCCCTTTTATTCCTGCACTGTGTATCCCCTCTCCCCTTTATTCCTGCACTGTGTATCCCCTCTCCCCTTTTCATTCATACACTGTGTATCCCCTCTCCCCTTTATTCCTGCACTGTGTATCCCCTCTCCTCTTTATTCCTGCACTGTGTATCCCCTCTCCCCTTTATTCCTGCACTGTGTATCCCCTCTCCCCTTTTATTCATGCACTGTGTATCCCCTCTCCCCTTTTATTCCTGCTCTGTGTATCCCCTCTCCCCTTTTCATTCATACACTGTGTATCCACTCTCCCCTTTTATTCCTGCTCTGTGTATCCCCTCTCCCCTTTTCATTCATACACTGTGTATCCACTCTCCCCTTTTATTCCTGCTCTGTGTATCCCCTCTCCCCTTTTCATTCATACACTGTGTATCCACTCTCCCCTTTATTCCTGCACTGTGTATCCCCTCTTCCCTTTTCATTCCTGCACTGTGTATCCCCTCTCCCCTTTATTCCTGCACTGTGTATCCCCTCTCCCCTTTTCATTCATACACTGTGTATCCACTCTCCCCTTTTATTCCTGCACTGTGTATCCCCTCTCCCCTTTATTCCTGCACTGTGTATCCCCTCTCCTCTTTATTCCTGCACTGTGTATCCCCTCTCCCCTTTATTCCTGCACTGTGTATCCCCTCTCCCCTTTTATTCCTGCTCTGTGTATCCACTCTCCCCTTTTATTCCTGCACTGTGTATCCCCTCTCCCCTTTATTCCTGCACTGTGTATCCCCTCTCCCCTTTTCATTCATACACTGTGTATCCCCTCTCCCCTTTATTCCTGCACTGTGTATCCCCTCTCCTCTTTATTCCTGCACTGTGTATCCCCTCTCCCCTTTATTCCTGCACTGTGTATCCCCTCTCCCCTTTTATTCATGCACTGTGTTTCCCCTCTCCCCTTTTATTCCCGCACTGTGTATCCCCTCTCCCCTTTTATTCCCGCACTGTGTATCCCCTCTCCCCTTTTATTCATGCACTGTGTATCCCCTCTCCCCTTTTATTCCTGCTCTGTGTATCCCCTCTCCCCTTTATTCCTGCACTGTGTATCCCCTCTTCCCTTTTCATTCCTGCACTGTGTATCCCCTCTCCCCTTTATTCCTGCACTGTGTATCCCCTCTCCCCTTTTCATTCATACACTGTGTATCCACTCTCCCCTTTTATTCCTGCACTGTGTATCCCCTCTCCCCTTTATTCCTGCTCTGTGTATCCACTCTCCCCTTTTATTCCTGCTCTGTGTATCCCCTCTCCCCTTTTCATTCATACACTGTGTATCCACTCTCCCCTTTTATTCCTGCTCTGTGTATCCCCTCTCCCCTTTTCATTCATACACTGTGTATCCACTCTCCCCTTTATTCCTGCACTGTGTATCCCCTCTTCCCTTTTCATTCCTGCACTGTGTATCCCCTCTCCCCTTTATTCCTGCACTGTGTATCCCCTCTCCCCTTTTCATTCATACACTGTGTATCCACTCTCCCCTTTTATTCCTGCACTGTGTATCCCCTCTCCCCTTTATTCCTGCACTGTGTATCCCCTCTCCTCTTTATTCCTGCACTGTGTATCCCCTCTCCCCTTTATTCCTGCACTGTGTATCCCCTCTCCCCTTTTATTCCTGCTCTGTGTATCCACTCTCCCCTTTTATTCCTGCACTGTGTATCCCCTCTCCCCTTTATTCCTGCACTGTGTATCCCCTCTCCCCTTTTCATTCATACACTGTGTATCCCCTCTCCCCTTTATTCCTGCACTGTGTATCCCCTCTCCTCTTTATTCCTGCACTGTGTATCCCCTCTCCCCTTTATTCCTGCACTGTGTATCCCTCTCCCCTTTTATTCATGCACTGTGTTTCCCCTCTCCCCTTTTATTCCCGCACTGTGTATCCCCTCTCCCCTTTTATTCCCGCACTGTGTATCCCCTCTCCCCTTTTATTCATGCACTGTGTATCCCCTCTCCCCTTTTATTCCTGCTCTGTGTATCCCCTCTCCCCTTTATTCCTGCACTGTGTATCCCCTCTTCCCTTTTCATTCCTGCACTGTGTATCCCCTCTCCCCTTTATTCCTGCACTGTGTATCCCCTCTCCCCTTTTCATTCATACACTGTGTATCCACTCTCCCCTTTTATTCCTGCACTGTGTATCCCCTCTCCCCTTTATTCCTGCTCTGTGTATCCACTCTCCCCTTTTATTCCTGCACTGTGTATCCCCTCTCCCCTTTATTCCTGCACTGTGTATCCCCTCTCCCCTTTTCATTCATACACTGTGTATCCCCTCTCCCCTTTATTCCTGCACTGTGTATCCCCTCTCCTCTTTATTCCTGCACTGTGTATCCCCTCTCCCCTTTTATTCATGCACTGTGTTTCCCCTCTCCCCTTTTATTCCCGCACTGTGTATCCCCTCTCCCCTTTTATTCATGCACTGTGTATCCCCTCTCCCCTTTTATTCCCGCACTGTGTATCCCCTCTCCCCTTTTATTCCCGCACTGTGTATCCCCTCTCCCCTTTTATTCCTGCTCTGTGTATCCACTCTCCCCTTTTATTCCTGCACTGTGTATCCCCTCTCCCCTTTATTCCTGCACTGTGTATCCCCTCTCCCCTTTTATTCCTGCTCTGTGTATCCACTCTCCCCTTTTATTCCTGCACTGTGTATCCCCTCTCCCCTTTATTCCTATACAGTCTCACTGTTTACACTCTCTCTTGGAGTTTCACCTCTCATGGCTTCCCATTTTCCCTGCTCTCTAGTCTTGCTCTGTAACTTCGCTCTCATTCCTGTATTGTCTCTGTCCCTCCTGCTCTGTCTCTTGTTGGACAATGCAGTGTTTCTGTAGAAAACAATTCCTGGCCAGTAGTTGACTCTCATCCATCGTCTCCTTTTCATTCTCTGCACCAAGAGAAAAGCAGTTGTGTTTGTGTTGCAGGTCTCTAAGTTGGTCCATGCGATAAAGATGGGCTGGATCCAGCCAAGGAAACCCCGTGAAGATACTGCCACTTACTATGATCTTTGGGCAAAAGAAGATCCCAACGCCATCCTGGGCAGACACAAAATGCATGTTCCTGCCCCTTCCAGGACATGAGCAGTCCTACAACCCCCCTCCAGAGTATCTAATGAATGAGGAAGAGGTAAATGTTTTTGGAATACTCCTTCCCATTCAAATAATGAATGTCCTGTGTGTTCCTCACTGTAAGTTGTATTTGTCATCAGCCTATATATAATATTACATATATATCTTTACTTCTTGCTCAGAGGAGCCCGGTGTCCCTCCCAGTCTCTTCCCCTGCTGGGTCCTGTGGTTGGATCATAACTGAGTAATTGTCCCCATGTTCTCTCTGACCCACAGCGTTTGGCCTGGGAGCAGCAAGACCCAGAGGATCGAAAACTGCCCTTTCTTCCCCAGAGATATAACAGCCTGCGGGCTGTGCCTGGATACGCTCGATTCATCCACGAGAGGTTTGAGCGATGTTTGGACCTTTACCTGTGCCCGCGCCAGAGGAAGATGAGGGTGAGTGGCTTGGTGTTGGGGGAGGAGATACTTTAGATAAAAAGCCAATAGCTGGAGGGAGACATTGTAACCGATGTTTGATCATTTGGATCAGCATGTTCTGTTCCTACACAACTGGATTTCAGTTCCCCCCATCCCAGTCCTTGTTCAGGTTACACTGCCACTACATGTCTTACTTGTGTCTGATCCAGGTGAATGTGGATCCTGAGGACCTGATACCCAAATTGCCCAAACCCAGAGATTTGCAGCCCTTCCCCACGATACAGTCCCTGGTGAGTGCAATTTCTTTGCTCTATGACTATGAAGATTTTCATTCATCCAGGTCATAGTATATCTAGTATAGGTCAATCTAAAAACAACTGGACTTGCTGAGTAATCAATGAAGACGTTTCACTTCTCATCCGAGCAGCTTCTTCAGTACAACTGACTGGTGTGGGAAGTTCTGGGCATATAAACTCTTCCACTAATCCATTTACAATGGCACATTGTAACTCTTCAGAGAGGTGACATCTGAAGAAACTCACAGAGGTGTTGATTCTGTGTAGTTGTGATAGGATTATCCAATGTGTCATACACTTAAAAGACAAGGGACTCTCCTTTGAAGACAACAAGGTCCAAATCTTGGATAAAGAAGATGCTGGTTTGAACGAGGCATGAAAGAGGCGATTCATGTCAAGGTGGAGATACCATCTCTGAACAGAGGCGGGGGCCTTCAACACCACCTGTCTGCTACATACAATGATGTTCTAACATCTGTACCCCGGCGGATTCAGAACACTTCACACATCCATTCATGCAACTCTCACAAGTAACACCTGAATCTAGGAGTTGCATGACACATTGGATAATCCTATCACAGTAACTACACAGAATCTACACCTCTGTGAGTTTCTTCAGATGTCACCTCTTTGAAGAGTTACAATGTGCCATTGTGATTGGATTAGTGGAAGAGTTTATATGCCGAGAACTTCCCACACCAGTCAGTTGTACTGAAGAAGCTGCTCGGATGAGAAGTGAAACGTCTTCATTGATTACTCAGCAAGTCCAGTTGTTTTTAGATTGACCTATACTAGATATTCTTTGCTCTATTTTCTTCCGTTTCACCTCCTCATTCAGCTTTTTCTGCTGCTTGGTTCCTTCTGCCTCCTGTTCTGCCCACTGTCTGTTTGAGCTGCCTCCTCCCTTCTCCTCCTCTATTCTGAGACTCCTGGCTTCTGCCTCCCTCCTTTTATTCTCAACCTCCACTTTTCCTCCTACCTCCTTTTATGATGAGCCTCCTCTCTTCCTCCTCCCTCCCTCCCTCGATGATGAGCCTCCTCTCTTCCTCCTCCTGACTTTATTCAGAGCTCCTCCCTTGCACATATCTGTAGAACTTCTCATCAGTTTCATGTTCTCCTTCCTCAGATTTACAAGGGACACAAGGATCTTGTTCACTGTATCAGTGTTTCACCCTCGGGGCAGTGGTTGGTCTCTGGTAAGTGATTGTTCCTTATCTGCCCCGTCTCCCCCTTCCCTTCCTGCCCCTCATTAATTCTCTCTCCTGCCCCCCCCAACAGGCTGTGACGACTGCTCCGTGTGGTTCTGGGAGGTCAGCACCGGGCGCTGTATGAAGTCTGTAGTCCTGGAAGGGACAGTTAAAAGTATCAGCTGGAACCCAAATCCAGGGCTGGTTCTGGTGGCGGCATGTGTGTGAGTTGCCACTTTGAGTTACACACTAGCCACTTCTCCATTCACACACACACACTTAGACACACGCTAAGCACTGACACACGTTATATGTCCCTTCCCCTCACCCCCTTTTTGCCCCCAGGGACCGCTCCGTGGTGCTGATTAACCCAGGCTTGGGGGACAGGTTACTGTGCAGCGCTACGGACCAGCACATAAGTGGCTACCTGCCCCCTGAGGAGGAGGTCCAGCAGCCGGTCACATGGGAGGAAGTGGAGGGAGCACAATAATCCAATGGTCTGCGGCTGTGTATCAAACACCAGAGGGTCTGTGTCTCTTTGTCCTCCTTCCAAGTTGCCCCTTCCCACTGATTGGTCCTTGTGCCTCGGGGGTGCTGGACACGTTAGACATTTTGGGGGGAATTCACAAAAGTGTCGGTAAAAAAAGTGACCCAGAAGTGGCGGTCGACAAATTTGTAAAATGTCGTACGAACGGCAAATTCACAAAGGCAGATGTTACCGTCTCTGAATGTCTCGTAAGTCTGACAATTTTCTAAAATCTCGTATATCTTTTCATCGTACAAACGACATTTACCAAGACTTTTTAAACGACAATTTGTCTGACATTTTCATTTTGGAGAGCCTAAAGTGTCTGAAAAATTGTCGGTAAAAAAAATGAGTTTACGAGTAATTCATAAAAATGTCGGGAAAAGCGGCGCCGAAAAAAACCACGCCCACTTTTAACGACACTAATTCGAAAGTGTCGCACATGTCGGAAAATTGGCGGAGAAATGCTCTGTGAATTTGTCGGCTGTTGCTACGACACTTTCTACGACATTTTTTAGTTCCCGACACTTTTGTGAATTCACCCCTTTGTGTCTCCTCTGTGAATCCCCAGTGCCGTTTCTGTAATGACCTTTGACCCGTCTCTGCAGGAGGTTAAGCAGGTAACGTTTCACGCCCGGGGAGATTACTTTGCTGTCGTCCTCCCAGATAACGGCAACTCCCAGGTCCTCATTCACCAGCTGAGCAGGCGCCGGAGCCAGAACCCCTTCCGAAAAAACAAGGGTCAAGTGCAAAAGGTTCTTTTCCACCCCACTCGCCCCTTCTTTTTTGTGGCCACTCAACGGTACGTCAGAGTCTATAACCTCCTGAAGCAAGAGCTGACCAAGAAGCTACTGACCAACTGCAAATGGGTGTCCAGTATTGCCGTGCATCCGGCAGGTGAGTGGGAGACTAGAGTGTGGGGCAGCGCTAACTGTGAACAGACATTACATATATTGCATTATAAGCTTTATTGAGCCAATCCGCTTGCAGAACTGTTATTTGTCTGAAAAGAGCCATTTTGTAACGTTGCCCCATTGTGTTGGGCACAGGGGACAACCTGATCTGTGGAAGTTACGACTCGAAACTCGCCTGGTTTGATATGGACCTGTCTACAAAACCTTACAAAGTTCTCAGGTGAGCAAAACCTCTACCCTCAGGGGCTACAAAAGAGGAGGAACCAGGTACAGACAATGGGGTCTTTTCACTTTCCTTTGAGCCTCTGTGTCAGCTCCACCAGCCGCTGAGTTCCCAGTCTGATCCCGACTCCCCTTCCAATGTGTTTCAGGCATCACAAGAAAGCTCTGCGGGCCGTCTCCTTCCACAAGTCGTAGCCGCTCTTTGCTTCAGGCTCAGATGATGGCAGCGTTATTGTGTGCCACGGCATGGTGTACAAGTAAGTGAGGGAGGAGTATTGGGGCATCTATGTGGGGTAACTGTACATGGAGGGGTGAGTAGGAATGGGACTGATTCCTCATTCTTTTGCAGTGATCTGCAGAACCCGCTAATTGTTCCGGTGAAAGTACTTCGGGGCCACGCAATTCATCGTGATCTTGGGGTTCTTGACGTGACTTTTCATCCCACTCAGCCCTGGGTCTTCTCCTCTGGTGCCGACGCCACAATCCGATTATTCACATAACCCCGCCTCCTATTTCAGACTTCCAATGAATAACTGTGGTGATGCAACCCCCCAATTCAGTGGTTGCTCAGTGACATCCCGGGGTGGGGAGAGAGTAACTGGTGGCTTATAGCCCATATGGCTGGCCAAGAAAAAAAATGGATTCTCCCTCAACCAGCAGTTTGTGCAGAAGATTTAGGTGCAAAATATTTGCTTGGTCCTCCGTTACTATGGAGACCGAGCATCACTCACCTGAGTCCTCACTCTCTATTGCTGCATATTCAGCCGCCATAAAACTTTTACATTAAATCACCAATAGTCTTGATCTTGTTTCCTGTGGTTTAGTGCAGTGCCGGGGTCTGTGCCGTAGATATATATCGAGGTGCTACAAGGCTGTACCCCAACCCTATTACCCGGTTACACATTTATTAACATGTGTGATGCCCCCTCAGTTCTCAAGAACAGCCGCAGTTTGCTTTTCTGGGCCCAATAGTTTAATATGGTGCAACCCCCCCCCAATGAGTAGCCAGACTCAGAGACGACAACTCCAGGGGTTCTGGGGGTGCCCCATTGTGTGTGTGATTCCCAGATAAATTTGCCGGTTCATTGGGCCCCTGCACAGAGAAATTATATTTCTACAATATTTACCTGTTGAACCTTCATAGGACTCACTTTTTGGTTCTGTTGTGAAGAGCTTACAATCATTCTTTGTCGCTTCTACTGCTCACTAACTGCCAGTGGAGAATGTAACAACCCATACTGTATGGATATTTGACTTTTTTGGAGGGGGGGTTGGAAGTCAAAGGCCAATGGGATGAACAAAGGTTGGAACTGGAGGCCAGTGGGATGCGCATAATGTGGAAAACAGACGAATGGGATCAATACAAACTGGGAATATGAGGCTAATGGGAAGAGCACAAGTGGGAATCCGTGTCCAATGGGATGCACAGAAAGTTGCAATTGAGCCAATGGGATGCACAGAAAGTTGCAATTGAGCCAATGGGATGCGCAGAAAGTTGGAATCAGAAGGCCCAGATTTGCAGAAAGGCCACCCAGACCCGGTCCTAGGGCGGCAGGATTTTAGGGGGGCGGCATGATGCTCAACCACACCCACATTTTTTTCAGAAACACTGGGGATGTGCAGGACTCATTGCTCTGGTCCCAATGACCAAAATTTGTCCAAATAAAGGGGGGGGGGAATAGCAGTGGGTCTAGGGGTGGCCGCTATGTAAATCTGGCCCTGGGAATCAGGAGCCAATGGGATGCGCACAAGGAGGGAATCAGAGGTCTATTACATGACCACAAGGAGAGAATCTGGGGCCTACTAATAATTACACTAATTGTGCTGAAAAACACCAAATCCACAAGGTCTCACTGATTAATGATAAAGTAAATGTCTTCACTGTCTGACTGCCAAATGTCAGGGGCTACTGAATGTATAAATAAGGCAAGTTGTGATTGGTTACACTGGACAGGGGGGATATGATCACTATATATATAAATATATAAGGGGATATGATCACTATATATAAATATATAAGGGGATATGATCACTATATAAAAATATATAAGGGGGATATGATCACTATATAAAAATATATAAGGGGGATATGATCACTATATATAAATATATAAGGGGGATATGATCACTATATATAAATATATAAGGGGATATGATCACTATATATAAATATATAAGGAGATATGATCACTATATATAAATATATAAGGGGATATGATCACTATATATAAATATATAAGGGGATATGATCACTATATATAAATATATAAGGGGGATATGATCACTATATATAAATATATAAGGGGATATGATCACTATATATAAATATATAAGGGGGATATGATCACTATATATAAATATATAAGGGAATATGATCACTATATAGAAATATATAAGGGGATATAATCACTATATATAAATATATAAGGGGATATGATCACTATATATAAATATATAAGGGGGATATGATCACTATATATAAATATATAAGGGGATATGATCACTATATATAAATATATAAGGCGGTATGATCAAAGGGGATATGATCACTATATATAAATATATAAGGGGATATGATCACTATATATAAATATATAAGGGGGATATGATCACTATATATAAATATATAAGGGGATATGATCACTATATATAAATATATAAGGGGGATATGATCACTATATATAAATATATAAGGGGATATGATCACTATATATAAATATATAAGGCGGTATGATCAAAGGGGATATGATCACTATATATAAGGGGGATATGATTGCTATATATATATATATATAAATTCAAGATTCCTCTGCACTCAACCCATTATCAATATATTTAAGACAGAGACATTTTGTGCTACTGAAAAATGCCTTACCCTTTAAACAAAACAGGGATTGTTTGTCCATATATTACAATATATTTAAGCTGAACAACTACATCAAAGTCATCCCATATCTGGCCAGTCCTACGCTTAATTTTATCTGATTCATTAAGAATTCTATTGCTTCATTATACATTTTACACAGGGACTAAGTTTTACCTGCAACTTACTTGCTGCTTTCAAAGTAAAACTCCCAAACTTGGCTGCCCTTTTATTAGACACCAGTGGGATCACCTGACTATAGCTGGGAAGGGTGGGAGCTACAACATGGAGCTGGTCACTGCTCCTGTATAACTATAACAAACAAGGGAAACTTGTGCTCACCACTATTTTTTAAAACCATTAGGCGGGGGTGCAATGAGGGTGTGACCACAAAATACATATAGTCAACTACAAGAGTCCTCTGCACTCAACCCATTATCAATATATTGCTATAGAGTGCAGAGGAACCCAAACCAGAACGTTCCCACCACCACGTATCACAGACGGGATGAGGTTCTTATGCTGGAATGGTGAGTTTTTCTTTCTCCAAATGTAAATCACCTCAATTAACCAAAAAAGCTATATTTTGGCATCATTGCTCCAAAAAACATTCTTCCAGTTTGTCCCATGATCTTTAGTATTTTAGGGGGAGAGCAGTGTCTATGGGGGGAATTCACAAAAATGTCGTAGAAAGTGTCGTAGCAACAGCCAACAAATTCACAGAGCATTTCTCCGCCAATTTTACGACATGTGCGACACTTTTGAATTAGTGTGGTTAAAAGTGGGCGTGGTTTTTTCGCCGCCACTTTTCCCGACATTTTTGTGAATTACTCATAAACTCATTTTTTTTTACCGATAATTTTTCAGACACATTAGGCTCTCCAAAATATAAAAATGTCGGTGAAATTGTCGTTTAAAAAGTCTTGGTAAATGTCGTTTGTACGATGAAAAGATTTTAGACATTTTAGAAAATTGTCGGACTTACGAGACATTCAGAGACGGTAACATCTGCCTTTGTGAATTTGCCGTTCATACGACATTTTACATATTTGTCGACCGCCACTTCTGGGTTATTTTACCGACACTTTTGTGAATTCCCCGCTATGTGCTACCCTGTCATACACACCATTAGAGTTCAATCTTCTCCTGATGGTGCGACTCATGAACATCAACTAGGGATGCACCAAATCCAGGATTCGGCCAGGATTCGGCCTTTTTCAGCAAGATTCGGATTCGGCCGAATCCTTCTGCCTGGCCGAACCGAATCCTAATTTGCATATGCAAATTAGGGGAAGGGAGGGAAATTGCTTGACTTTTTGTCAGAAAACAAGGAAGTAAAAAATGTTTTCCCCTTCCCACCCCTTATTTGCATATGCAAATTAGGGTTCGGATTCGGCCGAATCCTTCGTGAAGGATTTGGGGGTTTCGGCGAATCCAAACAAGTGGATTCAGTGCATCCCTAACATCAACATTGTTCATTGGTGGAGCCCAAACTTTTGTGACCTTTACCAGCTTTATGGGCATGAACATGAGCTCCTCTCACCTCCTTTACTGGAGCCACGATGCCCATCCACAATGTGTGTGATCAGACTTTGCTGGGTCCCCTTTCTCTCAATAAAACTCCCACTTACCCCTGATTGTCACCCCATTGGCTGAAACAACAGCCTCTCATTTCAACCTTCTAATTAGATGAGAATCCTAAGGGTAAGGCCAGACAAGGAGATTCGGAGATTCGTAATCGCCACATCTTTTGCACGACTATCTCCCCGAACTGCCTCAGCGTTTTTTCCCCGTAGGCTCGTCTGGCCTTACCCTAAGGAGTCAATTACTTGTGCCACACACATCAAATACATGAGCAAATCAAATTATTTGGGTTTCATTTGTGTAACTGTTTCCTTCATCTACTTGTAGGATTTGTTTGATAATCACATGATGTTTCAGGTCACATTCATATAAAATCTAGAACATGCGTAAGGGTTCACAAACTTTCAAGCTGCCCTATACTTATATACACACACAGTATAAGAGATGCACTGAATCCAGGATTCAGCCACGATTTGGCCATTTATCATCTGGTTTCACATTCAGCCGAATCCTCTTGGCCAAACTGAATCCAAATCCTTAAAGAAGAAGTAAAGCCTAACTAAAGAAGTAGGTAGAAATGTTGTACATGATGTTTTGTGCTTCTGTACCAGCTCAAGGCAACCACAGCCCTTTAGCAGTAAAGATCTGTGTCTCCAAAGATGCCCCAGTAGCTCCCCATCTTCTTTTCTGCTGATTCACTGATTCACATGCTCTGTGCTGCTGTCACTTACTGAGCTTAGGGAGCCACTCACAATATACAGTACACATAGAATAGAAATGTCACAATATAAGGCTGATTAGTAATTAATACACATAATTACTACATGGCAGCACAGAAACCAGTGCAATTAGCATCAGAATTGAATAATCAGCAAACCTGTAGCATCAGCTTATATTACAGCCAGGGAAGCTCATTTTCTGCTGCTGGATAATTAGTGACGAGCCCTAAGCTTAGCTTCTCAACAGCCAATCAGAGCCCACTGAGCATGTGAGTGTCACAGACACTTTCCAAGATGGTGACCCCCTGTGACAAGTTTGAAGTCCTGGATCATTGCTGCTATTGACAAGCTCAAACTTTAGCCTCGTGCAATAAGTTCACTATATAAAATAGGACAGTTTTAGCCACATTAATTTTTTAGGCTTTAGTTCTCCTTTAAAATCATATGACTTTTCATCACAAAACAAAATTTAAAACATTTGCATATGCAAATGAGGATTTGTTTCAGTATATGGACAAAGCTTTCACAAAGGATTTAGGGGTTTGACCAAATCCAAAATAGTGGATCTGTTGTGTGTGTGTGTGTTTATATACTGTATATATATATAGTGATTATAGCGTGAAAATATAGTGAATACATAGTGAAAATAGTGATTAAATAGTGAATATATAGTGATTATATAGTGAAAATTTAGTAGTTTCAGTCGTTGTTGTGTTCAGTGCGGCATCACCGGAACTAACAATGATTTTATCATAAGGATAAAACTGATTGTGTCACTGCCCGGGCTGAAGAGAATGGGGGGGCAGGGATCATACAGGAAGGGCCCCCCCCTAACACTAAACACTGTGCTGAGGCCCAACAGAACATGTTCTGGTCACTGGCCCCCCACTTGCAGCTCAGGGTCCCCAGAGGCAAAATCAGGGGGTTCACACTGCCAAGTGCCCCAGAGTTCCCCTCCCTGTGCCCACAATGTCCCTCTCTCACTAACTTGGGGTGTCAGCACTGTGACTGGGGAGAAGGGAATCGGCCTGCGGGGGCCACTATGGCTCATGAGTCATTCACTGGACTCTGGACTGTAGGTAATGGGGGGGGGTATTTTTGCCCCTGGGAGCCCACAGACTTGTCATGTTGATACATAATGTTCTGGGGGTGTTGTATTGTCTCTGTGTACCCCAAGTTTATCTCCCCCAACTGGGGGCCCCTTTGGTGCAGACCAGATCCTGAGCTTGTGGAGATACTCCATCACCATTAGACTGACAGTTCTCTCCCCTGATTGGATGAGAGTGAGGCTGCAAAGGCTGATTGTCATTGGATAACCCCCCTACCCTATAATCACATTTAGTTTTTGGGGATGTTCTACTTCCCCTTTGAACACTGGGTACAAAGCAGCTGAGCAGGAAACTATTCTCATTGGCTGATCCAAGTACGAGGTTGTAGGCAGGCTCCTATTGGCTGAGCATTTTGTTGTACATTTCCCCAATCTGTGGCCCCTAAATACATATAAGGGCCAATGTCATGAGATGTAAGACTGGGGCCCCAGAGACAGACCAAACGGTTCATTTGTGTTCCAAAATATCTCACGTCTCTTTATTCTCAAAACCCATTGATTGGGCAAAACCTGAACCCCCTGCAACTCCCTGCACACCTGGAAGACCCAAGCAGCACCAACTATAAAAAGACTCCCACCCCCCTCCCTGTACATTGGGCTGACCCCCCACTTACAGGTTAATGTGCCCACCCACCAATCAGAGCTTGAGTCTGCACCCGCCAATCAAAATCTCGGTACCTGGACGGGGGCAACAGTAGAAACTGGGGGGGGGGGGTCTGTGGTGCAACGGTGAGATTAAAAGCAGCAAATGAGGGGCCAAAGGGCCGTGTACTAAAGGGGCCCCATGCACCTATGAATGTAGTGAAGGGCCCAGCCTGTGAGGGGCAACATGGGACCTGTCTGTCATTCCCAGGGACCAATAGGAGCGTCAGTGAAGTCCCAGAATGCCACAGTGTGGGAGTGGCCGTACAGTTTCTGGAATGTTCTCACACAAGAGACTAAACGCACAGTTGGCAGGGCAGGTGGTGCCAAGATGGCTGCCCCACTACCATTTTCCTTAGTGAGCGCTCAGCTGAGTGTGAGTGTGGGCTGAGTGTGTGTAATGCCCCCGGGGGCCACTCAGATCTGTTGCCACTACACGAACCTGACCAGTCGCCCAATAGTCTCAGAGGCTTTAACTCGGACTGAGGGGTGCGGGTCCTTCAGCAGAACAATCAGCGCTGGAATAGAAGAGAAAATAAAGTCCAAACAGAACCGACTGTCACCCAGTTACCCCTCCCCTAACTCTGCAACTGCCTCTGCCCTGCGCTCTCTCTCCTTCCCCTCATACACAGCCCCCCACGCTCTGTCTCTCATACACAGCCCTGCACTCTCTCTCCTTCCCCTCATACTATCTCTGTCTCTCATACACAGCCCTGTACTCTCTGTCTCTCTCTCCTTCCCCCCCCCCACTCACTCTGTCTCTCTCTCATACACAGCCCTGACTGTCTCCTTCCCTCCCTCTCTCTCTCTCTCATACACAGCCCTGTACTCTCTGTCTCACTCTACATCTGCACTCTATCTTCCCCAGTCTGAGCGGTAGGACAGGACTCAGGTTTCGGGTCTGTGCAGTTTCCAGTAGCCGTTATTATTATTAGTGGGAGCCACTGGGCAATTGGAGAGTTCCGGCCTCTTATTACAGAGTTGAGTGAGTAACGACCTCTCTGCGCTTCCTGCAGCCCCCACACAATCTTAGGGCCCCGTGGGACAGGGAAGCAGGTTAAACAGCTGTAAATCCTCAGACTGGAATACTCACAGCTGATTGGTCACAGGGAGAGACTCTTGAATTATTCCCATTCACTGGCATTTATGGCCCAATAATGCACTTCTCATGTACAATTTCCCCTCCCCCAGCCTATGGGGGGCACAAGTTTCTTATGCCCAGTGTGTATAATGCAGCTCCCACATAACACAGGTCAGATACACAAAGTGCAGTGACAGACAAACAGACTAAAGGTTCAACTTACAGGAAACTAAATGTTCCAGATCAACTTGTTTGGTCTGATCCTCCTGCATGTGCAGCACCAGAAACCCTGCGGAGAGAGGAACCACCTGTTACTGTTAGTGACACTCCCCCATGCCCTACGGCTCCTGTCAGTGTCACCCTGCAGTGGGCGTGTCTGTGCTGCAGGTTATTATTAGGCACAACAGGAAGTCATGTGATATATATAATTTACCTATAAAGAGGGGGGCTGCTGCACGGATATCGGGCCAGATGCTCTTGAAATAAGTGATGTTGGTCTGAATGAGGCGGGGGAGCAGCTCCGGGTTCCCTTGTACCTACAGACGGAAACAATGAGCAGCTGCACCCCCAACTGTATATTCCCCTGACCCCCCAAAATCATCCCATGTCCCCGCCCCTCTATGACCCTGATGTGTCCGTACCAGGTGTTTGCAGACGTTATTCATGAACTCCCCATAGTGCAGCCCCCGCTCCAGGTGCAGGTGACTCAGGAACATGTCCGACAGGCTCTGGTTGTTCATGTTGGGGGCGCAAATCTGCAGCGCAAATTTACACGCCTGGAGGAAGCAGAGACAGAAACAGGAAACTCTCACCTGTGGGGGCAGGTCACACGGATGCACCACATGTACCTTGGGAACAAACACACAAATACCCAGGTGCTAAAGGAGCACCTTGACATACACACATATAGGGAGTTAGCGCACACACACAGCTGCATTGCGCACACGTAGGGAGTTAGCACACAAACAGTTGCATTACATGCATGTAGGTAGTTAGCACACACACACAGCTGCAATACAAACATATAAGGAGTTAGCACACAAACAGGTGCATTACACGCATGTAGGGAGTTAGCACACACACAGGTGCATTACACGCATGTAGGGAGCTAGCACACAGCTGCATTACACGCATGTAGGGAGTTAGCACACACACAGCTGCATTACACGCATGTAGGGGACAGGTGTGCATAATCTAAGCCCATTGGAAACTAACAGAGATGGAGCATGTGCCTAAGAGACACATATGAGGAAGATGTAACGCACAGATAAACACACATACCTTTACCACCTCGGGCCGGGGGTCCTGCAGGTGCAGCAGGAGGGTCACAAGGCCGTTTATCATTTGCTCATAAAACGCCTCCTCCCCATTCCCACAGCAGAACTTGATGAGATTTCCGAAAAGAGAAATGGAAGATTTGCGCAGCTCCGTCCTCTCCTGAAACAACACGGACATAGGAGGGGCCACATCTTATCCAACCCAGGAACCCCCCAACCTCAAGCGGGCAGAACCCAGACCATTGGTACAGACTCTTCTCCCCATTAAGTACTTCCTCATCCCACAAACCAACCAATATCAATTCAAATCCAGAAGCACCAGGAGCCGTTCTTGGAGGAACACTGAGCCCCAATCAAAATAAGTCAGAACTGGGCTGTTGGATGCTGGGAATGGGCCCCACTGACAGGTCTCCCCAGTTCTGGTACATTGACACAATGTCAGGGGAGGGAAAAGAACATACCCAGATGCCCCCAAATGATCTGGCTCTATGGTTCCACGGCTCTATGGTTCTTTCCCCGGGAAGAGAGAGAGAGCAGTGGAGCAAACGAATAACATGGAGACCCCCAAAGGGCCCAGGTTTATCCTCATGGACTCACATGATCAAAGAAGGGGCGGATCCGAATAGCTGTGTGAATAAGCAGAGAGCGGATGTCCTTCTCCTGTACAAATGGCAGCAGGAGGCACAGGCTGGACATGGCCTCTTGGGTGACAATGTGCTCCGGATCTTCTCTATCATCCATGGCATTGATCATAGAGGTGAGGAGCTGGGAGCCGTGCTTACGGACCTGCACAACAACAGGATCATGAGTTTTGTACCATTAGTCCATTGCCAATATCCAGTCATGCCGGGTCTCACCTTATCAGGAGCTCCAGACGCCATATTGCCCAGTCCCCGTACAGCCAACATTCTCACAGTCACACTCGTGTCCTTCAGCCGAGCCGTCATGTTGTCCATTAGAGGCTCAATGACAAGGAGGTTTCCCAGGTGACTGCTCTGCAGGAGCTACAGGATTACAGGCACCGGATTATCATTCTAGCTCAGACATTGTATCCCCCCACAGCAGATACAACTCCTAACTGTCACATTCCTCTAGCATCACCCCCATTTGCTTATCCGCCAACAAATCATCTGCCCTTGGATTGGGGGCATTTAAACAATAGTTTTTTGGGGTTCCCTGAAATCTGGTGAAGTGTTGGGCCAGGTCCTTGTAAGTCGTGTAGATGGTCAGACAGTAGGGGCCCCTATTTGGATTCAGCAGAGAGACTGGGACACTATGAGGAGGGAATCAATACGTGTTGGAGGAAGGAAAGAGAGAAGGAGGGGACAATAAATGCTGATAAATACACATACATTGTAGACATGAAGGGCCACATTTGGTCTCTGGGGGCCCCTGCTATATCAACAGCTCCCAATAATAAAGAGAAATGAGGGGATGTGGGGCCAGTGAGTGGAGGGGTCTGAGATGAAGAGAAAGGGGGGAAACTTGCTGCTAAATGTGGCCCCAGGCCAGGGCTTGTCTCCCCTCCAGCAGATAAACAGCCCCAGCTACTAGTGTTACAGGATCCGCTTCCAGCACGGTGGAGATGGAGAATCAGTGGTTTGATCCAAGTCCAGGGCCGGTCCAGAGAGAGAGGAGCTTGGCTGGAAGCTGAAGGCATTTTCCATGACCCAAAGTCCTTGGCTCCGCTCAGCCGTGATGCAAGTTCTTTGTCTCCGTTTGTTAAAGGGAAATATCCTGGAAACTTCTAGCGTCTCCTGCACCCCCCAAGCCAGAAGTAACAGGACCCCGACATTTTATCTCTCCTATCCCTATGCTATATATTTATATATCCCCTAACCTTATTCTATACTCTTATTATAATTATATTTCTATACATGACATTCTGTATCCCTAACCCTATTCTATACTCTTATTATATATATATATATATCCCTTAACCCTATTCTATATTATATATATCCCTTAACCCTATTCTATATTATATATATCCCCTAACCCTATTCTATATTATATATATCCCCTAACCCTATTCTATACTCGATATTATGTATATCCCCTAACCCTATTCTATACTCTTATTATATATATCCCCTAACCCTATTCTATACTCTTATTATATATATATATATCCCTTAACCCTATTCTATATTATATATATCCTCTAACCCTATTCTATATTATATATATCCCCTAACCCTATTCTATATTATATGTATCCCCTAACCCTATTCTATATTATATATATCCTCTAACCCTATTCTATATTATATATATCCCCTAACCCTATTCTATATTATATGTATCCCCTAACCCTATTCTATATTATATATATCCCCTAACCCTATTCTATTCTTGATTTTATATATATATATATATATATATATATATATATATATATATCTATATATATATCCCCTAACCCTATTCGATATTATATATCTCCTATCCCTATTCTATACTCTTATTATATATATCCCCTAACTCTTTGCTATAGTCTCCTTGCATGTGACATTTTATCTTCCCAGTTATACAACTATACTTTCATTATACGTCTGCTCACCTGGAATGCACATACACTATATGAACTATAACATTCAACTATACACACTCACCAGCAATCATTGGGACATGGAGCATATTCCTTCCCAAAGCTGGGTAACACAGGCAGCAGGGAACTATGGGAGATATAATTTGCCCCTCCCACTGCAGAGTGACACTGACTGGGGGTGGAGACTTTACCTGAGCCAGGAAGGCTGTGGCTGTGATTCGCTGTCGATCATACAAACTGCTCAGCGCCGGCTGTAGACCTTTCAGTATAACAGGGAGCTTGGGGCCGGCGTATTGTACCATAATGCTACACAGGAGGCAAAACAACAGCACTGTTACCCCCACGGGTACAAGCAGGGGGCAGTAGGGAACAGCAGGGACATACAGGATTGGAGAGAGAGGGGGGAGACCGCAGGGAAGTGGAGAGAGGCAATAGGAACATGAGAGGGAAGGAACAGGTGGAGTCAGAGACACAGAGTTTCTATATAAACAGTTTACTCTCAATAAAGTGTGTATAGGTGTGTATATATATATATATAAACTAATTATACACATGTAGATGTGCAACACACAAACACTGTTACACAACTCAGTATTCACAGCAACACAAACATCTTTCACTTGATCCAGTCAATAAGTTGGGAAAGAACAATGATATTCCCTAATATTCCCGTCAGTCTCTCTAAAGGAATAACACACATTTCATTTCTCCCTGGTTTGGAGTAGAATGTGCAGTTCCCAGTGTATTTGGCTGGATGGGAATAAAAGTTATTATAAGGATTTGGAGCTTTATTGGAAGACACTGCTGTTATTGTGAGCACAACTGTACACACCCCGTTTCTTACCACTCTCACCTGCTCAGAGAAGACACCCCCAAATGATGAGTCTCTTCTTTCTTCATGTTCTCCCAACCGCCTTCTGCTTCCAAACTGCACGTCACCTCCTCACTGCCCCCCCGAGTCAGCAGGAACTTCATCGCCTCCACCGCACAACTGCTCCAAAATCCAAAATACAGGACTCAACAAATGCAACAAATAGATGCCAATTGGCACACATAATGGGGCATAACTGGCACCTCTTTACACCAGCGTATTAGAAAATACCCCTTATTCTTGCTGCATGGAATGACCCAGTCTCCCCTGTTTCTTGTCTAAATGGATTACTTGCTCTGCATATAAACCTTCTGCCCTATAACCTGGCACATACACTGGCACATACACTGGCACATACACTGGCACATACACTGGCACATACACTGGCACATGGAGTGGCACATGGAGTGGCACATGGAGTGGCACATACACTGGCGTGGAGTGGCAGGGAAATTACTTGCACAACGTTTATTATTATTAATGGTCTCATAACCCACAGGAACCCCCCAAATGGTCAGTAATGGTTTAGTTACCTGCAGGGGTCCAGGTCTCTGGATGGGGGGGTGCTGGCATTTCTCCGATCCTTGGAAGGTCCCAGATTCTTTGGCAGTTGCACCCCAATCATTAGGCTGATGCGGAGAAGGAGGGTGACAAAGAGCTGGGGGTAAAGTTCGTGCACGGCGGGGGTGGACTCTGGTGCAGAGAGGATCTCACATACAGCACAGGAGGCCTGAGGAAAGGATGGTCACATGTCACATACTGACCAATGAGAGTCTGGAAGTCGTGAGTAAAGGAGAGGGTTATGGGAGCTGTGCAAGGGATTCTGGGATATGGGGTGAGGGTGATACAGACATAAGGGGAGATCTCCATACACTGCTGCTGAGTGGGATACAGGGGGGTATTGGGGGGGACTCAGGTTTCACGACTCAGACCTTTGGCTTCCAGGGGCCTCACTCCCACTCACAGATGTTACTGGGGGAATTAACCCTGTAGTCACTGCAATTAACTCTATGGCTGCTGAACCCAACGAGCTCTGTGTGGGGTCACAAAAGGTCACAGCCATTTCAGGTGAAGTTGCTGGAGAATTTGGTGTTTATTGGTGATGTCACAATGGGACTGACTTATCCCCATATTCACTGGTCTGGAGGCAAATGGGCAGATATAGAGTCTATGGGCAGCTGAATGGGACCCCCCAAATAATACGCCCCAAACTGTCACCTCCCTGCTCCTCCAGTCACTGGCATTATGGGGGGCCCCTGATTGTGCCCATTGGGGGGGTAGGAATAGAGCCAGGGTCCATCAGGGAATGGGGGGCAGCACTATATACTATGAGAGGGGGAAGTGGGAGTAAAGGGAAAGTAAACTGAGATGAGAGTGAGACACACCCGGACTCTGTCTGACACCCCCAATAACATTTAGGAAGCCAGAGGGAGGGGCAGATGAAAGCAGGCGCGAGTGGGGGAGGGAAACACCTGGATAGGGGGTGCATGGAGCCAGGGATTAACTGGAACAGGGAATAAAAGAAGCCAGACCCACGTTCCAGACTCACCCCCCCCAGTCTCCCTCCCCCGGTGCAGGAAATGAAGATGCGATGCAGCTGCGGCGTCTGGAATGAAGCTCCTGTTCTGCACCAGCTCCCCCCTCACTCCTCTAATAACAGCCCCCCAACACTCGTGCACATGAACCCCAATACCCACAGTAACCCCGTGACACCCTGAGTAATATACCCAGCACCCCCAGGGCATAAAGCCCCCCGTCCGTGGAATTGGTCACACTCTGTGTCTCCATCACATCTCTGTCACCCTGCAGTGGGAGGGGCAGACTGTGTGTCCCATAATTCCCTCCTGCAGTGGGAGGGGCAGACTGTGTGTCCCATAATTCTCTCCTGCAGTGGGTTGGGCAGACTGTGTGTCCCATAATTCCCTCCTGCAGTGGGTTGGGCAGACTGTGTGTCCAATAATTCCCTCCTGCAGTGGGAGGGGCAGACTGTGTGTCCCATAATTCCCTCCTGCAGTGGGAGGGGCAGACTGTGTGTCCCATAATTCTCTCCTGCAGTGGGTTGGGCAGACTGTGTGTCCCATAATTCCCTCCTGCAGTGGGTTGGGCAGACTGTGTGTCCAATAATTCCCTCCTGCAGTGGGAGGGGCAGACTGTGTGTCCCATAATTCCCTCCTGCAGTGGGAGGGGCAGACAGCACAGGGGTGCAAGGTCACTAGGGGCACAAAATCGCAGATGCCGTGGGGGGTACTTACAGCGAGGGGCAGGAGGGTGGCAACTCGTCCGGACACAGAGCTCAGCAGAGAGGTTTTGTTCTCCTTGTAGGGGACATCGACACTCATTTTCCCCATAAGCAGATCCAACACCTGGGAGGTTAGTGGGGGGTCTGAGGATAGCGCCCCCCATAGCAAACACGTCTCACTGAAAGGCACAGGGGGCAGATCATTAGACGGGGGGCAGAATAAGGGACACAAACACAAGACAAACCGTATGAGATGGGGACACACAGACAGACAGACAGACACACAGACAGACGAGCAGATGAAGGGGTCGGCAGTTTAGGCTGAGAGAGTAACCCCGACCCAGGGCTCTTACCTGTCATATGGGAGGGGGCAGGACAAGAGGCTACAGACCACGGCCTCCAGATGTTGTGTGGCCAAAATATAAATAGTCTGGACCACGGCTTTCTTCACGTGAGCCTCCTGCGTCTCCTGCAGCTGCTCCTGAACCCGAGTGATGATGTCGGGCACCTGTGGGGCCAAAGGTTTGGGAAGGGTTAGGCCTCAAATCTCTTGTATGTGATTGGCCAATCCTGGCCTGCAGGTCGTCTTTAACTCCTCCTACTGAGAGTATTCTATAACCCTACAACTGGATTATATAGATCCCTCCTATTGGGAACAAAGGAACCCACCTACTGGGACTATTATATTATGCCTACTACTGAGAGCAAATAAACCCGCCTACTGGAAGTATCATATTATCCCTACTACTGAAAGCAAATAAACTCACCTACTGGGAGTATTAAATTATCCCTACTACTAAGAGCAAATAAACTCGCCTACTGGAAATATCATATTATCCCTACTACTGAAAGCAAATAAACTCACCTACTGGGAGTATTATATTAGTACAACAGTGGCTCATGGGTAACAGCTCCACCACATTTCCTACCTTGGCGAGTAGAATAGATCCCCGATCTTTCAGCAGTGAGTTCACCATGACGGTGGCAGCTCGGGAGCAGTTAATATCAGGATCAGACAATCCTTCAAAAGTGATGAAGAGGAGGCTGGTGAGCTGCTCTGGGGGGAGGCGCTTCCCAATTATCTGAAAAAGACCAACAAGGGTATTAGGTGCCTCATTATTAATGGGGTGGGACAGTCCAGGGGGGTGATTAAAGCAATGCCCTATGCTGGTTGTTTCATCTGCCCTGCTCCATCCCACAGGGGTGTCAGTGGTTCCACCTGAATGCTGGCTGCTCTACGGTGTTGGCTGCTCCTCATAGTATGAAGTTGGCTGCTCCTCATAGTATGGTGTTGGCTGCTCCTCATAGTATGGTGTTGGCTGCTCCTCATAGTATGGTGTTGGCTGCTCCTCATAGTATGGTGTTGGCTGCTCCTCATAGTATGGTGTTGGCTGCTCCTCATAGTATGGTGTTGGCTGCTCCTCATAGTATGGTGTTGGCTTCTCCTCATAGTATGGTGTTGGCTTCTCCTTATAGTATGATGTTGGCTGCTCCTTATAGGATGATGTTGGCTGCTCCTTATAGGATGATGTTGGCTGCTCCTCATAGTAGTGTTGAAGGATGTCTTTATTTACTTGTATATGGGGGGGGGGGCTGATACATAGAGAAGCTCCCTCAGTGTATGTGACCTGACAGAACCTGCAAGTACTATAAGCCTGGGAACACTGGCCCATCATGTACTACACTGAATGAGCTCTACTTGCCCCTTCCTTGGGCTTTTCTTGAAGATGCCCATGAATATGAAATGCAACTCCCAGCCCTACACTTCCATGTGAAGCTACAGGGAGTCCAGTCCAGCTCATACACCCAAAAAAAACCTCCCACTGCAGATTGTGTGTGATCATAGCAGGATGGGGGTACAGGATGGCACATTCTGGGGGGAGACTTACCATGGCCACGTTGAAGCACGTGTGGTACAAGACGCTCGGGTCTGGTTTCTGGAGGCCCTGCTTGAAGCTCTGAAGCTTCTCCACCAACTCATCTTTGTGATCTGGGGCAAATCCTGCAGGGACAGGAGACACGGGGCAATAAGTGAGGGCAACAAGGTAACGGTGAGAGGGGGAACGAGTGCAGCCCCCCACATGGCACATAGTCTCACCTTCATATCTCAGCTGGATGTAGAGCAGGTAGTAGATACAGTCCACCGTGTGCTGGCGGACGGAGGCCACAGAGTCTGAGCAGCGAGGAGAGATCTTCCCAATCAGAAGCCCCAGGTTGTAAAATGGCACCATGGCCTGATGGGAGAGAAGTAGTAGCGTTTAACTCCCTGCAGCCAGAGCTCCCAGGGAATCCTGACAGTGAGCAACACACATGCAGCTACTCACATTAACATTGAGCTTGTGTAGGTAGCACTCCAGCAGGGCGGCGCTCACTTCCATGGCCCGATCCCTCTCATGCTCTTTACTTGATTTGATCCAGGGCCCCAGGACCTGTCACATACACATTGAGTGAGTATAACAGTACAACAGAGAGTAAGTGGCACATTGCGTGAGTATAACAGTACAACAGAGAGCAAGTGGCACATTGTGCGATTATAACAGTACAACAGAGAGCAAGTAACACATTGTGCAAGTGTAACGGTACAACAGAGAGTAAGTGACACATTGTGTGAGAATAATTACAACAGAGAGCAAGTGGCACATTGTGTGAGTATAACGCTACAACAGAGAGTAAGTGGCACATTGTGTGAATATAACGGTACAACAGAGAGTAAGCGACACATTGCGTGAGTATAAAATTACTCCTTAGAGAACTTGGCCTAACTGTTACAGTCAGAGAACAAACCTGAAACATCTCCTGCAGTCCGTGTGGCGTCAGGTTCCAGAGCAACAGGCTCCGGAGTAAGTCCTTCAGTGCCTCCAGTGTTTCCTGGTACAGGGTCTGCATAGAAAAAGTCAGAGTGGAAGTGGGATTAGCGCCCCCAGCAGGGGAAACACAGCCCTTAGTAACATTAAGGGTAATAATGTGGGGGGTGTAAGGAGATTAGCTATAATAGAAAGGATGTGCAATAGATATAGAATATGAGTCCAGAGGTATAACTGCAGTTGGTACCTGTATGTGAAACTCTCCTGGGGCCCCGGGGCCCACTGGTGGGAGGGTGAAGATGCTGGAGAGGCAGGTTGTGAGCAATTCTGATTTGTTGGCATCACTCAGTGGAGGCTCCAATTTACTAACAGGAATTAAGGAACAAAACAAATCCCTCCCACTGGGTGTAACTGATCCCCAGCTCCTTTCCTCCCACTGGGTGTAACTGATCCCCAACTCCTTCCCTCCCACTGGGTGTAACTGATCCCCAACTCTTTTCCTCCCACTGGGTGTAACTGATCCCCAACTCCTTCCCTCCCACTGGGTGTAACTGATCCCCAACTCTTTTCCTCCCACTGGGTGTAACTGATCCCCAACTCCTTCCCTCTCATTGGGTGTAACTGTTCCCCAACTCCTTCCCTCCAATTGGGTGTAACTGATCCCCAACTCTTTCCCTCCCACTGGGTGTAACTGATCCCTAATTTGTGTATCAAATCATTAATTTCCCTGGGGCGGGCTGAGCTCCCAGGAGCCCCTGTTGCACAGAACATGGGCTGCTAATCAGACAGTAGGGGGCAGCACACACAGGCTTTTTTTTGCTCCGATACATTGAGAACAGCCTTTGGTAGGGGCCCAACCGGTCACAGTGACAGTTAGTTGCGGGGCCCCAGTTGGGAGCTGAGGATACACCAGGTAAGTGCAGGCGACCAGAGTGCGTTGGCGCAGAGCGGATTTCAGACTGTCTGGCGGCTCCGACTTTATAAATTCCTGCAGAGAATCAGAGACAGAGAAATGACAGTGATGAACCCCCAGGCCCTGCAGGGGCCCCTCATGTGCCCTTCACACATCAATGTACCTGGGACAGACTAACGACTGAGCACCTAGAAACTACACCTCCTCTTACCTCCCCAGCACCCACCATCACTCACCTCCCCAGCATTAACCGTCAATCACGTGCCCAGCACCCACCCCCTTACTGTCATTCACATGCCCCAGCACCCACCATCACCCACCTCCCCAGCACTCATGATCCCACTCCCATACCCCCAGCACCCACCATCACCCACCTCCCCAGCACTCATAATCCCACTCCCATACCCCCAGCACCCACCATCACTCAGCTCCCCAGCACTCATGATCCCACTCCCATACCCCCAGCACCCACTGTCACTCACCAGCAGTTGAGACAAGAGCTCAGCTTTGCGGGAGAAGTGGAAGAAGCCGGCCTGGGTGCTGTTACTGATGGACAGGCCAATCATGGAGATGGTTCTAATGAGGCAGAGCTTGAGGGTCAGGTCCTGCGGGAAGAGAAGGAAAGAGACAGGGGAGGGGAGTGGAGAGAGAAGGGTTAAATTGTATTAACCCCTTACATACAAGAAGCACAAAGCACTGGGTAAGGACAAAGGGAAGAGGAGCAAATCCAGGGTGTCGGCAACTCTCATATTCACTAAGTTACACATCACTGATTATGGATTTGTTGCACTTCCCACTAATAACAAGGGAGCTGCCATTAGTGAGTGTGAGTTGGATCTGAGTGTGAGACAGTAAAGGGTTAACATGCAGTAGTGAGTAAGTGTGCAAGTCTCAGGCAGGGAAGAGAGGACTGAGCATTAGTGAGTGTGAGTGTGAAAGTCTCAGGCTGGGAAGAGAGGACTGAGCATTAGTGAGTGAGTGTGCAAGTCTCAGGCAGGGAAGAGTGGACTGAGCATTAGTGAGTGAGTGTGAGTGTGCAAGGCTCAGGCTGGGAAGAGAGGACTGAGCATTAGTGAGTGTGAAAGTCTCAGGCTGGGAAGAGAGGACTGAGCATTAGTGAGTGAGTGTGAGTGTGAAAGTCTCAGGCAGGGAAGAGAGGACTGAGCATTAGTGAGTGAGTGTGAGTGTGCAAGGCTCAGGCAGGGAAGAGAGGACTGAGCATTAGTGAGTGAGTGTGAGTGTGCAAGGCTCAGGCTGGGAAGAGAGGACTGAGCATTAGTGAGTGAGTGTGAAAGTCTCAGGCAGGGAAGAGAGGACTGAGCATTAGTGAGTGTGAGTGTGAAAGTCTCAGGCTGGGAAGAGAGGACTGAGCATTAGTGAGTGAGTGTGAGTGTGCAAGTCTCAGGCAGGGAAGAGAGGACTGAGCATTAGTGAGTGAGTGTGCAAGTCTTAGGCAGGGAAGAGTGGACTGAGCATTAGTGAGTGTGCAAGGCTGAGGCAGAGCTGTGAGGCTGAGGAAGGAAAGGGTTACTCAGCAGGCGTGTGTGTTGCACGAGGCTGGCCTGAGTTTAGTACAAACCTGAGCTGTGTGGGAGTGTGGGGTCCCCAGTGAGTGATTGGGGGGATTGGAGCAGACAGAGGATCCGCTGAACGGAAACTATTCGAGGCCTGAGGAAGTGCACGGACTCCCGGGACCCCAGTTAGTGGCTGCTGCTGCCGCCTATACACGGAATATTCACCAGCCCACTGGCTCCTCCATGGGATTGTGGGGGTTCCAAACTATCATAGACCCCCAATTGTATGATGTAAGAGTCATTGCACTACAGACCCTATTTCTCATTAGAAGTTTTAGGGCCCTGGGCCCCAACAGCTGGCCAAGTTGTAGATGAAGAGCCTGTGATTGGCCAGGAGCAGGGGAGGGCAGTACACAGGAGGGCTCTGCAGCAGGTGGGCCCCTGTAAATATTTCCATCCAGGGGTTATAAGGGCAGGGTCCCTCCAGCAGAAACAAAAAGCTCCATCAATCCCAGTGTGAGGCCCTCCCCTCTAGTGGTGGGACCAGGAACTGCACCTGAATTAGCACAAATGCTCAGCTGAGGGTCTCGCACTCACACAGCGGCCCCCCGGCTGCACCTCCCTTGTCTCATGAAAATGAAATGACTCTGAGGGGCAATTGTGCATCAGACATATTCCCTCTGTAGAGAGCACAGAATGGGGGGTCACACAGATGCCCATGGAGGTGCCGGGTATTTGCACACACACAGGGGACAGCCCAGAACATGTCCTGAGATCTTCAGGGGGGCAGATACCCCACACGGGCCTTATTTAAAGGTAAATGAATGACTAGTATTTCTGTATTTCATGTACCTCAGCTGTACAGCCATTGGTCAGTCCCACGGGGCCCCCCGAGTGCCTCACTGCACAATAATCATTGTTACCCCAATGACAGTTCAGTTGCCCCTGAGGGATATTTTAGCTACACCTGGGCACTGGCACGATGGGGGGATCCCTCCACCCCCAACTATATTCCACTAATGACAACACTCACTAACTTGTTGCACAAGGGGGTACTGTCCCTTTAATGATGAGCAAAAGTCTAAAACAAAGATGCAGGTCAGTCAGTGCTGTTGTAGCTCCACTGGGAATAGCACAAAGTTATTTTACAGAGGAGTCGACATCCCTATTTGTTTCCAGCGTATAATCACCTGAAGCTGTTCCTGTACCTATAACTGGCCTATAGAGTGAGTGTGAGCTTTGCACTTGGATATTGTTATTCTGCCACATGTGAACACTCCCCGCAGCGCCACGTGCAACTGCTCTTAAAGGAACAGTAACAACAAAAAATGAACTTATTTTGTAATAATGACAATATAATGCAGTGTTTCCCTGCACTGGTACAACTGGTGTGTTTGCTTCAGAAATACTACTATAGTTTATATAAACAAGCTGCTGTGTAGCCATGGGAGCAGCCATTCAAGCACAGGATACACAGTAGATAACAGATAAGTACTACTATAGTTTATATAAACAAGCTGCTGTGTAACCATGGGGGCAGCCATTCAAGCACAGGATACACAGTAGATAACAGATAAGTACTACTATAGTTTATATAAACAAGTTGCTGTGTAGCCATGGTGGCAGCCATTCAAGCACAGGATACACAGTAGATAACAGATAAGTACTACTATAGTTTATATAAACAAGCTGCTGTGTAGCCATGGGGGCAGCCATTCGGAGCTGAAAAAGGAGAAAAGGCACAGGATATACAGCAGATCACAGATAAGCTCTGCGAAATCCTATTGTATACTACAATGGTTATCTGTTATCTACTGTGTATCCTGTGCTTGAATGGCTGCCCCCATGGCTACACAGCATCTTGTTTATATAAACTATAGTAGTACTTATCTGTTATCTACTGTGTATCCTGTGCTTGAATGGCTGCCCCCATGGCTACACAGCAGCTTGTTTATATAAACTATAGTAGAGTTTCTGAAGCAAACACAGCAGTTGTACAAGTGCTACATTATATTTGAATTCTTTTGATACACTTTTTTGGCGTTATTTTTCCTTTAAAGAACAGGTCTAACTCTAGATTAGTCTGAAGTATTAGAATACTGTGACACTACATTATGATGGACACAGATCCAGGCATTATACAGTGACCACTGTAGATTAGTCTGAAGCACAAGCAATATAATATACAGACTAGAGAATCTAGATCAGCCTGAGGCCCAAGCAGTAAATAGTCTAGATTAGCATGAGGCCCAAGCAATAGAATGTAGAAAATCTAGATAAAGCTGAGGCCCAAGCAATAGATAATCTAGATCAGTCTGAGGCCCAAGCAGTAAATAGTCTAGATTAGCATGAGGCCCAAGCAATAGAATGTAGAAAATCTAGATAAAGCTGAGGCCCAAGCAATAGATAATCTAGATCAGTCTGAGGCCCAAGCAGTAAATAGTCTAGATTAGCATGAGGCCCAAGCAATAGAATGTAGAAAATCTAGATAAAGCTGAGGCCCAAGCAATAGATAATCTAGATCAGTCTGAGGCCCAAGCAGTAAATAGTCTAGATTAGCATGAGGCCCAAGCAATAGAATGTAGAAAATCTAGATAAAGCTGAGGCCCAAGCAATAGAGAGTCTAGATTAGGCTGAGGCCCAAGCAATAGAAAGCAGAGAATCTAGATCAGTCTGAGGCCCAAACAATAGAGTGTAGAATAGGCTGAGGCCCAAGCTATAGAGAGTCTACATTAGGTATAACAATACGGGTTGTTCTGTACCTTATGGATATGGATAATGTCAGGTTATGTACTTACCTTGATGCCAGAGTCCCATGTGGTTGGTCACAAATGGAGGAAGCCCCCCATGCAAAGTATTAGTAACGGATGGAGGTGGAATGGTTAATACTGAAGCGTTATAGAGATTTAGAGCAAATAATACCTCTACCTGATACTACATGGGGTAAATGCAAGTTCCTCCCACAGGCCAGACCAGAACCAATTGCTTAAGTGTTCCAGCACAATTACAAGAAAGGAGATTTTAAGGGAGGAGTCTATCGATTGGGCTGAAAGGATACTCTATGGTAAAGAATTACAGGGAGGGTTGAAAGGAGACTTTAGGGGAGGAGCTTATAGGGAGCCCTGACAAGAGAGTGTAGGGGAGGAGCTTATAGGGAGGCCCGACAGGAGACTTTAGGAGAGAAGCTTATAGGGAGGCCTGGAAGGAAAATCTAGGGGAGGAGCTTACAGGGAGGCCTGACAGGAGACTTTAGGGGAGGAGCTTATAGGGAGGCCTGACAGCAGCATGGAATTGGCTGGCAGTACCCACAGAGAGCTCTACACTACAGAACAGAGTTCCCAGCAGAGAGACAGTGGAGATACAGAAGCAGCAGGAAGAGAACTGTGACATTTGGAAGACTGTACCTTGGGCTCTACCTTTATCCCCAGAACCTGATGGGTCAAACCAGGAGAAGAGAAGGTTAGGAATGTACCATTTGGAAGCAGGTGGCAAGGGCAGGATTTCAGATCTATAAGAGGGAAGGAGGCCCAGTATGACTGATTCTTATTTATCCCAATAGCTGCCATTGAGCGCTCATTCACTTGGCCCCAATAATAGCCCCCAGGGCTGAGTTGGAATAAATCAAGAGGCTCCCGGTAGCTCTATGGGGCCGAGCAATAGGGGCAAGAGTGGGGCATTATGTCCATCGGTTATACCCAGTGCTCATTACCTTGGTGTGGAAGTAGAGGAAGACGTTGCGCAGGATGTCAGACTCAATCCGAGGAAGAACCAGTTCAATAGGAGCATAAACGCTAATGTAACCGTAACACAGTATGAGTGAGCTCTTAATCTTCTCCAGATCCCCATCAGCACGGTCCTGCAATGGAAAAAACATCTTAGGCTAATTTCTGTCAATAAACAGGAAGATGGCACCCCATTGGTATTGACACGCCCAATTGGGCATCACCACCAAAGGTTTTCCCATAAGCCCTGCAGTACTGTACAAGGGGTACAAAGAATTGCCCTAGTGCCCTCTACAGTCTGGAACGTGCGGGTATCAAAGGCAACACAGGCTGAGCTATGCCAATGCAACAAATGCTTAGAGAAGCTCAATCATCCTAGGGCGGGAGAAGCTCAATCATCCTGGAGCAGTGAAGCTCAATCATCCGGGGGCAGGAAAAGCTCAATCATCCAGCGGCGGGAAAAGCTCAGTCATCCTGGGGATGGAAGAAGCTCAATCATCCTGGGGTGGGCCATCCTCAGCCAGCTCTGGTCTATAATTCTTTCCTGTCCCAAGGCTGGTTGGGGTTTGCACACTCCCTGGGGAATTGATATTCCAGCTTTGGGGGTTCATAAATCCAATAAGTCCATGAGACCCCCTAATGGAGTATAGGGGAGATACAACATCCACCTCTCTGTGTACTTGAAGCTATCTGCCCCTCTAATTCAGAACCACTGCCCCAACTTTACACCAAATGATACTGGCTCCAAGGTCAAACTTTTGTTGCTACCAGTAGTAACAGATGGGCCCCTTTACTAGAGCCAAGGCAAATCTGCTCATCTCCTTCCACAACCCACTGACGCTGAGCAGCAAATTCCTCCGAGAGGAAGCGGACGCCATGTTCTACACCCCCAGAAATCCAAAACTATGGAGCAGAACCAGCTCTGCTTTGTCCATTAGAGAAAGATCTGAATATCCAATTAACATTCCCAAAACTGTGCGTCAGCGCTGAGCGAACGGGCCTTGTCATCTTATTATCCTCCCATTATCGTCAAACCTATGACAAAAAGATCGGCATTACTTCAATTTTATGGCAAAATAGTTATAGTAACCAACACCTTTGGTACAACATTGTAGAGACAATCGCCATAATGTCTCATCATTGAGAATTATGGGGATTGAACAAATTGTTAATTCAGTTGGAGGAGTAGATAGAAATACACTTTTATTGAGGAAAGAAGTGGATTTATTGTTTGAATACAATTACACCTCATGGCCTTAATGATTCTCTAAATTTGTCTTGCTTCTTGCAGAACAGATAATTCTCTTCTTGTCCAATGGTTGCTCAACTTCTTAACATGCCATTCCAATATGGAGATTATTGGGGATTAATGGTTCCGTGAGTCCTGGGTAGGTATGATTGCATTATGTTACTATAACTATTTTGCCATAAAATTGAAGTAATGATGATCTTTTTGTCATAGGTTTGAGGATAATGGGAGGATAATATGATGACAAGGACCGCGTTCCATTTGACACACAGCACATTTTGGATCATGTTCAAACTTTGTTTTTTTGTCCTCCTCTTTTCCCATTGTATATTTCAAGAAAAATGTTTTGTTATTTGTTTAAATATTGTTTTCTTTCCTTTTTCTTTATTTCAATTTTTTGTTCTTTATTTTCAGTTGGAATGTTAATTAGAAGAGATGAGGAAGTTCGTTGCAGGCTTATTGTAATTATTTTGTAAATGACATGCAGCATGAGGTGGAAGCTGTTGACTATTCAGCATAGACCACTGTTTAATTGATGTTATTGACGCTGGAACACAAGCGCGCTCCATATGAGAAGCAGCAGAACTTCCGCAGATCTTTCTAGCAGTTGGCGGAAGTGACGTCTATAATTGGCGTCGTTGAAACGCATTTGCGTTCCATGTGGATCGTAATGCACTTATTGTAACACGCTTCTGCTTCAAGGGCTGATGTGACGTCACACGCCACTTTTCATGCGTAGGGGGATTATGGAGGCTTTGCAAAGGTATTTAAACTTGCTTAATATATGCATTCGTACTGCCTTTTATTCTTTTTCTAATACCTTATGGATTTTGCCCCTGATGAAGACCACCTTTGTAGTCGAAACGCGCAGGGCCAATACTGGGCCATAACGGGCCAATACTGGGCCATAGCTAAACATGTGAGTGTATTTTTTGTAAATGTAATACATTTTTGCCTTTTGAATTTGAGTGTGCAGTCCCTATATTTAACTTTTGTTTGACTATTTTTTGGAGACTTTATATGGGCGGTCTTCATGGGACAAGCACCTCACTATTAAATTGAAAGTGGGTGCGCCTTCTAAAAATCTAATTTGTAAGCAAGGGTCCAGCCGTCCCCCTGGCCGTCAGCGGAACCTCCCAACAGGAGCACACGGGGGCCACAGGCACATCAGGAGGGACAAAGCCATATGGTCACAAGTTACCCCCCACCCTGTTCCCTAATACAGAGACCCTCCCAGATATCTACTCCCTGCCACCTTTTATAGAAACCCTCCCAGATATTTACTCTGACACGTTTATAGAGACCCTCCCAGATATTTACTCCATGACGCCTTTTATAGAGACCCTCCCAGATATCTACTCCCTGCCACCTTTTATAGAGACCCTCCCAGATATTTACTCCCTGACACGTTTATAGAGACCCTCCCAGATATCTACTCCCTGCAACCTTTTATAGAGACCCTCCCAGATATCTACTCCCTGCCACCTTTTATAGAAACCCTCCCAGATATCTACTCCCTGCTACCATTTATAGAGACCCTCCCACATGGGGCTCCACAATCCTTTTTGCATCTGATTGTGGCTCACTGGGGCCACATTGTTCGGCACCTCAGATCTAAGTGACATCACCATTATAGGCTCATTGGTCATGATGTCATGCTCCTTGTTGTGATGTCAGTGGGAGGGCAGTTGGGAAGTGCATGTGATGTCACAGGCTTACAGAAAGGGAGCCTGGGCAGGTTGCTAGATGGGCTTTAAAGTTGTGCCTAAGAGAGTCTTGTGCAGCACAGGAATAGAGAAAGCAGCAACAAATCACAAAGTATCTATTTCACCCCAAAAATGCTGGTGTGGCCCCTACCTTGAACAGATTGAATATTCCCATGTTCTTCTTCATGATGTCAGACTTGAGGAATTCGCTCAGTTTGTCCAGCGAGTCGTCCAAGTGCCGCCTGGAGCAAATGCCAAATGCCATGGCCAAACCCTAGGGGGCAGAGAAGAGCTGCTACACATGCACACAAATGCCCACAATTTATATAAGGGGACCCCAATGCCCCCAAAACCAGTTACTTAACCCTTCCCACACCCTGAGCAGAGCGAGTGGGAAATAAGGGAGCAGGAACCTGTGGGACACAATCAGAACCAAGATACTCTGTCACCAAATGGGCTGGAAATTTGAAGAACCAATCAGAAGCCAGAATACTAGAAGCAAGGATACGTGTCACTTACTACTCCTTGTGATATGTACGACCACTGCGGGCCCCTAAAACATGCTTTGCTGGGGTCCCTAGGAAGTTTGGTTACACCCCTGTATGTGAAATTCTGTGATTCAGATCAGAGCCATTAAATGGCCCAGAACTCACCCAGATCATTCCCCCATACATTCCCTGGTACCTCTCGCTCAGACTCCTCCTGGTACCGGGCCGTGGTCAGCAAGTCCTGCAGTTGTTTCTTCACCAGCTCACGGTTCTCACAGGCCGCCAGCGTGGTCCCAATACATTTGTACAGGAAGTTCTGAGAGCAAAAAACACATGAGCTGCTCTTTGGCACTCCATTGTTTCCATTCTGACACGCCTCTCTCATATTCACTCTCTACATAGAGGCTTATTTGCTCTTTATCACATTTCTTAGACACCGTGGTGTGACTAACTGCCAATACCACACATTTGTATATGTGCGCGAGCTGCCAGACTGTTCCCCTCCCCAGTCACTTACCTTTTCCAGGGGGAAGGAATTGTAGTTGAGCAGCTGTTGGTGCATCTCTTTGCTCAGTTGGGAGATCCACTTGTCGTCAGCCACGGCCTGCAGGGTGGCCCCTAGGAACTGAACAGACAGACAAAAGAACTGCCCTTACACAACAAACCCAAAACTACTGCCTTTAGGGGGCTGGAAGGTTTATGGGACAAAGCAGAACTACAACTCCCATCATGCCCTAACAGACAGGAAAGGCATGTGTTGGAAGTTCCTGGAAAGGCAGACAGGGGGTTCCTATGCAACTACACTATATTCTCCCATGCTGATGTGTCCCCCCTGCTGTATAGAGTACAACTGGCAGCCCACCACTAGATATGGCCCCCAGAATGCGCACAATTTCTTTACACAAACTGGTCCCCAGCTGGGAAAAGAACTGATAACCGGCCCCAGGCAATATATTCTGGGGTTACACTTCCCCCTGCTGCTGATCACTGGTACCAATAAAATGGTTCATATTGGATAGTCTGCCTTATACTGCCCCATGTGGTGATCATCGGTACATATTTATATTTATATGTTATACTGTCCCCTGGTGGTGATTATTGGTACATACAAACACATCCATACTGCCCTGGTGCTTATAATTACATATAAAATGGTTTATACAGAATATGCTGGTGATGGTGGTTGTGGGTATAACAGGTTATACAGGATATTCTGGATTAAACTGCCCCCTACAGTTGTTTTTACCTTGAGCATCTTATCTTCCCAGTCGTTCTGCTGCATGAAAGATTCGGCCCCGGGCTCTGGGAGAGAGAGGAGATGCCATGTGAGTGTCAGGGAAGTCAATAAAGAAGCAGAGAGGCAATTTGCTGTTCATACAGTGAGATACAGGCCTAGGTATCAGGTGAGACATCTGGGCAGATTAACTTCACCCTACAATGAGCATATTCCCTGGCACGTGTTTATAATCACATGGGAAACTGCTTTACAGCAATAAGATTAAACTGTAACTGTACTTGCACAAGTAAAATAGCAGCTCACAAGTTGTCACACAAACATAATGTGCAGGGAAGCAAAGTACATCTACATTTAGACTATTTCGCACAGTACAATGGCTGGCAGTAGGGATGCCACCTGGCCGATATTTTACTGGCCTAGCCGGCAAAAATTATGGTTGATCCCAATGTTATTAATAGGGAATAAAGATAAATATATAGGAAGGTCAGTGATCCCAATGTTATTAATAGGGAATAAAGATAAATATATAGGAAGGTCAGTGATCCCAATGTTATTAATAGGGAATAAAGATAAATATATAGGAAGGTCAGTGATCCCAATGTTATTAATAGGGAATAAAGATAAATATATAGGAAGGTCAGTGATCCCAATGTTATTAATAGGGAATAAAGATAAATATATAGGAAGGTCAGTGATCCCAATGTTATTAATAGGGAATAAAGATAAATATATAGGAAGGTCAGTGATCCCAATGTTATTAATAGGGAATAAAGATAAATATATAGGAAGGTCAGTGATCCCAATGTTATTAATAGGGAATAAAGATAAATATATAGGAAGGTCAGTGATCCCAATGTTATTAATAGGGAATAAAGATAAATATATAGGAAGGTCAGTGATCCCAATGTTATTAATAGGGAATAAAGATAAATATATAGGAAGGTCAGTGATCCCAATGTTATTAATAGGGAATAAAGATAAATATATAGGAAGGTCAGTGATCCCAATGTTATTAATAGGGAATAAAGATAAATATATAGGAAGGTCAGTGATCCCAATGTTATTAATAGGGAATAAAGATAAATATATAGGAAGGTCAGTGATCCCAATGTTATTAATAGGGAATAAAGAGAAATATATAGGAAGGTCAGTGATCCCAATGTTATTAATAGGGAATAAAGATAAATATATAGGAAGGTCAGTGATCCCAATATTATTAATAGGGAATAAAGATAAATATATAGGAAGGTCAGTGATCCCAATGTTATTAATAGGGAATAAAGATAAATATATAGGAAGGCGGTAATTTTTTTCCAAAAAAGGTGGCAACCCTACTGGCCGAGGAGAGGGCAACAGTCCCTTCTATGGATCATATTCTCCCTAATCCGCTCATTTTCAAACCACTACCAGTTTTATTTCCCCTCTAATTTCCCCCTACTGGGCCACCATACCTTCCAAGCAGCGCAGCAGTAAAGGAATCTCCTGGTCCCAGCACCGGCCCACTGTTGGATGGATATTAATCTGCATCACATTGAGAAGGCGGAGTGCAGCAGAGCTCCGCCCATCCCCAGTCTCCAAGGCCGCAGCGACCACCTGAATTGAGGCAAAGAGACTCCAATCAGAATAAGGAAAATAATGGTGTGTGGCCAAGATAAAATACATCACACAAAATTCATCCAATCCTGAAAAAGTACATCAATCAGACCCTAGACAAATAGCCAATCAAGATAAAATACATCATACGTCATATATCCAATCATTGTTAGGTGCATCCAACAAACCGTAGACCAATAGCAATTCAATGAATAGACAATTACTCATTGAAATGGGTAAAAAGGCACTAACACAATTTAATAGATACAAAGCAAATGCATATATCAGAATAAACAAAAATAATTAGGGATGCACCGATTCCACTATTTTGGATTCATCTGAACCCCCGAATCCTTTGTCGGAATCCTAATTTGCATATGCAAATTAGAGGTGGGAAGGGGAACACATTTTTTACATATTACTGCAGTTATTTGGTTCTATACCATAGAATGTAAAAATGAGGATTGTGATGTATTATAAGAGGCAGTTCCCCATGCCCTTAAAGGGAACTTAATAATTATATATTTGACCTTAAATCTACGAAAAAAAAAAATCAGGGTTTTTTTTTCCCTTTATAGCCAAAATATATTTTCTAAAACCTAAGTCTAAGCCAGGGATCAGTTCTCAGGATATTAAAGGAGACATTTTGTGTAAAAAATAAGAATGTACCAGTTAGGGATGCACCGAATCCACTTTTTTGGATTCGGCCGAACCCCCGAATCCTTCGTGAAAGATTCGGCCGAATACCGAACCGAATCCGAACCCTAATTTGCATATGCATTTTTTACTTCCTTGTTTTCTGACAAAAAGTCATGCAATTTCCCTCCCGCCCCTAATTTGCATATGCAAATTAGGATTCGGATTCCGTTCGGCTGGGCAGAAGGATTCGGCCGAATCCGAATCCTGCTGAAAAAGGCCGAATCCCGAACCGAATCCTGGATTCGGTGCATCCCTAGTACCAGTGCATTCTACTCATTTAGATATAGAAGATTTGTGCTTAGAAAAAGTAGTGTTTCAGGCTGATTTATTGAATATTTCTGCAAAAACCACTAATAATCCCTCCCTTCTCTTCCACTTGCTGCTCCCTGAATTCCCAGGCTGTGCACTCAGCTCACTGCACTGTAGGACAGGAACCAATCAGCAGCTAGCAGGACCTGATAGGGAACTGAAGCCTGTCTGTGCTTGTGTGACTGCAGGGCTGTGATTGGCTGTCCCCTTCCTACTGTGCTTCTGGCAGGGCCCGTTAGGACACGCCCACCCCTCATTTGAAACACAGACAGGGACCAGAGAACATCTATAGGGAGCTCCAATAAAGGGGCTATTTTTAAAGATAATATTAATTTTTAGCACCATGTAAAAGCAACACCATATATTACTTATAATTGCCTACAAAATTAGGGTTTTTTCATTTATCCTTTATATATCTCCTTTAAGATTTCTATGAAGGATTCTTTGAATACCATTAATTTGTGGACTGTATTGGGTAACAAAATAAACAGGTGAATTAGTAGTACCACTCTGTATAAATGTGTGGCGCACTGAATCTACCTCCTGTTCATGTGTCCTGTCTCTACTCAAAGGTGATTTATAATTTAAAGAGATACTGACATCAGAAAATAACCTTTTCTTCATTATTTATCATAACATTGTCTTCAAATGCTATTGATAATTTAGCAATAAAAGTATTTGCCTGATGCTTTTCCATTATCGTTCTTACTACCCTGTTCCTCTATGAGGGGGCTGCCATATTTGTGCAGCAGTAGTAACTCTAACTGAAGGGACAGTCAGGTTGGCAAAATAAAAGCAGAACTATCAGCGATAAACGATCAGGATGACCTATAGGTAACTGTTAATGTAGATTAATATTTTGAAAAGAACATTTTTAGTGACAGCATCACTTTAAAGATTTATTAAAGGCTTCTACATAAACTCTATCCCTGAATCTTTGTTTAAGAATCTCAGATTGTCTAAGAAAGTCACTCTGTGCAGAGTCATTGTAATCGCATGAATTGTCCAATGGGGATAGCTCGAATGATGTGTTTAGGGTGGCACCATGTACAAGCCCGGATTTGTGGAAAGGCCACCAAGGCCCAGGCCTAGGGCGGCAAGATTTTAGGGGGCGGCATGCTGCCCAAGCACACCTGCATTGGTACAGAAATATTGGGAATGCACAGGAGATACAACAGTTTTTAAATTTCCTGTGCGCCAATCCCCATTGCTCCGTTCCCAATGATGAAAATTCGAGCGAACAAAAGGGAGGGAACGGGTTGACTAACAATAGCGGGCCTAGGGGTGCCCACTATGTAAATCCGGCCCTGACCATGTAGCTTGAAGTAGAGAGTTACCCGAATCAGTTTTTTTCTAAATGGAGGAAAATATCTTGTCCTTACTGCAATAAAAGGTCAAGTCAAGAAAGTTAATAAAATCTGAGTCAAAAAAATGTGTAAACTTTAGACCCACCTCATTACTATCAGTATAAGATACAAATCTCTCAAAGCCCCCCAAAGAACCATGCCATATAACTAGGGGTGCACAAATCCAGGATTCGGCTGAACCCTTCTGCCTGGCCGAACCAAATCCGAATCCTAATTTGCATATGCATATTTCCTAGGGGAAGGAAATTACGTGACTTTGTCACAAAACAAGGAAGTAAAAAAGGTTTTCCCCTTCCCACCCTTTTTGCTTATGCAAATTAGGATTCAGATCTCAGCCAAATCTTTTGCGAAGGATTCGGGGGTTCGGCCAAATCCAAAATAGTGGATTCAGTGCATCCCTACATATAACTATAAGGTCGTCAATGTAGCGACCATAGTAGACCAAGAAATGTTTAAAAGGATTACCCAAATTATAAATAGAATACAATGAAAACATCACTTAGTGCTCATAGGCCCCTCCTGCGGGGATGGGAGTCCTGCCCAACCAAGAGAAGTCCTGAAGTCAGACTGTCTTAACATAGTTCTCCATGTTCTGTTCTGGGAGCCAACCTACCTGCTCCTTAAGTACCAGGTACTCACACACACACTCATCAGAGGAATGTACAGTGCTGGGAGATGGCCTTTCCATCAGGGGATACTTACCAAGAGCCGAGCCACCAAGGCATGAGGGGACGGCAGGTTTACTGTGGAAACAGAGACACAAAAACATGGAGAACAGATATTCACCCCTCTGTGCATTGCCAAAAACATCCACAAGTAAGTGCCAGCCTATTTGTATATTGCACTGGGCTGTTCCAAATGGAATCTGCCCCTATCTCTACACCCCCCTCCCCAAGGCTTAACCCTTATTCCTCTTCCTCGACTGTCTGTGTTATCTCTGCCTCTATACCAAACACATGTTTAAGCATAAGAACTTCACCAATGGAATAACTCACCAAATTAAATGGGTGGCCCAGGTGCTCAAGGGAGTGGACAATCCGTATGTAGAAGAACAAAATGTTGGAGCAAGGCACTCAAGTGGATCACGCATGGATCAGACTAATAGTAGGTAAAAATATATAATATTTTATTTGTATAAACTCAGCGCATTTTGTGTCACTAGGACACTTAGTCATAGGCTTCATGCTTCAAGTCTATAACGTGTTATGCATGAGTTGTTTATACAAATAAAATATTACAAATTTTTACCTACTATTAGTGTGATCCATGCGTGATCCACTTGAGTGCCTTGCTCCAACATTTTGTTTTTCTATCTCTGCCCCTATCCCTACACCCCCTCAGGGCTTTACCCTTATTCCTCAACTGCCTGTGATTATCTCTGCCCCTATCCCAACACCCCCTCAGGGCTTTACCCTTATTCCTCAACTGCCTGTGATTATCTCTGCCCCTATCCCAACACCCCCTCAGGGCTTTACCCTTATTCCTAGACCGTCTGTGATTATCTGTGGGGCTTTCTCAGCTGCTGCCTGACACTGACCTGCCCCATATAAACCCAATACACCTATTTATTTTGTTCCCAATCTGCTGCACTGTATCTGAATCACTTTTCATCATTTATTATCATGTAGATCAATGGAGAATTCATATGCAGTTTTTCTTATTTCAACCCAGATGGGTCCCTCCTGCACGTAACATTCTGTTCCCATAAATTACTCCCCGTGGCTGGAACACTGGGTGCTGTTTATTTACCAATCCACCCCCCTCTGACAATCAGTGAACTTTCCGTCCCCACTGGAGCAGGTCACATTCCTACAACTGGTACCAACTGGCACGGGAGGGGGGGGGTAAAGGCAGGAGGACACTCACTGTGCACATTGTAATTGATGAGGAAGGTCTCCAGACTTTCTGACTGTCTCTTTTGGCCAAGTTGTATCAAACTCTTGCAGATGGGTGTCAGAGCGTTGGAGAACTGAACAGGGACGATGAACTCTAACAGGTACGGCCACAAGATCTGAAGAGAGACACATATGATTGGGACAGTGATGCAGATAAACAGAAGAAGAACCAGAAGACACATCAGCTCGTTCTTACATTATTCATCCGATCCACGGTGGTGCTGATTAGGTACAAGGTGCTGATGCTGATCCGACGCACATTCTCCTCCGTCACCTCTTCTGTTTCTGAGTTCTGCTGGCGAGACTAAGCATGGAACAGTTGGACTGATGTGTTCATCCCCCAACCTGTAGGAGGGGCTCTGTTCCCCTTACACATTACCCACAATACCACCCAGTCCTGGCATTGCTCACTGGGCACAAGTGTGTATTGTCGAGACAAAAGCAACCCAACATGGCAGTGGAAGGCGAATGACATTGGCATCACTTAGTCCAGAACTGGAAGGTCTCACGGGTACCACTGGCACAGAGACATTAGCCTGAGATCCAGTCAGTAAAGGACAAGTCAAACTTTAGAAAGAACAGTGCAGACATTTCACCCTGATAACCAACCACAGGCCAATACAAACCCAAAGCCTCATTGTCTCCCTGTTCCATTCACTGGCTCCATGCAACAGTAAGGCTGGGATGTAAATACAGCAAAAAGGTAAGTCAGCAGGATTGGTCACTTACCGAGGGGCTGAGTGTAACGCAGCACAGTCTGATGAGATATTCCAGCAACAGCTCCCCCCCTGGCTGCTCCAGGTATCCATGGTGAGCCATAGCACTGATCACTTGCACCATTGCCCGCCTCACCTGCAAAATGAAAGAAAGGGGTCATTGAAACAAGGTAATTCTGCAAGTGAGAGAATAGAGAAAAACCTGCCAGAACACTATGGAACTGACAGAGACTGAGCAACTGGAACAATAAGGAACTGACAGAGACTGAGCAACTGGAACACTAAGAACTGACAGAGATTGAGCAACTAGAACACTAAGGAACGGACAGAGACCAAGTAACTGGAACACTAAGAACCAACAGATATTGAGCATCCAGAATACTAAGGAAATGACAGAGACTGAGCAACCAGAACACTAAGAAACTGACAGAGACTGAGCAACCGGAACGCTAAGGAACTGACAGAGACTGAGCAACCGGAACACTAAGGAAATGACAGAGACTGAGCAACCGGAACACTATGGAACAGAAATTAGCCAACCAGAATTCTGAAGAACGGAACTGGGCTAACCCCCTAAGAAACTGCCAGACACCTAATTACTGGAATACTGTCAGTTCCTTAATGGTCAGGCCACTTCCTAAGCGTTCAAGTTTTTAAATTTTTTTTCAAGTTTTTTAAGAAAGTGACAGAGACAAACCAATCAGAACACCAGAAAACTAAAAAGAGACTGAGACCAAACAACTGGAACACCAAGTAACTGACAGAGCACAAACAATAGGTACCTAAAGGAACAATGATATATTTTGATCGGATATTGTTCCTGAGTGGCTGGCAGCACTGTGATACCACATAAAGGTCTTATATTTACCCTGTTACTGGAGTCCTGCAGAGGTGGCCTCACAGCCGCCAGAATCAGAGGCTTCTTCACTTCCATGCTTGTGGCTGAGAAACAGAGACAGACGGCAATGAGACTTAAGGGCAGAATCCCCAAACCCTAATGGATCAGGCAAACGGGTTTTGGGGTTGACTACTGGAAGCAGTTAGTTTGTCGCTTACGTGCAGAGTTGATGACTTGTTTCATGATGATGAGGGTCCCAACACGAATCTTGGGGTTATTGGCCTCAAGTTTAGGCAACAGGAAGACGAGTAAGTGATCTGGAAACTTGGAGACTGGGGAAGGAGATAAAGGTTTAGCACAGAGGCATTGAGCAATGGCATCACCACAAGTTTGGCTCTTACAGGTTTATAGTAAAGACCAAGATCCAAATGTTGCATCGGTGCAATGAGACACCACCTAGGCCTCTGGCATGGGTAAAGCCATGCTGTATATCAGGGCATCTTCTTTATAAGGGAAAATGTGTTTATTAATGGATCAAGCTGGAGAATATGATAGGGATTAGCTACCCTAAATTAGAGAGGGGTTCAGCGGAGAACCAGTGGGATAGGCCAGGAGCTGGCAGTCTATCAAATATGGAAGATAAAACAACAAAACCCTGCATTGCCTCGTCAGAGCTGGTGGCACAGGATCCACCCTGGTTGGGTGCCGTGGCAGAGACAGGATATTGGGACATTTCAGCCAATCATAAAGTTACATTCAATCTGGGGAAGATATCAGGGTTCCAGCAAGTGAGTGAGGGTCCCCAGAGATGTGTGCCAAAACACAACAGATCAGGGGGAACAAAACAACAAACACAAAGTTAGAAAGTCCTGCACTTAGGAGCCTGCAATCTACTCCTTACATGACCACATGAGACAGTGCTACATCAGGCACATAAGCACCTGTCCCTCGATTTGGGGCCCTGGGAACTGGTTGCTCGACTGTTTTCCAAAGGCTGAATCCCAGGCACTAGAGGAAATAATGGCAGGTATTTATGTACAGCACATAAGATATCAGCTCCACTGGCAGAGACTACTGGAATGCAGTTAAACCAGTCTGAAGCATGGGCAGCGAGTGTGTTTATTCTGCTCAACTTCACGGAGCCAAAAAACTCTCTGCTCAGGGCCATTTATATTTACCAAGCAACATATTAATTTCAAAGGCAGAGAATTAGTGAGGAATATAAGACAGGAGAGCTGTGGCACCTATAGAGACTATTGTGTCTAAACAAAGGGAAAGAGCCACACTTAGGGGCCACAGTCTGAGTATAAATAACGGCTCTCTCACAAACAAGGCAGGGGAAAGTCTCAACTCACCCATCAGGTTTGCCCAGTTAAACTGCTATTGCCCTCCCTGCCAGCTCCCTGATCTCTGACATTTGTATAGAAACAGGCAGATAAGGGCCGCATGTGAAATACACCCCAAACTTTCAGCTGTCACAGTCCCAAACCTTGAGGGGAGGCTGCTGTTTCCATGAGACCTGGGAATAATAATTGTTTTGTCTGGGCTCTTGTCTTTTTATTTCCGTTATTATTTCTCTTTCTTGCCTTTCATCCCCTCTTATACAGAAGTCCCAGCCCAGCCTCTCCTGGAAGCCCCAGGTCTTTCCTCCCATCCCAGGAACCAGCGGCCTCTCCTTTCTTCTCTGGTCTCCCATCCCAAGGAATCACTGGGCCTCTTCTTCACTCCCAAAGAACCACTGGGTCTCTCCTTACTTTTGAGAGAGCCAACAGGTCCTTCTTTCCATCCCAAAAAGCTTCAAGGCCTCTACTTCCTACTCAGAGGGCACTGGCTCTTCAGAGACTCGTTTGGCCTCTTCTTCATTCCCAAACAGCTGCTTATCCTACTCATGCAGTTATAATCTCTCATTGCCTCTACTGAGCCCCTTTACATTCTGTACGGTTTGTATTTGTAAAGAAACCAGTTTGTTTGATATAAAAACCCTTCCATTGTACAGTACTGCGGAATATGTTTGCACTTTCTAAATAAGTATTAAAGGGGAAAATTTAGCATCGAAATAACCCCTCCAATCTGTTCCCTAATAAAGACCCAGTCAGAATAAAGACTAAGTAATTGTTTTAGACACTGCAGTGTTGTACCTCCCAGAGAGCCATGTGGTCCAGTTCCCCAAACACCTTCTGATCACAAGCTACAGACTGGGGGGCGGCGTATCAGGAGGTAAAGTCACAGGACACACAATGGGTGGAACCGGCAGTTTATCAGATAATCAGCAGGGAAAGAGGAACTATCTGGCAGCTGATAAACCCACAGAGTCCTCCGAGCCCTCAGCCCTTCTCTTACACAACCCCCCCAACACAGCCAGGCGCCCGGTGCTTCTACCAAGGAGAGGCTAAAAGCTGAACAAAAGTTTCTCACTGTGGCTTATATCCTTGTACTCTAATTGCCCCCTCAAGGACAGATTCACCTTTACTCAGCACCTCCTTTTACTCGAAGGCCCAAATACAGTTAATGTTGATGACAAACTGGTCATTTTATAAAATGCTGCAAAACCGCTACCCCCCACAGGGCAGTAATATGCAAAGAGAATGATGGGAAGCAATCACAGCAGCACCCAAACGCCAAGGAATCGGACCCTGCTCCTCTAGTCAGACCTGTTGAGCCCATGAACACTGTAGAAACAGGATCCCATGAACTTCCACCACTTGCCTGAAGGAACCTGTGTTTGTCTGGGAATGTGGAGTAAAAATCCATCCCCTTCCCCCAAGATTCATAGAGACTTCCATTCCTTCCAGCCATTCCACCCCCCACCAAAGCAAAGCAAGTCCTTACCTAGAACTGTGAAACAACGAAGTACCTCGTTCTGATTCCTCACCAGCATCTGGTTAGATGAGTCCAGGGACAAACAGATCTAATGGGGGAACAAAAACGACTGAGATTGGGGAGAGTCGTGAGACTGTGGTGTCTTAAAAACCAAGGTACTGCTGCTCCTTTAAAGCTGCCCATAGATGTGCAGATTTTATTATTTGTATGATGAAAGATCATTTCTTTCAGTGTAACAATCTACAACTAACCATTCTGATTAAAAAAGTAGGAAAAACCCCAAAATCAGACGATGTTCTGACCATTATTTGACAGACAGCAATCATACAAAAGTTATATCCCATTAATTTCATCAGATACGTGTAATCGACTAAACAACTAATCATCAAAAATGATGGGACGGTTATTCTGAACCCACAGACAGTCCAAAAATCTTTGAAAATATCTTTGCGTTTATGGCCAGCTTAAGTAATGGATCAGATACTCCACAAGACTGGGGGGGTACTAAGGGAGGAGAGGATCACTATTGGAGTGACCAATCAGATGCTCAGTAGAATAAGAATTAAACCTTATGACTGGATCTCCAATGGGTAAAGAAGTTTCCTCTCAACTGAGGAGCTGGGATTGGGTAGCAAAATATATTCCATCTGAAACCTTATGAAACTCACCTGTGAGTGTAAAACTCCCAGGATAGAATCCATGAGACCCTCTAGCGTGCGGCTTTCATTGGAAACTGCGCTCTCCAGTATCTGGCACAGGCTCTGGAACCAGGAAGAAACATATCAGGATGGCAATGAGCAGCCCAAAGGCACAATCCCTACTGATTCATGGTGTTGGTATAGTCAGTAAGTCTATGAATGGAGAGAACTAGGGCATCAAATAGAGATAACCAGTGCCTCCCTGCTCCCACTAAGCAGATGGACAAACGTGCATTGGTGCCATATTTTTTAGCAGCTAAAGCTGATTGGACATCAGGGAGTCAATTGTTCGTTTGAGAGCCCAGGGCAATTGATGACTCTCTAATAGGGTTTGGCATTAAAGCTGGGTCTCTGGGGTTGAGCAATGACAGTATCTGCAGTATTTGGAACACAACTGGACAATTGGGCATTCTACCCCCATGCCTTGTGAGCAATATACTGTATATTAGAGGCACATACCTGAACATACTACTGGCACACAGTACTGCTGCACTTATACCCCTTGCAGCGAAGGATAATACAGATCGCAAAATAAAAGAAACACTTTATAAGCTGTGAGCCATTACCTTGGTCACAAAGAGAGCCTCCACATTCTTCTTGTAGAGGGACAAGATACCAGGAATAAGGCGGGGAAGCTGCTCCTCTAACTTCTCATTTGGGAGCAAATGGCTCATTGGGCCCAGAGCTTCCACAACAGCCAGTCGCACCTGTCAGATGTATAAAAAAAAAAAGATTAGGTAACTGCAGCGCTGGATTCAGTTGGGCTAAAAAAGGAAAGAAAAGAGAAAACCAGGAAGAGCAGAAAGTAAAGTACTAATAAAGCCCTGCAGCTCAGTCTCAATATCCCTGCAGTACAGCGCAAAGTCCTCTCTCCTTGCCTGTTATACAGAATATCACTAGTCGAAATACTGATCCCTCCCACACTGGGATCCAGTTCCATTCATTGCTTCCCAGTTCCCTGCAGTACATTACTTACTTTGGACTCTCGGTTCTGCAACCAGCCATTAAAAAGAACATCGTAGGCATGGAAGATTTCATTGGAGAAGGTGTCTTTGCGCACGGTGGGGTCTGGGGCCTTGTCTAGGTTGGCCAAATATTCCTGGATACTCTCGCTGAAATGCTGCAGCGCTGAGAAAAAGACAAACCAAATGAACAAGGGCCCCTTTCAAATACCCACAGTAGGAAAGTTAAACTGTACCCCCCCCCCCTGGACTGAAGCAAATGCTATTGGCATTATATAGAAGAAACTAAGAGAAGAAGGAACAAAAGGGACACTTGACAAAACTTAAAGAAGCAATTTGGTTACCCCCCCCCCCCATTCAATGTGGTGAAGGTTTTACACAAATATAAACAGTGACACGGTTGGCAATTGTACTGGGGAACATTTTAGTGTAGTGAGTCCCAGCATTGGAATTGCCAGGGGGGATGGGACTTACCCACACAGAAGACAGCTTTCATGGGGTCCTGCTTGGCCATCCCCAGCATAGGTAACATGGTGCCCAGGACGGAGTTCAGGAACGGAACCATCCCAAACACTGCAAAGAATACAGCAGTCACTCAATGGGAATTTGTGGGAAAAGCCTCAGATCCTTTTACTCAATGAAACGGTTACATTTGGGCAGTAAAGTGATATATCTCCCCCCCCCACCCCCAGGAAAAATGACTTACCATTGGCCACAGAGAGGTTGGCCAGCGTCTGCATGATAAAGAAGTGAGGGAGAATCCCCGGCTGGAACTTCAACAAGATCTCCTCCATAACATTGTTAATAAAGTTTCTCCCAATGGCAACAAGAACATTACTGGCCGCCTGCTGCCACTCAAATATGACATCCTGGGGGCAAATCACACGTCTGTTATTGTATGTCAGTGTATTCATGTCTATCACAGAATGTCATCAATATATCCAATCACAATACAGGTCTCACTTGAATACAACTGCCTACAGCAAATACCAGACAGACGTTATTACACACATATATATATATATATATATATATGTCTTGAGAAAGGTCCAGACTGGACCGAAACGTTGACAAATAAACTTCACTTTGCTTGATCTCATTATGAAGTCCTGGAGTGCGTCATTCCTTGGAACACGAATATAAATATATAAATATATATCAAAGTAAGACCAGCTACAATAGGATTTTTATTCAAACAAACTTGTTATATTAGGGTTAGGGTTACGTGTTATATGTGACGTTTTCGTCACCACTGGGACCTTTTTCAAGGTCACGCCAGTTATGCATATAACATAATAACACATTTGTTTGAATGAAAAGCCCAGTGTTGCTGGTCTTTCTTCAATATTAATATTATTTACCTTGTACATGGGTAAGGAGTAGGGAGTGCTGTCCAAAGCAAGAGACCATATATAGATACAATTCAAAAGGACCCGCACTCCAAGCTATTTGTTCGGCCAGGCAAGTGGATTCGGCCGAATCCGAATACTGTTGAAAAAGGCCGATTCCCAAACCGATTAAGATTCTTACTAGATTTTCTGTTCTCTGTGCTGATACTACCAGTGTATTTTGGCCCCACTGAGGGTCTTTCCCAAATCCAATTATGATGGATAGTTGGAAATACACTGTGTCAGGCCCATGTACGGAATGAAAGTGAAACAGGTAGTGTGCAGTAGCAGTGTGCCAGCGAGTCTGCCATAATGTGCCCATGATACCTATGAACACTTACTGGTCCCACAGCTCCAGCCTTGACCCCATTACAGGAGAAAAAGCCTCTGTGTATAGTGTATCCAGTATCAATGTGCAACATCGGAGGCTACCTGGTAGTCTGAATGGGGAGTTACAGTTCAGCTCTGCCTCCCAACTGGACCCCCTGTACTCACTGCTCATTACATACACTAACCACCCATAGTGTTAAGCCAAGTCCCCCATAGGGACCGCAGTGATCTGAGCCCATCAGTGGCCTTCCTTTACTCAACACTAGCCCGTAACACACTCTTCACCTGCTGCCTGGCACTGGCCCATTTAATAAGTCATTCCCGGGCATCACTCCTGCTTCTTATTTGCTTTTCCCTACTGTCTGTACATTGGCTGTTGGACCAGTACATATTATCCCTGCGATAGAGCTACACACAAACATCTATCTGCCACATGAACATTATACTAAAACTACTTGTGTTCATATATATATATATATATATATATATATATATATATATATATATATATATATATATATATATATATATATATATATATACACACACACACACACACACACACACACACACATTGATTTATTCTAATGGATTTCATGTCCTGGCCCAGTCCCATCTCACCTTAGACTTGGTCATCTCATTGGAGGCCAGCAATATGACCATCTTAGCTGTCTCTTTTGTGAGGTCTCTGAGACTGTTCTTCACTATGGTCTCCATGGCCCTTAGGATAATGGTGCGATGTGCATAGGAAAGCTGCAGAATGTGGAGACATTAGATATACTGTAGACAGAGAAGACGCACCATGGTGGATAGAATGAAGGTAATACAACTGTCACCCTCACCAGGTCTGGACTGAAGGTCAACATAGGCTCTGGCATTTTAAGTACACAGAGGCCCAAACAGCCCACTAAATAATGACTTTCTATGGCACCTTATAGCAGCCCCTCTGGCATTTGCCAGAACCAACAGATTGCCAGTCCGGGCCTGACCCTCACTAAACTGCTGTTGACATAAGCCCAAACAATGAACGATTAAAGGGTTTACGTAAGCGGTGATGCCCAAAGCTGAAATAAAGGCTTTTTAAACACTAAAGTTTCACAGTCTGGTGCTGTTCTACATACAAAGACTAAAGGGTTTAAGTATGTCACAGATTTGCCAATTCTAATCAACTTTTCAATTGGTCTTCATTATTTATTTATTTTTATAGTTTTTAACGATTTGCCTTGATCTTCTGATCTTCCAAGTGGGGGTCACTGACCCCCATCAAAAAAAAACAAATGCTCTGTAAGGCTACAAATGTATTGTTATCACTGCTTTTTATTACTTGTCTTTCTATTGAGGCCTCTCCTATTCCAGTCTCCATTCAAATCAATGCATGGTTGCTAGGGTAATTTGGACCCTAGCAACCAAATGGCTGCAATTACAAACTGGAGAGCTGCTGAATAAAAAGCTAAATAAGTGAAAACCCACAAATAAAACATGAAAACCAATTGCAAATTGTCTCAGAATATCCCTCTCTACATCATACTGACAGTTCATTTAAAGGTGAACAACTACTTTAACCCAAGCACTCACTGCCCCTGTAACCTACCATCACAGTGTTTTAATCCCACCCACAGTTACAGTAATGTCTGGTTAGCTAGAGTGTTCTGGTGCCACTCGTTGCTTGAGTTACAGATTCCCCACTCTTCCAGCCGCCATCATTATTCCAGCTAGACCCAATGTCTGACTTACAGGATCCCGCATACTAGTCCCGCCCACTGCCTGGGTTACAGCCTCCCTGCCCCGCCCCTTGCCAGTCTGGCCATTGCTGTGAGTTGTACAAAAGCACAGACCTAGACTGGCCATTAGAGAGTTACAATGACGTACCTTATCATGCTGCCTCAGATAGGAGTCACATGACTCGAGGACCTCGGAGGGTGCCGCCTCCCCCATGAAGCACAGGGAGCTGTAGATCTGTTCCTGTACCTCGGGGTCCTTGTCAGTAGAGGCGTCCATAAGGGTGACGGCGAGACCTACAGAGCACCCACAAATTGGGCAAAGGGATAAGACACTCCCCAGGCAGAGCTAAAGGAACTGGGACTATGGGGGCCCAAGGCAATTTAGGATGGAAACATCCCACCTTTATCTGACTGAATGACTTGCGCACTGCTTTACTCCTCCACTCGAATATCCACCCCTGAAAATGATCTGGGCACCCCGCAGTGCCCTGATACCATCCCTTTTTCCAAAGGAAATTCATAGAAGCACTTCCCAGACTTAGTGGGGGGTAATTATGGGGTAATAATGTGATATTTCCATACTTAGTGGGGTGGGGGGGTACTGGGGTAACAATGTGACTTTCAGAGAATGTTTAGAAAAAGAATAACTTACGTTTAACACTGGAGACGGCCATTGTTTGTGGGGAGCAGTCAGGCTGGGAGGGGGGAGTACCCCTGAGAGGTGGAACAAGGAAAGTTCAGGAAAGTTGTGTGAGGGACTTTGCAGTTTAGAGGAGCTGGGGTGAGAGAGAGAAAAACTGCAGAACAAAGGGAAAGTGGTGCTGCTGTAAAAGCCTTTGGTGCCCGGGGACAGGGGCAACTGTAAATTGGGGGGACGGGAAGAGTGGGGTATTAGTAAGTAGTAGGGGTACAGTTCAGCTCACACAATGCACCATGTCCCCCTGTGCTGCACAAATCTCAACAGGGAACCTGTGGCTTTAACACCGGGTTAGTATTCTGCCCCCAGTAAGGGTGAGTGTGAAGTACAGAGGTGATGATGATGATGATTGGGTCACACAGAAAGGATTGTGTTGAGTCCAGTTGATGTCCAGACCAGGAGTCTCTCAGTGTAGCTACAATTGGTGATCTGTTGAGGAGTCTAGATGGGACCCCAGTTACACCCCAAACAATCCTCCTCGTGGGACAATGAGAGCTGCAATCAGAAAACAAACAGAATACGTGAATACGTCTCCTGATACACATCCTCTGTATTATAGCTGACACACACACACACACACACACACGGCTCTTCTTTGCTTATAAACCAAATCTGTCCACACACGTCTCTTGTCAACTGACACTAATTATAATTATCTCTCATGTCTCACACTAATGAGGAAGTGCATGTGTCAGTGTGTGTGTGTAATCTGGTTTTAAAGGGACAGAAAACTATAAATCAGAGGCAATATCTTCAGCCAACAAATGTCTCTATCTATACATTTAGTAACAAGTATAGCACCAGCCATGAGCCTGCTCCCCCCATTAGACACCCAGGGGTAACTCTATCCCCCCATTACACACCCAGGGATAACTCTATCCCCCCATTACACACCCAGGGGTAACTCTATCCCCCCATTACACACCCAGGGATAACTCTATCCCCCCATTACACACCCAGGGGTAACTCTATCCCCCCATTACACACCCAGGGGTAACTCTATCCCCCATTACACACTCAGGGGTAACTCTATCCCCCCCATTACACACTCAGGGGTAACTCTACCCCCCCCATTACACACCCAGGGGTAACTCTATCCCCCCCATTACACACCCATTACACACCCAGGGGTAACTCTATCCCCCCATTACACACCCAGGGGTAACTCTATCCCCCCATTACACACCCAGGGGTAACTCTATTCCCCATTACACACCCAGGGGTAACTCTATCCCCCATTACACACCCAGGGGTAACTCTATCCCCCCCATTACACACCCAGGGGTAACTCTATCCCCCCATTACACACCCAGGGGTAACTCTATCCCCCCCATTACACACCCAGGGGTAACTCTATCCCCCCATTACACACCCAGGGGTAACTCCATCCCCCCATTACACACCCAGAAGTAACGCCATCCCCCCATTACACACCCAGAGGTAACTCCATCCCCCCATTACACACCCAAGGGTAACTCCATCCCCCCATTACACACCCAGAGGTAACTCTCCCCCCCCCCCCATTACACACCCACAGGTAACTCTATCCCCCCCCCCATTACACACCCAGGGGTAACTCTATCCCCCCCATTACACACCCAGGGGTAACTCTATCCCCCCATTACACACCCAGGGGTAACTCTATCCCCCCCATTACACACCCAGGGGTAACTCTATCCCCCCCATTACACACCCAGGGGTAACTCTACCCCCCATTACACACCCAGGGGTAACTCTATCCCCCATTACACACCCAGGGGTAACTCTATCCCCCATTACACACCCAGGGGTAACTCTATCCCCCATTACACACCCAGGGGTAACTATCCCCCATTACACACCCAGGGGTAACTCTACCCCCCCATTACACACCCAGGGGTAACTCTATTTCCCATTACACACCTAGGGGTAACTCTATCCCCCATTACACACCCAGGGGTAACGCTATCCCCCCATTATACATGCAGGGGTAACTCCATGCCCCCATTACACACTCAGGGGTAACTATCCCCCCATTACACACTCAGGGGTAACTCTATCCCCCCATTACACACCATGGGTTAACTCTATCCCCCCCATTACACACCCAGGGTAACTCTTTACACACCCTGGGGTAACTCTATCCCCCCATTACACACCCAGGGGTAACTCTACCCCCCCATTACACACCCAGGGGTAACTCTATCCCCCCCTCATTACACACCCAGGGGTAACTCTATCCCCCATTACACACCCAGGGGTAACTCTATCCCCCATTACACACATCCAGGGGTAACTCTATCCCCCCATTACACACCGAGGGGTAACTATCCCCCCCATTACACACCCAGGGGTAACTCTATCCCCCATTACATACCCAGGGGTAACTCTATCCCCCATTACATACCCAGGGGTAACTCTATCCCCCATTACACACCCAGGGGTAACTCTATCCCCCCATTACACACCCAGGGGTAACTCTATCCCCCCCATTACACACCCATGGGTAACTCTATCCCCCATTACACACCCATGGGTAACTCTATCCCCCATTACACACCCAGGGGTAACTCTATCCCCCATTACACACCCAGGGGTAACTCTATCCCCCATTACACACCCAGGGGTAACTCTATCCCCCATTACACACCCAGGGGTAACTCTATCCCCCATTACACACCCAGGGGTAACTCTATCCCCCATTACACACCCAGGGGTAACTCTATCCCCCCATTACACACCCAGGGGTAACTCTACCCCCCCATTACACACCCAGGGGTAACTCTATCCCCCCCTCATTACACACCCAGGGGTAACTCTATCCCCGATTACACACCCAGGGGTAACTCTATCCCCGATTACATGCCCAGGGGTAACTCTATCCCCCCATTACACACCCAGGGGTAACTCTATCCCCCATTACACACCCAGGGGTAACTCTATCCCCCATTACACACCCAGGGGTAACTCTACCCCCCCATTACACACCCAGGGGTAACTCTATTTCCCATTACACACCTAGGGGTAACTCTATCCCCCATTACACACCCAGGGGTAACTCTATACCCCCATTACACACCCAGGGGTAACGCTATACCCCCATTACACACCCAGGGGTAACTCCATGCCCCCATTACACACTCAGGGGTAACTATCCCCCCATTACACACTCAGGGGTAACTCTATCCCCCATTACACACCATGGGGTAACTCTATCCCCCCCATTACACACCCAGGGTAACTCTATCCCCCCATTACACACCCAGGGGTAACTCTATCCCCCCCATTACACACCCAGGGTAACTCTTTACACACCCAGGGGTAACTCTATCCCCCCCATTACACTGCTAGGGGTAACTCTATCCCCCCCATTACACACCCAGGGGTAACTCTATCCCCCCATTACACACCCAGGGGTAACTCAACCCCCCCATTACACACCCAGGGGTAACTCTATCCCCCCCTCATTACACACCCAGGGGTAACTCTATCCCCGATTACACGCCCAGGGGTAACTCTATCCCCCCCTCATTACACACCCAGGGGTAACTCTATCCCCGATTACACGCCCAGGGGTAACTCTATCCCCCATTACACACCCAGGGGTAACTCTATCCCCCCATTACACACCCAGGGGTAACTCTATCCCCCCCTCATTACACACCCAGGGGTAACTCTATCCCCGATTACACGCCCAGGGGTAACTCTATCCCCGATTACACACCCAGGGGTAACTCTATCCCCCCATTACACACTCAGGGGTAACTCTATCCCCCATTACACACCCAGGGGTAACTCTATCCCCCATTACACACCCAGGGGTAACTCTACCCCCCCCCCATTACACACCCAGGGGTAACTCTATTTCCCATTACACACCCAGGGGTAACTCCATGCCCCCATTACACACTCAGGGGTAACTATCCCCCCATTACACACTCAGGGGTAACTCTATCCCCCATTACACACCATGGGGTAACTCTATCCCCCATTACACTCCTAGGGGTAACTCTATCCCCCCCCCATTACACACCCAGAGGTAACTATTTCCCCCCATTACAACCCAGAGGTAACTCTGTCCTCCAATACAGGGGTGTCTCTGTCTCCCCGTTACACACACACAGAGGAATGACTAATACCCAGTACAGACCCAGTTTGAGACCAATTGTCGCAGTACACAAGCCCGGGGGTTTCTCTGTGTCTCCCAGTACAGAGCAACTTCTGTTTCTCTCAGACAAGCCTGTGACTGCTGCAGCTTCCGGGTCCCGTCATGTGACTGAGTGACAGGCGCTGCTGATAGGCTGTGAGAGTCACCTGGGGGTGTGGCTCAGTAGAAACCTGAGCATAGCACGGGACCGCTCCCCGGGTGTGGGTTTATTTGGGGCACGTGATATCTGGGCTCTGAATCGCCCTCTATCGGGAATAATGTGTTTAGATTCTTCTGTCCTAGCTGCTCGCGAGTGTTCCTTCTTCTGCCGTGTTATTGGTTGGCTTCATGCGCGGCCTATACGTTTTATTAATGACTTGCGCTCCTCTCCGCCATGTTTTTGGTTGGCACGCCGGTCTGTGTGTCTCAGGGTTAACTTTGTCTCACGTCATCTACTTGTCTTAGTCCTCTTCTGTGAGACTGGGGATAATCCTGCTGCAGGGACTGATAGAGAGGGGAGACTGGGGGTTAATCCTGCTGCAGGGACTGATAGAGAGGGGAGACTGGGGGTTAATCCTGCTGCAGGGACTGATAGAGAGGGGAGACTGGGGGTTAATCCTGCTGCAGGGACTGATAGAGAGGGGAGACTGGGGGTTAATCCTGCTGCAGGGACTGATAGAGAGGGGAGACTGGGGGTTAATCCTGCTGCAGGGACTGATAGAGAGGGGAGACTGGGGGTTAATCCTGCTGCAGGGACTGATAGAGAGGGGAGACTGGGGGTTAATCCTGCTGCAGGGACTGATAGAGAGGGGAGACTGGGGGTTAATCCTGCTGCAGGGACTGATAGAGAGGGGAGACTGGGGCTTAATCCTGCTGCAGGGACTGATAGAGAGGGGAGACTGGGGGTTAATCCTGCTGTAGGAACTGATAGAGAGGGGCGACTGGGGGTTAATCCTGCTGCAGGGACTGATAGAGAGGGGAGACTGGGGGTTAATCCTGCTGCAGGGACTGATCGAGAGGGGAGACTGGGGGTTAATCCTGCTGCAGGGACTGAGAGAGGGGAGACTGGGGCTTAATCCTGCTGCAGGGACTGATAGAGAGGGGAGACTGGGGGTTAATCCTGCTGCAGGGACTGATAGAGAGGGGAGACTGGGGCTTAATCCTGCTGCAGGGACTGATAGAGAGGGGAGACTGGGGCTTAATCCTGCTGCAGGGACTGATAGAGAGGGGAGACTGGGGCTTAATCCTGCTGCAGGGACTGATAGAGAGGGGAGACTGGGGCTTAATCCTGCTGCAGGGACTGATATAGAGGGGAGACTGGGGGTTAATCCTGCTGCAAGGACTGAGAGAGGGGAGACTGGGGCTTAATCCTGCTGCAGGGACTGATAGAGAGGGGAGACTGGGGGTTAATCCTGCTGCAAGGACTGAGAGAGGGGAGACTGGGGCTTAATCCTGCTGCAGGGACTGATAGAGAGGGGAGACTGGGGGTTAATCCTGCTGCAGGGACTGAGAGAGGGGAGACTGGGGGTTAATCCTGCTGCAGGGACTGACAGAGAGGGGAGACTGGGGCTTAATCCTGCTGCAGGGACTGACAGAGAGGGGAGACTGGGGGTTAATCATGCTGCAGGGACTGATAGAGAGGGGATCCTGTGGGTTAATCCTGCTGCAGGGTCTGATAGAGAGGGGAGACTGGGGGTTAATCCTGCTGCAGGGATTGATAGAGAGGGAGACTGGGGGTTAATCCTGCTGCAGGGACTGATAGAGAGGGAGACTGGGGGTTAATCCTGCTGCATGGACTGATAGAGAGGGGAGACTGGGGCTTAATCCTGCTGCAGGGACTGACAGAGAGGGGAGACTGGGGGTTAATCCTGCTGCAGGGACTGATAGAGAGGGAGACTGGGGGTTAATCCTGCTGCAGGGACTGATAGAGAGGGAGACTGAGGGTTAATCCTGCTGCAGGGACTGATAGAGAGGGAGACTGAGGGTTAATCCTGCTGCAGGGACTGAAAGAGGGGGTAGTGGACACTAATATTCTGAGATAATTTGCGATTAGTCTTCATTTATAATGTTATGTAATTTTAAATCATTTTAGCTTTCCAGTTTGGCATTTCAGCAGCTATCTGGTTGCTAGTTTCCAAATAACCCTAGCAACCAGTGATTTGAACGAGAGACTGGAAGATGAGTAGGACAGGAACTGAGCACAAGGAAAAGTAATAAAAACAAAAACAATACAATTCTAGTCCCAGAGAGCAATAGATTTTTGACTGCCTACCCCCTATTTGAAATCTGGAAAGAGGTTGAAAAAGAAGGCAAATTAATGAAGACCAACTAAAAGCTGCTCTGAATACACTATTCTATTTAATACAATTAACAACCTGTGTCAATTCAATGAGGAAATACCGCTAAAAGTATCTCCCAGATTTAATTGCCTCCTTCACTGTGGAAGTGAACAAGGTGGGAGATGCGTGTAATTTGTGGCACATTTGAGGCGATTGATTGAGTCTCTGCTTCTAAGGGCTCTTACACACGGGCGTTTTCTTATGCGTTTTTCAAACGCATGTTGAGTGTGTTCAAATTTCCATTTGCGTTTATCTGCGTTTTTTTAGACGCAGTTATATGCGTTTTATATGCGTTTTGTGTTCTCTCCTCTTTCTGTAAACGCATGTACGTTTGTTGAATGTATAAATTCCATGACCTGAACTTTCTATTTCCTGTGACTTTTGACCCTCAGATTCTGTGTGCTCTATAAACTATGGATTTATATGACATATTGAATTGTTTTCTCCAAGCAACATGCTTATTATTTGTTTTATGAAGAAGAGGATTGTCCCAAGGAAGCCGAGAATGTGGGTCCACCCTTTAATCTCCCAGAGATTTTCTAAGGGTCATTTTCATACTTTATTTCATGAGCTAAGACAATATCCACCTAAATTTATGGAGTTTACTCGTATGTCTATTATTGATTTTGATGAGCTTCTACAAATTCTGCGCCCTAGTTTACAAAAACGTAATACAAATATGAGAAGATGCATTTCTCCAGAGGAGAGGCTGCTTGTGACCTTGAGGCAAGAAGAAATTATTTTTCCTATGACATGTAACATCAACCTTTATATATGAAAGCACTTACTTTGTACTGAAGACCTTCTCAGATTTTGTTTTTACATCTATATGAACTTAATAATATTAGAATTGATTAACCAAAAAAGGCCTCATAAGAGGATATTTTGCAGGAAAGTAACAGATCATTGTTAAAAGATAAATGGTTGAAAATATATCCTTTACAAATTCAAATTAATTGTCATTTATGTCACAATATAATTGTCTACATCATATTAGATAGTATGTAAGGCTGCACCAAATTATTGAACAATATATGTCTATTAATATATCTATTAATTCTATGCCAACCTTTCTTTTTGTTTTAGATTTCTTGCCACAGGGGAATCACTGTCCTCCTTACATTTTCATTTTTTGCTTGGTAAGATGACAGTTTGTTCGATCGCGCATGAAACATGTAAGGCAATATGGTTGTGTTTGAAAGAGCAAGTTATGCCTGAACCCAACACACAAATGTGGGAGGCTATTACAGAGAACTTCTACAAAACCACTCAGTTTCCCAACTGTCTCGGAGCACTAGATGGGAAACACATCCGTATACGCAAGCCACCAAGAAGTGGATCAAAGTTTTTTAATTATAAAAAATACTTTTCCATTGTATTATTGGCATTAGTTGACAGCAATTATAAGTTCATTGCAATTGATGTTGGTGCATATGGCAGCACAGGTGATTCCCGTATTTTTAAAAATTCTATAATGGGCCGCCGCATCACAAGTGGCCAAATGAAGTTTCCAAATCCAAAGTGTTTACCTGGAGGTCAAATTGCATTACCACATGTTTTAGTTGCTGATGAAGCTTTTGCAAGTTCTCAAAATATATTAAAACCATACCCACAGAGAGGGCTTGATATTCGTAAACGGGTATATAACTATAGGCTGAGTAGAGCACGCAGAATGGTGGAGTGCGCTTTTGGAATTTTAGCCAATAAATGGCGCATTTTACATACCTCTATTCAGCTGGATGTGAAACATGTGGATATGGTAATTAAAGCATGCTGCGTGCTACATAATTTTCTAAGATTAAAAGACGGATATTTCAGTTTTGATGATATGTGTCATAATTTGACTGATGTTCATTGCCATGCTACTCGCTCTACTATACATGCCCTTCAGATTCGAGATCATTTTGCAGATTTTTGTGTTTCTCCCGAAGGTGAAATACATTGGCAATACCACAAAATGTAAAAAACATGTTCCTAAGCTGTACGCATGAGTTAAAATAATTGACATTTTGTTAACACACAGACATGATCTTTATTGTGTGCTTATATTTCATCGGTATTGTGTAATTTGTAAATATTCTGTATGTAGTTTTGGTTTAACAATACAAAAACCAGTCAAGACAATAAATGCTGTAAAACAAGAATGTTTATTCACATTTTAGTTAAACAATAAAGAAAATTGTCACCACAGGCTGTTTATTTGGTTATACATTTCGTAGGCGGAGGAGTGTGTGCACAAAGCACCCATAGTACACAGTACTGATGACACAATCAACACTGAAGGGGGTGGGTAGTATCGAGTAGCGCTATCACAGAACCCTTCTGAAAGACACAGGCTAAGCACATTTAAGTGTGGTATAGTCACCTATTTGGCCTTACTTAACTCTGTCACTGAATTTGTGTTGACGAATGTATATTATCAAATTGACTAATATGTGTGCAAAGATTAATTGCAAATGTCAACCTCCCCTTTAACTATTCTGTAACAAATGTAAAGGTATATGACCTTTATATAAAACAAATAGACACTTGATTACAATGCCTTCAATAACAGCCATTTACAACCCAAAACAAACATTTATCCCCACTATACTTACTCGATCAATGTGTGTGTGTGTGTCTATGTGACTTAGCTTCAATATTTCACACTAGTAAAAAAAAGCTTTATTTGCACCCTTTGCCTACAAGATAAATTGTCTGCCAGGCAGCTCATAACAGTCCAGCACAAAAGATTATGTACAACACATAGCATAAATTATGCATAATGAGATGCAACCATACGTGAATGACACTGACAGTACAGTTGTTAGTGTCTGAAAGATTTGGAATCAAAAAATAATTCCCAGGCACTCCCAGGCAAATGCAAGCAGGGACAACCCTTGCATGTTTATTAGCAGAAAACAGCAACGTTTCGGCAATAAAACACCTTTGTCAAGCATGCTTGACAAAGCTGTTTTATCGGCAAAACCTTGTTGTTTTCTGCTAATAAACACGCAAGGCTTGTCCCTGCTTGCATTTGCCTGGGAGTGCCTGGGAATTATTCTTTGATTCTGTTTTGGAGGGTGCCAATCCCTCTATCACCTATTCACCAGGCGTTCATTACACAAGGGTAGGGTGTGCGAGCAGTGCTTTGTATCCTTGAAGATTTGTATATTATAATGCTACTTATGCCATTGTTGAAAACAAAAATGTAACACATTTAAAAGAATGTATCATACAGTATAAAGTCTTGTTGAAATTTACACACTTTCTTCCAAAAACATTGAAGAGTAGTATATGTGAATGTCTTGAACCAAAAACTTGCAATATTGCACATAAATCTTTACATTACATTTCACAATTACAATTTAGATGTATTACTCAACAACATCTACTCCAAGATCACGCAGAAATGAATATTTCTTACACACAGAGTTACCATTATAGTCTGTCTCCTGACAAGAAGAAACATTCTCTGCAGATGGCGGTCTGCTTAAATTAGCAGTGTTTGTGTTAACATTTAGGAATGACTCTGTTGTTTGATTCTCATTTAAAGGGTTTGCATTAATATGTCCTGAATGAGGTTGTTTTGTAAAGGAAGTTGCCTGATGCTGCACTGACAAATTTGGTGGGTTTGTTTGCAATTTATCTACTTGTGATTGCAGTGGAATGACATGCATTGGTATATTGTGCTTCAGGAGTGGTGGCTGTGTGTTGTTTTCAAAGGAATGGTGAGAGGTTTGTGCTTGATACTGCCTGTTGGTTAACTGTTGTGTGTAAGGATGAGGGTTAGAGTTTTGCAAAAAATTTAGTTGAGGATGGTACGTTGGATAGGTTGATGACTGAATGTTTGTTTGCAATGTGTTTTTAGTATAGTTTGGCATTTTCACAGTGTGAAACTTTGAAAATGAAGGTTGTTCTGTACACATCTGGTATGGTACACTGTAATCATATGTGTTTGAGTATGTTTGAGGCCCTGCAAACAGAGGAAGTGTAGAAAACTCTTTTGGCCTATATTCTGGATTAACAGAACTCTTAATAAAAGTATCTATACAATTAAGGACTGCAACTTTCATCTGTAACAGCTTGCTTTCAGGAACCTGCCTAATATGAACTATCAAGCTTTTAGCAAAGCAAGTTGCTTCATCATCATCACATTGTACAGCTTTTGCTTTCTGATGTTCATGTAATTCGTTCTGTAAATTATTTAAAATACTCAGCACATCTTGAAATGATTCGTCAGCAGAATCAGATTTACTCTTTTTCCGACAACCAGCATTTTTAGATGAAAGAATTTTTTTGGGAGGATTAGCCTTCTTTGCAGAATTTTCAGGTTCAGACCTTTCAATATCTAACGGGGAAGGTAGTGAGTATTCAGTTTCCTCCTCCTCATCTAACCCACCAACAGCGCACATCTCAGAAGAATTTTCCTCAAGGTTAGTTGAAGTTCTAAAGTTCAATGGACAATATTTGTAATAAAGATGTTGTCAACAAAATGTATTAAAGGGCAAAAAAAATACTTACTCTCTCACTTCTACTGTCTTCTGTAAAAACATCAGTTCCTTAAAATATGGATGAGTTTTCACACTCTGTGGTGACGATCCACTTTTTGAACTGTTTGAAGCTTGAAAATCTTTTCGGAATCTATCGTGTATAGACCGCCAACGAGTCTGAATTTCTTTTTCTGAAATAATAAACAACATTACACCCACACACACACACAACATACACACACAGACATTGACACATGCAAACACATACAGAGAGGCACAATAATTTACATACATACATACATACATAGCATTAAAACATGCACATATACACATAAACCATATACAGTACATTTACACTAAAAACACGTATGCATTTGTTTGTTAAATAATCATTACCTTTTAATTTTTGCTGAGTTTCAGTCAAGCTCTCCCAATCCATAAATACATCCCTACATATATGTAGCCATGCTAGCTTGCGTTTATAGCGATCATGATAGCTTGATAAGCTCGAGTCGTAGACCTCTGGATGCTTTTCTACTGCCTGTAAGAATTCTTCAAGGCCCATTTTAGCACTTAGTCCAAAAAATAACTTTGCAGAAAATTACCTGGTCAAACAAACAATACAAATGAACAGTCAAAATAAAAGAACACAAATGGCACAACATTCAACAACACAATACATGCATGTTGCTATAACATACCCAAATTCCCTACGATGGCAGAACAACACGACAATGCCACTTGAATCTCTGCACACAATGCAACAACAACTCACTGCGCAGCAAATAAGCTCCAATCCAAAACGAACCTTGTTGAAACTGGTTCTACATTTACTCCTGCGCCACTTCCTGTTTTTAGTACTTCCGGATTACAGTAGAATAAACGCATGAAAAAGGTTGAAACAAATGCTTCAAAACGCAAGTTTTGGCGTTTATTTGCGCTTCCATTGACTTATACAGTGTTCTAAACGCGCGTCAAGCGCAAAGAAATGCAACATGCAGTGTCTCAAAAAACGCAATGAAACGCAAATGGAGTAAAACGCAACTCTGAGCGCACATGAGTACAACCAGGTAGAAAATAATAGAAACAATTAGCGAATGCGCTCAGATGCGCTCAGACCTGCGTCTCAAACGCACATCAAACGCAGCCAAAAACGCCCGTGTGTAAGAGCCCTAAAAACCAAGAGGTCGTGTGACCCCTACACTCATGTTTCCTGCCCTTTCCCTAAGGAAAGCGCTCAGTTTGCCTTTAAAAAATAATTACAAAAAATGAGGTGTTAGTACCACACGTTGGCCAAAATAAGTAAGCTCACGTGCCACGTCAAGGCCCCTCATTGTATGTGAGTCCTACACTATTCGTGAGCATTATACGTTTGTAGTGCAGTCAAGTCCCCCAGCAAACTGTGTGACTGAGTAATAAGATCAGAAGCTCTAGTAGGAGAGATGGGAGCTATTAAGCCCCAGCCGAAAACATCCACCTGTGAATAATTTCCTTCCTACAATATTAGCTTATCGTCATTAGCTTATTATACTAATATCGTAGGATGGGAATTATTCACAGGTGGATCCAGCCCTTCTGCATCCAACCCTTCTGCACCCAACCCTTCTGCAACCAGTCCTTCTTAGAGTGTAAGCTCTTCTGGGGCAGGAACTATGTTGCCACTATGAAAGGTCAGAATGAATTGGGTGCACGAATGAAACAACATTTCCCAGAAGCCCTCTCTGTCCTGGAGCCAGTGCCCTTGCCTATGGCTATTGGTAGCCCCTATGTGGACTGACACGTGATGCCAATGTGATTAATTGGGAAAGGAAATGGGAGCCCTGGGGGAGAGCAGCAGATTATACTTCCTGTGTGCCCCCCAGTACCAAGATGTATGAGATGCAGGGGGCAGCAAAGGAGGTAGAGGAGCAGGTGCAGGCCCAGATTTGCGGCAAGGCCGCATAGGCCCGGGTCTAGGGCGGCAAAAAAATAGGGTTGGCATGCTGCCCAGCCGCATTATGGGGACGCGTGCGCCCCCATTCAATTACAGCAGCAAACGCCGGCGCGCTGGGAAGGGGAGTTGTGGGTGGGTGCTAGGACCCAGAGGGGCATTGCTCACTCACACAGCACAGAGACATCACATACAGGGGACCCTATCAGAGCTGCACCAGCCTGTGAGGAGGGACAGAAAGGGGTATTTTTTTATTGGAACCCAGTTAGGGTTGACACCTCACCCAGTGTTGGACTGAGATACCAGGGGCCACCAGAAAACCATAACCCGTGGGCCCACTTTCCAAACTATTATTCCTCTCATCATTTAATCTCTTTATTCTCCTAGTTTTTTATATCTACTTACTATACTCTAGTCTTTCTGATTTGAAATATTTTATTTGGTTTCCACAATAAACTATAAAAATCAATATGATAAATAGTATGCAGAATAAGAAGATTAATGACATATTATACAGAATGTATAATTTACAATGAAGTAACACTCTAGTCTTTCAATATTAATCCTATTTATTCCCATAAAGAAATAGGGAATGACCATGAAATAGTGAAATAGACTAAATGGTTAGAAGAGGCCACTGACACCTGGGTTCACCGGGAGTTTTCCTGGTTTCACAGTGGGTCAGTCCGCATACCAGCCGCATATTCAACCCACATTCTTTTATGGCTTGTTAGTAATTCATTGCATGTGACATGGCGGCACAGGAATCAGTTCAGTCTGCAGCCTGTGCCCCATTCTCCTCTCTGGTTGGACCCAGGGAGTCAGAGAAGCAATAATTGTGGCCCTGCTATGATGGGGCAGATGATTTCTGATGCACACCTCCCAACTTTTGAAAAATGAAAAGAGGGACAAAAAAATCCAGTGCGCACAGAGCGGCAAAACACACCCAGTTTATGGCCACACCCCCCTAAAGTCAATTTTAGTAAATTTAGTAGGTTATAGAAAGTTGTAGGCTCAGGTTTTATGAGATATATCAGATTAACTAATGAAGCTGAAATTGCCCTTTAAGCTGTAAGTCTCAGTTCTCCCAAGAGACTTGTTTACCGTATTAGTTACAATTGTATCTTCACTTGTTGCAAATGTATCTAAGTGCAGCTGCCCAATATTCTGGACTCTCTGCCAAAAAGCTTCTTATTATAATTAAGTTTCAGCAACTTGTATATTTTTCTGGTGTCAGTGCAGGAGATCAAAGAGAAAGTCAGGACTTCCAAAATCAGGACTGTCTGGCAGAAAACAGCATAACTAGAAAAGCAGCACTGAACCCTACTCTGCAATTACAAGTGGAACAATATTCTCAGCAACTGTTTCCAGAGGAACAGAAAATGTCAGACACCAGAAGTCTGGAGGGAGGAGCTAGCCTCCATGTTGGTGCAGGCAGGAGTTGCCTTTGCTGGGCTGATCCTGGTCGAGAGGCAACAATGCACAGGAGCCCATACACAGCACATCCATAGTAACGAGACAGGCACCTCCTCAGACAGCCCAGGGGGCCTGCGGCAGAAAAGGGGCGGAGCTGAAAGAAGTGCCTGATGCTGCAGGCTTGAGTGGAAGCTGCGCGGGGAGAGGTAAGTGAGTGGCCCCTCAGCTCAGTCATTTCTCTCTTTATTCAGCTTTTCTCTCTTGGACTGAACTACAACTCCCAGTGTCCTTTATTCTCACAGGAGCATTGTAGTTTCTTTGTAATGCTTTGTCTTATTTATTTCTGCCTAATCCCCAACACCCAGTGCTGTGAGAAGCTGTTAGAGAATTCTGGGAGTTGTAGTTCCACTGCCCTTTAACTTCCCTTTAACTTCCTTTTATTCACCTGCACTCACTGCCCACACTCACATTACTGCCTTTATATAGTCACAGACCCCTCAGTGACTTCTAATATCCTTATCATTTACAGTAGGGGGTACATTATCCCTTATAATACATGAGTGATACTCAGAGTTCCCTGTATAACTCAGCCTGCAGCCTTGTGCCTTTATATGGTCACAGAACAACCCCTCAGTGACTTCTAATATCCTTATCATTTACAGTAGGGGGTACATTATCCCTTATAATACATGAGTGATACTCAGAGTTCCCTGTATAACTCAGCCTGCAGCCTTGTGCCTTTATATGGTCACAGAACAACCCCTCAGTGACTTCTAATATCCTTATCATTTACAGTAGGGGGTACATTATCCCTTATAATACATGAGTGATACTCAGAGTTCCCTGTATAACTCAGCCTGCAGCCTTGTGCCTTTATATGGTCACAGAACAACCCCTCAGTGACTTCTAATATCCTTATCATTTACAGTAGGGGGTACATTATCCCTTATAATACATGAGTGATACTCAGAGTTCCCTGTATAACTCAGCCTGCAGCCTTGTGCCTTTATATGGTCACAGAACAACCCCTCAGTGACTTCTAATATCCTTATCATTTACAGTAGGGGGTACATTATCCCTTATAGTTGACAGTAGGAATACCCTGATCTCCCAGCTGACCCCTGTTATTGTTATTACAGGACGTGCTGTTTCGTTACAGTGACCCCGGAACTCAAGTTCATCTCAGGATGAGACTGACGGGAAGTCACAGGATTCAGCAACGGAGGAGACAGGGGACTGGGTAAGGGGAGGGATTGGGGAGAAGGTTCTGATTGGCTCTTCATGCTTTTTATACACAGGGGTCTTATCCCTACAAAATACCCCCAAATCTTGGGTCTTACCTCCCTGCTGGTGTTTTATTATAAGGAATGATCCATGTTATGGCTGATCCCCTCTGCTAATATGTCAAGTACCAGTTCATTCTGATTATACCCCCCGTCTAAATCATTCCCCTGAAGCTGCCCATGGGGTCTTATTCCCGGACTGTTGTCATCTCATAACTGACCCTTGTCTTATAACGTTTATTATAACCCGTTATGTCTGTCCTAATGTTCTGCTATTTAGGAGTCAGACAAACTTTCCAGCCCGGGGTTCAGGAGACTCCCCCTTTCCAGACACCCCCTTTTCAACTTGGGGTACTGGAAACTCCCCCCTGGGGTTCAGGAGACTCCCCCTTTCTAGTCGGGGTATAGGAGATGGTCTTCGTTTTTTATTATTTGTGGTTTTTGAGTTATTTAGCTTTTTATTCAGCAGCTCTCCAGTTTGCAATTTCAGCCATCTGGTTGCTAAGGTCCAAATTCCCCTAGCAACCGTGCACTGATTTGGATAAGAGACTGGAATATGAATAAGAGAGGCCTGACTAGAAAGATGAGGAATAAAAAGTAGCAATAACAATAAATTTGTAGCCTTACAGAGAATTAGTTTTTTACATGGGGGGTCAGTGACCCCAATATGAAAGCTGGAAAAAGGCAAATAATGTAAAAGCTATAAAGAATAAAAAATGAAGACCAGTTGAAAAGTTGCTTAGAATTGGCCATTCTATAACCTACTAAATGTTAACTTTAAGGTGAACCTCCCGTTTATCCCGCCTGTTTATTCTGTAGACGAGTAACTGGAATTTGTAAGAAAATAGAAACGTTTCTCTGGATCATTTACTCCAGTATATTTTTATGGAATTCTTTTGTTAACATTTTTTTTATTTCCTTATAAAAAATTTTTTTGTAGTTTCTTCTTTGTTTATTTTGTCTGATGTTTTGTTTTGACATATTCTTGTAGTTTATTAGTTTTATGGAGGTGTTTGATAAGTCAAACCTGGATGTAAATAGGTATTTGAATTTGAATTATTTGGCTCATGTTGATTGGTTGGGATGTGTGTGACTCTCATTGGTCGTCCATAAGGGATGTACAGGGCCCATTAGCCAATGAGTAATTGCACGAAACGCCTTATTGTTCACTGTGTCTTAATAAATATTTTGTACTTTATTTATTACCTTGACTGATTTTTGGAGGGTCTCACAATTGTTTTGGTTTTCCTCATGAATGTGAGTCTATGGACTGGGGTGAACTCATGGTTTGTGCCTTATTGAAACTCTATTTCATGGGCTACAGTTTATCCTGTTTATCTGCTGTTTGACTTGTGAATTCCTCTGGGACTCAAATGGTTAAATTGCCCCCCCCCGGGGTCGTCTCCTCTCCAGGGTGTCGCGCCCCAGTCGTACAGATGCCGCAGGCAAGAGGCGAATTGAGGAGGAGGAGGGGTAAGTGTGAGCAGTGCGGTTTCATTTCCCTACTGGGGGCACAATCTCTCCATCTGTTTCATTGGCTTTAATAGAAACCTCTCACTTTGGGTCAGTCTGGGTGGGAACCAGAACACACAACACTGTGGGGGCGTCAGATTTGGTTGGTAACGCTGGTTGTACCCGCAGGGGTCCGGCCATGAAACTCTTCCTCTCGGAGGATGTCATGTCGGCCCGACTCCAGCGCCTCAGTTTGGACAACGACCACAGCTACGGGGCCAGCGGCTTCCCCAAAACCTCCCAGCGGCCTGAGCCCCTGTACGGAGAAGTCAGGTGAGTGACGTAGCGTTAATATGGGCGGGGCCTCCTATAGAGCCCTACAACAGGACCACACAACACTAGGTTCACCCTACTAATTTGTCTCCTACTGTAGAGACACCCAATACTTGTCCTACATCAGCACGGGCCACAGTAGGGGGTCACCTAATGCTCATATGAGCCTCACAGCGGAGTCACCCCATGGGTTTTGCATTTGGATCACCCAGTGGTGCTACTGAGCCTGGAGCAGCAGTTCCACCCAAAGCTAATGGGGCAAATAAATGGCAATGGAGGTTGTTCAGCAGGAGGTGACCCAGCGGTGAATGAATCCCAAATATATGGCCAAGGGACCCACCCTAATTTGTGTATTGAAATATGAGAAAAATAAAAACTTTAACAATAAACTGTGGCCTTCAGTTGTCTGGAACTTCGCAAGTCACGTGACTTTTTAGGATTTAGATTTGGACCGGGCCAAACCCTAGATTCAGAGCCCCCCAAGTTAATAGAGGTCCAGCAATTGTGTCGCCTAATGCTAATCCGGGTGCTACAGTAGAATAACCTCGAATTCATTCTGCTCTTAGACTAGGGGGTCACTCCATGCTGATCCTGAACCCCCGCCTGTCCTCCCCGTTTCTCTGTAGAGCCCCATCTCTTGCCCTCACCCCATCTGCACCCACAGTTCTGCTCCTCACACTTGGGGCCACAGTTTGGAGAAAAGGTTTATTGCAGAATGTTGGCTCAATTCCCCCCTTCTGTTCTGGGTTCCAACCCCCCAGAACCCCAATTTTTCCCCTTAATTGGGCTGCTAGGGTAGCAGAGGAGCTGCCAGTGAGCCCCATGTTGGTACAGCATGTCTTTAATAGATAATGGGCCCCAGATGTTGGGGTTCTTTGGTGGGGGCCCAGTCCATGTGTAAATTCTCCATAACATGATGGATCTTCATGGTTTGTGCTGTGGCTGGATGTGTCCCACGTTATTTCCTGCAGGTTTGGGGCAATTTAAAGAGGCCTTCTCCTTTGTGTCTCCCCAAATCTCCTGTAGACTGTACCCCTGTGATGTAGCTCTGCATTCATTTATTATCCCCTTTGTTCCCCATTTCTGACCCAGAACCCTTTGCACCAGCTCATTCCATTCCTTCCTGTTACTTGGGATTTGGGGGTCTCTAGCCCACTCCCCTCTGCCAGTCACATATCGCCCCTGTTTGTGCCCCTGTCTCGCAGGTCTTCTAATGGGGATGACAAGTTGGAAGAGACAGAAGAGGAGGATAATGTTGTAGTAGACCCGGGGGAGTTCTCCATGACCCAAACCAAGGTTCTGAGTGTCTCCCCTTTGCTGGAAGAAACTCTACGGCACCACCGACCAGGAACCATATTGCCGGAGAAAATCCTGCACTCCCTGTAAGTCTTCTACCCATTAACCCATTAACTGCCTCCACCAAGGCCCCACCCCTACAGTCTCCTCACTTCTATCTGGGACCCCCTTCCAGAGATTCCCTGTGATATGAAATGTATTTCTCCTTCATACCCAACCCTCACTGCTGCCCCCACTCCTACACCCCCATCATTTCAGCTGTACAGGACCCCCCAAAGTGCACAACCTGCTGAATACATTGTGCCCATTATCTCTTTTAGATCGTCCCCATGTATGGAGCTTGTGTTATGGTCGCCCCCTTCAGGCCACATGCAGCAGCTCATACGTTCCCTCACTGGGACTCTAGAGCCTCCCCTGCAGGATCTTTCCTCCAATGAGGTTGCTAAGGAACAAGAGGAGCAGATGGAGCAGATGGAAGTGTGAGGGAACGTGTATCATATGGTGTCAGGATGCCCAGGTCTCTGTATAGGAGAATTGGACTTAGACCTGATTGGCCTGAAGTCAGCACCTTTCTCACAAGGACAAGCAATGGGTTGTGATTTTGGTCATTAGAGTTTGCAAAGTCTTCACCCCGTGGAACTGGACTGATTTTTTACCGTTATTTTATTTATTACTCAGGCGCCGGCACTTGCAGCTCCATCTCATTGGGACAAACTGTACAATCGGGAGCTTTTGACTTTGTGCCTGTAAATAAATGTTGTCATTACAGACGCCTTGCTTTAGTCTTCCAGGGGTATCCAGCACAGCCATCAGCACTTACCTCAAATACTAGGGGGTGCAGGAGTATAAAGGGGTCAATGGGGTTCCTGATTGATGTACAATATCAATATATGTGTGAGATACAGATCATTATCCCAAGGTTTGGGGGTGCAGGAGTATAGAGGGACAGTGGGGTTCCTGACTGATGTACAATATCAATATATGTGTGAGATACAGATCATTATCCCAAGGTTTGGGGGTGCAGGAGTATAGAGGGACAGTGGGGTTCCTGACTGATGTACAATATCAATATATGTGTGAGATACAGATCATTATCCCCAAGGTTTGGGGGTGCAGGAGTATAGAGGGACAGTGGGGTTCCTGACTGATGTACAATGTCAATATATGTGTGAGATACAGATCATTATCCCAAGGTTTGGGGGTGCAGGAGTATAGAGGGACAGTGGGGTTCCTGACTGATGTACAATATCAATATATGTGTGAGATACAGATCATTATCCCAAGGTTTAGGGGTGCAGGAGTATAGAAGAACAGTGGGGTTCCTGACTGATGTACAATATCAATATATGTGTGAGATACAGATCATTATCCCCAAGGTTTGGGGGTGCAGGAGTATAGAGGGACAGTGGGGTTCCTGACTGATGTACAATATATGTGTGAGATACAGATCATTATCCCAAGGTTTGGGGGTGCAGCAGTATAGAGGGGACAGTGGGGTTCCTGACTGATGTACAATATCAATATATGTGTGAGATACAGATCATAATCCCAAGGTTTGGGGGTGCAGGAGTATAGAGGGGACAGTGGGGTTCCTGACTGATGTACAATATCAATATATGTGTGAGATACAGATCATTATCCCAAGGTTTGGGGGTGCAGGAGTATAGAGGGACAGTGGGGTTCCTGACTGATGTACAATATCAATATATGTGTGAGATACAGATCATTATCCCCAAGGTTTGGGGGTGCAGGAGTATAGAGGGACAGTGGGGTTCCTGACTGATGTACAATGTCAATATATGTGTGAGATACAGATCATTATCCCAAGGTTTGGGGGTGCAGGAGTATAAAGGGGTCAATGGGGTTCCTGACTGATGTACAATATCAATATATGTGTGAGATACAGATCATTATCCCCAAGGTTTGGGGGTGCAGGAGTATAGAGGGACAGTGGGGTTCCTGACTGATGTACAATGTCAATATATGTGTGAGATACAGATCATTATCCCAAGGTTTGGGGGTGCAGGAGTATAGAGGGACAGTGGGGTTCCTGACTGATGTACAATATCAATATATGTGTGAGATACAGATCATTATCCCAAGGTTTGGGGGTGCAGGAGTATAGAAGAACAGTGGGGTTCCTGACTGATGTACAATATCAATATATGTGTGAGATACAGATCATTATCCCCAAGGTTTGGGGGTGCAGGAGTATAGAGGGACAGTGGGGTTCCTGACTGATGTACAATATATGTGTGAGATACAGATCATTATCCCAAGGTTTGGGGGTGCAGCAGTATAGAGGGGACAGTGGGGTTCCTGACTGATGTACAATATCAATATATGTGTGAGATACAGATCATAATCCCAAGGTTTGGGGGTGCAGGAGTATAGAGGGGACAGTGGGGTTCCTGACTGATGTACAATATCAATATATGTGTGAGATACAGATCATTATCCCAAGGTTTGGGGGTGCAGGAGTATAGAGGGACAGTGGGGTTCCTGACTGATGTACAATATCAATATATGTGTGAGATACAGATCATTATCCCCAAGGTTTGGGGGTGCAGGAGTATAGAGGGACAGTGGGGTTCCTGACTGATGTACAATGTCAATATATGTGTGAGATACAGATCATTATCCCAAGGTTTGGGGGTGCAGGAGTATAAAGGGGTCAATGGGGTTCCTGACTGATGTACAATATCAATATATGTGTGAGATACAGATCATTATCCCAAGGTTTGGGGTGCAGGAGTATAGGGGGTCAGGGGGGTTCCTGACTGAGGGACTATATGGAAATACCTGATGGGCACAGACTTAATCACATAATCTACAGTGAGATCTGGGGAGATATTTATGGGTGAAAGGAAAGAAGCCCCCCTGATTGCACAGTGGATAAAGTAAGAGCCCATGGGTATCCCACCCTCTGCCCAGCTCTCCCTTCCCTCATACCCCCAGTGCCCTGTTATAAAGCTGCCATGTTGCCCCTGCTGAACCCTCAACCTTTTTTGGCAACATCCAGTGAGGAGCTTGGGGCGCAACTACAATAACATGATTGGGTATATAAAGGTCAGATCCCAGAGAGTCAGGGTTTCTCAGACGTAATGATGGGGAGGGAACCCCATTCTGCGCTCGTTACAACAGCATTGCTCCATAGTAAGAGAATCCGGGTGCTAAACTGGCCCCCTTCCTGCACCCCAGACCTGTCGACCAGTGAAACATTTGGAACATTATAAAAGGAGACCTGGAAGTGTTGAGCAGCTGAAATCCAACATCAGACAAGAATGGACCAGAACCCCAGCAATTGTCTCAGGGAGCTGTAAGAAGAATGGCTGCATTCAGCATCTCACGTCTTTCTACTATTTGCCATTAAATATCCACTTTCCCAACTTTTTGCAAACAGGGTCCCCCACTCTCCCAAGTTTTTGGTAACAGGGTCATATTGCAGAGATAAAACTAATGAAAGCAAAGAGTCACACGATGCATCATTAATGATTTATTAGGACAGACATAAGACATATGTGAGACATTATCCCAAGAATCAGGTCCAAGTGGAGATGTTTCCTACTCCATATCCATAGCTGGTCCATTCTGTCCAGTCCCAGGGGCAACTGAAACGAATATTTGTTCCTTCTGCATGTGGGCCAGCGGGGGGCTCTTCTATCTCACTCTGGTCTCACCTCTTGGGCTTTCACTCCAGTAGCGGGGAGACTGCTCATGGGTATAAGGTGGGAGATTATTGGGGTAGGGGTATTCTAGGAAATGTGCTGGGTGAACCCATAGGCAGATTTGGGTGATATTAATAAAGTTGTGGGGCAGAAAGACACATAAAGCTATTGATAGAGTTTGATGATGGACTCAATGTTCCAGGACTAATGAATGGGGTTGAGTGATAGACAATTGGACTGAATGTTTCAGGAGATATTAATGGGGTTCAGTAATAGACAATTGGACAAAGTTTCAGGAGATATTAATGGGGTTCAGTGATAGACAATTGGACTGAATGTTTCAGGAGATATGAATGGGTTAATTGGACTGAATGTTTCAGAGGATATTAATGGGGTTCAGTGATAGACAATTGGACTGAATGTTTCAAAAGATATGAATGGGTTAATTGGACTGAATGTTTCAAGGGATAGTAACAGCCTCTCACATAAACTCATGAGACTCATGGGCATAAAGGGATTATTGAGACTGGGAGGGTGTAAGAGACAATTCTTGGGAGAAGGCTCTATACAGATATATCTGTGTAGATATTGGGAATTTGACAACTGTGCTGGGGGATGGAAAATGTACAAAGATTTATAGAGGAAAGACAATTCTTGATGGTTTTCATTTCCCAGCTGAAAAAAGACAAAAACACACGGCTGAAACAACATCATCTAATCATGTGACACTGTATCAACTAATCATGTGACATTGTATTATCTAATCATGTGACGTATTATCTAATCATGTGACATTGTATTATCTAATCATGTGACATTGTATCATCTAATCATGTGACACTATCATCTAATCATGTGACATTGTCATAGAGTAGGAAGCATGTTGTCCCCTCCATTTCTGGGATGGTGACACTTGTGCAAGGGGTGAGGGTGAGGCTCAGTGTGGGCCAATGTGAGGATGGGGTTTAGCATTGAACGGTTCACTAAATCTGGGAGTTAGGGTGCGGCCATAATAACCTGGAGATGTGAATGACTCCTCAGACGCAGCGTCCTCATCTGAAACAGAATAAAAGGCCACATATAAGAACAACTAATTTACATGTGGGAGATTAGGGGCAAAACTGTCATTGATTTCTCTCAGATTACCCACTTTCTTTAGACTCCATAGACTCTGTAGGCATCTCAAGAACTGGACCTGAAAAAGTAGCAGTAGGTTACAGTAGTACCAGTGGGATATAGAGAAGTGAGAAGGCAGTAGGTTACAATAGTACCAGTGGGATATGGGGGAGTAGGAGGGCAGTAACTTACATTAGTAACAGTGGGATATGGGGGAGCGGGAGGGCAGTAGGTTACAGTAGTACCAGTGGGATGTGGAGAAGCAGGAGGGCAGTAGGTTACAACAGTACCAGTGTGGTGTGGAGAAGCAGGAGGGCAGTAGGTTACAGTAGTACCAGTGGGAAATGGGGGAACGGGAGGGCAGTAGGTTACAGTAGTACCAGTGGGTTGTGGAGAAGCAGGAGGGAAGTAGGTTACAGTAGTACCAGTGGGGTGTGGAGAAGCAGTAGGGCAGTAGGTTACAGTAATACCAGTGGGTTGTGGAGAAGCAGGAGGGCAGTAGGTTACAGATGACCAGTGGGAAATGGGGGAGCGGGAGGGCAGTAGGTTACAGCAGTACCAGTGGATATAGGAGGAGCAAGAGAGCAGTAGGTTACAGTAGTGTCAGTGGTAAATGGGGGAGTGGGAGGGCAGTAAGTTACAGTAGTATGAGTGGGATGTGGAGAAGCAGGAGCACAGCACTAAACCCTGCAGGTCTCTACTACTATCCAAATCCATGCAATTCCAAGTGGAGTACACCATGTCCCATTGCTCACCTCCCTGCATGACTTCCACATTGGAGCTCTCACTGTTCTCACTGTTGGAGGAGTCACTGTTGGAGGAGTCACTGTTGGAAGCTGCACTGCTGACCATCCCATTGGTCTGTAATCTGTGACCCCCAAGGAAGCTGATTGTTTGCTCTGTGGAAGACAATGAGAAGTCTGAGTCCTATATTGGCCCCTTGGTTATACAGTGGGGTTCTGATTGGGTATCTGGCAATGGCCCTTTTCAGCCTTCTGTCCTGTTAACTGCTGGGGGACCAGGGAGCCATATAATTCCCAATGAATGGCACACAGTAAATACTGTATATAGCCCTTGATTATGCAGATCCCATCAGGTTAGGTGGTTGGAGGAGCTTCAGGTGTCAACCATTAAAGCAGCAGGACCTTCATTTATAGGTAATGGAGTTTTGGGTTTTAAATGAAACCCAAACTGCAGCTTCCTGCTCATCTCTGCACATAGCCAAAACATCACACACAGTTAGTACAGCACAGTAGTATCAGTGGGATATGGGGGAGTGGGAGGGCAGTAGGTTACAGTAGTACCAGTGGGATATGGGGGAGTGGGAGGGCAGTAGGTTACAGTAGTACCAGTGGGATATGGGGGAGTGGGAGGGCAAAAGGTTACAGTAGTACCAGTGGGATATGGGGGAGTGGGAGGGCAGTAGGTTACAGTAGTACCAGTGGGATATGGGGGAGTGGGAGGGCAGTAGGTTACAGTAGTATAAGTGGGATATGGGGGAGTGGGAGGGCAGTAGGTTACAGTAGTACCAGTGGGATATAGAGAAGTGAGAGAGCAGTAAAGGATAGGGTAAGGGTTAGTGTTAGGGTTTTAGGTAAGGGATAGGTTAAAGGTTAGGATAAGGGTTAGTGTAAGGGTTTGGGTAAAGGATAAAGTAAAGTGAGAGAGCAGTGGGTTACATTAGTACCAGTGGGATGTGGGGGAGTAGTACCATTAGTAGTACCATTTCCCACCCAGGTAATGTGTCACACACGGGTAGATACAGGGTTAGGGTAAGGGTAAGAATCAGGGTAAGGGTCAGTGTAAGGGTTAGGGTAAGGATTAGGTTAAAGGATAGGGTAAGGGTTCATGTTAGGATTTTAGGTAAGGGGTAGGTTAAAGGTTAGGATAAGGGTTAGTGTAAGGGTTTGGGTAAGGGTAAAGGATAGGGTAAGGGTTAGTGTTAGGGTTGTAGGTAAGGGATAGGTTAAACGTTAGGATAAGGGTTTTGGTAAGGATTAGGGTAAAGGATAGGGTAAGGGTTAGTGTAAGGGTTTTAGGTAAGGGATCGATTAAACGATAGGCTAATGGTCAGTGTAAGGGTTAGTGTTAGGATTAGGGCAAAGGATAGAGTAAGTGTTAGGGTTATTGTTAGTTTTAGGGTAAGGGTTAGGGCTATGATTATTTGTAGGGTTAGGGGGTTGGAAATGTACTTGATAAGGGCAAAGAAAGGGGGGAAACATTTGGGGAGTCACTTACCTGATGAGGCTGGGGCAGCCCCTGTCATGTGCTTTGGCTCGGCTATTGGAGGAAACACACAGGAAAGAGAAATAGTGAGGGATGTTGTGTCATGTGCACCTGAGCTCCCAATTCAACATGATGTTTCTACAAATGTATATTGCCCCCCAAAGCCTTGTGTAAGTGATTCTGTTATGAGGTGACACACATTGAGTTAAAATGGCAGAACTTGTGTAAAACTAAAGGGTGACTCTGTTACCTGCGTCCTAATGTAGTAATTGGGAAGCACTTGGTGTATGGGGTGCAGGTATATTATTGGGGACTACACTATTCAGTATAAGGGGCTGCTCTACTCACAGAAGGGAAGAAACAGAACTGGCCCAGTAGTACCTTCTCATCATATTCCCTAAATACTCTACTCAATGTGGGGGGTCAGGGCAACCTGCTGGCCTATTGCTGTTTTGTGTCTAGTAATTTCCCTCTGTGGGGCACAATGGATCCCCAAAAGTAACTGATTTCCCCTGTTCTGATCCAGTAGAGGAGAGGCACCAAGAGCCACACTGTGTTTTGTATTGAGACTCACTTTCTTGGGGAGGTTCCGTTACTTCTTCATTCTCTGTTGAAATGAAAAAGAAAAGGTGAAATACAACCAGCACATCCATGGGAAATTACACAACTACACAAGCAGCCCAATGGGACACACATACAGGTACTGACCCACAACTACACAACCAGCCCAATGGGACACACATACAGGTACTGACCCACAACTACACAACCAGCCCGATGGGACACACATTTAGGTACCGACCCACACAACTACACAACCAGCCCGATGGGACACACATACAGGTACTGACCCACAACTACACAACCAGCCCAATGGGACACACATACAGGTACTGACCCACAACTACTCAACCAGCCCAATGGGACACACATTTAGGTACCGACCCACACAACTACACAACCAGCCCGATGGGACACACATACAGGTACTGACCCACAACTACACAACCAGCCCAATGGGACACACATACAGGTACTGACCCACAACTACACAACCAGCCCAATGGGACACACATTTAGGTACTGACCCACAACTACTCAACCAGCCCAATGGGACACACATACAGGTACTGACCCACAACTACACAACCAGCCCAATGGGACACACATTTAGGTACTGACCCACAACTACACAACCAGCCCGATGGGACACACATACAGGTACCGACCCACAACTACACAACCAGCCCAATGGGACACACATTTAGGTACTGACCCACAACTACACAACCAGCCCGATGGGACACACATACAGGTACCGACCCACAACTACACAACCAGCCCAATGGGACACACATACAGGTACTGACCCACAACTACACAACCAGCCTGATGGGACACACATACAGGTACTGACCCACAACTACACAACCAGCCCAACACTTACCTGGAAGTGAGTTTTCCACAGCAGGCGTCAGGTCAGCGAATGTTACAGGTTCCTCTAGGGGGCGAGAGAGACAGACAGAGAGGTTTGGCTGGGGGCAATTAATATAAAATATATAATATAAAGCAGGTCCGGACTGAGAATTAAAATAGGCACTGGCATTTCAGGTACACAGAGGCCCAAACAGGCCCACTAAATACTGATTTTCTATGGGACCTTATAGCAGCCCCTCTGGCATTTGCCAGAACCAACAGATTGCCAGTCCGGCCTGATATAAAGTCACACTGAGTCCCACATTTCTTCTGGCTCCCCATCATCCTCTCTATCCTCACTTGTCTCTGCACATTTGCTTATCTGACCCTCTTCCTATGTTCTTTTGGGGCCACAAATTCTGCCCCCTGCAGAGAAGCCACAGCAGAGAAGTGACTAGTCCTGCCCCAGTGGGGTCAATGGAGCGACTACACATGAGCAATATTGTCCTCAGGGCTGTTATGATGGGGGGTGGGGCATACTACTATATTAGCAGGGACCTTCACACTAAGGGGCCCACATTATTAATCCATTGGTCACATGGGCCCCTGGGTGGAGGGCCCTAGAATGGCTTGACCCACCCCAGCCACGCCCATTATACTGTAACCCTGTCCTCAGTCCATCCAATCCCTGCCGCTTCCCTGCAAACCCCACCCTTTTGTGACTTGCAGCTTCACATCTGCCATGGGGCCCCTAATTGCGCCCCCCACTGGCCCCATATTATAGAACCTACCGGCCGCTGAACTCTCTTGTGAAGGAGTCAGATCCCCCAATGTTACAGATGCCCCTAGAGAGAGAGAGAGAGAGAGAGAGAGAGAGAGAGATGGGGCAATTAGGCTGAGCCCCGGGGTTTTACCTCTGAGCTTCTCACACACAATTTTTATTGCCCCTCTTTCTTGGGTAATTACAATGTAGGTCCCTGAATGGATTAATTTGGTTCCACAAACTCAGGCTGAACAAATGTTCTTGGGCCCAACATAACGTCCCTCACAATTGGCCCTGTGTTACCAATGAGACAGATAGGGGTAGGGACAGGGCAGCCATCAGGGGGGGACAGGGGGGGAGAGTTGTAGGGGGCCCCGAGGGTAAGAGGGGCCCCAGCCACGCCACACTTACTTGATTAGCCGGGCCCCCCATCTTTCTGCGAGCTGCTGACTTCGGGAAGGCATGGACGTTTAAGGGGCCCTGGCCACCAATTTTCTTATAATGTGGGGGGGGGGCCTGGACACCCATTATTTTTTCTCATGTGGGGTCCTAGCCACCAATATTTTTTAATGGGGGGGCCCTGGCCACAAATAAATAAAAAATTTTTTATCTTTCCTGTGTTTTTGGGCCCTATGAAGGTTGTGCCGAGGGGCCCAGTTATTCCCCACTGGACAGGGAGGTGGAGCTTACCTTGCGCAGCCATGCTGGAGAAAAGGACGGCAGAGATGAGGGAGAGCACTAGGACCCTGTGGGAATAAAAAAAAAAAGATCTTCAGAATTAACCCAGTCATGCACAAACATGATCGGATTGTAAAGGAAAAGAGGATTCTGCAGAAAAAAAAGACAGTAAATTGTGCTAATATCTGCATTGTGCTAATTGCTCACACAACCGTGCCCAGCGGGAAATGAGAGGCCGGTGAGTCTGACACTCTCAATGTAACACTACAAAGATGCCCAGACAATGCTGGTTCCAACAGATCCATTAGTCCTGTGATGTGCCCACTCTTCCCATCCTCTCTGTGCCCTCTGGGAGTTTTATTGTCTTCAAAATGCCCCTCTTGGCCTGGCGAATGTGCCCAATGTTTGGAAACACTCTCTTTGGCTCGCACCCCCTGTTGTTTTTTATTTAGGTGGGACAATCCCAATCCCAAATAGCAGACCCCAGAGCCAGTGGATGTGGTTTCAGTGAAACAGGCTAAATTGCCCCCCAGCCCATCATTTCTCATTGGACTCTTCAGTACATACTATCTCCCTCCCATCTACTTGCTCCCTGCAAACCTGCTGCTTCTGCTGGAAGTCTGTTCCCTACACCTACTACTTAATCAGCAAAGTACCATTTCCTTCCCATACTCCTTCCTATTACTGACTCACTATAACTTGTTAAATCCCAGTATGTCCCATTAGCTCCCAGTATATTTCTTTACATTGTAGTTCATATCATTACATCTCAGGTGATCCCACTGTGCCCCAGTAAATCCCAGTGAGTCCCAGTAACTACAATCTAATCCCAGTGTGTCCCAGTAATTGTAATTTAATCCCAGTGTGTCCCAGTAACTGTAATTTAATCCCAGTGTGTCCCAGTAACTGCAATCTAATCCCAGTATATCCCAGTAACTGCAATCTAATCCCAGTGTGTCCCAGTAACTGCAATCTAATCCCAGTGTGTACCAGTAATTGTAATCTAATCCCAGTGTGTCCCAGTAACTGCAATCAAATCCCAGTGTGTCCCAGTAACTGCTATCTAATCCCAGTATTTCCCAGTAACTGCAATCTAATCCCAATGTGTCCCAGTAACTGCTATCTAATCCCAGTATTTCCCAGTAACTGCTATCTAATCCCAGTGTGTCCCAGTAATTGTAATTTAATCCCAGTGTGTCCCAGTAACTGCAATCTAATCCCAGTATATCCCAGTAACTGCAATCTAATCCCAGTGTGTCCCAGTAACTGCAATCTAATCCCAGTGTGTACCAGTAATTGTAATCTAATCCCAGTATTTCCCAGTAACTGCAATCTAATCCCAATGTGTCCCAGTAACTGCTATCTAATCCCAGTATTTCCCAGTAACTGCTATCTAATCCCAGTGTGTCCCAGTAATTGTAATTTAATCCCAGTGTGTCCCAGTAACTGTAATCTAATCCCAGTATGTCCCAGTAACTGCAATCTAATCCCAGTGTGTCCCAGTAACTGCAATCTAATCCCAGTATGTCCCAGTAACTGCAATCTAATCCCAGTGTGTCCCAGTAATTGTAATCTAATCCCAGTGTGTCCCAGTAACTGCTATCTAATCCCAGTATTTCCCAGTAACTGCTATCTAATCCCAGTGTGTCCCAGAAATTGTAATTTAATCCCAGTGTGTCCCAGTAACTGCAATCTAATCCCAGTGTGTCCCAGTAATTGTAATCTAATCCCAGTATGTCCCAGTAACTGCAATCTAATCCCAGTGTGTCCCAGTAATTGTAATCTAATCCCAGTGTGTCCCAGTAACTGCAATCTAATCCCAGTGTGTCCCAGTAATTGTAATCTAATCCCAGAGTGTCCCAGTAACGGCAATCTAATCCCAGTGTGTCCCAGTAACTGCAATCTAATCCCAGTGTGTCCCAGTAACGGCAATCTAATCCCAGTGTGTCCCAGTAATTGACAATTTAATCCCAGTATGTCCCAGTAAATGCAATCTAATCCCAGTGTGTCCCAGTAATTGTAATCTAATCCCAGAGTGTCCCAGTAACGGCAATCTAATCCCAGTGTGTCCCAGTAACTGCAATCTAATCCCAGTGTGTCCCATTAGTGCCAGTCAGGCAGGGGAGCGGTACCTGGTTGGTTGACTCATGGTCGCTGCAGTCACAGAGGAGGGAATGAGACTCGGGGGCCCCAGTCTCTGTATTTAGTGAGGACCCGCCCCCAACTACTGGAGCATGACCAGCCAATCAGATTTCACCCAAAACACAGGGTCCAGGGCCCAGCCCCGAACTCCCCTCCCAAATTCCCATCACATTGGGACACTTTACCCATTGTTTGCTGGTGTGGGCATTAACCTTTCCAGTACAAGCCCCTTCATCCCATAATCTAGCTATTAACCCTTACACTGCCAGAGAGCACTCCCTCCTAGCTGTGCTTGTTCTTTGTGTGTGCCTGGCAGTGGAAGGGTTAATAGCCAAGCAAATGTGACATTTTTGTCTCTTTGCCTTTAATTGCCTCTCCTGGTTCCTTATGGATCTGTGGGAAGATCCTGCACCAGCTGGACTCTGTTGTGAGATGTTATTGACGCTGTTTTGTTTTCTTTCTAATGTGAGAGGGAGCAGGAAGGGGTTACATTGTTGGGAGCTTTATATTCTAACCGTGTGATGCACCAGTTTGGCACAGGGAGGGTTAAGAGCTTTGGGAATGGGCCCAGGCATTCTACTCTCATTTTTTGATACTGCCAGTCATGCGATTTGCCTGAGTGTGAGTGTATGAGCTGATTGTGTGAATGTGAGTGTATGAGCTGATTGTGAGTGAGTGTATGAGCTGATTGTGAGTGTGAGTGTATGAGCTGATTGTGTAAGTGTGAGTTTATGAGCTGATTGTGTAAGTGTGAGTTTATGAGCTGATTGTGTGACACAATAATATTCAGCCCTCACACTTATGTATTGGACTGGGGTTCCTGGGCCCCAACACAGATCCTGAAATCAAGGGCCCCCCCATGTCACTCTAATGCTGCCCCAAGCCTAGGGCCCCAGTCCCCCCATAAGCCTCTCTGACCCACAGGGAATGGAAGTGCACAGACAATATTGCACATGGGTGTGAATAACAGAAGCCCCCGTGTTCTGCTTCCCCTAATGGGGCAATTGTAGAGGTGCCAGTCTGTGCCAGGGGGCAGTTACACGGGGGGGGGGTATGTGGGAGGGGTTGGTTGGTATAATGCCCCTAGTGATGGAACATATAATGGGAGGGGTTAATCGTGGGGCGTAAAGTGACTACACTGATTATTATAAGAGATATTTATACAAAAGGGTATTTCTGGAGGGGCAGGGAGTTATTCCAGGCAGCAGGGAGTTACTGGAAGTTCTTTTTCAATAACAATCAAGTAGCAATTTAGTGCAATGATTCATTTGCTCCAGGTCAGTGCAACCCCCGAGGCGTCTCCCGCAGCAGCCCTATAATAAACTGGTCAGCCCTATAATAAACTGGTCAGTCCTATATTAAAGTGGTCAGTCCTATCATAAAGTGGTCAATCCTATAATACCCTGGTCAGTCCTATAATACACTGGTCAGTCCTATAATAAACTGGTCAGTCATATAATAAACTGGTCAGTCCTATCATAAAGTGGTCAATCCTATAATACACTGGTCAGTCCTATAATAAAGTGGTCAGTCCTATAATAAACTGGTCAGTCCTATAATACACTGGTCAGTCCTATAATAAACTGGTCAGTCCTATAATAAACCGGTCAGTCCTATAATAAAGTGGTCAATCCTATAATACACTGGTCAGTCCTATAATAAACTGGTCGGCCCTATAATACACTGGTCAGTCCTATAATAAACTGGTCAGTCCTATAATACACTGGTCAGCCCTATATTAAACTGGTCAGTCCTATAATAAACGGGTCAGTCGTATAATAAAGTGGTCAGTCCTATAATAAACTGGTCAGTCCTATAATACACTGGTCAGTCCTATAATACACTGGTCAGTCTTATAATAAACTGGTCAGCCCTATAATAAACTGGTCAGCCCTATAATAAACTGGTCAGTCCTATAATAAACTGGTCAGTCCTATAATAAAGTGGTCAGTCCTATAATAAACTAATCAGTCCTATAATAAACTGGTCAGTCGTATAATAAAGTGGTCAGTCCTATAATAAACTAATCAGTCCTATAATAAACTGGTCAGTCCTATAATAAACTGGTCAGCCCTATAATAAACTGGTCAGTCCTATAATAAACTGGTCAGTCCTATAATAAACTGGTCAGTCGTATAATACACTGGTCAGTCTTATAATAAACTAGTCAGTCCTATAATAAACTGGTCAGTCATGCAGGGAATGGGGTGAATCCCAGGAGAGGGGGGAGTATTACTGGGGTGTAGGGGGCACAGGTAGGGCACAACTGATGCATTTTTGCACCCGCTCCCCAGTCTAAGGCTCTTACAGATGAGTGTTTTTACCTTCGCTCCTTTGCGTTTCGCTTTCTTCCGTTCAGCCGCAAGGGAGTGCAGGAATAGACGCACTCAGTTATTGTGAAGGGGGCTGTACTCACACAGACGCATGTAAGCGCCAAACGCAGGTGAGACGCAGCATGTTGCATTTTACCTGTGTTCTGGGCATACATGCGTCTGTGTGAGTACAGCCCCATTGACAATAATTGAGTGCATCTACTCCTGCGCTCCCCTGCGGCTGAACGGAAGAAAGCGAAACGCAAGGCACAATAGGTTGGTTGTTAAAGACCCTGAAATCCTGGTTTTGTCCACATACATGACTTTTTAATTGAATATTAATTCACTGCTGTTTGTACCAGTGATGAATCTCACGGTATAAAATGCCCCGGGGGAATAACTCTGCCCAGCCCCTCACCCACTCACTGCCTGCTGGACTCACTCGCCCTTAAACTGGGAATGAATTGTCAGCTCCTCTAGTTCCCTTTCCTATAAAGCAAAACAATGCCCATGTGATTATTGCCCACACCCCTTTAACAGCCACAAACCAATATGAGTCTCATACATACGGGTGTTTTTTTTTCTGCATTTGATGCGCATTTAAACACAGGTTTTAGTGCAACGAATTGCGTTCGTTAATTGATTCCATTATGTTCTGTTTGGTTGTAATCACCAGCGCTCTGACTTGTGTTTCACTTACACATTTGTGTTTCAGTTGTTTGTTTAGACACAACATGTTGCATTGTCTTGTGCCTGACGCACGTTCAGATATCAATACTTACACACACACACCAGTACACACACACACAACTACACACACACACACACAAGTACACACACACACACACACACACACACACACACACACACACAAGTACACACACACATACACACACACCTACACACACACACAACTACACACACACACACACACAAGTACACACACACATACACAAACACACACACAAGTACACACACACATACACACACACACACAACTACACACACACACAACTACACACACACACACACAACTACACACACACACACGACTACACACACACACACAACTACACACACACACACCTACACACAAGTACACACACATAGACACACACACAGGTATATGAGCACAGAGGGTCCCTCATCACCATTTCATTCCTCTAATGGCCCCCAATTAAGATCAAAGGCCGAGCATGAGATTTGAGGGTTTCCTCCCTCCCCCGCCCCCAGCAGTCCCTCATTGTAGAAGCCTCCCCTGTAATCATGTCAGCAGTGGGGGTCCCCAATTACACATTCCTCACATTCTCCTCGTGTAGAACAACAGCCCCTGTGTGTCTGTCTGAATGGGCCATTGTCTCCCCGCGCACCTGTTCCCTTATAAGGAGGGGATCCTGTGTCTCATTAACCCTCCCCCTGCCACTCGCCATGCACTCTCCTTCTACCTGCATCATTAACCCTCTCCCAACCAGATATATACTATCAGGAGGCAATTTGGCAATCAAAGGATCCCAGAGCAAAACCCCATTCTAAGGGGCCCCATGAACCCCCTGTATGAACCCCAATTCCTCACACTCACTGTATGGCAGAATAGCACCCCGACAGCAACAGCTGAACCCCTTTATATTTATCAGATTCAGCGCAACTCCCAGAGACTGGGGGCCCTACACGCCTTATAATGAGATGTACAACAGTTACACACAGTAATGAGATGTACCCCAGTTACACACAGTAATAAGATCTACCCCAGTTACACACAGTAATGAGATGTACCCCAGTTACACACAGTAATGAGATGTACCCCAGATACACACAGTAATGAGATGTACCCCAGTTACACACAGTAATAAGATGTACCCCAGTTACACACAGTAATGAGATGTACCCCAGTTACACACAGTAATGAGATGTACCCCAGTTACACACAGTAATAAGATCTACCCCAGTTACACACAGTAATGAGATGTACCCCAGTTACACACAGTAATGAGATGTACCCCAGTTACACACAGTAATGAGATGTACCCCAGTTACACACAGTAATGAGATGTACCCCAGTTACACACAGTAATAAGATGTACCCCAGTTACACACAGTAATGAGATGTACCCCAGTTACACACAGTAATGAGATGTACCCCAGTTACACACAGTAATGAGATGTACCCCAGTTACACACAGTAATGAGATGTACCCCAGTTACACACAGTAATAAGATGTACCCCAGTTACACACAGTAATGAGATGTACCCCAGTTACACACAGTAATGAGATGTACCCCAGTTACACACAGTAATGAGATGTACCCCAGTTACACACAGTAATGAGATGTACCCCAGTTACACACAGTAATGAGATGTACCCCAGTTACACACAGTAATGAGATGTACCCCCAGGGCCGCCATTAGAAATCACGGGGCCCCGTACAACAAAATTTTTGAGGCCCCCTGGGCCCCGCCCACACTGACGACCAAGCTCCACCCCATTTCCCGCCCACTCCACATCGCAGTTAAAAGACCACACAGACATCAGCGCTAAAAAAGTAACCCCCCCCCACACAAGTTGTAAAAAGCTATTGATGGTCAGGGCCCCCTTATAAAAAATTGGGGCCCCAAAAAAAAAAAAATTAAAAATTTTTTTTTTTAAAAAAACATTGGTGGCAGGGGCCCCCTTATAAGTTAAAAAAAACTTGGGGCCCCAACAAAAAAAATGTAAAAAAAACTAAAAAATAAACAAACATTGGTGGCAGGGGCCCCCTTATAAGTTAAAAACAAATTGGGGCCCCAAAAAAAAATTGGAAAAAAAAAAAAAACTGGTGGCAGGGGCCCCCTTACAGGGGCCCCCTTACAAGTTAAAAACAAATTGGGGCCCCAAAAAAAAATAAAAAATTTTTTTGAAAAAAAAACATTGGCGTCAGGGGTCCCCTTATAAGTTAAAAACAAATTGGGGCCCCAAAAAAAAATTTAAAAAAAAAAAAATTTTTTTGAAAAAAAAAAAAACATTGGCGGCAGGGGCCCCCTTATAAGTTAAAAACAAATTGGGGCCCCAAAAAAAAATTTGAAAAAAAAAAAAAAACATTGGCGGCAGGGGCCCCCTTACAAGTTAAAAACAAATTGGGGCCCCAAAAAAACATTTAAAAAAAAAAAAAATTTTTTTGAAAAAAAAAAAAAACATTGGCGTCAGGGGCCCCTTACGAGTTAAAAAAAAAATTGGGGCCCCAAAAAAACATGTTTTTAAAAAAAAGATTGGTTGCAGGGGCCTATAGAATATTAAAATAATACATTGGTGGCCAGGAGATTAAAAAAAAAAAATACACAAACTGGTGTTCAGTAGAATTGAACTCACGGCTTCAGTACTTCAACTTCACCTCCTTTCGTGACTTCGGGTCTTTTCACTGCTTCAGGACTTCGGCTTCGGCTGTTTTCGTGACTTCGGGTCTTTGCGCTGCTTCAGGACTTCGGCTGTTTTCGTGACTTCGGGTCTTTTCGGCGCTTCGTGACTTCGGCTTTTTCCGTGACTTCGGGTCTTTTCGGCGCATCGGCTTTGGCTTTTCGGCACTTCCGCATTCGGCAGCACAGAGGCAAGACGTACGGCTCGGGCGCTCGTAAGGGGGGCCCGGATCTTCAAAAAATGCAGCGCTGCCGGGCCCCCCTTCATGCCCGGGCCCGGTATGCTTGTCCCCCCTGTCCCCCCCTGATGGCGGCCCTGTGTACCCCAGTTACACACAGTAATGAGATGTACCCCAGTTACACACAGTAATGAGATGTACAACAGTTACATAAATAAAAACATGTGAATGGAATAATATCTCTATGGGCAGGACCATGTGTGTGGCTTGTGGATAATTGGGGGACACTTTAGTGAGTTTGTAGCAAGACAAGTGGAAAGGACACTAAGTCCAGTGTTTGTCTGGAGTCCAGTCCAAGAAGCTGCAACACACTGTGTATAAGAATCACATTTGTGTCACGGTGATTTTATTGGGTCACACAAAAAGTAGACAAAAAAGCAATGTTTCTGGCCACACTGGGCCCTTTATCATTTTTCTGAAGTAGCACAAAGTTCCCTCGTGAAGCAACTTCAGAAACCGAAGCAATACGAGTGCAATCCCGCTGGTGATTTACATTTTGGGGAGATTAGTCACCCCCAGAGTAGAGGAGATTTGTCGCTGGGTCACTAATCTCCCCGAGTAGCCACGTGTGCCACCAGCCTTATTGGTTCTGTTTGTGTTGGAGCATTAGCAGCTCAGCACTCATTTATTCATTTATTCATTTATTCATTTATTCATTTATTCATTTATCAAGGGTCGAATTTTGAATTCAAAAAAACTTCAAGAATCAAATTAAAAAAGACCAACCGAAAGTTATTAAAAAAAAAATCTAAGTTTTTTTTTGGCGGAATAGGTCAGTTTTCGATCACATTTGAATCGTATGAATCTAAGACATAGTGCATTCTATCGAATTCGATTCAAATTTTTAAAAAAAAAAAAAAAAAACAACTTAGGTTTTTCAAAATCCATCAATTGACTCCAAACAGGTTCTAGGAGCTCCCCCACAGGCTAAAACAGCAATTCAGCAGGTTTTAGATGGCGAATGGTTGAAGTCTCATTTTTAAAGAGACACTACATGATGAATTTCGATATTCGAATTTTATTCAAATTCAAATAGAATTAGGACTATTCCCTAGTCGAAGTACACAAAAATATCTTGAAATTAGAATTTTTTTATTAGAATTTTCACTTTGACCTTTGATAAATCTGCCCCTTTGTTTTCCTTTCTTTTTGTCTGAACGTTTTTTGCTGCTTTCAGAGTCAGTGAAACCATTTCACCATCAACATTTAGAGCAGGAGGTTTAAGTTTCACCTGGTTCAGCAGCATTAAATGGAGTCTTAGACTTTTCATTTCAAATAGACAGACGGACAGATAGGGAAAAGGAACCATTGAGTGACTGAGCACATTTGCTTCCACTCTTTAGCCTCTGTTCATGTTTCCATTGAAATAAATGAAATTTGCTGATCATTTTCTTGTGCTCCATTTATATGTGACACATGCAATATGTTCATGGAATGTTACATACATGTATTTCACTAGCTGCAGCCATAATGCCAATGCTACAGACTGATGAGAGAATGGGACACGGCCCCCTGAATACTGGCACACACGTGGGGGGCTTCTGTCTAACTGCCCCTCTTGCCCTTTTATTACACTCACCCTGGGACTGGATATACTTGTACAGACAAGCACACAGCAGAATGCACTTAAATGGTGTTGTTCAACTACAACTTCCATAATCCACTCAATAAAAGTGATACTGTAGCAGCAGTTTTATTTTTGGCCAACACTGCTATAAACTATATAGGGAGGGAAGACTGGTTAGCAATGGTATCTTCCACTCTCCACTCATGTTGTGGTTACAGTTGCTATGCAGTGATGTCACAAAGCTGCCTGCTGCATCATCACATGACATTTCTAGGCTGAAATAACTGTCCCTACTGTGATGTCATAATGGTAAGAGCCAGTAAAAAGCCAGTAAACATCCCTGCTGCTCTCAGATGCACCGGACGAGCCTGGAAGAGAGACGTGCAACAAGATGCAGAGAGGTAAGTGGCCTGCAAATAGCATCATATATATATATATATATACCCCCTGCTGTCATTTCTATAGATTTTATACGTCACTGAGGAGTTACGTGACCATATAACAGCACAAGGGTGAGACTTATAATATGTTGTTACTATATATGATGCTAGGGATGCTGGGTGTTATAGTTCAACAGCAGCAGGGCTGGGGGTTAATAGAAAGCACATCAATGAATTAATTAATGGACTGTATTAATTAGGGAGGCATTGACTCCACTATGGGATTATTTGATCTTTAATGAGAGCTGGGAAGCCTCCAATATTAAAGAGAGGATAAGGGAGTGGCTTAATTGTGCCCCAATAGTTGCAATTGGGTGGGATGGGGGATAGATGGGTGCTGCACCCGGCTCTGTATAGGTGTTGGGAATGTCGGGGTGTCCCAATTGAATCTAAACTATAACTGCCCCAGTGGGTTTATTTGAATAGAAGGGAAAAGTCCGAGGCCCCAGTTGTTCCTATATGAGCACTGACTTGTGATTTACACACTCAATTGGAACAGTCGCTCTATTACGATTCACATGTATCTTATCAGCCATACAGCAGCTTCATCTATAGAAAAGGACCTGAGAACCCCCTTTTTATGTTTTTCAGGGGATCAGAGCAAAACCGGTGAAAAATCCAGGAAAATGTAAAGTCAGGGAAAACCACTATGTATTACATAATATATATAGTATATACTTACACTCAAGGGATGAGGTTTTACTGTACAGGTATGGGATCCTTTATCCAGAAATTCACTATACAGAAAACTCTGAATGATGGGAAGTCCGGCTCCAATAAACTCCATTATAATGAAATAATTAAAGTTTTGAAAACTGATGTCCTTTTTCTGTGTAATAATAAAATAGTCGCTTGTACTTGATCCCAACTAAGATATAATTAATCCTTATTGGAAGCAAAACCAGCCTATTGGCTTTATTTAATGTTTATATGATTTTCTAGTAGACTTAAGTCATGAAGATCCAAATTACAGAAATCCGGAAAACCCCAGCTCCCGAGCATTCTAGATAACAGGTCCATACCTGTACCTTGTATTTGATCCCAACTAAGATATAATGAATCCTTATTGGAGGCAAAACCAGCCTATTGGGGTTATTTAATGTTTACATGATTTCCTAGTAGACTTAAGTCATGAAGATCCAAATTATGGAGAGATCTGTTATCCAGAAAAAAAAACCTAATTTCCCGAAAATTTCTGGAAAACTTGTCCTATACCAGTATATAAAATTCACCCAATACCCCAGAAAATTCCAGGTCCTGAGCATTCTGGATACCAGGTCCATACCAATACCTTGTACTTGATCCCAACTAAGATATAATGAATCCTTATTGGAAGCAAAACCAGCCTATTGGGTTTCTTTAATGTTTATATGATTTTCTAGTAGACTTAAGGTATGAGGATCTAAATTATGGAGAGATCTGTTATCCAGAAAAAAAAAAACTAATTTCCCGAAAATTTCTGGGAAACTTGTCCTATACCAGTATATAAAATTCACTTTTCTACTTTAGATGACTTAGGGGCAGATTTATTAAGGGTCGAATTTCAAGTTTATTGGAGTTTGTAAAACTGCCCCTTAGGGGCACATTTACTGAATTCGAGTTAAGGATTTGAATAAAAAATACTTCAAATTTCGAAGGTTTTTTTTTTGCCTTCTTCGACCATCGAATTGGCTACTTAGACCTTCGACTTCGACTTTGAATCGAACGTTTTGAACTAAAAATCACTGAACTATTCGACCATTCAATAGTCGAAGTAATGTCTCTTCGACCACCTACTTCCCCACCTAAAACCTACTGAGCACCAATGTCAGTCTATGTGGAAGGTCCTCATAGGCTTTCTAGGCAATATGGGATCGAAGGAAAATCGTTCGATCGATGGATTAAAATCCTTTGAATCGTTCGAAGGATTTAATCGTTCGATTTTTCCTACGATTGTTTGAATTGTGGTAAATCCTTCAACTTCGATGTACGAAGTAGAAGAATTTTACTTCGACGCCCGAATATCGATTCGACCAATAGTAAATGTGCCCCTTCCAGTCAGTAACAGTTCCTTTAAATACACAAAGTCTAATAATACTACAGAGAAACAAAGACCAAAGCCACAGCTGAAGTTCAATAAATCACAAATAAACACTGTAATGAATTAATAAATTTCCATCCTTAGCTGAAAACTGTGATAACTGTGAATAGTCATAATGCAATTACCCTGACTTATATCAGTGATAATAACTAACTAAATTATTGTATTATATTACAGGCCCTAAAAACAGTCCCCAAATAATCCCCCTAAATGCATCCCCTAAATAAAGTCCTAAAAACATCACCTAAATAAAGTCCCTTAATAAAGCCCCTAAATAAAGCCCGAAATGCATCCCCTAAATAAAGTCCTAATAACATCCCCTAAATAAAGTACCTAAATAAAGCCCCTAAATACAGTCCCTAAATAAACCCCCTAAATACATCCCCTAAATAAAGTCCTAAAAACAACCCCTACATAAAGCGCCTAAATGCATACCCTAAACACATCCCCTAAATAAAGCCCCTAAATGCATCCCCTAAATAAAGCCCCTAAATACAGTCCCTAAATAAACCCCCTAAATGCATCCCCTAAATAAAGTCCTAAAAACATCCCCTAAATAAAGTCCCTAAATAAAGCCCCTAAATACATCCCCTATATAAAGCCCCTAAATACAGTCCCTAAATAAAGAGCCTAAATGCATCCCCTAAATAAAGCCCCTAAATACAGTCCCTAAATAAAGCGCCTAAATGTATCTTCTAAATAAAGGGCCTAAATGCATCCCCTAAATAAAGTCCTAAAAACATCCCCTAAATAAAGTCCCTAAATACATCACCTAAATAAAGCCCCTAAATACAGTCCCTAAATAAACCCCCTAAATGCATCCCCTAAATAAAATCCTAAAAACATAACCTAAATAAAGACCCTAAATAAAGCCCCTAAATACATCCTCGAAATAAAGCGCCTAAATGCAACCCCTAAATAAAGTCCTAAAAACATCCCCTAAATAAAATTCCCTAAATAAAGCCCCTAAATACATCCCCTAAATAAAGCCCTTAAATACAGTCCCTAAATAAACCCCCTAAATAATGTCCTAAAAACATCCCCTAAATAAAGTCCCTAAATAAACCCCCTAAATGCATCTGCTAAATAAAGTCCTCAAAACATCCCCTAAATAAAGTCCCTAAATACATCCCCGAAATGAAGCCCCTAAATACAGTCCCTGAATAAACCCCCTAAATGTATATACTAAATATAGTCCTAAAAACATCCCCTAAAAAAAGTCCCTAAATAAAACCCCTAAATGCATCCTGTAAATAAAGCCCCTACAAACATCCCCTAAATACAGTCACAAAATAAAGTCCCTAAACAAAGCCCCTAAATACAGGCCCTAAATAAAGCGCCTAAATGCATCCCCTAAATAAAGTCCTAAAAACATCCCCTAAATAAAGTCCCTAAATAAAGCCCCTAAATACAGTCCCTCAATAAAGCGGCTAAATACAGTCCCTAAATAAAATGCCTAAATGCATCCCCTAAATAAAGCCCCTAAATACAGTCCCCAATTAAAGCCCTTAAATGCATCCCCTAAATAAAGTCCTAAAAACAGTCCCCAAATAATCCCCCTAAATGCATCCCCTAAATAAAGTCCTAAAAACATCACCTAAATATGTCCCTTAATAAAGCCCCTAAATAAAGCCCGAAATACAGTCCCTAAATGAAGCGCCTAAATGCACCCCCTAAATAAAGCACCTAAATGCATCCCCTAAATAAAGTCCTAATAACATCCCCTAAATAAAGTACCTAAATAAACCCCCTAAATACATCCCCTAAATAAAGTCCTAAAAACAACCCCTACATAAAGCGCCTAAATGCATACCCTAAACACATCCCCTAAATAAAGCCCCTAAATACAGTACCTAAATAAAGCCCCTAAATGCATCCCCTAAATAAAGCCCCTAAATACAGTCCCTAAATACACCCCCTAAATGCATCCACTAAATAAAGTCCTAAAAACATACCCTAAATAAAGTCCCTAAATACAGCCCCTTAATACATCCCCGAAATAAAGCCCCTAAATACAGTCCCTAAATAAACCCCCGAAATGCAACGCCTAAATAAAGTCCTAAAAACATCTCCTAAATAAAGTCCCTAAATAAAGCCCATAAATAGATCCCCTAAATAAAGCATCTAAATACAGTCCCCAAATAAAGCCCCTAAATGAATCCCCTAAATAAAGCCCCTAAATACAGTCCCTAAATAAATCCCCTAAATGCATCCCCTAAATAAAGTCCTAAAAACATACCCAAAATAAAGTCCCTAAATAAAGCCCGTAAATACATCCCCTAAATAAAGCCCCTAAATACAGTCCCTAAAAAAAGCACCTAAATGCATCCCCTAAATAAAGTCCTAAAAACATCCCCTAAATAAAGTCCCTAAATAAAGCCCCTAAATACATCCCCTAAATAAAGCCCATAAATACAGTCCCTAAATAAAGAGCCTAAATGCATCCCCTAAATAAAGCCCCTAAATACAGTCCCTAAATAAAGTGCCTAAATGTATCCCCTAAATAAAGGGCCTAAATGCATCCCCTAAATAAAGTCCTAAAAACATCCCCTAAATAAAGTCCCTAAATACATCACCTAAATAAAGCCCCTAAATACAGTCCCTAAATAAATCCCCCAAAATGCATCCCCTAAATAAAATCCTAAAAACATAACCTAAATAAAGACCCTAAATAAAGCCCCTAAATACATCCTCGAAATAAAGCGCCTAAATGCATCCCCTAAATAAAGTCCTAAAAACATCCCCTAAATAAAATTCCCTAAATAAAGCCCCTAAATACATCCCCTAAATAAAGCCCTTAAATACAGTCCCTAAATAAACCCCCTAAATAATGTCCTAAAAACATCCCCAAAATAAAGTCCCTAAATAAACCCCCTAAATGCATCTGCTAAATAAAGTCCTCAAAACATCCCCTAAATAAAGTCCCTAAATACATCCCCGAAATAAAGCCCCTACATACAGTCCCTAAATAAACCCCCTAAATGCATCCCCTAAATAAAGTCCTAAAAACATCCCCTAAATAAAGTCCCTAAATAAATCCCTTAACTACAGTCCCTAAATAAAGCGCCTAAATGCATCCCCTAAATAAAGTCCTAAAAACATCCCCTAAATAAAGTCCCTAAATATATCACCTAAATAAAGCCCCTAAATACAGTCCCTAAATAAACCCCCTAAATGCATCCCCTAAATAAAATCCTAAAAACATAACCTAAATAAAGACCCTAAATAAAGCCCCTAAATACATCCTCGAAATAAAGTGCCTAAATGCATCCCCTAAATAAAGTCCTAAAAACATCCCCTAAATAAAATTCCCTAAATACATCCCCTAAATAAAGCCCTTAAATACAGTCCCTAAATAAACCCCCTAAATAATGTCCTAAAAACATCCCCTAAATAAAGTCCCTAAATAAACCCCCTAAATGCATCTGCTAAATAAAGTCCTCAAAACATCCCCTAAATAAAGTCCCTAAATACATCCCGGAAATGAAGCCCCTAAATACAGTCCCTGAATAAACCCCCTAAATGTATCTACTAAATATAGTCCTAAAAACATCCCCTAAAAAAAGTCCCTAAATAAAACCCCTAAATGCATCCTGTAAATAAAGCCCCTACAAACATCCCCTAAATACAGTCACAAAATAAAGTCCCTAAATAAATCCCCTAAATACAGGCCCTAAATAAAGCGCCTAAATGCATCCCCTAAATAAAGTCCTAAAAACATCCCCTAAATAAAGTCCCTAAATAAAGCCCCTAAATACAGTCCCTCAATAAAGCGGCTAAATACAGTCCCTAAATAAAATGCCTAAATGCATCCCCTAAATAAAGCCCCTAAATACAGTCCCCAATTAAAGCCCTTAAATGCATCCCCTAAATAAAGTCCTAAAAACATCACCCTAAATAAAGCCCCTAAAAACAGTCCCCAAATAATCCCCCTAAATGCATCCCCTAAATAAAGTCCTAAAAACATCACCTAAATAAAATCCCTTAATAAAGCCGCTAAATAAAGCCCGAAATACAGTCCCTAAATGAAGCGCCTAAATGCATCCCCTAAATAAAGCACCTAAATGCATCCCCTAAATAAAGTCCTAATAACATCCCCTAAATAAAGTACCTAAATAATGCCCCTAAATACAGTCCCTAAATAAACCCCCTAAATACATCCCCTAAATAAAGTCCTAAAAACAACCCCTACATAAAGCGCCTAAATGCATACCCTAAACACATCCCCTAAATAAAGCCCCTAAATACAGTACCTAAATAAAGCCCCTAAATGCATCCCCTAAATAAAGCCCCTAAATACAGTCCCTAAATACACCCCCTAAATGCATCCACTAAATAAAGTCCTAAAAACATACCCTAAATAAAGTCCCTAAATACAGCCCCTTAATACATCCCCGAAATAAAGCCCCTAAATACAGTCCCTAAATAAACCCCCGAAATGCAACGCCTAAATAAAGTCCTAAAAACATCTCCTAAATAAAGTCCCTAAATAAAGCCCATAAATAGATCCCCTAAATAAAGCCTCTAAATACAGTCCCCAAATAAAGCCCCTAAATAAATCCCCTAAATAAAGCCGCTAAATACAGTCCCTAAATAAATCCCCTAAATGCATCCCCTAAATAAAGTCCTAAAAACATACCCAAAATAAAGTCCCTAAATAAAGCCCGTAAATACATCCCCTAAATAAAGCCCCTAAATACAGTCCCTAAAAAAAGCACCTAAATGCATCCCCTAAATAAAGTCCTAAAAACATCCCCTAAATAAAGTCCCTAAATAAAGCCCCTAAATACATCCCCTAAATAAAGCCCATAAATACAGTCCCTAAATAAAGAGCCTAAATGCATCCCCTAAATAAAGCCCCTAAATACAGTCCCTAAATAAAGCGCCTAAATGTATCCCCTAAATAAAGGGCCTAAATGCATCCCCTAAATAAAGTCCTAAAAACATCCCCTAAATAAAGTCCCTAAATACATCACCTAAATAAAGCCCCTAAATACAGTCCCTAAATAAATCCCCCAAAATGCATCCCCTAAATAAAATCCTAAAAACATAACCTAAATAAAGACCCTAAATAAAGCCCCTAAATACATCCTCGAAATAAAGCGCCTAAATGCATCCCCTAAATAAAGTCCTAAAAACATCCCCTAAATAAAATTCCCTAAATAAAGCCCCTAAATACATCCCCTAAATAAAGCCCTTAAATACAGTCCCTAAATAAACCCCCTAAATAATGTCGTAAAAACATCCCCTAAATAAAGTCCCTAAATAAACTCCCTAAATGCATCTGCTAAATAAAGTCCTCAAAACATCCCCTAAATAAAGTCCCTAAATACATCCCCGAAATGAAGCCCCTAAATACAGTCCCTGAATAAACCCCCTAAATGTATCTACTAAATATAGTCCTAAAAACATCCCCTAAAAAAAGTCCCTAAATATACCCCCTAAATGCATCCCCTAAATAAAGTCCTAAAAACATCCCCTAAATAAAGTACCTAAATAATGCCCCTAAATGCATCCCCTAAATAAAGCCCCTAACTAAAGCGCCTAAATGCATCCCCTAAATAAAGTCCTAAAAACATAACCTAAATAAAGACCCTAAATAAAGCCCCTAAATACATCCTCGAAATAAAGCGCCTAAATGCATCCCCTAAATAAAGTCCTAAAAACATTCCCTAATTAAAGCCCCTAAATACATGCCCTAAATAAAGCCCTTAAATACAGTCCCTAAATAAACCCCCTAAATAATGTCCTAAAAACAACCCCTAAATAAAGTCCCTAAATAAAACCCCTAAATGCATCTGCTAAATAAAGTCCTCAAAACATCCCCTAAATAAAGTCCCTAAATACATCCCCGAAATGAAGCCCCTAAATACAGTCCCTGAATAAACCCCCTAAATGTATCTACTAAATATAGTCCTAAAAACATCCCCTAAAAAAAGTCCTTAAATATACCCCCTAAATGCATCCCCTAAATAAAGTCCTAAAAACATCCCCTAAATAAAGTCCCTGAATAATGCCCCTAAATGCATCCCCTAAATAAAGCCCCTAACTAAAGCGCTTAAATGCATCCCCTAATTAAAGTCCTAAAAACATCCCCTAAATAAAGTCCCTACATAAAGCCCCTAAATAGATCCCCGAAATAAAGCCCCTAAATACAGTCCCTAAAATTTAGGGGATTTTCCTGTAAACATCCCCTAAATAAAGTCCCTAAATAAAGCCCCTAAATACATCCCCTAAATAGAGCCCCTAAATACAGTCCCTAAAAAAACCCCTAAATGTATCTACTAAATATAGTCCTAAAAACATCCCCCCAAAAAAGTCCCTAAATAAACCCACTAAATGCATCCCCTAAAAAAGTCCTCAAAACATCCCCTAAATAATGTCCCTAAATAAACCAAATGCATCCCCCAAATAAAGCCCCTAAATAAATCGCCTAAATCCATGCCGTAAATAAAGTCCTAAAAACATCTCCTAAATAAAGTCCCTAAATAAAGCTCCTACATACATCCCCTAAATAGAGCCCCTAAATAAAGCGCCTAAATGCAACCCCTAAATAATGTCCAAAAAACATCCCCTAAATAAAATCCCTATATAAAGCCACTAAATAATAAACAATAAAGCCTACCTTGAGTCTACTGAATGTTAGCAGTGTGGATACTGCTTGATAGAGCACCTGGACGAGTACAAGTGGTGAGCAGTAGCGGTCTTTAACTTTTTTCCTAAATAAAGCCAATAAATACATCCCCTAAATAAAGCCCCTAAATACAGCCCCCAAAAAAGCCCTTAAATGCATCCCCTAAATAAAGCCTCTAAATAAAGCCCCTAACTACAGTCCCTAAATAAAGCGCCTAAATGCATCCCCTAAATACATCCCTTAAATAAAGTCCTAAAAACATCCCCTAAATAAAGTCCCTGAATACATCCCCGAAATAAAGCCCCTACATACAGTCCCTAAATAAACCCCCTAAATGCATCCCCTAAATAAAGTCCTAAAAACATCCCCTAAATAAAGTCCCTAAATAAATCCCTTAACTACAGTCCCTAAATAAAGCGCCTAAATGCATCCCCTAAATAAAGTCCTAAAAACATCCCCTAAATAAAGTCCCTAAATAAATCCCTTAACTACAGTCCCTAAATAAAGCGCCTAAATGCATCCCCTAAATAAAGTCCTAAAAACATCCCCTAAATAAAGTCCCTAAATACATCACCTAAATAAAGCCCCTAAATACAATCCCTAAATAAACCCCCTAAATGCATCCCCTAAATAAAATCCTAAAAACATAACCTAAATAAAGACCCTAAATAAAGCCCCTAAATACATCCTCGAAATAAAGTGCCTAAATGCATCCCCTAAATAAAGTCCTAAAAACATCCCCTAAATAAAATTCCCTAAATACATCCCCTAAATAAAGCCCTTAAATACAGTCCCTAAATAAACCCCCTAAATAATGTCCTAAAAACATCCCCTAAATAAAGTCCCTAAATAAACCCCCTAAATGCATCTGCTAAATAAAGTCCTCAAAACATCCCCTAAATAAAGTCCCTAAATACATCCCCGAAATGAAGCCCCTAAATACAGTCCCTGAATAAACCCCCTAAATGTATCTACTAAATATAGTCCTAAAAACATCCCCTAAAAAAAGTCCCTAAATAAAACCCCTCAATGCATCCTGTAAATAAAGCCCCTACAAACATCCCCTAAATACAGTCACAAAATAAAGTCCCTAAATAAATCCCCTAAATACAGGCCCTAAATAAAGCGCCTAAATGCATCCCCTAAATAAAGTCCTAAAAACATCCCCTAAATAAAGTCCCTAAATAAAGCCCCTAAATACAGTCCCTCAATAAAGCGGCTAAATACAGTCCCTAAATAAAATGCCTAAATGCATCCCCTAAATAAAGCCCCTAAATACAGTCCCCAATTAAAGCCCTTAAATGCATCCCCTAAATAAAGTCCTAAAAACATCACCCTAAATAAAGCCCCTAAAAACAGTCCCCAAATAATCCCCCTAAATGCATCCCCTAAATAAAGTCCTAAAAACATCACCTAAATAAAGTCCCTTAATAAAGCCCCTAAATAAAGCCCGAAATACAGTCCCTAAATGAAGCGCCTAAATGCATCCCCTAAATAAAGCACCTAAATGCATCCCCTAAATAAAGTCCTAATAACATCCCCTAAATAAAGTACCTAAATAAACCCCCTAAATACATCCCCTAAATAAAGTCCTAAAAACAACCCCTACATAAAGCGCCTAAATGCATACCCTAAACACATCCCCTAAATAAAGCCCCTAAATACAGTACCTAAATAAAGCCCCTAAATGCATCCCCTAAATAAAGCCCCTAAATACAGTCCCTAAATACACCCCCTAAATGCATCCACTAAATAAAGTCCTAAAAACATACCCTAAATAAAGTCCCTAAATACAGCCCCTTAATACATCCCCGAAATAAAGCCCCTAAATACAGTCCCTAAATAAACCCCCGAAATGCAACGCCTAAATAAAGTCCTAAAAACATCTCCTAAATAAAGTCCCTAAATAAAGCCCATAAATAGATCCCCTAAATAAAGCCTCTAAATACAGTCCCCAAATAAAGCCCCTAAATAAATCCCCTAAATAAAGCCCCTAAATACAGTCCCTAAATAAATCCCCTAAATGCATCCCTAAATAAAGTCCTAAAAACATACCCAAAATAAAGTCCCTAAATAAAGCCCGTAAATACATCCCCTAAATAAAGCCCCTAAATACAGTCCCTAAATAAAAAGCCTAAATGCATCCCCTAAATAAAGCCCCTAAATACAGTCCCTAAAAAAAGCACCTAAATGCATCCCCTAAATAAAGTCCTAAAAACATCACCTAAATAAAGTCCCTAAATAAAGCCCCTAAATACATCCCCTAAATAAAGCCCATAAATACAGTCCCTAAATAAAGAGCCTAAATGCATCCCCTAAATAAAGCCCCTAAATACAGTCCCTAAATAAAGCGCCTAAATGTATCCCCTAAATAAAGGGCCTAAATGCATCCCCTAAATAAAGTCCTAAAAACATCCCCTAAATAAAGTCCCTAAATACATCACCTAAATAAAGCCCCTAAATACAGTCCCTAAATAAATCCCCCAAAATGCATCCCCTAAATAAAATCCTAAAAACATAACCTAAATAAAGACCCTAAATAAAGCCCCTAAATACATCCTCGAAATAAAGCGCCTAAATGCATCCCCTAAATAAAGTCCTAAAAACATCCCCTAAATAAAATTCCCTAAATAAAGCCCCTAAATACATCCCCTAAATAAAGCCCTTAAATACAGTCCCTAAATAAACCCCCTAAATAATGTCCTAAAAACATCCCCAAAATAAAGTCCCTAAATAAACCCACTAAATGCATCTGCTAAATAAAGTCCTCAAAACATCCCCTAAATAAAGTCCCTAAATACATCCCCGAAATGAAGCCCCTAAATACAGTCCCTGAATAAACCCCCTAAATGTATCTACTAAATATAGTATTAAAAACATCCCCTAAAAAAAGTCCCTAAATATACCCCCTAAATGCATCCCCTAAATAAAGTCCTAAAAACATCCCCTAAATAAAGTACCTAAATAATGCCCCTAAATGCATCCCCTAAATAAAGCCCCTAACTAAAGCGCCTAAATGCATCCCCTAAATAAAGTCCTAAAAACATAACCTAAATAAAGACCCTAAATAAAGCCCCTAAATACATCCTCGAAATAAAGCGCCTAAATGCATCCCCTAAATAAAGTCCTAAAAACATCCCCTAAATAAAATTCCCTAATTAAAGCCCCTAAATACATCCCCTAAATAAAGCCCTTAAATACAGTCCCTAAATAAACCCCCTAAATAATGTCCTAAAAACATCCCCTAAATAAAGTCCCTAAATAAACCCCCTAAATGCATCTGCTAAATAAAGTCCTCAAAACATCCCCTAAATAAAGTCCCTAAATACATCCCCGAAATGAAGCCCCTAAATACAGTCCCTGAATAAACCCCCTAAATGTATCTGCTAAATATAGTACTAAAAACATCCCCTAAATAAAGTCCTTAAATATACCCCCTAAATGCATCCCCTAAATAAAGTCCTAAAAACATCCCCTAAATAAAGTCCCTAAATAATGCCCCTAAATGCATCCCCTAAATAAAGCCCCTAACTAAAGCGCTTAAATGCATCCCCTAAATAAAGTCCTAAAAACATCCCCTAAATAAAGTCCCTACATAAAGCCCCTAAATAGATCCCCGAAATAAAGCCCCTATATACAGTCCCTAAAATTTAGGGGATGTTCCTGTAAACATCCCCTAAATAAAGTCCCTAAATAAAGCCCCTTAATACATCCCCTAAATAGAGCCCCTAAATACAGTCCCTAAAAAAAACCCCTAAATGTATCTACTAAATATAGTCCTAAAAACATCCCCCCAAAAAAGTCCCTAAATAAACCCACTAAATGCTTCCCCTAAAAAAAGTCCTCAAAACATCCCCTAAATAATGTCCCTAAATAAACCAAATGCATCCCCCAAATAAAGCCCCTAAATAAATCGCCTAAATCCATGCCGTAAATAAAGTCCTAAAAACATCTCCTAAATAAAGTCCCTAAATAAAGCTCCTAAATACATCCCCTAAATAGAGCCCCTAAATAAAGCGCCTAAATGCATCCCCTAAATAATGTCCAAAAAACATCCCCTAAATAAAATCCCTATATAAAGCCCCTAAATAATAAACAATAAAGCCTACCTTGAGTCTACTGAATGTTAGCAGTGTGGATACTGCTTGATAGAGCACCTGGACGAGTACAAGTGGTGAGCAGTAGCGGTCTTTAACTTTTTTCCTAAATAAAGCCAATAAATACATCCCCTAAATAAAGCCCCTAAATACAGCCCCCAAAAAAGCCCTTAAATGCATCCCCTAAATAAAGCCTCTAAATAAAGCCCCTAACTACAGTCCCTAAATAAAGCGCCTAAATGCATCCCCTAAGTAAAGTCCTAAAAACATCCCTTAAATAAAGTCCTAAAAACATCCCCTAAATAAAGTCCCTAAATACATCCCCGAAATAAAGCCCCTACATACAGTCCCTAAATAAACCCCCTAAATGCATCCCCTAAATAAGGTCCTAAAAACATCCCCTAAATAAAGTCCCTAAATAAATCCATTAACTACAGTCCCTAAATAAAGCGCCTAAATGCATCCCCTAAATAAAGTCCTAAAAACATCCCCTAAATAAAGCCCCTAAAAACAGTCCCTAATTAATCCGCCTAAATGCAAACCTTAAATAAAGTCCTAAAAACATCCCCTAAATAAAGTCTCTAAATAAAACCTCTAAATACATCCCATAAATACAGTAGCTAAATAAACCCCCTATATGCATCCCCTAAATAAAGTCCTAAAAACATCCCCTTAATAAAGTCCCTAAATAAAGGCCCTAAATACATCCCCGAAATAAAGCCCCTAAACAAAGTCCCTGAATAAACTCCCTAAATGTATCTACTAAATATAGTCCTAAAAACATCCCCTAAAAAACAGTCCCTAAATAAACCCCGTAAATGCATCCCCTAAATAAAGTCCTAAAAACATCCCCTAAATAAAGTCCCTAAATAATGCCCCTAAATGCATCCCCTAAATAAAGCCCCTAAATAAAGTCCTATAACCATCCCCTAAATAAAGACCCTACATAAAGCCCGTAAATACATCCCCGAAATAAAGCCCCCCTAAATACAGTCCCTAAATAAACCCCGTAAATGCATCCCCTAAATAATGTCCTAAAAACATCCCCTAAAAAACAAGTCTCTAAATAAAGCCCCTAAATACATCCCCGAAATAAAGCCCCTAAATACAGTCCCTAAATAAACCCCCTAAATGTATCCCCTAAATGAAGTCTTAAAAACATCCCCTAAATAAAGTCCCTAAATAAAGCCACTGAATAAAGCACCTAAATGCATCCCCTAAATAAAGTCCTAAAAACATCCTCTTAATAAAGTCCCTAAATAAAGCCCCTAAACACATCCCCGAAATAAAGCCCCTAAATAGAGTTCCTGAATAAACCCCCTAAATGTATCTACTAAATATTGTCCTAAAAACATCCCCTAAAAAACAGTCCCTAAATAAACCCCCTAAATGCATCCCCTAAATAAAGTCCTGAAAACATCCTCTAAATAAAGTCCCTAAATAAAGCCCCTAAATGCATCCCCTAAATAAAGCGCCTAAATACAGTCCCTAAATAACCCCCTAAATGCATCCCCTAAATAAAGTCCTAAAAACATCCCCTATATAAAGTCCCTAAAAAAAGCCCGTAAATACATCCCCTAAATACAGTACCTAAATAAACACCCTAAATGTATCCCCTACATAATGTCCTAAAAACATCCCCTAAATAAAGTCCCTACATAAAGCCCCTAAATACATCCCCGAAATAAAGCCCGTAAATACAGTCCCTAAATATACCCCTAAATGCATCCCCTAAATAAAGTCCTAAAAACATCCCCTAAATAAAATCCCTAAATAAAACCCATAAATACAGTCCCTAAATAAAGCGCCTAAATGCATCCCCTAAATAAAGTCCTACAAACATCCCCTAACTAAACCCCCTAAATGCATCCCTTAAATAAAGTCCTAAAAACATCCCCTAAATAAAGTCCCTAAATAAATCCCCTAAATACATCCCCTAAATACAGTACCTAAATAAACCCCCTAAATGCATCCCCTAAATAAAGTCCTAAAAACATCCCCTTAATAAAGTCCCTAAATACAGCTCCTAAATACATCCCCTAAATAGAGCCCCTAAATACAGTCCCTAAATAAACCCCCTAAATGTATCTACTAAATATAGTCCTAAAAACATCCCCTAAAAAAGTCCCTAAATAAACCCCCTAAATGCATCCCCTAAATAAAGTCCTAAAAACATCCCCTAAATAAAGTCCCTAAATAAAGCCCCTAAATGCATCCCCTAAATAAAGCCTTTAAATAAAGCGCCTAAATGCATCCCCTAAATAAAGCCCTAAAAACATCTCCTAAATAAAATCCCTAAGACAGTCCCTAAATAAACCCCCTAAATGCATCCCCTAAATAAAGTCCTAAAAACATCCCCAAAATAAAGTCCCTATATAAAGCCCCTAAATAAAGCCCCTAAATAAAGTCCTAAAAACATCCCCTTAATAAAGTCCCGAAATAAAGCCCCTGAATTCAATCCCTAAATAAACCCCCTAAATGTATCTACTAAATATAGTCCTAAAAACAACCCCTAAAAAGTCCCTAAATAAACCCCCTAAATGCATCTGCTAAATAAAGTCCTCAACACATCCCCTAAATAAAGTCCCTAAATGAAGCGCCTAAATGCATCCCCTAAATAAAGCCCATAAATAAAGCGACTAAATGCATCCCCAAAATAAAGTCCTAAAAACATCTTCTAAATAAAGTCCCTAAATAAAGTCCCTAAATAAAGCCCCTAAATACATACCCTAAATAGAGCCCCTAAATAAAGCGCCTAAATGCATCCCCTAAATAAAGTCCAAAAAACATCCCCTAAATAAAGTCCCTAAATACATCCCCTAAATAAAGCCCCTAAATACAGTCCCTAAATAAACCCCCTAAATGCATCCCCTAAATAAAGTCCTAAAAAAATCCCCTAAATAAAGTCCCTAAATAAGGCCCCTAAATGCATCCCTTAAATAAAGCGCCTAAATGCAACGCCTAAATAAAGTCCTAAAAACATCTCCTAAATAAAGTCCCTAAATAAAGCCCCCTAAATAGATCCCCTAAATAAAGCCTCTAAATACAGTCCCCAAATAAAGCCCCTAAATACATCCCCTAAATAAAGCCCCTAAATACAGTCCTTAAATAAACCCACTAAATGCATCCCCTAAATAAAGTCTTAAAAACATCCCCTAAATAAAGTCCCTAAATAATGCCCCTAAATACATCTCCTAAATAAAGCCCCTAAATACAGCCCCCAAATAAAGCCATTAAATGCATCCCCTAAATAAATCCCCTAACTACAGTCCCTAAATAAAGCACCTAAATGCATCCCCTAAATAAAGTCCTAAAAACATCCCCTAAATAAAGCCCCTAAAAACAGTCCCTAAATAAACCCTCTAAATGCAACCCTTAAATAAAGTCCTAAAAACATCCCCTAAATAAAGTCCCTAAATAAAACCTCTAAATACATCCCATAAATACAGTACCTAAATAAACCCACTAAATGCATCCCCTAAATAAAGCCCTAAACACATCTCCTAAATAAAATCCCTAAGTAAAGCCCCTAAATACATCCCCGAAATAAAGCCCCTAAATACAGTCCCTAAATAAACCCCCTAAATGCATCCCCTAAATAAAGTCCTAAAAACATCCCCTAAATAAAGTCCCTATATAAAGCCCCTAAATAAAGCCCGTAAATACAGCCCCTAAATAAAGCCCCTAAATACAGTCCCTAAATAAACCCCCTAAATGCATCCCCTAAATAAAGTCCTAAAAACACCCTCTTAATAAAGTCCCTAAATCAAGCCCTAAATACATTCCCAAAATAAAGCCCCTAAATACAGTCCCTAAATAAACCCCCTAAATGTATCTACTAAATATAGTCCTAAAAACATCCCCTAAAAAAGTCCCTAAATAAACCCCCTAAATGCATCTGCTAAATAAAGTCCTCAAAACATCCCCTAAATAAAGTCCCTAAATGAAGCCCCTAAATGCATCCTCTAAATAAAGCCCCTAAATAAAGCGACTAAATGCATCCCCAAAATAAAGTCCTAAAAACATCTTCTAAATAAAGTCCCTAAATAAAGCCCCTAAAAACATCCCCTAAATAAAGTCCCTAAATAAAGCCCCTAAATGCATCCCCTAAATAAAGCCCCTAAATAAAGCACCTAAATGCATCCCCTAAATAAAGTCCTAAAAACATCCTCTTAATAAAGTCCCTAAATAAAGCCCCTAAATACATCCCCGAAATAAAGCCCCTAAATAGAGTCCCTGAATAAACCCCCTAAATGTATCTACTAAATATTGTCCTAAAAACATCCCCTAAAAAACAGTCCCTAAATAAACCCCCTAAATGCATCCCCAAAATAAAGTCCTGAAAACATCCTCTAAATAAAGTCCCTAAATAAATCCCCTAAATGCATCCCCTAAATAAAGCCCCTAAATAAAGCGCCTAAATGCATCCCTTAAATAAAGTCCTAAAAACATCTCCTAAATAAAGTCCCTAAATAAAGCCCCTAAATACATCCCCTAAATAGAGCCCTTAAATATTGTCCCTAAATAAAGTGCCTAAATGCATCCCCTAAATAAAGTCCTAAAAACATCCCCTAAATAAAGTCCCTAAATATTGCCCCTAAATACAGTCCCTAAATAAAGCCCCTAGAAACAGTCCCTAAATAAACCCCCTAAATGCATCCCTTAAATAAAGTCCTAAAAACATCCCCTAAATAAAGTCCCTAAATAAAGTCCCTAAATACATCCCCAAAATAAAGCCCCTAAATACAGTCCCTAAATAACCCCCTAAATGCATCCCCTAAACAAAGTCCTAAAAACATCCCCTAAATAAAGTCCCTAAATAAAGCCCGTAAATACATCCCCTAAATGCAGTACCTAAATAAACCCCCTAAATGCATCCCCTAAATGAAGTCTTAAAAACATCCCCTAAATAAAGTCCCTAAATAAAGCCCCTAAATGCATCCCCTAAATAAAGCCCCTAAGTAAAGCACCTAAATGCATCCCCTAAATAAAGTCCTAAAAACATCCTCTTAATAAAGTCCCTAAATAAAGCCCCTAAATACATCCCCAAAATAAAAGCCCCTAAATACAGTCCTTGAATAAACCCCCTAAATGTACCTACTAAATATAGTCCTAAAAACATCCCCTAAAAAACAGTCCCTAAATAAACCCCCTAAATGCATCCCCTAAATAAAGTCCTGAAAACATCCTCTAAATAAAGTCCCTAAATAAAGCCCCTAAATGCATCCCCTAAAAAAAGCGCCTAAATACAGTCCCTAAATAACCCCCTAAATGCATCCCCTAAATAAAGTCCTAAAAACATCCCCTAAATAAAGTCCCTAAATAAAGCCCGTAAATACAACCCCTAAATACAGTACCTAAATAAACACCCTAAATGTATCCCCTAAATAAAGTCCTAAAAACATCCCCTAAATAAAGTCCCTACATAAAGCCCCTAAATACATCCCCGAAATAAAGCCCGTAAATACAGTCCCTAAATATACCCCCTAAATGCATCCCCTAAATAAAGTCCTAAAAACATCCCCTAAATAAAATCCCTAAATAAAACCCATAAATACAGTCCCTAAATAAAGCGACTAAATGAATCCCCTAAATAAAGTCCTAAAAACATCCCCTAACTAGGGATGTAGCGAACTGTTCGCCGGCGAACTAGTTCGCGCGAACTTCGACTGTTCGCGTCCGCCGAATGTTCGCGAACGTCGCGCGACGTTCGCCAATTGGTGTTCGCGTTCAATTCGAAGTAAAATTTCGTTCGACCATTCGACCATTCGACCATTCGATCGCTAAAATCGAACGATTTCCATTCGTTCGAACGATTATAAGCATTCGATTGAATTAAAATCATTCGATCGAATAGCTTCGATCGTTCGATTCGAACGAAAATCCTTCGATCGTACGAATAAAATCCTTCGATCGTTCGATCGAACGATTTTATCGAGCGTTCGAAGTTCGCGAACTGTTCGCGAACTGTTCGCGTTTTTGCCGGTGTTCGCGAACGGTGTTCGCGAACACATTAACGGCAGTTCGCTACATCCCTACCCCTAACTAAACCCCCTAAATGCATCCCTTAAATAAAGTCCCTAAATACATCCCCGAAATAAAGCCCCTAAATACAGTCCCTAAATAAACCCCGTAAATGCATGCTTTAAATAAAGTCCTAAAAACATCCCCTAAATAAAGTCCCTAAATAAATCCCCTAAATACATCCCCTAAATACAGTAACTAAATAAACCCCCTAAATGCATCCCCTAAATAAAGTCCTAAAAACATCCCCTTAATAAAGTCCCTAAATACAGCTCCTAAATACATCCCCTAAATAGAGCCCCTAAATACAGTCCCTAAATAAACCCCCTAAATGTATCTACTAAATATAGTCCTAAAAACATCCCCTAAAAAAGTCCCTAAATAAACCCCCTAAATGCATCCCCTAAATAAAGTCCTAAAAACATCCCCTAAATAAAGTCCCTAAATAAAGCCCCTAAATGCATCCCCTAAATAAAGCCTTTAAATAAAGCGCCTAAATGCATCCCCTAAATAAAGCCCTAAAAACATCTCCTAAATAAAATCCCTAAATAAAGCCCCTAAATACATCCCCGAAATAAAGCCCCTAGATACAGTCCCTAAATAAACCCCCTAAATGCATCCCCTAAATAAAGTCCTAAAAACATCCCCAAAATAAAGTCCCTATATAAAGCCCCTAAATAAAGCCCCTAAATAAAGTCCTAAAAACATCCCCTTAATAAAGTCCCGAAATAAAGCCCCTAAATACAATCCCCTAAATAAAGCCCCTAAATACAGTCCCTAAATAAAGCCCCTAAATACAGTCCCTAAATAAACCCACTAAATGCATCCCCTAAATAAAGTCTTAAAAACATCCCCTAAATAAAGTCCCTAAATAATGCCCCTAAATACATCCCCTAAATAAAGCCCCTAACTACAGTCCCTAAATAAAGCACCTAAATGCATCCCCTAAATAAAGTCCTAAAAACATCCCCTAAATAAAGCCCCTAAAAACAGTCCCTAAATAAACCCCCTAAATGCAACCCTTAAATAAAGTCTTTAATACATCCCCTTAATAAAGTCCCTAAATCAAGCCCTAAATACATTCCCAAAATAAATCCCCTAAATACAGTCGCTAAATAAACCCCCTAAATGTATCTACTAAATATAGTCCTAAAAACATCCCCTAAAAAAAGTCCCTAAATAAACCCCCTAAATGCAACCCCTAAATAAAGTCCTAAAAACATCCCCTAAATAAAGTCCCTAAATAATGCCCCTAAATGCATCCCCTAAATAAAGCCCCTTAATAAAGCGCCTAAATGCATCCCCTATATAAAGTCCTAAAACCATCCACTAAATAAAGTCCCTACATAAAGCCCCTAAATACATCCCCAAAATAAAGCCCCTAAATACAGTCCCTAAATAACCCCCTAAATGCATCCCCTAAATGAAGTCCTAAAAACATCCCCTAAAAAACAAGTCTCTAAATAAAGCCCCTAAATACATCCCCGAAATAAAGCCCCTAAATACAGTCCCTAAATAAACCCCCTAAATGCATCCCCTAAATGAAGTCTTAAAAACATCCCCTAAATAAAGTCCCTAAATGCATCCCCTAAATAAAGCCCCTAAATACAGCCCCTAAATGCATCCCCTAAATAAAGTCCTAAAAACATCCTCTTAATAAAGTCCCTAAATAAAGCCCCTAAATACATCCCCGAAATAAAGCCCCTAAATACAGTCCCTGAATAAACCCCCTAAATGTATCTACTAAATATAGTCCTAAAAACATCCCCTAAAAAAAGTCCCTAAATAAACCCCCTAAATACATCCCCTAAATGAAGTCTTAAAAACATCCCCTAAATAAAGTCCCTAAATGCATCCCCTAAATAAAGCCCCTAAAAAAGCCCCTAAATGCATCCCCTAAATAAAGTCCTAAAAACATCCTCTTAATAAAGTCCCTAAATAAAGCCCCTAAATACATCCCCGAAATAAAGCCCCTAAATACAGTCCCTGAATAAACCCCCTAAATGTATCTACTAAATATAGTCCTAAAAACATCCCCTAAAAAAAGTCTCTAAATAAACTCCCTAAATACATCCCCTAAATAAAGTCCTGAAAATATCCCCTAAATAAAGTCCCTAAATAAAGCCCCTAAATGCATCCCCTAAATAAAGCGCCTAAATGCATCCCTTAAATAAAGTCCAAAAAATACATCTCCTAAATAAAGTCCCTAAATAAAGCCCCTAAATAAAGCCCCTAAATACATCCCCTAATTAGAGCCCTTAAATATTGTCCCTAAATAAAGCGCATAAATGCATCCCCTAAATAAAGTCCTAGAAACATCCCCTAAATAAAGTCCCTAAATAAAGCCCCTAGAAACAGTCCCTAAATAAACCCCCTAAATGCATCCCTTAAATAAAGTCCTAAAAACATCCCCTAAATAAAGTCCCTAAATACATCCCCAAAATAAAGCCCCTAAATACAGTCCCTAAATAACCCCCTAAATGCATCCCCTAAATAAAGTCCTAAAAACATCCCCTAAATAAAGTCCCTAAATAAAGCCCGTAAATACATTCCCTAAATACAGTACCTAAATAAACCCCCTAAATGCATCCCCTAAATAAAGTCCTAAAAACATCCCCTAAATAAAGTCCCTACATAAAGCCCCTAAATACATCCCCGAAATAAAGCCCCTAAATACAGTCCTTACATATACCCCCTAAATGCATCCCCTAAATAAACTCCTAAAAACATCCCCTAAATAAAATCCGTAAATAAAACCCATAAATACAGTCCCTAAATAAAGCGCCTAAATGCATCCCCTAAATAAAGTCCTAAAAACATCCCCTAACTAAACCCCCTAAATGCATCCCTTAAATAAAGAACTCAAAACATCCCCTTAATAAAGTCCTAAAAACATCCCCTAACTAAACCCCGTAAATGCATGACTTAAATAAAGTCCTAAAAACATCCCCTAAATAAAGTCCCTAAATAAAGCCCCTAAATACATCCTCTAAATAAAGCCCCTAAATACAGTCCCTAAATAAACCCACTAAATGCATCCCCTAAATAAAGTGCTAAAAACATCCCCTAAATAAAGTCCCTAAATAAAGCCCCTAAATACATCCCCTAAATAAAGCCCCTAAATACAGCCACCAAAAAAAGCCCTTAAATGAATCCCCTAAATGAAGCCTCTAAATAAAGCCCCTAACTACAGTCCCTAAATAAAGTGCCCAAATGCATCCCTTAAATAAAGTCCTAAAAATTCCCTTGAATAAAGTCCTAAAAACATCCCCTAAATAAAGTCCCTAAATAAATCCCCTAAATACAGTACCTAAAAAAACCCCTAAATGCATCCCCTAAATAAAGTCCAAAAAACATCCCCTAAATAAAGTCCCTACATAAAGCCCCTAAATAGATCCCCGAAATAAAGCCCCCTAAATACAGTCTCTAAAAAAATACCCTAAATGCATCCCCTAAATGAAGTCTTAAAAACATCCCCTAAATAAAATCCCTAAATAAAGCCCCTAAATAAAGCACCTAAATGCATCCCCTAAATAAAGTCCTAAAAACATCCCCTTAATAAAGTCCCTAAATAAAGCCCATAAATACATCCCCGAAATAAAGCCCATAAATACAGTCCCTGAATAAACCCCCTAAATGTATCTACTAAATATAGTCCTAAAAATATCCCCTAAAAAAAGACCCTAAATAAACCCACTAAATGCATCCCCTAAATAAAGTCCTAAAGACATCCCCTAAATAAAGTCCCTAAATAAAGCCTCTAAATGCATCCCCTAAATAAAGCCCCTAAATAAAGCGCCTAAATGCATCCCCTAAATAAAGCCCCTAAATAAAGCGCCTAAATAAAGCGCCTAAATGCATCCCCTAAATAAAGTCCTAAAAACATCTCCTAAATAAAGTCCCTAAATAAAGCCCATAAATACATACCCGAAATAAAGCCCCTAAATACAATCCCTAAAAAAACCCCCTAAATGCATCCCCTAAATAAAGTCCTAAAAACATCCCCTAAATAAAGTCCCTAAATAAAACCCCTAAATGCATCCGCTAAATAAAGTCCTCAAAACATCCCCTAAATAAAGTCCCTAAATGAAGCCCCTAAATGCATCCCCTAAATAAAGCCCCTAAATGCATCCCCTATATAAAGTCGCTAAATAAAGCGCCTCAATGCATCCCCAAAATAAAGTCCTAACAACATCTTCTAAATAAAGTCCCTAAATAAAGCCCCTAAATACATCCCCTAAATAAAGCGCCTAAATGCATCCCCTAAATAAAGTCCAAAAAAACCCTAAATAAAGTCCCTAAATAAAGCCCCTAAATACATCCCCTAAATAAAGCCCCAAAATACATCCCCTAAATAAAGCGCCTAAATGCATCCCCTAAATAAAGTCCAAAAAAAACCCCTAAATAAAGTCCCTAAATAAAGCCCCTAAATACATCCCCTAAATAAAGCCCCTAAATACAGTCCCTAAATAAACCCCCTAAATGCATCCCTTAAATAAAGTCCTAAAAACATCCCCAAATAAAGTCCCTAAATAATGCCCCTAAAAACATCCCCTAAATAAAGCCCCTAAATACAGCCCCCAAATAAAGCCCTTAAATGCATCCCCTAAATAAAGCCCGTAACTACAGTCCCTAAATAAAGCACCTAAATGCATCCCCGTAATAAAGTCCTAAAAACATCCCCTAAATAAAGCCCCTAAAAACAGTCCCTTAATAAACCCCCTAAATGCAACCATTAAATAAAAGTCCTAAAAACATCCCCTAAATAAAGTCCCTAAATACATCACCGAAATAAAGCCCCTAAATACAGTCCCTAAATAAACCCCCTAAATGCATCCCCTAAATAAAGTCCTAAAAACATCCCCTAACTAAAGTCCCTATATAAAGCCCCTAAATAAAGCCCCTAAATGCATCCCCTAAATAAAGTCCTAAAAACATCCCCTTAATAAAGTCCCAAAATAAAGCCCCTAAATACATCCCCAAAATAAAGCCCTTAAATATAGTCCCTAAATAAACCCCCTAAATGTATCTACTAAATATAGTCCTAAAAACATCTCCTAAATAAAGTCCCTAAATAAAGCCCATAAATACATCCCCTAAATAGAGCCCCTAAATAGAGCCCCTAAATAAAGCGCCTAAATGCATCCCCTTAATAAAGACCAAAAAACATCCCCTAAATAAAGTCCCTAAATAAAGTTCTTAAATACATCCCCGAAATAAAGCCCCTAAATAAAGCCCCTAAATAAATCCCCTAAATAAAGTCCTAAAAACATCCCCTAAATAAAGTCCCTAAATAATGCCCCTAAATGCATCCCCTAAATAAAGCCCCGAACTAAAGCGCCTAAATGCATCCCCTAAATAAAGTCCTAAAAACATCCCCTAAATAAAGTCCCTAAATAAAGCCCCTAAATGCATCCCTTAAATAAAGCACCTAAATGCATCCCCTAAATAAAGTCCTAAAAAAATCCCCTTAATAAAGACCCTAAATAAAGCCCCCAAATACATCCCCGAAATAAAGCCCCTAAGTACAGTCCCTGAATAAACCGCCTAAATGTATATACTAAATATAGTCCTAAAAACATCCCCTAAAAAAGTCCCTAAATAAACCCCCTAAATGCATCCCCTAAATAAAGTCCTAAAAACATCACCTAAATAAAGACCCTAAATAAAGCTCCTAAATAAAGCCCCTAAATAAAGCGCCTAAATGCATCCCCTAAATAAAGTCAAAAATAAACCCCCTAAATGTATCTACTAAATTTAGTCCTAAAAAAATCCCCTAAAAAACGTCCCTAAATGCATCTGCTAAATAAAGTCCTCAAAATATACCCTAAATAAAGTCCCTAAATAAAGCCCCTAAATACAGTCCCTAAATGCATGCCCTAAATAATGTCCTAAAAACATCCCCTAAAAAAAATCCCTAAATAAAGCCCCTAAATACATCCCCCAAATAAAGCCCCTAAATACAGTCTCTAAATAAAGCCCCTAAATGCATCCCCTAAATGCATCCCCTTAATACAGTCCCTAAATAAACCCCCTAAATGTATACCCTAAATAAAATCCTTAAAACATCCCCTCAATAAAGACCGTCAATACATCCTCGAAATAAAGCACCTAAATGCATCCCCTAAATAAAGTCCTAAAAACATCCCCTAAATGAAGTCCCTAAAAAAAGCCCCTAAATACATCGCCTAAATAAAGCCCCTCAATACCGTCCCTAAATAAACCCCCTAAATCCATCCCCTAAATAAAGTCCTAAAAACATCCCCTAAATAAAATCCCTAAATAAAACCCGTAAATACATCCACTAAATAAAGCCCATAAGTAAAGTCCCTAAATAAGGTCCCCTAAATAAAGTTCTAAAATCATCTCCTAAATAAAGCCCCTAAATACATCCCCTAAATAGAGCCGCTAAATATTTTTCCCTAAATAAAGCGCCTAAATGCATCCCCTAAATAAAGTCCTAAAAACATCCCCTAAATAAAGTCCCTAAATAAAGCCCCTAAACACAGTCCCTAAATAAACCGACTAAATGCATCCCCTAAATAAAGTCCTAAAAACATCCCCTAAATAAAGCCCCTAAATACATCCCCTAAATAAAGCCCCTAAATACAGCCCCAAATAAACTGTTAAGTGCATCCCCTAAATAAAGCCCCTAAATACAGTCCCTAAATAAAGCGCCTAAATGCATCCCCTAAATAAAGTCCTAAAAACATCCCCTAAATAAATTCCTAAAAACAAACCCTAAATAAAGTCCCTAAATAAAGCCCCTAAATACATCCTCTAAATTAAGCCCCTAAATACAGTCCCTAAATACACCCCCTAAATGCATCCCCTAAATAAAGTCCTAAAAAAATCCCCTAAATAAAGTCCCTAAATAAAGCCCCTAAATACATCCCCTAAATAAAGTCCTAAAAACATCCCCTAAATAAAGTCCCTAAATAACGCCCCTAAATCCATCCCCAAAATAAAGCCCCTAATTACAGTCCCTAAATAAACCCCCTAAATGCATCCCCTAAATATAGTCTTAAAAACATCACCTAAAAAAAGTCCCTAAATAAACCCCCAAAATGCATCCCCTAAATAAAGTCCTAAAAACATCACCTAAAAAAAGTCCCTTAATAAAGCCCCTAAATACATCCCCTAAATACAGTCCCTAAATAAAGAGCCTAAATTCATCCCCTAAATAAAGCCCCTAAATACAGTCCCTAAATAAAGCGCCTAAATGCATCCCCTAAATAAAGTCCTAAAAACATCCCCTAAATAAAGTCCCCAAATAAAGCCCCTAAATACACCCCCTAAATAAAGCCCATAAATACAGTCCCTAAATAAACCTCCTAAATGCATCCCCTAAATAATGTCCTAAAAACATCCCCTAAATAAACTCCCTAAATAAAGCCCCTAAATACATCCCCTAAATAATGCCCCTAAATACAGTCTCTAAATAAAGCCCCTAAATGCATCCCCTAAATGCATCCCCTAAATAAACCCACTAAATGCATCCCCTAAATAAAATCCTAAAAACATCACATAAATAAAGTCCTTAAATAAAGCCCCTTAATACATCCCCCAAATAAAGCCCCTAAATACAGTCCCTAAATAAACCAACTAAATGCATCCAGTAAATAAAAACCTAAAAACATCACCTATAAAAAGTCCCTTAATACACCCCCTAAATAAAGCCCATAAATACAGTCCCTAAATAAACCCACTAAATGCATCCCCTAAAAAATGTCTTAAAAACATCCCCTAAATAAAGTCCCTGAATAAAGTGCCTAAATAAATCCCCGAAAAAAAGCCCCTAAATACAGGCCCCTAATAAACCCCCTAAATGTATCCACTAAATATAGTCCTAAAAACTTCCCCTAAAAAAAGTCCCAAAATACACCCCCTAAATGCATACCCTAAATAAAGTCCTCAAAACATCCCCTAAATAAAGTCCCTAAATGAAGCCCCTAAATGCATCCCCTAAATAAAGCGCCTAAAAACATCACATAAATAAAGTCCCTAAATAAAGCCCATTAATACATCCCCGAAATAACGCCCCTAAATACAGTCCCTAAATAAACCCCCTAAATGCATCCCCTAAATAAAGTCCTAAAAACATCCCCTAAATAAACTCCCTAAATAAAGCCCCTAAATACATCCCCTAAATAATGCCCCTAAATACAGTCTCTAAATAAAGCCCCTAAATGCATCCCCTAAATAAAGCCCCTAAATAAACCCACTAAATGCATCCCCTAAATAAAATCCTAAAAACATCACATAAATAAAGTCCCTAAATAAAGCCCCTTAATACATCCCCCAAATAAAGCCCCTAAATACAGTCCCTAAATAAACCCCCTAAATGCATCCAGTAAATAAAAACCTAAAAACATCACCTAAATAAAGTCTCTTAATACACCCCTTAAATAAAGCCCATAAATACAGTCCCTAAATAAACCCACTAAATGCATCCCCTAAAAAATGTCTTAAAAACATCCCCTAAATAAAGTCCCTGAATAAAGTGCCTAAATACATCCCCAAAAAAAAGCCCCTAAATACAGGCCCCTAATAAACCCCCTAAATGTATCCACTAAATATAGTCCTAAAAACTTCCCCTAAAAAAAGTCCCAAAATACACCCCCTAAATGCATACCCTAAATAAAGTCCTCAAAACATCCCCTAAATAAAGTCCCTAAATGAAGCCCCTAAATGCATCCCCTAAATAAAGCGCCTAAAAACATCACATAAATAAAGTCCCTAAATAAAGCCCCTTAATACATCCCCCAAATAAAGCCCCTAAATACAGTCCCTAAATAAACCCCCTAAATGCATCCCCTAAATAAAGTCCTAAAAACATCACCTAAATAAAGTCCCTTAATAAAGCCCCTAAACACATCCTGTAAATAAAGCCCCTAAATACAGTCCATAAATAAAGCGCCTAAATGCATCCCCCAAATAAAGCCCCTAAATACAGTCCCTAAATGCATCCAGTAAATAAAAACCTAAAAACATCACCTAAATAAAGTCCCTTAATAAAGCCCCTAAATACATCCTCTAAATAAAGCCCCTAAATACGGTCCATAAATAAAGCGCCTAAATGCATCCCCCAAATAAAGCCCCTAAATACTGTCCCTAAATAAATCCCCTAAATGCATCCCCTAAAAAATGTCTTAAAAACATCCCCTAAATAAAGTCCCTGAATAAAGTGCCTAAATACATCCCCGAAAAAAGCCCCTAAATACAGTCCTTTAATAAACCCCCTAAATGTATCTACTAATTATAGTCCTAAAAACTTCCCCTAAAAAAAGTCCCAAAATAAACCCCCTAAATGCATACCCTAAATAAAGTCCTAAAGACATCCCCTAAATAAAGTCCCTAAATGAAGCCCCTAAATGCATACCCTAAATAAAGCACCTAAATGCATCCCTTAAATAAAATCCCTAAATAAAGCCCCTTAATACATCCCTTAAATAAAGCCCCTAAATACAGTCCATAACTAAAGCCCCTAATTGCATCACCTAAATAAAGTCCAAAAAACATCCCCTTAATAAAATCCCTAAATAAAACCCCTAAATACATCCACTAAATAAAGCCCCTAAATAATGTCCCTAAATAAAGTCCCTAAATACATCCCCGAAATAAAGCCCCTAAATACAGTCCCTAAATACACCCCCTAAATGCATCCCCTAAAAAAAGTCCTAAAAACATCCCCTAAATAAATTCCCTAAATAAAGCCCCTAAATGCCTCCCCTAAATAAAGTCCTAAAAACATCTCCTAAATAAAGTCCCTAAATAAAGCCCCTAAATACAGTCCCTAAAAAAAAAACCTAAATGCATCCCCTAAATAAAGTCCCTAAATAAAGCCCCTAAATACATCCCCTAAATAAAGCCCCTAAATACATCCCCGAAATAAAGCCCCTAAATACAGTCCCTAAATAAACCCGCTAAATGCATTCCCTAAATAAAGTCGTAAAAACATAACCTAAAAAAAGTCTTTCAATAAAGCCCCTAAATGCATCCCCTAAATAAAGCGCCTAAATGCATCCCCTAAATAATGTCCTAAAAATATCTCCTAAATAAAGTCCCTAAATAAAGCCCCTAAATACATCCCCTAAATAGAGCCCCTAAATATAGTCCCTAAATAAAGCGCCTAAATGCATCCCCTAAATAAAGTCCTAAAAACATCCCCTAAATAAAGTCCCTAAATAAAGCCCCTAAATGCATCCCCTAACTAAAGCCCCTAAATACAGTCCCTAAATAAACCCCCTAAATGCATCCCCTAAATAAAGTCCTAAAAACATCCCCTACATAAAGCTCCTAAATGCATCCCCTAAACACATCCCCTAAATAAAGCCCCTAAATACAGTACCTAAATAAAGCCCCTAAATGCATCCCTTAAATAAAGCCCCTAAATACAGTCCCTAAATAAACCCCCTAAATACAGTCCCTAAATAAAGAGACTAAATGCATCCCCTAAATACAGTCCCTAAATAAAGCAACCTAAATGCATTCCCTTAAATAAAGTCCTAAATATATCCCCTAAATAAAGCACCTAAATACAGTCCCTAAATAAACCCCCTAAATGCATCCCCTAAATAATGTCCTAAAAACATCCCCTAAATAAAGCCCCTAAATACATCCTCGAAATAAAGCGCCTAAATACATCCCCTAAATAAAGTCCGAAAAACATCCCCTAAATAAAGTCCCTAAATAACGCCCCTAAATACATCCCCAAATACAGTCCCTAAATAAAGCACCTAAATAAAGCCTATAATAAAGTCCCTAAATAAACCCCCTAAATGCATCCCCTAAAAAAAGTCCTAAAAACATCCCCTAAATGAAGTCCCTAAATAAAGCCCCTAAATTCATCCCCTAAATAAAGCCCCTAAATACAGTCCCTAAATAAACCCCCTAAATGCATCCCCTAAATAAAGTCCTAAAAACATCCCCTAAATAAAGTCCCTAAATAAAGCCCCTTAATACATCCCCGAAATACAGCCCCTAAATACAGTCCCTAAATAAACCCCCTAAATGCATCAACTAAATAAAGTCCTAAAAACCTCCCCTAAATAAAGCCCCTAAATGCATCCCCTAAATAAAGCGCCTGAATGCATCCCCTAAATAAAGTCCTAAAAACATCCTCTAAATAAAATCCCTAAATAAAACCCCTAAACACATCCACGAAATAAAGCCCCTAAATAAAGCCCCTAAATAAAGTCCCTAAATACATCCCCGAAATAAAGCCCCGAAATACAGTCCCTAAATAAACCTCCTAAATGCATCCCCTAAATATAGTCCTTAAAACATCCCCTAAAAAAAGTCCCTAAATAAACCCCCTAAATGCATCGCCTAAATAAAGTCCTAAAAACATACCCTAAATAAAGTCCCTAAATAAAGCACCTAAATGCATCCCCTAAATAAAGTCCTAAAAACATCTCCTAAATAAAGTCCCTAAATAAAGCCCCTTACATCCCCTAAATACAGCCCCTAAATACAGTCCCTAAATAAACCCAGTAAATGCATCCCCTAAATAAAGTCCTAAAAACATCCCCTAAATACATCCCCTAAATAAAGCCCCCATATACAGCCCCCAAATAAAGCGCCTAAATGCATCCCCTAAATAAAGTCCTAAAAACATCTCCTAAATAAAGTCCCTAAACAAAGCCCCTAAATACATCCCCTAAAAAGAGCCCCTAAATGCATCCCCTAAATAAAGTCCTAAAAACATGCCCTAAATAAAGTCCCTCAATAAAGCCCCTAAATACATCCCCTAAATACATCCCCTAAATAAAGCCCCTAAATACAGTCCCTAAATAAAGCGCCTAAATGCATCCCCTAAATAAAGCCCCTAAATACAGTCCCTAAATAAAGCGCCTAAATGCTTCCCCTAAATAAATCCCCCAAATACAGTCCCTAAATAAAGCCCCTAAATGCATCCCCTAAATAAAGCCCCTAAATACAGTCCCTAAATAAACCCACTAAATGCATTCCCTAAATAAAGCCCCTAAATACACCCCCTAAATAAAGCCCCTACATACAGTCCCAAAATATACCCCCTAAATGCATCCCCTAAATAAAGTCCTAAAAACATCCACTAAATAAAATACCTAAATAAAACCCATAAATATATCCACTAAATAAAGCCCCTAAATACAGTCCCTAAATAAAGCGCCTAAATGCATCCCCTAAATAAAGTCCTAAAAACATCCCCTAAATAAATTCCTAAAAACAAACCCTAAATAAAGTCCCTAAATAAAGCCCCTAAATACATCATCTAAATTAAGCCCCTAAATACAGTCCCTAAATACACCCCCTAAATGCATCCCCTAAATAAAGTCCTAAAAAAATCCCCTAAATAAAGTCCCTAAATAAAGCCCCTAAATACATCCCCTAAATAAAGTCCTAAAAACATCCCCTAAATAAAGTCCCTAAATAACGCCCCTAAATCCATCCCCAAAATAAAGCCCCTAATTACAGTCCCTAAATAAACCCCCTAAATGCATCCCCTAAATATAGTCTTAAAAACATCACCTAAAAAAAGTCCCTAAATAAACCCCCATAATGCATCCCCTAAATAAAGTCCTAAAAACATCACCTAAAAAAAGTCCCTTAATAAAGCCCCTAAATACATCCCCTAAATACAGTCCCTAAATAAAGAGCCTAAATTCATCCCCTAAATAAAGCCCCTAAATACAGTCCCTAAATAAAGCGCCTAAATGCATCCCCTAAATAAAGTCCTAAAAACATCCTCTAAATAAAGTCCCCAAATAAAGCCCCTAAATACACCCCCTAAATAAAGCCCATAAATACAGTCCCTAAATAAACCTCCTAAATGCATCCCCTAAATAATGTCCTAAAAACATCCCCTAAATAAACTCCCTAAATAAAGCCCCTAAATACATCCCCTAAATAATGCCCCTAAATACAGTCTCTAAATAAAGCCCCTAAATGCATCCCCTAAATGCATCCCCTAAATAAACCCACTAAATGCATCCCCTAAATAAAATCCTAAAAACATCACATAAATAAAGTCCTTAAATAAAGCCCCTTAATACATCCCCCAAATAAAGCCCCTAAATACAGCCCCTAAATAAACCAACTAAATGCATCCAGTAAATAAAAACCTAAAAACATCACCTATAAAAAGTCCCTTAATACACCCCCTAAATAAAGCCCATAAATACAGTCCCTAAATAAACCCACTAAATGCATCCCCTAAAAAATGTCTTAAAAACATCCCCTAAATAAAGTCCCTGAATAAAGTGCCTAAATAAATCCCCGAAAAAAAGCCCCTAAATACAGGCCCCTAATAAACCCCCTAAATGTATCCACTAAATATAGTCCTAAAAACTTCCCCTAAAAAAAGTCCCAAAATACACCCCCTAAATGCATACCCTAAATAAAGTCCTCAAAACATCCCCTAAATAAAGTCCCTAAATGAAGCCCCTAAATGCATCCCCTAAATAAAGCGCCTAAAAACATCACATAAATAAAGTCCCTAAATAAAGCCCATTAATACATCCCCGAAATAACGCCCCTAAATACAGTCCCTAAATAAACCCCCTAAATGCATCCCCTAAATAAAGTCCTAAAAACATCCCCTAAATAAACTCCCTAAATAAAGCCCCTAAATACATCCCCTAAATAATGCCCCTAAATACAGTCTCTAAATAAAGCCCCTAAATGCATCCCCTAAATAAAGCCCCTAAATAAACCCACTAAATGCATCCCCTAAATAAAATCCTAAAAACATCACATAAATAAAGTCCCTAAATAAAGCCCCTTAATACATCCCCCAAATAAAGCCCCTAAATACAGTCCCTAAATAAACCCCCTAAATGCATCCAGTAAATAAAAACCTAAAAACATCACCTAAATAAAGTCTCTTAATACACCCCCTAAATAAAGCCCATAAATACAGTCCCTAAATAAACCCACTAAATGCATCCCCTAAAAAATGTCTTAAAAACATCCCCTAAATAAAGTCCCTGAATAAAGTGCCTAAATACATCCCCGAAAAAAAGCCCCTAAATACAGGCCCCTAATAAACCCCCTAAATGTATCCACTAAATATAGTCCTAAAAACTTCCCCTAAAAAAAGTCCCAAAATACACCCCCTAAATGCATACCCTAAATAAAGTCCTCAAAACATCCCCTAAATAAAGTCCCTAAATGAAGCCCCTAAATGCATCCCCTAAATAAAGCGCCTAAAAACATCACATAAATAAAGTCCCTAAATAAAGCCCCTTAATACATCCCCCAAATAAAGCCCCTAAATACAGTCCCTAAATAAACCCCCTAAATGCATCCCCTAAATAAAGTCCTAAAAACATCACCTAAATAAAGTCCCTTAATAAAGCCCCTAAACACATCCTGTAAATAAAGCCCCTAAATACAGTCCATAAATAAAGCGCCTAAATGTATCCCCCAAATAAAGCCCCTAAATACAGTCCCTAAATGCATCCAGTAAATAAAAACCTAAAAACATCACCTAAATAAAGTCCCTTAATAAAGCCCCTAAATACATCCTCTAAATAAAGCCCCTAAATACGGTCCATAAATAAAGCGCCTAAATGCATCCCCCAAATAAAGCCCCTAAATACTGTCCCTAAATAAATCCCCTAAATGCATCCCCTAAAAAATGTCTTAAAAACATCCCCTAAATAAAGTCCCTGAATAAAGTGCCTAAATACATCCCCGAAAAAAGCCCCTAAATACAGTCCTTTAATAAACCCCCTAAATGTATCTACTAATTATAGTCCTAAAAACTTCCCCTAAAAAAAGTCCCAAAATAAACCCCCTAAATGCATACCCTAAATAAAGTCCTAAAGACATCCCCTAAATAAAGTCCCTAAATGAAGCCCCTAAATGCATACCCTAAATAAAGCGCCTAAATGCATCCCTTAAATAAAATCCCTAAATAAAGCCCCTTAATACATCCCTTAAATAAAGCCCCTAAATACAGTCCATAACTAAAGCCCCTAATTGCATCACCTAAATAAAGTCCAAAAAACATCCCCTTAATAAAATCCCTAAATAAAACCCCTAAATACATCCACTAAATAAAGCCCCTAAATAATGTCCCTAAATAAAGTCCCTAAATACATCCCCGAAATAAAGCCCCTAAATACAGTCCCTAAATACACCCACTAAATGCATCCCCTAAAAAAAGTCCTAAAAACATCCCCTAAATAAATTCCCTAAATAAAGCCCCTAAATGCCTCCCCTAAATAAAGTCCTAAAAACATCTCCTAAATAAAGTCCCTAAATAAAGCCCCTAAATACAGTCCCTAAAAAAAAACCCTAAATGCATCCCCTAAATAAAGTCCCTAAATAAAGCCCCTAAATACATCCCCTAAATAAAGCCCCTAAATACATCCCCGAAATAAAGCCCCTAAATACAGTCCCTAAATAAACCCGCTAAATGCATTCCCTAAATAAAGTCGTAAAAACATAACCTAAATAAAGTCTTTCAATAAAGCCCCTAAATGCATCCCCTAAATAAAGCGCCTAAATGCATCCCCTAAATAATGTCCTAAAAATATCTCCTAAATAAAGTCCCTAAATAAAGCCCCTAAATACATCCCCTAAATAGAGCCCCTAAATATAGTCCCTAAATAAAGCGCCTAAATGCATCCCCTAAATAAAGTCCTAAAAACATCCCCTAAATAAAGTCCCTAAATAAAGCCCCTAAATGCATCCCCTAACTAAAGCCCCTAAATATAGTCCCTAAATAAACCCCCTAAATGCATCCCCTAAATAAAGTCCTAAAAACATCCCCTACATAAAGCTCCTAAATGCATCCCCTAAACACATCCCCTAAATAAAGCCCCTAAATACAGTACCTAAATAAAACCCCTAAATGCATCCCTTAAATAAAGCCCCTAAATACAGTCCCTAAATAAACCCCCTAAATACAGTCCCTAAATAAAGAGACTAAATGCATCCCCTAAATACAGTCCCTAAATAAAGCAACCTAAATGCATTCCCTTAAATAAAGTCCTAAATATATCCCCTAAATAAAGCACCTAAATACAGTCCCTAAATAAACCCCCTAAATGCATCCCCTAAATAATGTCCTAAAAACATCCCCTAAATAAAGCCCCTAAATACATCCTCGAAATAAAGCGCCTAAATACATCCCCTAAATAAAGTCCGAAAAACATCCCCTAAATAAAGTCCCTAAATAACGCCCCTAAATACATCCCCAAATACAGTCCCTAAATAAAGCACCTAAATAAAGCCTATAATAAAGTCCCTAAATAAACCCCCTAAATGCATCCCCTAAATAAAGTCCTAAAAACATCCCCTAAATGAAGTCCCTAAATAAAGCCCCTAAATTCATCCCCTAAATAAAGCCCCTAAATACAGTCCCTAAATAAACCCCCTAAATGCATCCCCTAAATAAAGTCCTAAAAACATCCCCTAAATAAAGTCCCTAAATAAAGCCCCTTAATACATCCCCGAAATACAGCCCCTAAATACAGTCCCTAAATAAACCCCCTAAATGCATCAACTAAATAAAGTCCTAAAAACCTCCCCTAAATAAAGCCCCTAAATGCATCCCCTAAATAAAGCGCCTGAATGCATCCCCTAAATAAAGTCCTAAAAACATCCTCTAAATAAAATCCCTAAATAAAACCCCTAAACACATCCACGAAATAAAGCCCCTAAATAAAGCCCCTAAATAAAGTCCCTAAATACATCCCCGAAATAAAGCCCCGAAATACAGTCCCTAAATAAACCTCCTAAATGCATCCCCTAAATATAGTCCTTAAAACATCCCCTAAAAAAAGTCCCTAAATAAACCCCCTAAATGCATCGCCTAAATAAAGTCCTAAAAACATACCCTAAATAAAGTCCCTAAATAAAGCACCTAAATGCATCCCCTAAATAAAGTCCTAAAAACATCTCCTAAATAAAGTCCCTAAATAAAGCCCCTTACATCCCCTAAATACAGCCCCTAAATACAGTCCCTAAATAAACCCAGTAAATGCATCCCCTAAATAAAGTCCTAAAAACATCCCCTAAATACATCCCCTAAATAAAGCCCCCATATACAGCCCCCAAATAAAGCGCCTAAATGCATCCCCTAAATAAAGTCCTAAAAACATCTCCTAAATAAAGTCCCTAAACAAAGCCACTAAATACATCCCCTAAAAAGAGCCCCTAAATGCATCCCCTAAATAAAGTCCTAAAAACATGCCCTAAATAAAGTCCCTCAATAAAGCCCCTAAATACATCCCCTAAATACATCCCCTAAATAAAGCCCCTAAATACAGTCCCTAAATAAAGCGCCTAAATGCATCCCCTAAATAAAGCCCCTAAATACAGTCCCTAAATAAAGCGCCTAAATGCTTCCCCTAAATAAATCCCCCAAATACAGTCCCTAAATAAAGCCCCTAAATGCATCCCCTAAATAAAGCCCCTAAATACAGTCCCTAAATAAACCCACTAAATGCATTCCCTAAATAAAGCCCCTAAATACACCCCCTAAATAAAGCCCCTACATACAGTCCCAAAATATACCCCCTAAATGCATCCCCTAAATAAAGTCCTAAAAACATCCACTAAATAAAATACCTAAATAAAACCCATAAATATATCCACTAAATAAAGCCCCTAAATACAGTCCCTAAATAAAGCGCCTAAATGCATCCCCTAAATAAAGTCCTAAAAAAATCCCCTAAATAAATTCCTAAAAACAAACCCTAAATAAAGTCCCTAAATAAAGCCCCTAAATACATCCTCTAAATTAAGCCCCTAAATACAGTCCCTAAATACACCCCCTAAATGCATCCCCTAAATAAAGTCCTAAAAAAATCCCCTAAATAAAGTCCCTAAATAAAGCCCCTAAATACATCCCCTAAATAAAGTCCTAAAAACATCCCCTAAATAAAGTCCCTAAATAACGCCCCTAAATCCATCCCCAAAATAAAGCCCCTAATTACAGTCCCTAAATAAACCCCCTAAATGCATCCCCTAAATATAGTCTTAAAAACATCACCTAAAAAAAGTCCCTAAATAAACCCCCAAAATGCATCCCCTAAATAAAGTCCTAAAAACATCACCTAAAAAAAGTCCCTTAATAAAGCCCCTTAATACATCCCCTAAATACAGTCCCTAAATAAAGAGCCTAAATTCATCCCCTAAATAAAGCCCCTAAATACAGTCCCTAAATAAAGCGCCTAACTGCATCCCCTAAATAAAGTCCTAAAAACATCCTCTAAATAAAGTCCCCAAATAAAGCCCCTAAATACACCCCCTAAAAAAAGCCCATAAATACAGTCCCTAAATAAACCTCCTAAATGCATCCCCTAAATAATGTCCTAAAAACATCCCCTAAATAAACTCCCTAAATAAAGCCCCTAAATACATCCCCTAAATAATGCCCCTAAATACAGTCTCTAAATAAAGCCCCTAAATGCATCCCCTAAATAAACCCACTAAATGCATCCCCTAAATAAAATCCTAAAAACATCACATAAATAAAGTCCTTAAATAAAGCCCCTTAATACATCCCCCAAATAAAGCCCCTAAATACAGTCCCTAAATAAACCAACTAAATGCATCCAGTAAATAAAAACCTAAAAACATCACCTATAAAAAGTCCCTTAATACACCCCCTAAATAAAGCCCATAAATACAGTCCCTAAATAAACCCACTAAATGCATCCCCTAAAAAATGTCTTAAAAACATCCCCTAAATAAAGTCCCTGAATAAAGTGCCTAAATAAATCCCCGAAAAAAAGCCCCTAAATACAGGCCCCTAATAAACCCCCTAAATGTATCCACTAAATATAGTCCTAAAAACTTCCCCTAAAAAAAGTCCCAAAATACACCCCCTAAATGCATACCCTAAATAAAGTCCTCAAAACATCCCCTAAATAAAGTCCCTAAATGAAGCCCCTAAATGCATCCCCTAAATAAAGCGCCTAAAAACATCACATAAATAAAGTCCCTAAATAAAGCCCATTAATACATCCCCGAAATAACGCCCCTAAATACAGTCCCTAAATAAACCCCCTAAATGCATCCCCTAAATAAAGTCCTAAAAACATCCCCTAAATAAACTCCCTAAATAAAGCCCCTAAATACATCCCCTAAATAATGCCCCTAAATACAGTCTCTAAATAAAGCCCCTAAATGCATCCCCTAAATAAAGCCCCTAAATAAACCCACTAAATGCATCCCCTAAATAAAATCCTAAAAACATCACATAAATAAAGTCCCTAAATAAAGCCCCTTAATACATCCCCCAAATAAAGCCCCTAAATACAGTCCCTAAATAAACCCCCTAAATGCATCCAGTAAATAAAAACCTAAAAACATCACCTAAATAAAGTCTCTTAATACACCCCCTAAATAAAGCCCATAAATACAGTCCCTAAATAAACCCACTAAATGCATCCCCTAAAAAATGTCTTAAAAACATCCCCTAAATAAAGTCCCTGAATAAAGTGCCTAAATACATCCCCGAAAAAAAGCCCCTAAATACAGGCCCCTAATAAACCCCCTAAATGTATCCACTAAATATAGTCCTAAAAACTTCCCCTAAAAAAAGTCCCAAAATACACCCCCTAAATGCATACCCTAAATAAAGTCCTCAAAACATCCCCTAAATAAAGTCCCTAAATGAGGCCCCTAAATGCATCCCCTAAATAAAGCGCCTAAAAACATCACATAAATAAAGTCCCTAAATAAAGCCCCTTAATACATCCCCCAAATAAAGCCCCTAAATACAGTCCCTAAATAAACCCCCTAAATGCATCCCCTAAATAAAGTCCTAAAAACATCACCTAAATAAAGTCCCTTAATAAAGCCCCTAAACACATCCTGTAAATAAAGCCCCTAAATACAGTCCATAAATAAAGCGCCTAAATGCATCCCCCAAATAAAGCCCCTAAATACAGTCCCTAAATGCATCCAGTAAATAAAAACCTAAAAACATCACCTAAATAAAGTCCCTTAATAAAGCCCCTAAATACATCCTCTAAATAAAGCCCCTAAATACGGTCCATAAATAAAGCGCCTAAATGCATCCCCCAAATAAAGCCCCTAAATACTGTCCCTAAATAAATCCCCTAAATGCATCCCCTAAAAAATGTCTTAAAAACATCCCCTAAATAAAGTCCCTGAATAAAGTGCCTAAATACATCCCCGAAAAAAGCCCCTAAATACAGTCCTTTAATAAACCCCCTAAATGTATCTACTAATTATAGTCCTAAAAACTTCCCCTAAAAAAAGTCCCAAAATAAACCCCCTAAATGCATACCCTAAATAAAGTCCTAAAGACATCCCCTAAATAAAGTCCCTAAATGAAGCCCCTAAATGCATACCCTAAATAAAGCGCCTAAATGCATCCCTTAAATAAAATCCCTAAATAAAGCCCCTTAATACATCCCTTAAATAAAGCCCCTAAATACAGTCCATAACTAAAGCCCCTAATTGCATCACCTAAATAAAGTCCAAAAAACATCCCCTTAATAAAATCCCTAAATAAAACCACTAAATACATCCACTAAATAAAGCCCCTAAATAATGTCCCTAAATAAAGTCCCTAAATACATCCCCGAAATAAAGCCCCTAAATACAGTCCCTAAATACACCCCCTAAATGCATCCCCTAAAAAAAGTCCTAAAAACATCCCCTAAATAAATTCCCTAAATAAAGCCCCTAAATGCCTCCCCTAAATAAAGTCCTAAAAACATCTCCTAAATAAAGTCCCTAAATAAAGCCCCTAAATACAGTCCCTAAAAAAAAACCCTAAATGCATCCCCTAAATAAAGTCCCTAAATAAAGCCCCTAAATACATCCCCTAAATAAAGCCCCTAAATACATCCCCGAAATAAAGCCCCTAAATACAGTCCCTAAATAAACCCGCTAAATGCATTCCCTAAATAAAGTCGTAAAAACATAACCTAAATAAAGTCTTTCAATAAAGCCCCTAAATGCATCCCCTAAATAAAGCGCCTAAATGCATCCCCTAAATAATGTCCTAAAAATATCTCCTAAATAAAGTCCCTAAATAAAGCCCCTAAATACATCCCCTAAATAGAGCCCCTAAATATAGTCCCTAAATAAAGCGCCTAAATGCATCCCCTAAATAAAGTCCTAAAAACATCCCCTAAATAAAGTCCCTAAATAAAGCCCCTAAATGCATCCCCTAACTAAAGCCCCTAAATACAGTCCCTAAATAAACCCCCTAAATGCATCCCCTAAATAAAGTCCTAAAAACATCCCCTACATAAAGCTCCTAAATGCATCCCCTAAACACATCCCCTAAATAAAGCCCCTAAATACAGTACCTAAATAAAGCCCCTAAATGCATCCCTTAAATAAAGCCCCTAAATACAGTCCCTAAATAAACCCCCTAAATACAGTCCCTAAATAAAGAGACTAAATGCATCCCCTAAATACAGTCCCTAAATAAAGCAACCTAAATGCATTCCCTTAAATAAAGTCCTAAATATATCCCCTAAATAAAGCACCTAAATACAGTCCCTAAATAAACCCCCTAAATGCATCCCCTAAATAATGTCCTAAAAACATCCCCTAAATAAAGCCCCTAAATACATCCTCGAAATAAAGCGCCTAAATACATCCCCTAAATAAAGTCCGAAAAACATCCCCTAAATAAAGTCCCTAAATAACGCCCCTAAATACATCCCCAAATACAGTCCCTAAATAAAGCACCTAAATAAAGCCTATAATAAAGTCCCTAAATAAACCCCCTAAATGCATCCCCTAAATAAAGTCCTAAAAACATCCCCTAAATGAAGTCCCTAAATAAAGCCCCTAAATTCATCCCCTAAATAAAGCCCCTAAATACAGTCCCTAAATAAACCCCCTAAATGCATCCCCTAAATAAAGTCCTAAAAACATCCCCTAAATAAAGTCCCTAAATAAAGCCCCTTAATACATCCCCGAAATACAGCCCCTAAATACAGTCCCTAAATAAACCCCCTAAATGCATCAACTAAATAAAGTCCTAAAAACCTCCCCTAAATAAAGCCCCTAAATGCATCCCCTAAATAAAGCGCCTGAATGCATCCCCTAAATAAAGTCCTAAAAACATCCTCTAAATAAAATCCCTAAATAAAACCCCTAAACACATCCACGAAATAAAGCCCCTAAATAAAGCCCCTAAATAAAGTCCCTAAATACATCCCCGAAATAAAGCCCCGAAATACAGTCCCTAAATAAACCTCCTAAATGCATCCCCTAAATATAGTCCTTAAAACATCCCCTAAAAAAAGTCCCTAAATAAACCCCCTAAATGCATCGCCTAAATAAAGTCCTAAAAACATACCCTAAATAAAGTCCCTAAATAAAGCACCTAAATGCATCCCCTAAATAAAGTCCTAAAAACATCTCCTAAATAAAGTCCCTAAATAAAGCCCCTTACATCCCCTAAATACAGCCCCTAAATACAGTCCCTAAATAAACCCAGTAAATGCATCCCCTAAATAAAGTCCTAAAAACATCCCCTAAATACATCCCCTAAATAAAGCCCCCATATACAGCCCACAAATAAAGCGCCTAAATGCATCCCCTAAATAAAGTCCTAAAAACATCTCCTAAGTAAAGTCCCTAAACAAAGCCCCTAAATACATCCCCTAAAAAGAGCCCCTAAATGCATCCCCTAAATAAAGTCCTAAAAACATGCCCTAAATAAAGTCCCTCAATAAAGCCCCTAAATACATCCCCTAAATACATCCCCTAAATAAAGCCCCTAAATACAGTCCCTAAATAAAGCGCCTAAATGCATCCCCTAAATAAAGCCCCTAAATACAGTCCCTAAATAAAGCGCCTAAATGCTTCCCCTAAATAAATCCCCCAAATACAGTCCCTAAATAAAGCCCCTAAATGCATCCCCTAAATAAAGCCCCTAAATACAGTCCCTAAATAAACCCACTAAATGCATTCCCTAAATAAAGCCCCTAAATACACCCCCTAAATAAAGCCCCTAAATACAGTCCCAAAATATACCCCCTAAATGCATCCCCTAAATAAAGTCCTAAAAACATCCACTAAATAAAATACCTAAATAAAACCCCTAAATATATCCACTAAATAAAGCCCCTAAATACAGTCCCTAAAAAAAGCGCCTAAATGCATCCCCTAAATAAAGACCTAAAAAAATCCCCTAAATAAACCCACTAAATGCATCCCTTAAATAAAGTTCTAAAAACATCCCCTAAATAAAGTGCCTAAATAAAGCCCCTAAATACATCCTCTAAATAAAGCCCCTAAATACAGTCCTTAAATACACCCCCTAAATGCATCCCCTAGATAAAGTCCGAAAGATATCCCCTAAATAAAGTCCCTAAATAAAGCCCCTAAAAACATCCCCGAAATAAAGCCCCTAAATACAGTCCCTAAATAAACCCCCTAAATGCATCCCCTAAATAAAGTCCTAAAAACATCCCCTACATAAAATACCTAAATAAAGCCCCTAAATAAAGCGCCTAAATGCATCCCCTAAATAAAGTCCTAAAAACATCTCCTAAATAAAGTCCCTAAATAAAGCCCCTAAATAGATCCCCTAAATAGAGCCCCTAAATATAGTCCCTAAATAAAGCGCCTAAATGCATCCCCTAAATAAAGTCCTAAAAACATCCCCTAAATAAAGTCCCTAAATACATCCCCTAAATAAAGCCCCTAAATACAGTTCCAAAATAAACCCACTAAATGCATCCCCTAAATAAAGTCCTAAAAACAACCCCTAAATAAAGTCCCTAAATAAAGCCCCTAAATACATCCTCTAAATAAAGCCCCTAAATACAGTCCCTAAATACACCCCCTAAATGCATCCCCTAGATAAAGTCCTAAAACCCCTAAATAAAGTCCCTAAATAAAGCCCCTAAATACATCCCCTAAATAAAGCCCCTAAATATAGTCCCTAAATAAACCCCCTAAATGCATCCCTTAAATAATGTCCTAAAAACATCCCCTAAATAAAGCCCCTAAATACATCCTCGAAATAAAGCGCCTAAATGCATCCCCTAAATAAAGTCCGAAAAACATCTCCTAAATAAAGTCCCTAAATAACGCCCCTAAATACATCCCCAAATACAGTCCCTAAATAAAGCACCTAAATAAAGCCTATAATACAGTCCCTAAATAAACCCCCTAAATAAAGTCCTAAAAACATCCCCTAAATAAAGACCCTAAATAAAGCCCCTAAATACATCCTCGAAATAAAGCCCCTAAATGCATCCCCTAAATAAAGTCCTAAAAACATCCCCTAAATGAAGTCCCTAAATAAAGCCCCTAAATTCATCCCCGAAATAAAGCCCCTAAATACAGTCCCTAAATAAACCCCCTAAATGCATCCCCTAAATAAAGTCCTAAAAACATCCCCTAAATAAAGTCCCTAAATAAAGCCCCTTAATACATCCCCAAAATAAAGCCCCTAAATACAGTCCCTAAATAAACCCCCTAAATGCATCAACTAAATAAAGTCCTAAAAACCTCCCCTAAATAAAGCCCCTAAATGCATCCCCTAAATAAAGCGCCTGATTGCATCCCCTAAATAAAGTCCTAAAAACATCCCCTAAATAAAATCCCTAAATAAAAACCCTAAATACATCCACGAAATAAAGCCCCTAAATAAAGCCCCTAAATAAAGTCCCTAAATACATTCCCGAAATAAAGCCCCTAGATACAGTCCCTAAATAAACCTCCTAAATGCATCCCCTAAATATAGTCCTTAAAACATCCCCTAAAAAAAGTCCCTAAATAAAGCCCCTAAATGCATCGCCTAAATAAAGCGCCTAAATGCATCCCCTAAATAAAGTCCTAAAAATATCCCCTAAATAAAGCCCCTAAATAAAGCCCCTAAATACAGTCCCTAAATAAAGTCCCTAAATACAGTCCCTAAAAACATCTCCTAAATTCAGTCCCCTTTTTTAAAAATAAAAAGGAAATAAATGAAGAGGAAATAAATAGGAAATAAATGAAGAGGAAATAAATAGGAAATAAATGAAGAGGAAATAAATAGGAAATAAATAAAGAGGAAACAAATAGGAAATAAATAGAGGAAATAAAGAGGAAATAAATAGGAAGGGTTACTTTTTATTTCTGTTTCATGACTACAAACAACTAGACACAGACATTTCTCTTCTTTTTCCTTTTCTCTCACTTTTACTTTTCATTTTGTCATTCGTGAAAAAAGAAATAAAATTCACCTTTCCAAGAAAATGGCGTCTTTCTTGAATATTCACAGGCATGAAATAAAAGCAGCGGCCACTAGTGGCCAACTGGGCCTCCATGTGTCCCTGAGATGGGTGAGCAATAAATGTGCAGAGTGCAGCACTTGTATAATGTACAGACACATGAGGGCTAGGAATGGCTAGAGGAGGGGACAGGGCCAATGAGGGGCCACATAGAAATGTTATAGCAAAGCCCATGGGAGGATTGAGGAATGTGCAACTCCCTGCATGTGGACTAATGGGAGTTGTACAGTTGTTCTAATGAATGTGGCCCCAGTACTACAGGCAGCTAATGTGGGATTGTATGCTGAGGGCTTACTAGAAGCCTGGAGTGGATGCAAGTTGGACTGGAGTCAGGATCAGACACAGCACAAGCTGACTATTATTTCCCAGGGCCCATTATTCATGATGTCAGGGGGCCCCCCAGCCAGGGAAGCCACTCCCATTCCTCTGTGTCTCCCCCAGAGCCTCTGTGCCAGGCAACTCAACACTTTCCCCACTGCTGACCCTCTATGAAAGGTACGGGGGAGGGGATTATCCTCATTAAAAACAGACAGGTTAGTTCTCCTTTAAGGAATACTGGGAGTTACTGTACATGTAATACTGAGGGTCACGGGGAATGCTGGGAGTTACTGTACATGTAATACTGTGGGTCACAGGGAATGCTGGGAGTTACTGTACATGTAATACTGAGGGTCACAGGGAATGCTGGGAGTTACTGTACATGTAATACTGAGGGTCACAGGGAATGCTGGGAGTTACTGTACATGTAATACTGAGGGTCACAGGGAATGCTGGGAGTTACTGTACATGTAATACTGAGGGTCACAGGGAATGCTGGGAGTTACTGTACATGTAATACTGAGGGTCACAGGGAATGCTGGGAGTTACTGTACATGTAATACTGTGGGTCACAGGGAATGCTGGGAGTTACTGTACATGTAATACTGAGGGTCACAGGGAATGCTGGGAGTTACTGTACATGTAATACTGAGGGTCACAGGGAATGCTGGGAGTTACTGTACATGTAATACTGAGGGTCACAGGGAATGCTGGGAGTTACTGTACATGTAATGCTGTGGGTCACAGGGAATGCTGGGAGTTACTGTACATGTAATACTGAGGGTCACAGGGAATGCTGGGAGTTACTGTACATGTAATACTGAGGGTCACAGGGAATGCTGGGAGTTACTGTACATGTAATATTGAGGGTCACAGGGAATGCTGGGAATATTAGTACTAACCTGTATATAAATTCTGTAGCTTTTTTGCACTTTTTGGATTAGCCTCAGCTCTATGGCTGCAGTGAGGGTCTCACTTTATTATACTGTAATTCTTGGGGACCCCCTGGAACCCCACACAGAGTGAGAGTCACTAAGAGTCACTAGGCTACTGACCTTGTGGTGGCTTTGGGGTTGCCCAGGTCACTAGCCTCACTCTCTTGCACTGCCGGGACCCTAGTCCAACACTGGCCCCCCACCCATAGGACCCTCACCTTCTGGCTCCTGCAGCCCCCCAGCTCTGCCCCATGAACCCCCACCTGCAACTGGAGAAGCAAAGCAATGGAACGTGTGATTGTGGGAAGGGAAAAAGCCTGGGGGGCTACAATAGAGATGTTGGGGTGACAAAGCTGCTTCTGTACATCAGTGTATATGGGCCACAAGTACAAGCTCCATCTATAGTTGTTACACCAGGTGGAGCTACAAGTGCTCAGTCAGTGTTGGACATGAATTGTGCTGTAACCACAGATGGAGCTTGAATGTCTCCTCCCCTTTATCCTCATTGGCTGCACTAAATGTTTCTATTCTACAAATAAAGCGCAACACATGGGCTCCCAGGCTTTAGTAGGGCAATAAGCAAAAATCCTGGGCAGGGGCATGTGACTGTCAGTATCCAATGTGAACACAGGGAGCAGTTAATATTGATGTGAATGTGACCCCCGGGGGTGCAGAATGAGCCAGGAGGAGCCCACAGCCCCACATGCCCCCCTCCCCTGGGCACAGAGCTTGGTGAATTAGTTGCCATTTGGTTGCCATGTAGAGGAACACAGCACAGTCACAAGTAGGTAGAGACCCTGAAACTGCCACTGGCTAATAAACCTGTAGCACATACAGACAAAGGGCAACTGCTCCAAATCCTGAGAGAGAAACAGAAACAAAAGATTTACTTCCAAATGAGACAATTTTAATCAGGAACATTGGTACCAACCTGCACACACACACACATTGCCTGGATTTCTATAGATACTATATATATATATATAATGTACTGTACTATTTCTATAGATACAATATATATAATGTACCAGTCTGATGGGTGGATCATGGGAAGCTGCAGACTGCACTGGTAGAACAGAATGGAGCAGTCTATCACACTTGCACCCCCGGGTACCATGAGCAGGATATTTCTAATCAGCCCCGTCCTGGATGTGTTACACTTACCCCCATTCTCCCTAAATCTTACAAATGTACTCATGTGCCAGTGCAGGAGCCAGACCCGCGGGGCCCCACTGTAGGTACAGTACTGATCAATAAAGGGGAAATACATTAACCAATCACCCTCCACTAAGATTCCTGACAGAAAGACAGATCTACAATTTCTGATGCTGCTTCACAGATGCAAATAATTCATCTCCCACCACCAGTCCCAGGGGTCACGGGCACCGCTCTCCCTCGCCAGGGGCCCGAACATCAAGCACTTTGTCTGTGCAAACTGCCATCTCTTCACTTTCTGGCCTGGGCATAGTTACTGTTAAAGCAGTTACAGGTAGGTGTGCGTGTGTGTGTGTATATACACGTATGTAACTAGCAGTCTTTATTAGAGCTCTGCTGCTACAAACAGATAATGGGCTCCTGCTTATCTGTGAGGCAAAACAGTCGTAATCGTAACAAAGGGCTGAAGGAAGTTTGTCATCTCTTGTGTCACTCGTCTAATTACAGGGGGGGGGTAATTAATCAGGAATCAAAACAATGCTCTGTTCCTGTTTTATATAAATAATAACTAAGTAAATACACATATTTATAAAAAAAAAAACAATAGGCAGAAAGTATTTCCAGCACAATTTCTGTTTGTGTTGTTCATATGGGAAGAAGGACTGTATACGTGTGTACTGCCCCTTTAATGTGTCGCACTGGTGTAACACACACATCACTAGTACTGGTTATGGTCACAATGTTGCTGGGCTGTACCACTCGCCTCTCTTACCTTTATTGAAGGGGGTGAACTGAAAGTCCGGCAGGTATTTCCTGAGCTTGTGGTTACTCGCAGTCTTCTTGAACTGCCCATCAGACTTTGTGCTGTCGAACTGAGGTCGGGGGCAGTTAAGGGTAAAACATATTGTAGTCTAGTAGACTTCCAACAGTGAGGTGTTCTCTTCCCCATGGTCAATCAGGAACCGCTCCCTGTGAAATGGACCTCCCCCAAGTACTCAAACCTCTTCCCTAAACCCCTGGGCTGTTCTCTTCCCCATGGTCAGGCAGGAAAATCCTCCTGGAGAGAAAGTGAATCCATTAGGGGCCCAGTAATTAGCCAGGTCCAGTGCTCTGATTCTCTGTACTTCTTGCTCGTACTCTCCTCTCTGTCTCATGCTCAGGGAGGAACTGCCCCCAGGGGAAGTGAATTCAATCTCCTATTGGATTGTGGGTAAGTGGGCAGGGCTTATCACCTGTCCCTTTCATTTGGGTCCAGATTCAGAGCTTTGTCCCTGGGTAAGTGAGGGTTAAATTCCCGTAGCCACTTAGTAGGGTGGGTTAACCCCTTCATTCCCTAACATGCATGGGCACTGCTGGTGAGTGAGTGTGTATTAGTGAGTGTGAGTACAGACACAGAGCATGTGCTTGTGTGTATCTATTAGACGTATAAATACTCAGCCCAAGGATACAATCAGCTCTCCCTTAAACTCCATGGCTGCTACGATGCTCTCGGCTGCTTCCTTGATGGACACCTCATCCTCCTCTCCAACTGGAACAGAACAAGTCACAGATCAGCACATGAACCCAAATGAGCTTCAGTACAATGATCCCCGACTTATGCTTCACACTTATTAGCTCCCCCTATAATATATATATATATATAAACCCAGGTGTTATTAGCTCATCTGCACTTTCAGCTTTTCTTTGCTGCCATTATCTCTAAGGCTTGTCTCTATCCATAGCCCTCCCTTCCTCTACTGCTCCAACTCCTTCTGAGAAGCCAATGGGCTGACAGGTATGTCATATACAGGTATAGCAGCACCTTCATCCCCAAACTACACCCATAATAATCTATGCCCACATATTCTACAACTGTCCCCTGTACTAAGCACAATAGTCTGTACAGAGAGATCCCATAAAACTATGGTACATAGGTATTCCCTGTACTAAGCACAATTCAGCAGGAACAGCCCCCTAAGTTTGCTCATAGTCTGTACAGAGAGATCCCATAAAACTATGGCAGCATAGGTATTCCCTGTACTAAGCACAATTCAGCAGGAACAGCCCCTAAGTTTACTCATAGTCTGTACAGAGAGATCCCATAAAACTATGGTACATAGGTATTCCCTGTACTAAGCACAATTCAGCAGGAACAGCCCCTACGTTTGCTCAGTATGTTCGGTATCATATGTATCATCTGAATCTGCATTAGCCATGCTCAATACATGTGGCAAGAGCCTTTAGGCTACTCCCCATCCACCCGCAGTGATTTAGGTTACTGAGTTTCCATTTCGATGTTTATTTCTATTTAGATAAGTGCCGACTGATAGAATGTTCTATGTACTTTGAAGTATTTTCTTCTTTCATTGAGTGGCTCGTGAGAAAAGAGATGGGCTCAGAGCTGGTCATTCACTGCCAGAAATCATTGAATACTTTCATATGGCCAGCTAGAAAATGTGGCATTAGCCCAGGACAAACAGTAGCCCCAACAACCACCATCACATCCCTGGGCATTGAAATAAACAGTTGTGGCAATGGAGTTCCGCCTGCCTAGGGATAAGCTTATTAATGAAGCAAAACTCTGACCCTGAAGAAAATCACTTTGAGAGAAAAAGCCAAAAAGCTGAGGTCTAAAGCCCAGTCTGGTTTCCATTCCCTCAGATGTTTCTCTGCTGAGTCCTTTAAGCAACAATTTGTCTCTATCTGGGAACCAATGATCTGGGGCAACAGAATTACTTTCCAATTGTGTATCTTGTTTTCGGGGTGTGGAATTATCCTTTTCTTAAGTGACGGACCTGTCTGTTGTTCCTATTGGCTGGTGGGAATACAATACTTACCTCCCAATATTTTAGAACTAGAAAATTTTAAATCATGGCCATTTGTGGCCACACCCCTAATTACCATGTTCATTTTACAAAATTTGGCAGGTTCTGAAAGATTGAACACATTTCTGTGGATTTTATGTTATTTCAGTTTTGCTAATGAAGGTGAATTGCCCTTTAAGCTGCAAGTCCCAGTTTCCACAGGAGACCTGCTTATCTTAAATAGTTACAATTGTTTCTTTGCTCACCTTAAATTCTTACATAAGAATCTAAGTGCACCTGCCACATATTCGGCGCTCTCTGCCAAAAGCCAATGAAGTTTTAGAAACTGTAAAGCTAACTTGGCTAGACTGACGAAGCAGGGGTTAATGTCCAGCTAGAGCTTAGAGCATGGGTTACTTGGGACTCAAACACTACAGGCTTGGACCTTCGCTGAATGGAAGATTTGAGGAATGGTGTAATGCAACTACAACTCTCAGGCTACTGGGCAACAACAATAAGAATAATGGGCGCCAGGAGGTTCTTGCAGTATAATAGAATAACTTTTATTTGTCCAAGACAAATGACCCACGGGTTTACTTTCATCATTATAGAGACATTGGCAGAATATACAGACACACCCGCTCACACAGAGCCGACAGAGGTAGATACCGGGGACTTTCCTTTAGAGACAACACCGTGACCTGGATCCTCACACAGGGGATCAGGGAACTCACTAGACCTAATCCCTATTAGTCTGTGTCCCTATATTACAGTCTTGCCTGAGAGCAAAACTACCTCCTTGTATCCCTCCTAGTTGGAGCCAAACTGCTCTTTCTATCTGTCCTCTCTATCTCACTCTCCTACAGAGTCTATTACAGACATATCCCTGCCACTCACTAGCCTCATTCACAGGGTCCCTGCTCCCCGACTTATCCTTCTACAGGACCCGGTCCCTCTAGGCACATGACTTTCTGGCTCAGGCTCCCTGGAAAAACCCAGCTGGATCAGCATCCAGAAGCCAAAGAGGAAGCTCCACCCCTTCTCTCTCATTATACCAAGGGTTGACAGGATGTGGTCACAGCACCTCCTGGCCAATAGCACATCTATGCAAATTACCTCTAGCTACATGGACATCTGCCCAGCAACTAGGGAGATCAGGAAGTGTAGGGAGTTAAAGCCATAGGGGCACATTAACCGTATGGGTCCCTACAAAACTTTGTATCTGTATCTGCAGAAGATCGAAGAGAAAGTCGGGACATTTCAGTAACAATCCGGGACTGCAGGTAGAGCTGTCAAAATCGGGACTTTCCTGCAAAAAATGGGAGGTATGATTGACTGTCTGAGATGTCAGTGTGCTAGGGGCTGCAGGGTGACAGTGAGTGTCGGGGGGATCCCGGTGGAACAGGATTGGGATGTGTTTCTGATACTGATCCAGTAACTCACACGGTGAATCCTTCTCCTGGAACCTGTATAAAAGCAATTGCCTTTGTCTGACATGTTCTGCCCCTCGTTAAGCAGATTATAAATTCTAAAGTGATGTAATAATGACGAGCAGAAACTCAGCCGTGTCCCTTTGATGAACAAAACTTAACTCTTGCCCCAAAAGCTGACGATCCAGCTGTTGTCAGTCTGTGTATTATTTGAGACTAAGAGAAACAGATGCTCTTCCCCTGCTCCGTTGACTTGAATGTGATCAACCTGTGAGGCCAGAGCCTGGTGCTGACTAATTACCTTCCAGCCTCGAACGACGTTATTGGATTCTTCAGAGTCTGTAAGGTTTGCTCTCAGGTGCTGCAGGTGTAGGAACAATGAGAAGGTTTAACCCTGCTACTTCCATTGGTTCAGCCAGTGACACAAACTGGAAAGCTGGAAAGAGTCATAAGAAAAAAAGCAAATCATTAAAAAAAAAAAAAAACTGTAAAAAAAATAAAAATAAATAAATACATACCAATTGAAAAGTTGCCTAGATCTAGCCATTCTGTAACATGCTAAATGCTAAGTGAAAGGGGTGGTTCACCTTCAGGTTAAGTTTTACTATCTTCTAGAACGGCTAATTCTAAGCAACCTCTCAATTGGTCTTCATTAATTTATTTGCCTTTTTCGTCTGACTCTTTCCAGCTTTCAAATGGGGGTCACTGACCCCACCTAAAAAACAAATGCTCTGTAAGGCTACAAATGTATTGTTATTGCTACTTTTTATTACTCATCTTTCTATTCAGTCCTCTCCTATTCATATTCCATAATCCATATTTATATTCCATCATTTGGACCCTAGCAACCAGATAACTGAAACTGCTGAATAAAAAGCTAAATAAGTCAAAAACCACAAATAATAAAAAATTAAAACCAATTGGAAATTGTCTCAGAATATCCCTCTCTACATCATACTAAATATTCCCAGCATGCCATGTAGGATGTCTCTTTGCCTAATACTGGATCCCTGGAAACAAACTAAAGATTAGGGGTTGGTTATGGGAAATATACGAATATACAATATACTGGCTGGGGGTTGTCTATGAATATTGGGTCAATCCTGAGTGTGTTGATGCTATAAGTGAGTTAATGAGAGTTAATCTGCGCTCATATAATGAGCTCACTAAATAAGCAGATCTTTTACAGATATTGGCTCCTTGAAATGGACATGACCCGGGTGGTTGGACTGTTTGGCTCTTGGGAATTCTGAACCTGTCTGATTAATAGCTGAACAATCTTTGAGGAGGACCTGATAAATGGGCCAATAAGCATTCATAAGACTTTGTATGGTCACTATTATTGTGTAAATTGCACAGAGTTAACATAGAGCAAGAGGCAGGGGCTATTCCACAAGCAGAGACAGAGATGGGGTTAGGGGGCACAGGACCGAAGCACAAGGGGAGGAAAAGTCAACTCTTCATCGCCTACGGCCACACCACCCTGAAAGTGCCTGATCTCAGAAGCCAAGCAGGGTCGGGCCTGGTTAGTACTTGGATGGGAGACCGCCTGGGAATACCAGGTGTTGTAGGCTTTTGCACTTTGATATTGTGACCAGCAGGGGGCAGTCTCTATGATTTTCATTCCTGGAACAGCCACAAAGCTGCCTGAGCTGGTGTTACACAGACAGCTCTAGAAGGGAGCCACGAAAACGCTGAATTTTACACGTGCAAGCTTTGCCAGACAAGGGCATCTCTGCAATATATCAGCTGGGAAAGGCTGGCCGACAGGCTAAAGTACTCACGGAAATGGCATTGCAGCCAGGAGTCACAGAAATACTAAATTTTGTATAAATAAGTGAAACGTTAAAAGGAAAAACAAAAAAAAAAAAGAGGTGGGACCCTTAACATCGGGAGTGGGGGAGGAGTGGTGCCAGAGGGTCGATGAGAGGAGGGAAAAAGCTGAATTTCTCAACTGTTAATTTGCTTCTGTCTACACAATGGAGGAGGAAACATCTAACGAGGGATTCCTTTACAATCAGCCCAGTTATAATGTAATAACTAGTGAGGTGCAGGTTGCTCGGTAGGAGACTCAAGGGAGACTTGAGCGCGCAAAGTAAACTCAGGTCCGGGACTGGACGGCGATCATGTGGGGTACTGACCGAACTTAGAAACTCTGTGACTCATCACTTTATTTTTCATGAGACAATGAGGTCTGGCTTGGTGCCGAGAGACTGGTCCATGGCTAATGTGCTGCAAATAGAGAGCCTGTCCTGGGCCTGAAAACTACAGGCCTGTTTGTCTGACATCAGTGGCAGGAAAGCTTTCGGAAGGGGTAATAAGTGAGGAGGTGCTCGACTACATGAAACATCAAAATGGCTAATGAGTCTGGGCCAGCGTGGATTTATGTGTAACAGATCTCGCCAAATCACTTTCATTGCCCTTTATTAGGAGGTGAGCAGGAACCTGGACTCTGGGATGACGGTGGATGTGATGTGCTTAGACTTTGCTAAAGTGTTTGATACAAGGGGTAGGCTTAGATGAGAAGGCTCTGGGGGATGTTATAGACAACAAGTTGACCAATTCAAGGCAGTGTCATTCTGCTGCTACTAAAGCAAATAGTAGGTTGCTGTATAATTGGGCATTAGGTGGTGATGGGGGAAATCCTAATTTTCAGCTCTGTGTAGCTCCCTGGTAAGGCCTGACCTGGATTGTGGGGGTGAGTTTTATGCTCCAGTCCTTAAGAAGGATATTAGTGAGGTGGAGAGAGTGCAGAGACTTTGAACTAAACTGGTGAAAGGGATGGAGGATTTAAAGTACACGAGGATGGAGTTGTTTTTACTGGTGAAAAGACGCTTGTGAAGAGAGAAGAAGATTACTCTTTACAAGTACATTCAAGGGTATTATAGACAGGTAGTGGGGTTAGACCAGAGGCCTCCCCTTCAGACTAGAGGAAAAGAAGTTTCATTTAAAGGAACAGAGTAGGGGGTTCATCACAGTGAGGACAGTGAGGTTGGGGAATGCACTGCCGGGTGATGATTCAGTTAATGATTATAAGAGGGACTTGGATGATTTCTTGGACAAGCAGAGTATCCAAGGCTATAGTCGTAGAGAAATATACAATGAGTAGAGTTAGTGGTGTGTACAGTATTTACATTTGGGCAAACATAGACATTACGTATAAATATAAGTCAGAATGAACGTGCATATGGCACATCTATGTTGCAGGGTTCATGTGAGAAGATGAACTTGAGGACTTTGGTCATTTTTCAACCCAACTTAATTATGTGTAGAGAGCGAGGGGATCTGGGCCAGCTCAAACGCTCAGCAGACGGTGTAGCAATAATCTCAAGGGTCAGGGTCTTATACAGCTCGGATTATGCCTTTACAACAGTGAGTAAGGATGGGTCCCTTTTATAGTAGTGAATTGGGATGGGGCCTATACAGCAGCGAGTATGGATTGGGTCCCTTTTACAGTCAAGACTAGGGACTGGGCTCTTATAAAGTAGTGAATAGAAATTGGATATATACAGTACTGTATATCAGTGAGAAGATTAGGGACATACAGCCCATAGTAGTGAATAGACACCAGTTTATAGCACAGTCCCTTTCCCATATGTGTCTGGGAGTAATAAGATAAGGCTGGTCCCTTCTGTCTGGCTGTTGAATGCTGCACTGCAGAACTCACATTCCCTCCATCATTCACCTCACTGGGCCCAGCTCCTGCCATGGAGACAAGAGGAACAGGGGCTCTTCTCTCCGGCTGCCGCCATTCTCAGGTAGGGGGGACACCCAGCATGTGAGGGGCTTTGCCAGTTGAACATCAGCATAAGAATCCTGTCACTGGTATTCATATAGAAATACAGTATCAGGCTTCATTTATATCTTACCCGTATGATATCTGCCTATAAGGGCCACACTTTTATTGCATTATTTGGTTAACTGTACTTGCTTACTTCTCTGCTTGTTTTTCTTGTAAATTGTGATTTATTTCATAGCATGCTATTCTATTAATTAATTTAACATATGATCTTGTAACATAATAATTGTTGCTAACTAACTGCATATATTTGAGATATTATATGGTTTAATATTAATTTACTACCTATGATATAACTATGTAATCATGAAATCATGCTCTCCCCTGTCTGTTTTTCACCAAATATGTTTTTAAATGATTTAATAAAAGCCTACATTTTATTAAGTGACTCATTTGGAGAATAAATCCTGGTGTTTTTCGGCGTGGAGATCTGTGGGTTCTGCCTTAGGTTTGTTGGTGTAGCACTAATATCTGCCTTACACATGGGGCCACTAAACACAGCAACCACTGCACGTGGGGAAACTGAGTAATACAATTCAGATGAAACTACAGACTGAGCAGCCAGTGCAGCAACAGTTTTACTATATATATGTAGCGCACCCGTAGGTGTGGCTTTTGCTGTGTATTGAGGCTGTGTGTGACCAGGCTAACACTGCTTGTAATGTGCCCTGGACCCCCAGTGTACCCGTGCAACTCCCGGTACCTGGAGTAGATCAATGCAGCAGGATATTCAGCCAGACAGTTTCTTTGCAGTAAACTATAACTTGTTTATTAACAGAGAACAGTGGCAAGGTTGTAGTTCACAAGCACTTCGATGTTCACAGTAATCATAGAGTAGCTTAAAACAGTAGTATTCCCTCCAGGGAGGCAAGGTGCAGCAGACTGGGTAATATTCAATATATATCAAAGTTACAGCAACAATAGACTTGGGGAATAGTTACCACTCTCACTGGGCACTATCCCTTTGGTGAAGCACTAAGGCATGGGTTTCTCAGCCTGAGGTCTTGTATCTTGGCACCGGACTTGATCCTCACCTCACCCACTGTATTCAGCCTGGGATCTTGGGTCTTGGTATCCTATCTGGTCCTCAACTCACCCACTGTAGTCCCTGCACTAGTGGTTCAAATACCACGGGGTCCTAACCCCACTATTTCTCCTCGTTGGAGCCACATCTGCTCACTAGCTACCCTGTGCTGACTTTCACTCCTAGAGCGACTCTTACTGTAATACTATCACTATCTTACACTTAACTAACTTTCCTGGCAGACCTGGACCTGTAGTACCTCACACTGAGGCAAAGTCCCAGGACAGACCCAGACCGCATGGTGCTAAACCCTTTTATATTATCAAACAGTGCCATCTAGTGGACAATCCCCAGGTACTAGTGTGGACCCAGCTAGGGACATAGCTGCCTGAGTTAACTAAAGGACCCTTAGGTGTCCAAATACTAAAGAGGAATGCCTGAGATAAATACACCCAAATCTCAGGGTCTCTACATATAATAACTATATAATAGCTTCTAGGAAGAGATTGTGGGATAGCAGGTATAGTAGGGAGAGATGGAACCTATAGTAACAGTGGATAATAGTCTCTGGGAAGGGAGTGTGACTGTGGGATAGCAGGTATAGTAGGGAGAGATGGTGCCTATAGTAACAGTGGGATAATAGTCTCTGGGAAGCGAGTGTGACTGTGGGATAGCAGGTATAGTAGGGAGAGATGGTGCCTATAGTAACAGTGGATAATAGTCTCTGGGAAGGGAGTGTGACTGTGGGATAGCAGGTATAGTAGGGAGAGATGGTGCCTATAGTAACAGTGGATAATAGTCTCTGGGAAGGGAGTGTGACTGTGGGATAGCAGGTATAGTAGGGAGAGATGGTGCCTATAGTAACAGTGGATAATAGTCTCTGGGAAGGGAGTGTGACTGTGGGATAGCAGGTATAGTAGGGAGAGATGGTGCCTATAGTAACAGTGGATAATAGTCTCTGGGAAGGGAGTGTGACTGTGGGATAGCAGGTATAGTAAGGAGAGATGGTGTCTATAGTAACAGTGGGATAATAGTCTCTGGGAAGGGAGTGTGACTGTGGGATAGCAGGTATAGTAGGGAGAGATGGTGCCTATAGTAACAGTGGATAATAGTCTCTGGGAAGGGAGTGTGACTGTGGGATAGCAGGTATAGTAGGGAGAGATGGTGCCTATAGTAACAGTGGATAATAGTCTCTGGGAAGGGAGTGTGACTGTGGGATAGCAGGTATAGTAGGGAGAGATGGTGCCTATAGTAACAGTGGATAATAGTCTCTGGGAAGGGAGTGTGACTGTGGGATAGCAGGTATAGTAAGGAGAGATGGTGTCTATAGTAACAGTGGGATAATAGTCTCTGGGAAGGGAGTGTGACTGTGGGATAGCAGGTATAGTAGGGAGAGATGGTGTCTATAGTAACAGTGGATAATAGTCTCTGGGAAGGGAGTGTGACTGTGGCATAGCAGGTATAGTAGGGAGAGATGGTGTCTATAGTAACAGTGGATAATAGTCTCTGGGAAGGGAGTGTGACTGTGGGATAGCAGGTATAGTAGGGAGAGATGGTGCCTATAGTAACAGTGGATAATAGTCTCTGGGAAGGGAGTGTGACTGTGGGATAGCAGGTATAGTAGGGAGAGATGGTGCCTATAGTAACAGTGGATAATAGTCTCTGGGAAGGGAGTGTGACTGTGGGATAGCAGGTATAGTAGGGAGAGATGGTGCCTATAGTAACAGTGGGATAATAGTCTCTGGGAAGGGAGTGTGACTGTGGGATAGCAGGTATAGTAGGGAGAGATGGTGTCTATAGTAACAGTGGGATAATAGTCTTTGGGAAGGGAGTGTGACTGTGGGATAGCAGGTATAGTAGGGAGAGATGGTGTCTATAGTAACAGTGGATAATAGTCTCTGGGAAGGGAGTGTGACTGTCGGATAGCAGGTATAGTAGGGAGAGATGGTGTCTATAGTAACAGTGGATAATAGTCTCTGGGAAGGGAGTGTGACTGTGGGATAGCAAGTATAGTAGGGAGAGATGGTGTCTATAGTAACAGTGGATAATAGTCTCTGGGAAGGGAGTGTGACTGTGGGATAGCAGGTATAGTAGGGAGAGATGGTGTCTATAGTAACAGTGGGATAATAGTCTCTGGGAAGGGAGTGTGACTGGGGAATAGCAGGTATAGTAGGGAGAGATGGTGTCTATAGTAACAGTGGATAATAGTCTCTGGGAAGGGAGTGTGACTGTGGGATAGCAGGTATAGTAGGGAGAGATGGTGCCTATAGTAACAGTGGATAATAGTCTCTGGGAAGGGAGTGTGACTGTGGGATAGCAGGTATAGTAGGGAGAGATGGTGTCTATAGTAACAGTGGATAATAGTCTCTGGGAGGGGAGTGTGGCTGTGGGATAGCAGGTATAGTAGGGAGAGATGGTGCCTATAGTAACAGTGGATAATAGTCTCTGGGAAGGGAGTGTGACTGTGGGATAGCAGGTATAGTAGGGAGAGATGGTGCCTATAGTAACAGTGGATAATAGTCTCTGGGAAGGGAGTGTGACTGTGGGATAGCAGGTATAGTAGAGAGAGATGGTGTCTATAGTAACAGTGGATAATAGTCTCTGGGAAGGGAGTGTGACTGTGGGATAACAGGTATAGTAGGGAGAGATGGAGCCTATAGTAACAGTGGATAATAGTCTCTGGGAAGGGAGTGTGACTGTGGGATAGCAGGTATAGTAGGGAGAGATGGTGCCTATAGTAACAGTGGATAATAGTCTCTGGGAAGGGAGTGTGACTGTGGGATAGCAGGTATAGTAGGGAGAGATGGTGTCTATAGTAACAGTTGATAATTGTCTCTGGGAAGGGAGTGTGACTGTGGGATAGCAGGTATAGTAGGGAGAGATGGTGCCTATAGTAACAGTGGGATAATAGTCTCTGGGAAGGGAGTGTGACTGTGGGATAGCAGGTATAGTAGGGAGAGATGGTGTCTATAGTAACAGTTGATAATTGTCTCTGGGAAGGGAGTGTGACTGTGGGATAGCAGGTATAGTAGGGAGAGATGGTGCCTATAGTAACAGTGGGATAATAGTCTCTGGGAAGGGAGTGTGACTGTAGGATAGCAGGTATAGTAGGGAGAGATGGTGCCTATAGTAGTAGTTCCTCTGTACATAGAAAGAATGTAGTAAGTTATATCAGAGCCCAGAAATAGCCGTGGATCCTTACTGGAGGGTGCTGGGGGGAGAGGCAGAGGATTGAATGTCACACAAGATGTAACCTGAGGGGCTGAGCTGTAGCCCAGGGCCACTAGGAGGACAGAACAGGCAGTGACCCTTTTTTGCATACCAGCAATAGCCACTGTCAGACTTCAGTGATCACCAAAAGGCACAAAACAAGGGAACTGCAGACTCTTTAGAATTGCAAGCTCTGTGGCTCAGTTTCCAGGTAAAACCTCAGCTTTTTAATGCATGACAGGTTTTTCACTCTCAGAGATATAATACAAAGTAAGAGAAGCAGAAGTTAAGATAAAAAGATCGGGGGCTGATGCTTATCTGAAGGTCAGTGCCATTGGATTGCAGTAACCAGTGTGAACAGGAAGAGTTTGTTTCCCAGCTCATACAGTTCACTAGATGGCGCTGTTCTGTGGTCTCTATACAGGCTGATCTCTTTCCTAGATATTTACTCTTTTGGGACATTAGGTATGTCGAGTGGGACAGTGTCATTCTATAGTCCTGTAATAAGCTGGTTGGGGGCACTGCTATTCTGTAGTCACACCAGGGAAAACACAGTTAAAAGTACAAACAACTTCAGGAGGTTGAAGAAATCTGCTTCTTGGTTGTCATGCATCGCTGACCCTAGCAACCAAAGAGCATGTCAAATTTCATGTAATAAAGAGGCAAAACAAAAAAGATAATTAAAAAAAATAATCTCCAAATAAAATAAATAAGAAGTGGAAGGAGGGCAGCATGTGGGGCACAGGCAGGGAGGGAGGAGAAGTGCAGGGGCTAGATTGTTACTTTATCTCTGGTTCTGAGAGCTGCTCCCTTGCACCAAGGGCCCCACCTTTCTTATCTGTACAAGGAGCTGTCTCACAGTCCGAGAGAGATAGAGGTCTCACATAGTGGGGAAGCATGAGAAAGAGAAGCTGTCTGATCTGCTCTGATCTTCTGGAGACACCAAGGTAATTAGAGTCCAGGAACCATGTCCAAATAATATTACCCAGTGATAAGCAGCTGGGGCAGATAGGAACGTGATGGGGCAGATTGGGAGGAATGAGGGTGGGATTATTGTGTCCCAGTATAAGAGGAAAGGTCAGGACTGGACCTGATATGAGATCAGAAGAGTCACAGGCTCTGAGAATGTTCTGTTCTTCTCACAGGTTATTAATACCCCCAGCACATGGGCACAGGAGCCAGGAGCTTCAGAAGGAGACGGGCACAGACCCTGGCACTGCATCTCTGAGGGACAACAGCACACGGAACTGCAGGAGCCAGGGGTACAGGGCTCAGATTCCCTGTCACTGAATCAGTCAGACATAGAAAGTCACTGAGCCCCTGAAGCTGGATCTCTGAGAGATGGGCACAGACTGATGGTACTGGTTCCTGTAAGCGAAGCACAGACCCCCTGGCACTGAGGAGCACAGAGCTTGCACTTCATCTCTGAGAAGGAAACTCACACCCTGAATCCTTGGGGAGGGACCTCACACCTTGGTTCCTCTTGAGAGGGACATAAACTGATTTCAGATCCCTGAGGGAGGAATGAAGAGGTAAGTCAGTATTGGGTACAATCTCAATTGGGACTTGCTGTGGCCCCTTTGTAGGGTTGCCACCTGGCCGGTAAAACACCTGCCAGGGCCGGGGCCGGTATTACAAGTTTACCTGCAATGTAGCTGCCAGTAATTTGTAATACCCTTTACAAAAGTCCTTGCCCTCCGGTGAAAACTTTTCTTTGGCTTCTGGCGATGTGGGCCCACCACTTCTGCGGCACTACCCCGTGGCTCTGCCCCTTTTTGCATCACGGTCCGCCCCTTTAGTATCCGCCCCCACCACTGGCCGGTAATTTATTATTTTTTTAAAAAAGGTCGCAACCCTACCCCTGTGCAGCACTGCTGTTTGGCTGTGACATACCTCCCAAAATTTTGGAAATAGAAAGAGGGACAAAAAGATCAGTGTGGCAAAATTTTTGACCATGCCCATCTTCGTAGCCACATCCCCTAATTACCATGTTTTACAAAATGTGGCAGTTTAAGAAAGATTGAACACATTTCTGTGGTTTTTATGTGTTATTACAATTTTTCTAATGAATTTGAATTGTCCTTGAAGCTACAAGTCCCAGGCCTACTTATCTTAAATTGTTACAATTGTTTCTTTGCTTATCTTAAATTGTTACAAATGTATCTAAGTACACCTGCCCCATATTCTGGGCTCTCTGCCAGAAACCAATGAAGTTTTAGAAACGTATCATTTTCTGGCTGTTCAGTGCAGGAGATCAAAGAGAAAGTCGAGACATTTCAGTAACAATCCGGGACTGTGGGCTGAGCTGTCAAAATCGTGACAAAAATCGTGAAAAAAGGGCACTGTTGTGAGGCAGTGTGATAGCCACAAATCTCCATTCCCTGTATTTGATGCACCAAAATCCCCCTCCAAAATGAATCAAGTCACATTACTCCCAATCAGGCCCGACCCCACAGCCTCCAAAGGCTCAATAAATAGTGTCTGTGGCAAGTTACAGCAGCACCTTCTGTGTTTTGTAGAATCTAAAGCTTTCCAGTCCTATTCTGTTCAAAATGCAGCGGCCATTGTATCAGTTATTGACAGGAATAGAGCAGCACTGAGATCTTTGTCACTTGCAGTACCACTTCCCACCAGTGTGGTCCCTCAGAGCTGCAGTGGAACAGCGCCCCCATGGGATTAGTGCTGCTGAGAAGGAACTGACGTGGAAACTGAATCATGTTCATGTGAAGCAGTTGCTTCATTTAAGTTACATTCCCATAGTGCCCGCCACCATGCGCTAGTTGCTAGTTTACTGGCTTAATATACAAGGGCGGAGCCTTCTCTGCCTCACCTATAGCTGATACCACATTTAGAACCCACAGGTGTGTGCTTCCTGCTGATTGGCTCCATTCCCTCAGGTAGTTTTGCAGAGAGGTGCTGCTGCCCCAGGCCAGTCAGGATGGACTCAGATCTGATCTCGTCTCACTGTGTGTGGGCAACATGGAATGTGTACAATGGCAGGTAGGTTCCATCTGGCCTTCTCACCTGAACCTCTCAATGGCTGCACAGAAACCAGTGTAGTCTGCAGCATGCATCTTAAGTGAGGCCAGTTAGCTGTATACAAAATCCATATCTCTCTCTCATTACAAGAGTCCTCAGCACTCAACCCATTATCAATATATTTAAGAATCAGATGAAAATTGAGCATAGGATTGGCCAGATATGGGATGTAGGGATGCACCAAATCCAGGATTCGGTTCGGTATTCGGCCTTTTTCAGCAGGATTCAGATTCGGCCGAATCCTTCTGCCCAGCCGAACCGAATCCGAATCCTAATTTGCATATGCAAATTAGGGGTAGGGAGGTAAATCACGTGACTTTGTCACAAAACAAGGAAGTAAAATGTTTTTCCCCTTCCCACCCCTAATTTGCATATGCAAATTAGGGTTCAGATTCGGTATTCGGCCGAATCTTTCACATCAGATTCGGGGGTTCGGCTGAATCCAAAATAGTTTTCAGTGCATCCCTAATGGGATGACTTTGAAGTAGTTGTTCAGCTTAAATATATTGCAATATATGGACAAACAATCCCTGTGTTGTTTAAAGGGTAAGGCATTTTTCAGTAGCACAAAATGTCTCTGTCTTAAATATATTGATAATGGGTTGAGTGCAGAGGACTCTTGTATTTGTATATATGTGTTTTGTGGTCACACCCTCATTGCAACCCCGCATTTTTTTTTTTTAAAAACTAGTGGTGAGCACAACTTTCCCTTGTTATCTATCTATCTATCTATCTATCTATCTATCTATCTATCTATCTATCTATCTATCTATCTATCTATCTATCTATCATCTATCTATCTATCTATCTATCTATCTATCTATCTATATCTCTGAACTGTCAACCTATGTTCCTTCAGCTGCTGCTGAACTGCAAGTCTCAGAACTCCCGACCCACCAGGCTGAGATTTGAACATTGGCTAAAGAGCTGATATATTGAAATAAGGGGCCTCCATCTTGCCCTTCTGTACCTGCCAAACTTACTGCCTTTGACATGTCGGGAACAGGGAAGTTGCCTCTATTTAACACCCCCAAACAGAGCTCTGGGAAATTCAGTATCCAGCATTCCTACAATTTTTGGGGTGCACACCCTCTCTATACACCCTCTCTAGAATTTAATTTAAAAGTAGAGAGGGGGGGTGTATGGATGCTGGGTTTTCATTTGGAGGTGTTGAACTTGATGGACTTTGTCTTTTTTCAACCCAATTTAACTATGTAACTATGTAACTCATGTGAGAAATACTGTGTCCCTATGATGTATCCTTCCTTGAGGCCAATTGTTACCCTGTCTAACTCCCACAATGCAGAGGGACTTCCCATGATGCACAGGGATTTCCCATGAGCTTGGGTAGGGGGTTGGTGATGGTGCTATGCATTGTGTTCCAGACTTTATATCTGGTTTCTAACACAGACCTGTGGAGCCCCAGAGCACCCCATAGATTTAGGGGCTAATTTCCCCCTTTAAAGGATATGTGAAACTTTAAAATAAGTGAATGTAAAATAGATGAGGGGGCTATTCTAAGAAATTTTGCAATGTACATTCATTATTTATTTTGTTTTTATTCCAAGATATTAAGGGATACATGTACTGTTAATATGAATGAATTGTGTTACAACAGCGCCACCTGCTGGTCAGTTTCCCACCAGTCTGACCAGCAAGTAGTCAAGGAAGTTGTCAGGAGAAAGAAAGAGGCTGATGTTCTTCTGCTTAGGAAAGATGTGAGAAAGGTTTCTAATTTTATTCCTAAGCAGAAGAACATCAGCCTCTTTCTTTCTCCTGACAACTTCCTTGACTACTTGCTGGTCAGACTGGTGGGAAACTGACCAGCAGGTGGCGCTGTTGTAACACAATTCATTCATATTAACAGCACATGTATCCCTTAATATCTTGGAATAAAAACAAAACAAATGAGTACATGGCATGTACGTGAGTCTACATTGTACTCAGTTGGAGTTGCCATATTGTGTACAGCGTTAGGCTCTGCCTCCATCTGGCTGTAGAAAATGATAAAAACAAGTGGAGGTAATTGGATCAAATGCACATGGAGTAAAGGGGACACTGACTATGGAGGTGCGAATTCTGTGCCAACCTCCTAGGGCATCAGCGAAGCTCCTGGGACAGATCTAAAGTGCAAAGGAATAGTGTGGGTTTACTGCCAGTTGGGTGAGTTTGGATTGAAATTTGGGTGACTGTTGTGGGTTTGGGTCAGACTAGGGGGTCTCTCTCTATCTATAGCTATATCTATATATAATATATAGTAATATATCACCCCCCAAGGTTCCCTGACTTGGAAGCAGTTTCGGTGCGGGTCCTACTATGGCAACATTTTGTGGGTAACATTGGGTGCAGGTTGGGGTCGGGTGCAGGTTGGGGTCGGGTGCAGGCTGAGTTTCTCCTGACCACACATTACTACAAAATAAATATTCTATTGAATAACAATTATCTGATATTGTCACTATAAGCTGACGGCCCTCCTGCTGTTGCTCAGCGGCGTCTTACAGCCAATTCTAAGCAACTTTCCAGTTGATCTTCATTATTTGTTTTGTATATATTTTTTTTTTAATGATTTGCCTTTTCTTCAGAGTCTTCCCAGCTTTCCCTGGACCCATCTAAAAACATATGCTCTGTAAGACTTAGGGATGCACCAAATCCACTATTTTGGATTCAGCAGAACCTCCGAATCCTTTGCAAAAGATTCGGCTGAATAACGAACCAAATCCTAATTTGCATATGCAAATGTGGGGGTGGAAAGGGGAAAACATTTTTGATTTCCTTCTTTTGTGACAGTCACGTGATTGCCCTCCCTGCCCCTAATTTGCATTTGCAGAAGGATTCGGCCGAATCCAAAACCCTGCTCAAAAAGCACAAATCCTGGCCGACTACACATGTATTGTTATTGCTACTTTTTATTCATCTCTCTATTAAGGTCTCTCCTATTCATATTTCAGTCTCTTATTCAAATTAGCGCATGGTTGCTAGCGTAATCAGGACCCTAGCAACCAGAGTGCTGGAATTGCAAACTGGAGAGCTGCTGAATAAAAGGCTAAATAAGTCAAAAACCACAAATAAAAAAGAAAATTGCAAATTGTCTCAGAATATCCCTCTCTACATCATACTAACAGTTAATTTAAAGGTGAACAACCCCTTTAACATACTCCCCTAGTGATATCATTGGCATCAAGCACAAGTGTTACCAGCTAGGCATGTAAAATGCTCTGGGTATATAATTAATAATAATAATAATAATAAATATATGGTGCTGCTGACTGTACTGTACCTGTGCAGACTATAATGCTATGATAAAGCGGTGGGTGTGCAAGGGGGGGCGTATCCTCCCCAGCCAATCAGATGCCCTACCTGTCCCACCCCTGGGACTCTGCCCCTGCTTGTTTTTTCCCGAATAACAGACGACTCAGCAGATATATCACATTATACAGTTATAGTGATGCCCTTGCACCAACACACGTGAGTCTGGCACAAACTGCACTGGTGCTCCAGACTCCCAACCCCAAATTAGCAGACTAACAAGCCACAAACTACAGTCTAAATCCATCTGTGCGGCCCCAGTACTGCTTCGCTGTGAGTAGTTGCCACCTTTTCTGGAAAAAAATACCGGCCTTCCTATATATTTATCTTTTTTCCTTATCAATAACATTGGGATCAACCATAATTTTTACCGACCAGGCAACTCAAATACCGGCCAGATGGCAACACTACCTGTACCAGTGGGTATGGGAAATCCATTGGCACAAGTCTGTCTGGTTAATATCATTGTGGAACACTAGGGGGAGCCCTTACACACTCTCCTGTACTGACACTAGGAAATAATGAGAAATTCTTTAGTTCCCCTTTAAATGGGATTGTCATGGGCATTCTCTCTCTCTCTCTCTCTCTCTCTCTCTCTCTCTCTCTCTCTATGGCCACTGGTTTATGAAAGCACCAGTTGCTATGGGTTACTGCACTTTTGTTCCCAGGCAGAGCAGCTCCCATATAGAAAGGGGACGGCTCCCTGGAAGTGGCCCTACAGGGTGGGAGTGACTTGGGGAGGGCGGAGCCATTATCTGTCAGTTATTCAGTGGTCTCACCCCTTCCATTATGGGATTAAGGGCAGAGCACCCACTTATATGATATGGGGTGTCTACACAATACTGAGCAGCAGCCAGAGGAAAGTGCATTCGGTTAAAGGGCAAATAAGCGTACAAACCTGAGTGTGAGATTTGTTCTCTTACATGTAGGGTTGCCACCTGGCCGGTATTTTACAGGCCTGGTAGGTAAAAATGATGGTTAATCCCAATGTTATTAATAGGAATAAAGATAAATATATAGGAAGGTCAGTGATATGATCCCAATGTTATTAATAGGGAATAAAGATAAATATATAGGAAGGTCAGTGATCCCAATGTTATTAATAGGGAATAAAGATAAATATATAGGAAGGTCAGTGATCCCAATGTTATTAATAGGGAATAAAGATAAATATATAGGAAGGTCAGTGATCCCAATGTTATTAATAGGGAATAAAGATAAATATATAGGAAGGTCAGTGATCCCAATGTTATTAATAGGGAATAAAGATAAATATATAGGAAGGTCAGTGATCCCAATGTTATTAATAGGGAATAAAGATAAATATATAGGAAGGTCAGTGATCCCAATGTTATTAATAGGGAATAAAGATAAATATATAGGAAGGTCAGTGATCCCAATGTTATTAATAGGGAATAAAGATAAATATATAGGAAGGTCAGTATTTTTTTTCCAGAAAAGGTGACAACCCTACTTACATGTCATTGGGATGTGGGGGGAGTGGGATTATTCCGGCATCGTATAAATGGGGTACTTACGGGAGACAACTACCTCTAGGGGCACTAAGTATGAGGTGACTGGCATGCTGCAACTGCCAGCAACCACTAACAGTCTACTCTATAGAAATAATGGGAAGCCATGAGAGGAGGGGGCTGCCTGGCCACGGGGTGATGGGCCTTTTCAGCAGGTTCCAGTGCCCTTTGGGTTTTGGGGAGCAAAACACTGAATCTGGGTTACGAGGTCACGTTTCCACATTTTTCCTGGGATGCTGGGAAGTGTAGTTGAACATCTATAAAGGAAGGGTTTCCCCGGGGTGTTAGTGCTGGGTGCACACGTTACACAACTGGAGTCTCACGTTACAAAAGAGAAAGTTCCTTTAATTCAGACTATTTCTTTCCTCCGCTGCTCTGCCTGCGGCCCAATCCCTGCCCTTCCTCGTCTGGGGGTCTGTGCCCAGTCCCATGTCCCAATATAATGCACAGACCCCCCCCCCGTCTCATTATAGGAACTGGGTAACTGATCTCCCACTGATACTGGGGCACGGGGGCTGCCACACTGCTCTATGGGCTTCTTCAAGGCACAGACAGAGATTTGGGGTCTCCTGATTCTCTGATGCACATAGACTCCATGGGTGCCCAGATTATCTGCGTTTAATGTGAGGGTGCCCAGCTAGACTGGCGGGGTGGGTGGGTACAGGGAGTTATCCATTATCCAAAGCCCAGACAGGAATATTCCCAGTACACAGATTTGTGCCGGCACAGCGAGGGGCGGAACTGACTGATAAGTGATTCCCAATTGATTCCCGGGGCAGATCCCTCACTCCCTGCTGGAGACTTTACCCTGGAGGCAGATTGTGTCAGTGTCAGTGACTGGTGAGTGGCTCTTGTCTGTCCCACATGACTGGGCCAAGGGGCTCTGGGGGTCTTGGGAAGAGGAGGTGGGACTGGATATGGGGGATCACAATGTCACTAAGGCAGCCCCCCATAGTAACAGCAGGTACCAGGGGTGTCAGTGTAGCACTTCTAGATGGTGGGATCTGGTTATAGTTGCACACTGCAGTTACTTTGTAGGGAGGAGAATTCGGCTGAAAGTTTAACATTTCCTTTTTTTCACTCCACACGGAAAAACTTATTCTCTCTCTGTGTCATACACACACTTTCTCTCTCTCTCACACACAGTCTCACACTCTCAGATTTGTATCCGGTTGGACTTGCTGAGCTTTTCCTTCACACAAACTGCCGGTGTCAGATCTCCCCAAGTGCCCCCAGGACCTGCCTCCTCTTCTCATTTGGACTTTGCTTCTAGGGGCCCCTCTGTGGCTCTTGAGACCCTTTTCTCTTATTTCCCAACTGGAGCATCTGGGACATGAGTATTCTCAGGGGGTGTCTGAGGGGGGTGCTGGCCCCCAATGCTTCTGTTGTGTTTAGGAGCAGATTGGCCCCCCAGCTCACTTCTGCCCTCCTGTGCCCCCCCAGGTCGCTGTCAGGAACTCCGCTGGCTGAACGGGACAGGAAAGTTACTGAGAGGATGTCGGAGAACGGGACCTGCAGTCGGATCCTGACTCTGGACTCCATGAATCCCTGTATCCAGAAAGTGGAATACGCAGTGAGGGGCCCCATCGTCATCAGGGCTGTGGAGCTGGAGAAAGAACTGCAGCAGGTGAGGGGGGGTTCTGTATATTTTGGGGGACATTTCACTGGAGGGAACTGATATCAGCAAAGCTTAGACCAGCCATGTAATAAATACTATAGTGGGGGGGGGTGCTCTCATTGATGGTCGTCTTAGAATTTTACCAGTTCTGCCCCCCCCCAAACATTAAACTTGCTCTGAGGTTCCACATAAGGATTGTGGGATTATTATTTGGCCAGTGAAACCCCTGAGCATTAAGGTTCCCGGGACCCACAGGGAGATGTGACTCTCCCCTCCATTAAGGGGTTAAAGACCATGAACGTGGGGCGGAGCTGCTGGAGGGACCACTTATTAAGAAGTGTCAGTTTCTATTTGATCCAAAGGTCCCACGTGGCAGTTTTATTAACCCCCAGCTGAGCCTTCATTACTGCTCCCATCATTCCCAGGGGCTGGGGCGCCAATACTAAAGAGCAGGGAGTCTGCAGGATTAGGGGGGGGTCATACATTTAGGACAGTAACCTGACCGTCCGGAGGTGTTGCAGAGGGGTTACTTACCCTTTACATTTGCTTCTCTCCAGCACACTGAAGGTTACTGTGCTAGTATATGAATAAATGTTGATGATAATAATAGTAGTAGCGCGGTACAATAGGAGGATTAGCTGCAATGGTGAAATCCAACTACTCAATAATCTGATAGTCGTGATTATTAGGGAGGAATCACTTTAGTGCAGGGAAGTGACAGACGCTGGAGGATTCTCTCATTATGTATCAGGCTCAGCATTTAGAGGTTGGGACAATAAGTGGGGGTACAGAAATAAAGACCCCCCTCCTATTGCTGCTGTTGGATAAATAATAGTAACTTGATTTGCTCCGTTACTTGTACATTGTGTTGCTGGAACCTGCATCAATATCGCCAACATGAGGGTAGCGCAGTGTCATTGGCACAGGTAACGGGGGGCTGCACTTGGGGTACCAGGGAGGCAGGAGGGGTTCCATCTGGGGAGCAGAAATAACTTGTCCTGTTCCAGATTCCTGAGCCGTGTACATAACACCCATGTGCAGGAGGGCAGGCAGGGGTGGGTCTTGTTTGCTCTTCACTATCTGCCAACAACTCCCTGTATCCTGGAGGGACGTATGACTGTGCAGTTAACCCTGTCTGCTCCAGAGCTATATAAATACTGATGGGTGGGTATGTTGTATATCAGTAGCAGGAGGCTAATGTAATGCTGGGTGGCACCTACAGGTTATTTCAGATGTCTGTATATTGCTTATTTATATACATATATATATATATTCTTATTTATATACATATATATATTCTTATTTATATACATATATATATTCTTATTTATATACATATATATATTCTTATTTATATACATATATATATATATTCTTATTTATATACATATATATATTCTTATTTATATACATATATATATTCTTATTTATATACATATATATATTCTTATTTATATACATATATATATTCTTATTTATATACATATATATATTCTTATTTATATACATAATTATGAAGAGGAGCAGAGGAGACAATGTCACAATACAATTAATTATTGTGTTTTTTTGAAAACTGAGCGTTTGTCCTCTTCATAATTATCTACATATTATTTGGCCAAGTACCCTGAAAACGGAATATTGTGACGGAGTGCGGGTATCACCTTTACTCTTATTTATATTATATTATCCTGTAAGTGCTGAGATGCCCAGAGAGTAGATCCCATGAGTTTCCCAGTCCAGTGTTTGTCCCTATAATAACAACACTGACAGTACTTGGAGCTGCCATACTGATCTATTTCCAACATGTACTTCTAGTTAATTACAGTATGAGACGACGGGACTGTCTCAGCATAAGCTCATGGGAATGGTCAGTGTGTGCCCTCCAGCACTACTATAACTATACTCTGGTACCACTGCGGTGCCCGGCCCTCCAGCTCACCTACAGAGGGGCCTGAGCAAACTGTTAGACCAACTCAATGGGCCTCACTGTGGCCCCCAAACTCACAGTAATGACTATTCTGAGAGTCGTGAGACATTAACCCCTGGAGTGACTCCAGGCCACTGGTTATTGTCTCGTCCTCTCCAGCACCCCGAGACTCAGCAGAGTTTGTTATGACCCCCCCACTTGGCCTCACATACTGAGACTTGTGCACTAACCTACCCCCCCAACTCTCCCCACTTCACTATATGCCCCTTTTACCCCCAAACGCCTCTCCCTTTAATTTCATTGGTCCCTTAGGAACAGGCTGCTGCTGGGCTTGGTCCCTGGAACACAAATCCAGTAATGTCAGGCAGGACTCGACTTGTATCACCCCGAGGTGTCTGTGTCATGGGTGCTGACACCCTGAGCTGCAAGTAATTCTACAAGAGGTGGAGGGGTGCATGATCACATGATACACTGGGGCAACTACAGACACCAAGTGACACCCAGAGGTCCATGTAATTGCTTCTACTACATTGTGATCCTGTGAGCTTGCACTTCAGTAATGCCTGTGGTGCTTGGGGCAAGTTCTAGGGTATAATGAGCCCTGGAAAGTTCTGGAAATGCTGCTTGTCCTCCCTAAACTGTCAGTTGTTCATGGCAATGTGTGGGTTCTGGCAAATGCCAGAGGGGCTGCTGTAAGGTGCCATAGACACTCACTATTTAGTGGGCTAGTGGGAGACTGGTTGGGCCTCTGTGTACTTGGAATGTCAGGGCCTATTTTGACTCCCAGTCCAGGGCTGCTAGTGGCTACATTTTCATTTCAGCAGCATCACATTTTCACCAGAAAACTGAAAAAAAGTGATACTGCTTATTTACTTCCTACAGAGAAGGAACAAGTCTTTCCTATGAGTCGTATTAGTTAGCAAGGAAAAATAAATGGTTTGATGGTACCAAGCTCCTGGTTCATTAGTTCACGGCCATGGGAGACGCAAATGTTCTCCTAGTTGGGTTATTTGGAGAGAGGGAGAGAAGCACACTCCTGATTGGTTTATTGGGTAGGGGAGAGAAGCACACTCTTGATTGGTTTATTGGGTAGGGTAGAAAAGCAAAATCCTGGTTGGTTGGTTTATTGGGTAGGGGAGAGAAGCACACTCCTGATTGGTTTATTGGGTAGGGGAGAGAAGCACACTCTTGGTTATTTGATTTATTGGGTAGCGGAGAGAAGAACTTCAGCCAAACGAAATGCAGGTGCACACCTGGTCCCTCTTTCAACGTCCACGGTGCATGGATCATAGGAGGACGGCACCTCCAACAAACGGCACGTAATAGAATTAATCCAGCACACGAAAATCTGCTCAAGGGTTATTACCCGTGTTTAATGTCAAGCCAAACAGGTTACAATGTTTCGGGGGCGTACCCCTTCGTCAGGTAGGGGTACGCCTGACGAAGGGGTACGCCCCCGAAACGTTGTAACCTGTTTGGCTTGACATTAAACACGGGTAATAACCCTTGAGCAGATTTTCGTGTGCTGGATTAATTCTATTACGTAGCGGAGAGAAGCACACTCCTGATTGGTTGGTTTATTGGGTAGGGGAGAGAAACACACTCCTGATTGGTTTATTGGGTAGGGGAGAGAAGCACACTCCTGATTGGTTTATTGGGTAGGGGAGAGAAGCACACTCCTGATTGGTTTATTGGGTAGGGGAGAGAAGCACACTCCTGATTGGTTTATTGGGTAGGGGAGAGAAGCACACGGCTGATTGGTTTATTGGGTAGGGGAGAGAAGCACACTCCTGATTGGTTTATTGGGTAGGGGAGAGAAACACACTCCTGGTTGGTTGTATTTTATAGGGGTGGGTGGAAGGGAGACCAGCATGCTCCTGGTGGGTTGGGTTTATTAGAGGGGAAGCTCAGGGGGCCACTCCTGGTTGATCAGTATATGGGGAGAGAAGTGCACCCTTGATTGTTTTCCTGGAGAACAAGAGATTGAGAGACGCACAGTCCTGGTTGGTTGGGTGCATTGGGGGAGGTGGGGACACTCGGTCCTAGTTTGTTAGGGGTGCAAAGCCCCCAATGTACAGTATAAATGTGATACAAATATCTGTCTCCTGTTCAACCACTTGTGTCCTAAACTACAAAAAGGTGTCACATTCCTTCCTATTGGCCTTTTTAACCAAAAACTGGGGTCTCTTTCTGTCTATTTTATTGCCCTGGGCACAAGTGCAGGAGAACCAAGGGGCGCAGTATTGTCCCCATTAAATGCCAGTGCGCAATAACGGGGACGAGGAAGGAATGAAGGAACTTGGGACCCAACTTCGATGAGAAACAAAAAGGGAGATTTGTTATAAGCAGATCTAATGGTGGGGTCCACTTTCCCATATAACCATTGGTCCATTTGTCTGTGACCCCCCCAAGGTCGGGATTATTCTGCTTCTCTCTGTGCCAAACGGATTCTTTTCCCCCCATTCATCTCTATGGAAACTGACACAGATTCTGCCGGATTTTTTGTGCCTTTTATTTGGAATTCCTGAGATACGGACCCTTTTATTCCCCCTGAGGGTCTCGCACACAAACTCCAGCATCACTTATTTATGTAGCGCCAGTCGTTCTTTATTCCTTTCCCTCAGCTGCTGGGCCTTTATTTGTTCTGGAGGAATGTGAGAAGCTTTGGATAAACACCCAGGGCCCTCGGATTCTATGGAAATTGCCCCCCTGGCCTCACAAATGTCAGCGGAAGGTGTAGAATAATGTACATTGTGGGAAACTGTCATATTAAACCTATTTTACAAATAGTGACATGAAAGTTTATTTTTCTGCTCTTTGTGTTTGTCAGTTGGATGGTCCAAACTGGATTGTACTGGGACCAGTTTGTTAGAGCAGAGACATCACTGACACCCCCTGGTACAAAGACCCCCCCCCCCCCGGGCTCAAAGCACAATTGAGATATTGTCAAACAGTCTGTTCCAGGTCTTGTAACCCAGAGCAACCAGCATTCAGACATGTGACTCTTGCTTCCTGCTGATTGGTTGCTAGACTCATTATCCCATAGGCTCATTAATCATTCACTACAGATCAGTGGAGGGTTTTCCCCATACAAGTTCTTCCTTTCATCTTTCTGCCAGTTATTCATATCCAGTATTTGTACAAAAGCCGGGGGCCTGATACTTCATGCGGTACCTCCCAAAACCTGCATGAGCACTTTGTTACATACTTTGCCTCCCTAGGGGATCGTTTAGCTATATTAGGGGTAATTGCTAAATTGGGGCCCCACCGACGTACTAAAAGGGGTGACCTAAAATAGAATGTTTTAGATACCTGCTATGTTGTATGTATGTATGTCCTGGGGCTTTCCGGAATAATGGATCTTTCCATAATTTGGATCTTAAGTCTACTAAATAAATCCAATAGGTTGGTTTTGCCTCCAATAAGATTATTATTATTAGTTGGGATCAAGTACAAGTTACTATTTTATTATTACACAGAAAATGGAAATCATTTTTAAACATTTGGATTATTTGATTATAATGGAGTCTATGGGTGACTACCTATCCAGATAACAAGTTTTCCGGAAAACTGATCACATGTCTTTCTATAGAGACTGACATGGATTTTATTCTGGGTTTGTATCCATTCAGCTTTATGGCCGGGACAGACCCTAAATGATCTCAGGGGAGAGAGAGAAGGGCAAGTTGGCAGTGAGTGGAATTTGGCCTCTACTAGGGAAAGTGACTGGTGAATGTCAGCAGCCTGGCAGTGAGTCTTGTTTGCTCAGCGGAGCACCTTTCCTCCCTTTCACTTGCCCTTTAGATAAGAGATTTCTGAGCAGAAAGTGCCGACGCAGGAGCTCAATGGCACAGAGGACAAAGATCACTGGTTACTTTCTCTGACCCCCCCCCCCAGCATCAGCGTTAACACGTGGGAGCTGCCATGTCACTTGGCTTCACAGTTATTCCAACACAATATTGTGGCAATAAACAGATTTCACTCTCTATGAATTATGGCCTAGAAAACGGCAGCTCCTCCAAAGTTCTTTCTTTTTGAAGAACCTCTGAATCCTCAGAGATACTTGGCCTTTAATAAAGGATTGGATTTCTCTTCTCTGCTCATGAGGTTCTAATTCTAAACCAGGGTTTGTCTATAATACTTTCTGCTCTTTTCATTCTTGCAGGGAGTGAAGAAGCCATTCGCAGAAGTGATCAAAGCCAACATTGGAGATGCCCATGCGATGGGTCAGAAACCTATTACTTTCCTGCGCCAGGTAAAGAGTGGGTCACAGCATTCCTGGCCAGTCTAACACCCCCATGCAGCTATATTTTTGCTATTTTTTTGTTTTTTAATGGAGATCTGCCCTTCTGGGTGCCATTCTTGTGCCTATGGAGGATTTTTTAATGGGATGAACATTGGGCAACGCCAATACACCCAGAGGGATCTAAACTGGGGAGAACCCAGGCCAGGTCCTGAGCTAGAGGACGAGCCCTGTGCCCATCCTGTGCCTTGGGGTAGATCTTTGGTACCAATCCTGTGCTTCTGTAGGGTTCTGTGTTGGGACTAGTCCATTGTTCTCCCTGTAACCCCATGTGTTGTAGGTGAGTGCCATCTGTCTGTACCCCGAGCTCATGAATGACAACAAGTTTCCGGAGGACGTGAAGCAGAAGGCAGCGAGGATCCTGCAGGCGTGTGGCGGGCACAGCATTGGTATGTTGGGGTGGGGGGGGTAAGGTCACAATCTGAAAGTTGGGAGGGCAAAACCTTGAACCAAGGCAGGAATGTAACCAGGTGGGGGCTTCCAAGGGAACATCGGAGTCCTTTTCAACCACAGTCCTCTACTGTGCACAGTGTCGGACTGGCCCACAGGGATACCAGGAAAAGTCCCGGGGGGCTCAGGTGTCAGTGGCCCCTCATGCTGCTAAACATTTGGCCTATTTCATGGTCATTCCCTATTTCTATGAGAACAAAGAGGCTACATAGATGGAATAATAGATTATAGTGTGTAAGGAAAACAGACTAGGAGAATAGAGGTTGATTGTGGAGATGAAGAATAATAGTATTGAGAGTGGCCCCTGATTTAAGGTTTTTGGGTGGGCCCCTGGTGTCCCAGTCCAACACTGACTGTGCAAGTGGAACATTGGCAATTGTGCAGGTTCATTGGAGCCCAACTCTTAGGGGGACCCGTGTGTTCAATTCAGAGACCCTTGAGTTACACTTAGTTCTTTACCAGAACACTTTCCAACTAGTAGGATTGGGCTCTTAGGCCTTTAACCCCCAATGTACTACCCTAATGGAGATCCTACTATTCCTCAATGACCCCCCTCCATCCTGTCTGGTTCACTTCACTCATAAGTGTCCTCACCAACATTCATAGCCTGAAACCCCCCCAGATTTTGTTCTTGTGGGGGATATCCCTCTGATGAGCCCCAAAAAGGGTGGGATGTGATGATTGGCTGCTCTAGTGAGTTTTAAAGGCCGGTGGTTCAAGTTATGGAGAATTTTTATAAAAAAGGAAATATTTGCAAAAAGTACAAAATGTTAATTTCTTTCTTGGGACTTCCAATGTGTAACAGGGAGGCTACAAAAATGTTCCTCTGAATATTTCCTAGTACCACCTCTTACCCCTACAGCCTGATACTCCAACCCCTCCCCCTTCTATAGTCCAGGAAAACCTTTGTACCTGCCTCCCCTGTCCCATAGTGGGGGGGGGGTCTCTGTCAAGTGGCATAACTAGATATTACTGGGCCCCACTGCAAATTTTTTCAGGCCCCTAATATGTCTATAGAGGTTGACCTGTTTTACCAATATTTATTAACATTGAATATGAATTAGGGCCTCATAGGGTCCCTATACCTCCCCTGCTTCCTCTGTAGTTACTCCCCTGTCTCAGTCCATATGATGGTGACTCCTCTGCTCTTTATATGGTGCCCGGAGGTCTCTGCCCCTTATAGGCCTGTCCTGGGGCTTTAGTATGGGGGACAACCCCACCCCCCCACATGTAGGAAAAGAAACGCAGTCTCAACCTGTTCCTAATTAATGTGTGTTCTATCCCCCCAAACAGGGGCCTATAGCGCCAGCCAAGGGATTGAAGTGATCCGTCAGGATGTGGCCAAGTTCATTGAGAGAAGGGATGGGGGTATCCTGTCCGACCCCAACAACATCTACCTCTCCACGGGGGCCAGTGACTCTATTGTGGTACTGTATATAAGCCTTTGCTCATTATAGAGACCCCAATACAAGAAGTCCTCTGCACTCAACCCATTGTTTGTGCCCTCCCCTTATATTGCAATATATTTCATTCATTTACACAGGGATTAAGTTTTACCTGTGACTCACTTGCTCCCTGGGTTAAATCCTAATGAAGCAGCCGATTACAATAACTGTGGTGCTGCGTGTGCAGGACATCGCCCAGATATTGCTCCCCGTGGGGAATAAAATCTGATTTTCCTTTGGGGGTGACAAAATGATCCAGAAATGCAACATTGTACACGTAAATGGTTATTATTCTGAGCCGCAGCTTAATGACTTGCTTCAGCCTCTGCAGAATACTGATCAGTGATTGGTTGTTCCAGTTTACTAGGGAATATCTGGCCCAGGTTCTATAAGAAGGGGCACTGTCTCTTTGGCACATAGTGTCCCCCCTTATTCTTTTCACTTCTGTAATGAGAGGGTTACGGTGCATTCCTGTAGTGAATGAGCGATACAATCCCCTTGTTTGTTCCCAGGACTGTGACCTGCTGAGTGTGCCAATAGCGTGTGCCAATGGGGGATTAAATGTTTGAGTTACTTGGACCCCAACACGCGGACAGTCTATGAATTCTTCCGATGTTCCTGTATAGGGGGTGCTGGGAGTTGTTCAATAAATACATTGTACACAAAGCATCTTCCCTGCCTGCGCTGAACTGGTTGCAAAATATAATTCCCACCCCTGACCTGCTGCCTGAATATTATACAAATTATAGCTTGTAGCCCAGAGATGCCTCCTGCTTGCCCATATAGAACCAGGACAGTCTCTCACGTTGCCCTGACCCATTGTGCCCATGTTTCCCCCAGCAGTGATGTCCATATGTTCCTGGCACAGTCTATGAGAGCGGGTGCCCCTCAGGCTGGACTTGCTGACTTGACTCTTTCATTGTGTTTGTTCCCCCCTGACACAATATTCCCTGCGGCTCTGTCCCTCTGAGTTCTGTGTTTATCCAAATGGTTCCTCTCCCTGCCAGGCACCACTGACCTGTCACTGAACTACAACTCCCAGCAAGCTCCAACAGATGATTCCCAGATAACACTCAATGTTGCAATGCCAGGAAGTGATCTAATGAAACAATTTGTGTGGCCTCTAGTGTGTCCCTTAGTAGGAGAATGTGTCACCAGCTTTGTCATGTTACTAGATATGCAGTGACACAGTAAGTTAGGTTGAATCCATCAAGTTCAAACTTTTATTTCTCTATATAACCTGCCCAACTATATATAACCCAATGCTACTGATCCAGAGGAAGCTTAAAAAAAACTCCCTTCTCTCCAATTCCTCAAAGAAGGAGCAATAAATTCCTTCCTGATTCCAAGATGGACAGGAGGGCTCCAGACACGAGGGGAGAACTTAGAAACTCCATGCAGGCCGTGCCCTGGTTGAAACCAATCACAAGAGTCCAACAAGCCCAGCAATAGCGCCAACCCCTGGGAAGTACTTGCCCAGCCCAAGGTGGTCCTATTGAAGAAACATCTGCTCAATTGGCCATTGACCTCGGAGGTAGGGCACCTTTAGAAAAGGAAAGCAAAGATCTGATTGATTCCTATGGGCAACTCCATAAATCAGCCCCAAATTCTCATTCCATAGTCTCCTGTTATTGTGCACAGTGTCTCCCCCTGCTGGGTGTTCAGTCCTTTCATTTTTTTTCTTCCCCCGCAGACGATGCTGAAGTTGCTGGTGTCTGGGCAGGGGAAATCCAGGACGGGGGTGATGATCCCGATCCCTCAATACCCACTGTATTCTGCGGCCCTGGCAGAGCTGAATGCCGTGCAGGTTAATTATTATCTGGATGAGGAGAACTGCTGGGCCCTGGATATCAATGAGCTGCGGAGGTCACTTATGGAGGCCAGAAAACACTGTGACCCCAAAGTACTGTGCATCATTAACCCAGGAAACCCCACAGGTACCCCAACTGTTTGCAAAGTACTGTTCATTATTAAAGGAAAACTAAAAAATAATCATTTTGGCTAGTTACTGCACAGCTATGGCCGCAGGTACCCCCCAACCAGGTCCATATTACTGACACTGTGATGGTGCAAGTGTATCTGTGTCCCCCCAGGGCAGGTGCAGAGCCGGAAGTGCATTGAGGACGTGATCCGTTTTGCTGCTGAAGAGAATCTTTTCCTGATGGCTGATGAGGTACTGACCCAACTAATCAGTCTCCTCTTTGGGCTGGTCTTGTGCCTCAGGCTTGAAGGGGGGGGGAATTAGACTTGAGACGGGAAGGGACAAGTCGTCCTCCTCTCCCGGGCATGGAATTCTCCTGATAAAGAAATAGGGTCCTTTATTTCACAGACTTTAGTGTTAATATAGTAACGTTTATAAATGCTTTTTAATATGCGAGGGCCCCGCACTGCATTATCTTGGACAGGATCACGTCTACCAGACCTGGTTCTGCCAGTTATCAGTGTGTTCTAGAGCTGGGATGTGACTTGCAGTTCTAGTTTCACTATTCTAAATGTCTGAAGCCTGAAAGCACTGACCATATCCATCATCTCTTGCCCCCAGGTGTATCAAGATAATGTCTATGCCAAGGGCTGTGCCTTCCATTCCTTCAAGAAGGTTCTCTTTGAGATGGGACCCAAGTACTCAGAAAAACTGGAACTGGCGTCTTTCCACTCAACATCCAAGGGATACATGGGAGAGTGAGTGTGGCCCTCAGGGGCCCAGCAGGCTGTGGGATGTTACCAGATCCCCCCATATTCTTCAAGTTGTGTGAAGAATCCGAGTGATTTAGTGTAGTGTATACTGTAGTCCTACAGGAGAAGGTTCTAGTGCACCATGACCTGCTCATAGACTGTACTTATTCTCACAAATGTTTGGCCAACCTTGGCATGGTCATAATTAATATCCTTATTTTTATTAATTGAGAACTGGCACACCATGACCTGCTGATAAAATGGTAGCGATACAATGTTACTAGTGGAGATGGTACTGGCACACCATGACCTGCTCATAGAATGGTGCCATTACCTGCTGGTGAGACCTGTTGTCTTTGCCCTCCTCAGGTGCGGGTTCAGAGGGGGTTACATGGAAGTGATCAATATGGATCCTGCTGTCAAGCAACAACTAACCAAATTGGTGTCGGTGCGTCTGTGCCCCCCAGTGCCGGGACAAGCATTACTCGATGTGATTGTGAACCCACCAAAGCCCGGGGAGCCCTCCTACAAACAGTTCATTTCTGTAAGTCTCTCCACTTACATGTTCTAAAAGGAGGAGTCTGGTGTGTGTATATTGTGAACATTTAACTGGTTTATGTGAAATGATTTGTTTCAGTTCTCCATACACCAGATCTGAACACACACATTCTCGAGCAAGAGTAAAAATGAGCTCTCAGATTGCAAAAAACTATTTCACATAAAGGTCTTAGAAATTAGAAATGTTTTTTGAAGGGTGGGGGAACTGCATTGACTCTCATCATCCCCCAGAACCTCTAATAATGAATGGTTCTTAATTAAACTCTGTGCCGCGTATAGGTATGTCCATCACTAGTGCTCCTAGTGTATAGGAGACACAAGCTTATTGAGGGGTGTTGACTCAGGTCAATGATGCTGATATTGGCAGATATAATTCCTTTCTCCAGGAGAAGCAGGCCGTGCTCAGTAACCTGGCTGAGAAAGCTTGTCTCACTGAGGAAATCCTAAACCAAGCGCCTGGGATCCGCTGTAACCCAGTTCAGGGAGCCATGTACTCGTTCCCAAGGATCCACATCCCAGAGAAGGCTATTAAACTGGCACAGGTAATTGGGGGGAAGTGGGTGTACCTCGGACTGTTAACTTCAGAGAGTTTAATCATGTTATTCACTCCGTCTGTTGATCTTTATTCTACTGGGAACTTGGGTTATCATTTTCAAGTTCTTCTGTTCTAGATCCATCTGCTGCTTCTCCTTCTCTAGATTTGTCTCCTTGCCCAAAGGACCCTTCTCTGTCCACACAGAGTCTCTGCTTCCCTAGACCTGTCTTTGACCACATTGCTATGTCTAAGGACATTATAGACAGTGGGAGGTCTATTTTTCCTTAAAATGGATCATTGGACTAGAGGCCACCCCTTTATACTAGAGGAAAATAACCTTTTATTTGAATCATTGTAGAAGGCTCTTCACATTGAGGACAGAGAGATTGGGGAATGCACTGCCGGGTGATGTTGTGATGGGTGAGAGAGGCTTGGATGGTTTCTTGGACAAGCAGAATATCATAGGCTGTGGTGATAATAAAATTAACAACAATTAGTATAGATATAGATGGGGGTTGAACTTGATGATGGCCTTTTTTCCAACTCTGCTATGTAACAACTGTATGGCCATACTTTTCTTGACCTGTTTCTCTGCCCACATAGAGATCATTGCAACAGGCAGAGACACCAAATACCACTCTATTCTCATTTTTCCCTAGAGGTCCATACCCCTTACGGTTTCCTCATCCCATTCAAGTCTATCCCTTTCACCCCATTTCTCCTCCCCACTCTTGCCTGCAGGCTGAGGGACAGGCCCCAGATATGTTCTTCTGTATGAAGCTGCTGGAAGAGACTGGAATTTGTGTGGTACCTGGAAGTGGATTCGGTCAACGTGAGGGCACGCACCATTTCAGGTCAGCAGATCTATGAGGAATCCAGCCTTATTCTATGCTTTAACTGTCTCTCTACACCTCAATGAAATGGCACCACCTAGTGGTAAATATAGATTAGTGTTTTAATTGTCTTTTAAGGATAAGTGAGCGTGAAATTGAAGAGGGGCTATTCTTAGAAATTTTGCAGTGCACATGTATTATTTTTATTCAAAGATATTAAGAGATACATGTACTGTTAATTAGGGATGCACCGAATCCACTATTTTGGATTCGGCCTAACCCCCAAATCCTTTGTGAAAGATTCGGCCGAATACCGAACCCTAATTTGCATATGCAAATAAGGGGTGGGAAGGGGAAAATGTTTACTTCCTTGTTTTGTGACAAATTCATGCGATTTCCCTCCCCATCCCTAATTTGCATATGCAAATTAGGGTTCGGATTCGGCCAAATCCGAATCCTGCTGAAAAAGGCAGAATCCTGGATATGAATGCATTTTGTTACAACAGCGCCACCTGCTGGTCAGTTTCCCACCAGTCTGACCAGCAAGTAGTCAAGGAAGTTGTCAGGAGAAAGAAAGAGGCTGATGTTCTTCTGCTTAGGAAAGATGTGAGAAAGGTTTCTAATTTTATTCCTAAGCAGAAGAACATCAGCCTCTTTCTTTCTCCTGACAACTTCCTTGACTACTTGCTGGTCAGACTGGTCTGTATCCCTTAATATCTTGGAATAAAAACAAAAAAATAATGTACATTACAAAAAGTGCTTAGAATAGAACCCTCATTCATTTTACATTTATTTTAAAGGTTTACTTATCCTTTAATTTCCCAGCACTGACTACTTAGACGAAGTCCACTCACCTCCCTTAGTAACTGCTCCTAGGTTACTGAATCCATATTTCTCCCACAATAAAAAAACCAATCTGAACTGTACCAGCCACGGTCCAATAATACCGAGCACACGTGACCCCTCTCTTATTCTTGCCCCTCTCTGCAGGATGACCATCCTCCCTCCCACTGATAAGCTAAAGAGCCTGTTAGAGCGGCTGAAGGATTTTCACCAGAAATTCACAGAAGAGTATTCCTAGGGTGCCACAATGGGGGAGACCATCTGTTGACTAGTAGGACACGTGTAACCCTTAAACCTGCCCCGGTGCTTTTTACCTCCTGCTTTGTGCTCTCATATGATCTACTCAACCCCAACCCTGGAGAAGACTTCACTGACTGACTCCCCAACTAGACAGAATTGAGGAGCAGACCCACATTTGTGCCTCTCAGTATTCACTAATGATGAACAGATCAGTAACCAGTTACAGCCACACGTGCACCTTTTTGTGTTTTTATCTCGATTTAGCACTTTTGTTGGAATCCAAAGCCAATATGTCTCTTGTGTTTCCTAATGACACTAATGACTGGGCCCCTAATAACCATGAGATACAGTTTGTGATTTCCCAGCCTGGTGCCATTCCCATTCCCTTTTGCCAATATGAAAAAAATGCAAGTCTGGTTGCTATGGGCAACTGCACTAGGACAAATTAGCACCGAAGTCTTAAGTATTCTCGGCTGTCGGGTCGTTCTTGGTGGGTGTTGCTTGATCCTCTCGCTGATCAGCTGATTCCCTTACTAGCCAAGGTGCCAAACTACTGTCCAGTTCTGCTCAGCATTTTAATAAAAAGGGCTAAAATGAAAGTTTTTATAATGAACCAATAAAGATTGTGAGGAGGATTCTTTGTCTGTTTTTATTTGCCCCCCCATAAAGGGGCTGAAAAAAGCAGCTTATTGGCCTGTGTGTGGCCCCTGCGACTTGCTTCCCCCATCAATATGTGGCCGAAAGTCAGACAGATGTCCATTGGGCAGGGTAATAAAATCCCGTCTGATTGTGGCCGTATCTGTTTGTTGATGAGGTCCTGCGATCTGCCCGCCATATTGCCTTCATTCTGATACAATCGTTGGGCCCATGATCAGATCAGTCCGATATCTCCCACCTCAATGTGGGAATGTCGGGCTGAGATCCGCTCATTTGGTTATGTGATCTGGTGCCCCTTGAATCTCCCCTTGAATCTCAACTCTGTTCTTGTTACCCACAACGTTGGCTGCACTGGCTGAGACCAGGATGGATTGTGGGGACTGACCTTTCATTGCAGCAGAGGTAGAGACAGAACCAGGTAGGTTGCCTTTGCTAGAGACTAAACCTGAATGGGGGCGGAGCAGTATGTTGGGTGGGTATGATGACATCAGAGGCTGCTACAATGATGTCGTGGAGTTATGTCCAGTTTTCTCAACGTTTTGAATGGCACAACGAGAAATAGTTTTGCCACCCATGTGGGCTGTCCACTCAAGACTATCTGCCAGATGAGTAAACCCAATCCTTTAATTACAAGTATGGGATCTGTTATCCAGAAAGCTCTGAAACAGCATTGATAATTTAGGAAAACTTATTTATTTTTTTTATTTATTTTTTTATTTATTTTTTATTTATTGGCCAGATTATGTCTTCGGTTTCACAAGGACAACAAACAGAAAGTTCCCTGGTTCTGGGGTTGCTGCCGGTTTTGTTTTGACCCGAACAGTTCGGTTTTTCTAACGTCTGTTCAGGTGTTGGAGGCTTTAGAAAAACTGAACTGTTCGGGTCAAAACAAAACGGGCAGAACCAGGGAAACCGACAGCATGACGTTGTGCAGAAATACATTTTCTTGTGTAACAGTTTTGGGTGGAGTTGCCCCTTCAAGGACAAAGGAAAGTTTTGCACTTAAGTAAATATTATACTTGCCCTTCATGTTTATCAGAGCCCCGCCCCTCTATTTCGCTGAGCTGGAAGGTACATAATGGTTAATCTCCATGGCAACGATTGTAATGAAGAATTCCTGATTAGAAATAGACAAATTGCAGTAAATGAATTGTTTTCGTTCATGTTTGAGCCATTTCTGGGCTGTGGAAGAACAGTCGCCTCCACTGCTAAAATATCCGAATATCCCATTGGCTTGTGGCGTCCTGGGAGATCTGCACCAATACAGGGACCAGACCCATCATTATTGAATATTCAATCCTTCATAGAAGATTCATCCCAATACTGAACCCCCATCCCAACCCCAATGTGCGTATTTTTATTTGGGCAAAGTCTGGTGCAGCCAAACACAAAAGAGAAGGACGAAGGGAAGAAAATGCTGGAAATATTAGAAAACCGCCCTTATGTGCAACAGAGGCGGCCATGTATGACAATTTTCTGGGTCCCACTGATGGCCAGGGCCCCCGAACAAATAAAAACCATTGATGACCAGGGCCCCTACAAGTTAAATTGGTTGTACCTGTAAATTTCAGCAGTTGCTTTCATCCTCCTTAGTGAGTGGCCTTCATTTTCCATTGCCATTTCTTTGAAGAAGAACGAAGAAGCTGCAACAAAAAACAACATTATTTTCCATCGCAGCTTCTTCTACAGTACGGCTGAGCCCCCCTTAGAACATGAATCCACTGAGCCCCCTGATTTCCTCACTGACTGGATCCCTTGGTTACATTACAGATCATTATAATCTCCACATCTTCCTATACAGAGTTTTGCCTGTTCATGCCTTGCTCAGTGCTGCCCCCATGTGGCCATTTGAGGACAGACAAGTGTCAGTAGAAAAAACTCCCTCCTGTACTGGGGAAGCCTTGTGCTCCTCCTACTTGATCAGGGTACAGGGAGTTCCTATTGGGCTGGGTGACACTTAGTTCAGGTAAGTGCTGGGGGGAGGCAGTTTGTCATTTTTGCCCCTCCAAGTGCTGCTGTTATTAGTGCCGGACCTGGGGCCCCTCATTTATATTAAGTGGAGCCTCTGGGAGTTGTAGTCCAATTGGGAAGTGCCAATGTGATGAGCTCGGGGGCTCCTGCTCCAATGTCTGCACTTTCCTCCCTTGCACGAGGCACTGCTGGTTCCGACTCCTACAGCTGCAAATACCCAACACAGTCTCTCAAGCACTAGTCCAACAATTGTACAACTATATCTCCCACAAGTCAATCTGTCTCACTCAGGTGTAAAGCCTCGCCCCCCCCATCCCGTCGATATTAATTGGGCAAAAATAATTAAGCTGCAAAAATCCAGCTTTCTGATTGGTGCACAGCCTGAGCTCGGATTGGCTGGCCCCAATGGCAACTCTCTGAAGCCGGAGCTGTGATTGGTCAGTAGCGGGGGCGTTGCCTGGGTCAGACGGGGGGAAAGGATAGGGGCTGCAGGGAGTTGGTGTCGGTTGTGCCTTTATTAGGGTACTGGGAGTTGGAGGCAGGGAGACTGAAGTTTCTTATCAGAACTACAACTCTCTGCAAGCTGCACCTTTAATTGAGGAGGGGGGGTGTATGTGTAAGTGATGGGGCCCCTGGCAGCTGTTGGAAGTTGCAGGGAGTTGTGGTGCAGATACAAATGGACATTATTTACAGCCTAAAAGTGCAGAGTGAAGGGGAATCCGACCTAATGTTGGTGTTAAATAAGGAGGGGTGGGGTTGGACAATTCAGAGGCCCTTCTTGTTCACCTTCAGTTCCAGTCCTGCAGCCTGGGGGTCCCACAGAGGAGAGGGGCCACTAGTGGGTTTTCGACTTTCTTGTGAGTCAGAACCAACAGTGACGGGTCAGTATTTCCCCAGGCTCAGAGCAATAAACACCCACAGGGGGAATATTATTCACATTTATGCCCAATACTCTGACCCCCCTAATGACAGAGTCAAGCAGTACAGCCTGATTGTGCCCCCGCAGCTCATACGTCAGGATTATGTCAGACAGAGGTTCCAGTTCGCTATAGACCGGGGGTCACATTCACAGATGACTTTACACGTTGCCTGGGGGGGGGGGGACCCCAACAAATTACCCAGATGCCCCCAGGGAGGGAATGTGACGGATACTGATAATGTACAGGCTGCTGCTGATTGGTGCAAAGGAGGGGCAAATACCTCTTTATATAGACTGAGAACTTCTGGGTATAAGTGAATATGGAATCCTGGGGGTGGTTATTGGCGAGTCATTCTGGGCCAAAGGGACACTGGGAAAACCCCACCGGCCCAGACCCAATCACCCCCAGGTCACTGATCTGTTACCCCTAATAGATGAAGGTTTAATTTACATGCACCCAAGGGAGGGAGGGGGGTCGGTGACCCCTGTACAGGGGTGTGGGGGGGCACAGGGGCCCCTGGGACAGTAACACCCACTAGTCAGAGCCTCTATATTTCCATAGGGGAGGGGGGGATATGACTTCCCCAGTTCATCCCACTGAGCCCAAATAACTTTCTACTCATCCACAGAGTTGCCTCTACCCACAATCCTCTGCAGTTTCTCACCAGTTCTTTTTATTGGGGTCATAATGTGGGTTTTGTGCTGGGGGTGAGAGAGAAAGGGGGGTAAATGTGACACTGTTGGATTTAAGACTCCCCCATGTAGGCCAGGGCTGTGTATAAGGGGTTAGGTGAGAGGGGGCACTTTATATTCCATATACTAATGACTTTGCCATACAGGAGACTCCCCAGAGCAGCCGCTGGACACAGGGAGGGGTGAGTGATCTGTATGGGGACAACTCTCTGCTGGAGAGAAAGGGGAGACAATTGATCTGATCATCACTAAGGGATTATGGGACCTGCTGCACATTGGGAACCAATCCCGGCCCAAGATATTTAATATATTGTTATGTATAACTTTATTATATTTAGTATGTGCCAATATATTTATTATGTATAACTTTATTTATTATGTGCCAATATATTTTTTATATATAACTTTATTTATTATATTTATTATGTATAACTATTTATTATGTGCCGCTATATTTATTATGTATAACTTTATATTCCACTTGTTTGTATGAGACTTGTCCTGTGCAGTTTGGGGTCTCTGACACCCTGTGCTTTAACCCCAAGGAGATCCAGATGCCGGAGCTGCTGTAGGAGGAGGTGATGGAGGTGGAGGAGAGAGTGAGGCTGAGACAAGAGAAGGTTGAAGTCTCCCAGAGAGACGGTCTATGGAGTCCTTTGAGGGTGAGTTGCTGAGGGGCATTAGAAAGAGACAAGTTATGGCTGAAGGAAAGATCAGAGAAATGCAGAACCAGTCTAATTATTAGAAGGGGTTTAACTTGCTTTAAAGTAGAAGTAAAGCTTAAAAAGAAAATGGCTAGACATGCTGTATTCTTATAATAGTAATGATCCCGTTGCCCCCAGCAGTTCTCCATCTTGGATCTTGTTAGGCCTCTTTTGTGTGTCAGTGGCACTGCACATGCTCAGTGGGCTCGGGGCTTTTGGGGAGAAGCTGAACTTAGGGGGAATTATCACAGAAGAAAGTGAGGTTTGTCTGTCATTGAAGCTGATGCTACAGGGCTGATTATGGCTCAGTTCTGATGCAGACTGCACTGGCTTCTATGTTGCCATGTAATGTGATTGTAGTAATATTATGTTGGTATTAGGGGGCACAATGCCAACATTCTCTTGTCTTCCTTTCATATCCAGGTGGTCTTCCCATGAACAACAAATAGGGCAATTGGTGCACTAATTACGGTTCAGCCACGTGTCTCTCTCATCGGAGGTGATGCCAATGATCCACATTGTGCCCCGAGGTTAAACAGCTGATGCACATCTCCCCCCTAGAATAAAGAGATATCTCCATGGTTTCTGCAATGGCTTCAAGGACCAACTAAAGGTGAGTCCCAGGGGTCCAAGTGAGGATTAAATGGCAAGTTAGGATGGATTTGTCTTATGCCAGTATGGATATAGACTTGCCCAAAACATGAAATTAGTTTACTCTCATCACTGCCAACATCTGCCTCTCTATAACCAACCTCCTAACTGCAAACTCTGGGGTTCTGCTCCCCATTGTCAGAATCCTCTAGATCCCTAATTTCCATCAATCGAGTGTAAGTCTGTAGGAAAGAGTTGTTATTGATCATTAGAAGATTTGTTTGTTTCCCAGATCAGGTCTGTTTGGGCCGGGAGGACTCCTGCAGAATCAGGTCCCACCACAGTCTGTTACAGGAAAGGTAAGTGTTACTGCAACATGTTTGTTTATAATTCTGCTCCTTTTATCACAACAGCCCTTCAACTGGGGGCCCTTCAGCCACATGGAGTAGGGGAGCAGTGCAAGGAAACAAAAGCTGCGATTGTTCAGCAATGAGATAACTGGGGAGCAGGCCCTGCCCAAATGATGTCTTCCATCCCAAGAGTTATTTTAGAAACCTCTACTAACAGTTTAACCCATCTGAGTTATACCCTAGTCTCCATATGACTCTACATTATGCCCCTTCTGTTCTAGAGGCTCCCAACAGGGATGGCAAAGACCCAATCAAATCAGGATAAGACATGGGTGTCCTAAGTGTCGGGAGGGCCCAGGTCAGGGGCAAAAAGAGTCCAACCTATAGCCCTTTCACTGTTGTTGAAGTTTGAATCCTAAGCAGAAGAACATCAGCCTCTTTCTTTCTCCTGACAACTTCCTTGACTACTTGCTGGTCAGACTGGTGGGAAACTGACCAGCAGGTGGCGCTGTTGTAACACAATTCATTCATATTAACAGTACATGTATCCCTTAATATCTTGGAATAAAAACAAAATAAATAATGAATGTATATTACAAAAGTGCTTAGAATAGGCCCCTCATCCATTTTACATTCACTTATTTTAAAGGTTTACTTATCCTTTAAAAGCAAACATCTTATTGGTGGCTGTGGGTTACTTCTACTGGGTGAACTTTGTGGCTTTTATTAAGTATGGGGGATTGAGTCTTGTCTTGGCTTTTCTCTGCGGGATACGGCCCATCTGCTCTAGGACACATTTCCACTAACATCAAAGAATGACTAGGACTTCTCCTGAGCTCTCTGTGGCCCTGATGAGGTCTTGGTCCCTAATGCTCCCCATATACCTGTCCATTGGGTGCCATGCAGGAGACAGTCCAGTCACAGGGGAGTGCAGAGGCTGAGTGTGACTCACATTTGACACCAGACCCTCCTTAGGTCCAGCCTGTTCATCTTGTTCTGCATAAAGCCATCTTGTTCCAGCAGATACATTTATAAATAGATGAACAAAACAGCCCGAAGCTCACTTCTCTCATGTCAAGTTGGAATAGGGTCTTATTGGGCTTCTCTCTCTGTTTCAGATCAGGAACCTGAAGGAATATCTGAAGGAAGGAGATGCCATACTGAGTAATTATCCATGTGCCGGGGGCAGCCACCTGCCAGACCTTATAGTCAGGGCCAGACTGGGAGTTAAAACCAGTCCTGGGAAAAAAAATCTAAGCAGCCCATGTGTGAGCAGAATATACAGGTATAAATGGCAACAAATGTTATACATAAAACACTATATTCAATAAAATGCACAAGGTTTGCTCAGGAAAAGTAACCCATGGCATCCAAGCCCAAGTTCGAATGCAGTTATGGGATCCTGTAAGGGCTCTTACTGACGAGCGTTTTTACCTGCGCTCCCCTGCGTTCCGTTTTTCTGCATTCAGCCGCAGGGGAGCGCAGGAATAGACGCATTACATTTTTTCCAATGGGGCTGTACTCACACAGGCGCATTTAGGTGCCGAACGCAGGAAAAATGCAGCATGTTGCGCCTCAACCTGCGTTCGGCCTAGACGCGCCTGTGTGAGTACAGCCCCATTGGAAAAAATGTAATGCGTCTATTCCTGCGCTCCCCTGCGGCTGAACGCAGAAAAACGGAACGCATGGGAGCGCAGGTAAAAACGCTTGTCAGTAAGAGCCCTAAAGCTCTGTGGCAGATACGTTTTTTCTATATTTGGAATTTCTCTGAATATACTAAGGTCACCATAAAGCATAAGTTCACTAACCAAGAGAGTTTGAAACCACATAAAATAACAAGCATTGTGAGTATTGGTATGATAATTACCTGCTGCATTCTTTGAACCATTAAAGGGGTGGTTCACCTTTAAGTTAACTGTTAGTATGTTATAGACCGGCTAATTCTAAGCAACTTTTCAATTGACCTCAATTTTTTCCTTTATATATTTTTTGAATTATTTGCCTTCTTCAGACTTTTAAATGGGGGTTACTGACCCCATCTAAAAACAAGTGCTCTGTAAGGCTACATATGTATTGTTATTGCTACTTTGTATTACTCATCTTTCTATTCAGGCCTCTTCTATTCATATTCCAGTCTCTTTTCAAATCAGTGTGTGGTTGCTAGGGGAATTTGGACCATAGCAACCAGATTCCTGAACCTGGAGAGCTGCTGAATAAAAAGCTAAATAACACAATAATAAAAAATTAAAACCAATTACAAATGATCTCAGAATATCACTCTCTACATCATACTAACAGTTAATTTAAAGGTGAACAACCCTTTAAGCCTCTACCATCATATTATATAAATAGTAGAAACTATTACATAGTAACATAGTAAGTAAGGTTGAAAAAAGACACGTCCATCGAGTTCAACCTTTTTTTTTTTTTTTTTTTATTAACTACCTATCTGCCAGTTGATCCAGAGGAAGGCAAAAAATCCCATCTGAAGTCTCTCCAATTTGCCTTAGAGGGGGAAAAATTCCTTCCTGACTCCAAATGGCAATCGGACCAGTCCCTGGATCAACTTGTACTATGAGCTATTTCCCATAACCCTGTATTCCCTCACTTGCTAAACACCATCCAACCCCTTCTTATACCTATCTAATGTATCAGCCTGTACCCCTGATTCACTTCCCAGCTCTCCCTGTAACACCCCTTTCCCTCCTCTAATCTCATTGGCTCCCTCCTGTCTGCTGGGAGGAGCTACTGGTGAATAAAGCATCCGACCCTTCCTTGTACCTATCTAATGTATCAGCCTGTACCACTGATTCAGGGAGAGAATTCCACATCTTCACAGCTCTCACTGTAAAAAACCCCTTCCGAATATTTAGGCGGAACCTCTTTTCTTCTAATCGGAATGGGTGACCTTGTGTCAGCTGGAAAGACCTACTGGTAAATAAATCATTAGAGAGATTATTATATGATCCCCTTATATATTTATACATAGTTATCATATCACCCCTTAAGCGCCTCTTCTCCAGAGTGAACATCCCCAATTTGGCCAGTCTTTCCTCATAGCTAAGATTTTCCCTTTACCAGCTTAGTTGCCCTTCTCTGTCCCCTCTCTAATACAATAATGTCCTGTTTGAGTGATGGAGACCAAAACTGTACGGCATATTCTAGATGGGGCCTTACCAGTGCTCTATACAGTGGGACCCCCTCCTCCCGTGACTCTCTGCCCCATTTAATACAACTCAAGACCTTATTTGCCCTTGATGCTGCTGACTGGCATTACTTGCTACAGACAAGTTTATTATCTACAAGGACTCCAAGCTCCGTCTCCATTATGGATTTGCCTAGTGCAGTCCCATTAAGGGTATAAGTGGATATTGTTACATCCCAGGTGCAGGACTTTACATTTATCAACATTGAATCTCATTTGCCACTTAGCTGCCCAGATTGCCAGTTAGTCAAGATCCTGTTGCAAGTGCCACATCCTGGATGGAATTAATTGGGCTGATAGTTTTGTCTCATCTGCAAACACTGATACATTACTTACAACACCCTCCCCTAAGTCATTAATGAACAAGTTAAATAAAAGTGGCCCCAATGCCGAGCCCTGAGGGACCCCACTAAGAACCATTAACAACCACCCTCTGTACCCGATCCTGTAGCCAGTTTCCTATCCATGTGCAAACGACTTCATTAAGCCCAACAGACCTTAGTTTAGAAAGCAGTCGTTTGTGGGGCACAGTATCAAACGCTTTGGCGAAATCCAAATAGATCACATCTACTGCCCCCCACTATCCAGAATCTTACTTACCTCATCATAAAAAGCAATAAAATTAGTCTGACATGACCTATCCTTCATAAAGCCATGCTGATTGCTGCTCATAATGACATTCATTAGGACAACATTTTGAATGTGATCCCTTAACAAACCTTCAAATAATTTGCCCACCACAGATGTCAGACTTACTGGCCTAGAATTGCAAGGCTGAGATCGTAATCCCTTTTTAAATATTGGAATAACATCAGCTTTTCTCCAATCCATAGGCACCATATCAGATGCCAGTGAATCTGAGAAAATCAGAAATAAGGGCTGGTCTAAAACTGAACTAAGCTCTCTTAGAACCCGGGGGTGTATGCCATCAGGCCCTGGAGCCTTGTTTACATTCATTTGTATTAAGGCTTTTTGAATCATATCCCGAGTCAGCCACTGACTAGATTGAGCTGAGCCATTAGTGCAGTTATTAAGTGAGCCTGGGAACCCAGACTCCTCTATTGTATACACTGAAGAAAAGAACTGATTTAACACATTTGCCTTATCTGTATCTGTTACAACCATACTGGTACCATTATTTAATGGAGCAACACTCTCAACCTGCATCTTTTTACTATTAATATATTTAAAAAACTTTTTAGGGTTAGTTTTCACCTCCACCGCAATTAACTCTTCATTTCTTTTCTTAGCCTTCCGGATTGCTGATTTACAACATTTATTACAGTGTTTATATTCATTAAATGCAGCTTCTGTCCCTACAGATTTGTAGTTATTAAATGCCTTTCTCTTCTTTCCCATTAACTTCTTTACTCCTGTATTAAGCCACACAGGATGATTCTTAGAGCTTCTATGTTTAGTCCTTAAGGGAATAAATTGAGAACAGTAATGATTTAATATCATTTTAAAGGACAACCATTTCTGTTCTGTGTTTTTAGCTGAAAACCTAATGCCCCAATCAATGCTCTGTAGGGCAGCCCTCAAGGCACTAAAATTAGCTTTTGCAAAATTCATGGTTTTTGTTGCCCCAGTATATTTTTGTTTTTTGCACCAGACATTAAAAGATATAACCTTATGGTCACTATTACCCAGGGGTTCAATGACTTGCACATTTGCTATAAGTTCTGGCTCATTTGAGATCACTAGATCCAGAATAGCATTTTTTCTGGTAGGCTCCTCAACAACCTGTGCTAAAAAATTGTCGTGCAATAAGTTTATAAACTTGTTCCCATTAACTGATCTGGCAGTACTGTTGCTCCAGTCAATATCTGGGTAATTAAAATCCCCCATTATCATTACTTTACCTAAACTAGTAGCCTTTTCTATTTGCATCAGGAGCTTTGTCTCCTCCTCGTCACTTACATTAGGGGGTTTATAGCGACGCCTACAATTAATTTGCTGGACTCTTTACAATTGGTGAAGAACTCCACCCATACGACTTCTGCCCCCTCATTTTCTAACATAACCTCCTCCTTTATATGAGCTTTTAAATCCTGCCTAACATACAGACATACCCCTCCTCCTTTTCTATTGCCTCTGTCCCTCCGAAACAAAGTATAGCCACTGATATTTACTGCCCAGTCATGTGACTCATTCAGCCATGTTTCGGCCACACCAATCACATCATATTTTCCTTCCAACACCAGCAGCTCCAGCTCTCCCATTTTACCAGTCAGACTTCTTGCATTTGTAAACATACATTTAATACTGGCACCATATTGAACATATGACATGTGCTCCTCCCTATACTTAACAGTATCCCCAGCCAAATCTCCTCCCCCATTTTCCCTTTCTTTGCCCACTATCTCATCTAACCTGTCTTCCACTGAATCTTTTACTGAACCCTCCCCCCCCACACCTAGTTTAAAATCTCCTCCAACCCTCTAGCCATCTTCTCTCCCAAAACAGCTGCCCCATCATCATTGAGGTGCCCCCATCCCTAGCAAAGAGCCTGTAGCCCACTGAGAAATCAGCCCAGTTCTCCAAAAACCCAAAACCCTCCTCCCTACACCAATCTCTCAGCCCCACATTAATCTCCCTACGCTCCCGCTGTCTCCTTAGTGTTGCTCGTGGCTCAGGTAATATCTCTGAGAAAATTACCTTGGAAGTCCTCGCCCTCAGCTTTGAACCTAGTTTTTTAAAATCATTTTTGAGGACTTCACCACCTCCTCTAACTTTGTCATTGGTACCTATGTGTACCAAGACCGCTGGGTCTTCCCCAGCCCCTCCCAATAATCTGTCCACTCGTTCCACCACATGCAGAACCCTAGCACCAGGCAAGCAGCAGACTGTTCGGCATGTAGGGGCCTTGCGACAGATTACCCTATCCACCTTTCTAATAATTGAATCCCCTATAACTAGAACCTGCCTCTCCTTCCTTGCACTCCCCCCACCACCCGTATTAGAGCCACTGCCTCCCGGGGTGCTCCGAGAGTCAGTCTGCTCCATACATGCCAGTTCGGAGTTTTCCTCCCCAGCATCTTCAGCCAAAATGGTGAATTTGCTGTTTTGGACAAACTGTGGCCCAGCCCCCCTACTCTTCTGTCCCCTACTTCCCCTCTTGACTGTCACAAACCTTCCTCCCTCATTAGCCTCCACTGCCCCTTCTCCTCCCCCCGCTCCACTAGCCCCTGCCAGTGGTTGCTCTGCAGCCTCCTGTCATTCCCCTCGTTTGCCGATGCTCTCTGTGCTGCAAGTTCCCCCCTTAGAGTCTGCAGCTCAGATTCCAAGATGAAAACCCACCGACATCTCTCACATGTAAATACTGCCTGGAACTGCTGCTCCAACACCACATACATGTGACACACACTGAGTAATACCAGCAAATCCACTCATATTTACACTGGGTACTTACAGTCTCCCAAATGTAATTCCTCTCCAACGCCTTTTCAGTTTTAAACGCCTTAAGGTTTTTAACGCTGCTTAACACTTAATTCACATGCAACACTTGGATCACATGCAACACTCGCTAAGCAGCTCCCACACTCGCTTTGCCTTCACAAGTGTAAGGTTTCAACCTTTAAAACGTGGCCTATCAAGTGCAGTAAATAGATTAGTAATACAGCATCAGGCACTCAGACGCTGCTATAAAATGATTACAGACAAAGTTGAAAGAACTCAAAATTTCTATCGATAAAAAAGGAGACGCAACTATGAAATGTGTGTCAGATATGAGAACTTAGAAGCTGTACCTCTAATGGTAAGTATACATTATTGGTCCTATGAAGACTCTCAACAACAGGAACTCAAATAAACTGACATAAACATAGGAAACATCTTGCCTAATAATGTCGTTTGTGAGAGACAACACAAGAGTTTTGCTCTCCTGATCCATTACCTATGCCTGCTCCGCCCCTCTTCTCGGCAGGCTCAGTCTGGGAGAGTTTTGATACATTGTTTAAGAAGAACGGCTGCACTTAGCTCTTCTGAACCTCCATGATTATACCTGACAGTCTTGAAACAAGTGCTGCTTCCACCAAATGCGCGCAGCCTTCTGCTACTGCTTTCTGCTCTATGATCCATGATGTGCAGCCTCCAGACCCTCGCAGCTAGCTGCTTTCCTTTTTTATTGGTTAGTGAGTCTAGGGGCGGGCTGAAATGTATCGGCACCTTCAGCAGCCTATTTGCACAGCAGAAAGGTCCCAGCAGCCCATTTACTTTAGGAAGAACGCGGCCCTTCGGGCAATTGCCCGATATCAGAAATGGCCAGTCCGGGCCTGCTTATACTTATTACCCCTGTAAGTGCTCCATTAACTCTCAGGTGTCTTCTACACTCAGATGCTGGTCTTGCCCTGTTCCAAGAGCATCTGCTGATCCATCTGGAGGGGCCACACTTAGGGGCAGATTTACTGAGGGTCGAATATTGAATTTAAAATACTTCGATATTCGACCATTGAATTGGTGTGCTATGATAGTCGAAGGCTGTTTTTGATCGAATATGGGCGCTTTCGATCAAAGAAAAAAATCGATCGATCGATTCCATGCTTCGATGCGAAGGTTTGCAAGTAGCAAATAGTCGAAGATGATCGAAGGTTGCCTTTGCCCCACTTCTATTCGAATTGATTAGAATTTTTCATGCCCCACTTCCTTTATGCCATTTTTTTCAAACAGGAAGTCCTCTGGAGGCCATTTTAGGTGCATTTTCGCCCTTAATGCGTACGTGCTATTTGGATGAGCCAGATGGAGGAGGCTGCAAAGAAGGAGTGAGGAGGAGGAGGAGGAGGAAGGAGAATGTGCTTCCAGCCCTGATGAGGTATCCAGGGTGGCTATAGCCTATACTACGGTGAATGTAAGTCACCACAGGAGGGGGACAGGGGCTGGAGTGTCACAGGGAGGGGTTCCTGGGCTGAAGGAGAGGAGAGCCTGTCAGTTGGAGGGTCCCATAGAGGGGGAGAGGAGAGGTCTGGGAGTCGCAGGAGTAGGAGCTCCCCCAACTCACACCACGTGTCCCCTGCAACAGTGGGGACATGTGGCAGGTCCCGCAGCCCAGCCAGGGAAAGTAGGGCCTCCCCCAGTGCACACCATGTGTCCCCCCCCCAACATTAGGGACATGTGGCAAGTCCCCCAGCCAGTGGAATAGGGCTTCCCCCAGGGCACGTCACGTGTCCCCCCCAAAATCGGGGACACGTGGCAGGTCCAGCACCTCATCAAGGGCTGGAACTATAACTACCACTGCCAGGAGGAGGCCAGAGGAGGAGGAACCCACACCTGCCTCACAGAGGAGGAGGATAATAATGATGATGAGGGCCCCAGTGGGCGAATGGCCTGAAGATTCACCAGACAAGAGAATGCAGCACTGGTTGATGAAGTCATTGCGCAATGGGATGTGTTGTTTGGATGTCGCTCCCAGACAAAAAAAAATCTGTCAGCTGGTAACGGACAAAGTCAACGCTGTAGGTGCTGTACTCAGAGATCACAACACTCTGTACAAGCGATTCACTGACTTGAAACGTTGGATACGGGCGAAGTTTGCTGCCAGGAGAGCAAAGACCCAGAAGACCCGCGGGGGAACTTTACCTGTGAGGCTCCAGCCTTATAAATGCCGACTTGTGGACATTATGGGCAGAGAGCAGGGATGGGCGAATTTTTTCGCCTCGTTTCGCCGAAAAAATGACGCCCATAGACTTGTATGGCGGCGTGCGTCAAAAAAAAAAGACGCGCGTCAAAACAGTTTCGCCGCGCGACAAAATTTTTTTGACGCCCATAGACTTTAATGGGCGTCTGCGACATTTTGCCGGCGGCGAATTTTTGGCGAAGCGAAACGGGTCAAATTCGCCCATCCCTAGAGAGAGGTCTGTGAAGGTTTGGAAGGGTCATTCCAGGACACAGACTGGAGAAGTAAATACATTTAAATACACAACATTCTTACGGCTTTTATCCACATTCTTATCATTTGCCTTAACAGCTCATTTCCCCTTTAGCATTTTGCTTCTTTGCTTAAATATCGCTCCAATTTGCCATTAGACGATTTTATGTCTCCAGGATTGTTGTTTGTTTGTGTAGTAGTTACTTACGTGCAGCCGTAACATTGCCAGAAAGGCAAACGTTTATTAACCATTTCCCCACTCGAGCAGAAATGTTTAAAAAGTGGATGAAAAGGGTCGTTGACCTTGAAGTTAACGTCTGAAGTATGTTATGTTACCATATCATTCTATTCCAGTCTCCTATTTCTAGGAATGCATGGTTGCTATGGTAATTTACATCCTAGCAACCACATTTTTGAAATTATCTAATGTAGAGCTGATAACAAAAACAATTAAAAAGTGAAGTGTGAAGCAACATATGTGGAGCCTACAGCAGCTGTATTGTCATCTATTACATTCTGTGCTACTCACATCATTGCAAACAGGGCCTTTGTGTCATGTATTTAACTTTTCAACCTTAGCATCTCCCTTGCGGTGCCCTGATAGACTCCACTTGGACTTTACCATCTCCCTTCCTGGCCCAATACAGGGTTAGTGTATTAGGGTTAGGGTTAGGTTAGGTTGAGTTCATATTTTAAAGGACAACTTAAATATTTCTGAAACATCTTCTAGGTCTGTCCATCAGCCTAATAAACAAGTACAATTTTTTTTATTTTTTTAAATTTCTTAACAATTGCAGCGCCACCGAGGACAGCGCCACAAGCCACGGACAGTGACCAGGACCATGATCCTCGGCAGCCCCAGGAACAGGGTGAGGCCACAGATAGTCCTAGAGCCCCACAAGCTCAAGGTACAGATATGTTTGTGTTTGTGACCAATGTAGTTGTTTCCTGAAATTATTTGCAACATTACTAATGTCCTATTTCACATTAGAGAACATCGAGCTCCCCGGCGCGCCCAATCACCAGCCGTGATACCCCCCAGACGTAAGAGCAATGTTTATAACTAATAAGCCCTCCCTTTATTTATCTGTGTGTCCCAAACATACAAAGCACATTTACTGAGTCCCTTATGCAGACTACTTCATGTGCCTCTTCAGATTTTGGATAGAATTTACATTTGTCATTTCCCTATGGGACCAAAGTGTCAGATTCTTCTGCTGCTCTGGTTCTGCCGCTCTCCCTTCTGATTCCTGTGTCCCTCCCGTTCTGACTGTTGGCATGAACTCACCATACACCATACACCACACACCATACACCATACACCACACACCATACACCATACACCACACACCATACACCATACACCACACACCACACACCATACACCATACACCATACACCATACAGCGCTACTGCTATTTCACTCTCTCTCAGCCCCGCTTTAAAATCCTACTGATGTCTTTGTGGCTGGGGGGCCAAGATATCCCTCTTAATCAGGTGAACTCTGGGGGTGTTGGTGGGCAGGGCTGTCATTAGAAATCCTGGACCCCATTTCTAGTTATTAGGGTGCTTTTTGTTGCCCGAGATATTAATCCATCCCTTGCTTGGTGCCCTGCCAACTATGTAGAATGCCCCTCCCTCCAAAAAAGTCCACTAAATTCCTTGTCTTGCTACAGCCCCAATCCACCCCCATTATACCCATTACCCACCCAAAGCCCCCTTTCAACTCTGCAAGCCATGCCCCTTTCCAGTCCATTAAGGTTGACTTTCGCTGTCAAGCCCAGATTTGTGGAAAGGCCACCTAGGCCCGGGCCTAGGGCAGCAGGATTTTAGGGGGGCGGCATGCTGCCCAACCACACCCACATTGGTTCAAAAACACTGGGGATATGCTGGAGATACAACTATTTTTTAAATTTCCCATGCGCCAATCCCCATTGCTTGAAATTTGCACGAATAAAGGGGAACGGACAGGGGCGACGAACGGCAGTGGGCCTAGGGGTGCCCGTTATGTAAATCCAGCCCTGTTCGCTGTGAGCCCCCCTTTGTCCTGGGGACCATTGACTGGACTCTCCAGGGATGACTACCAGCGTTTGGCCTGGGACTTGCCCTCATTGAGCAGTAAGTTGCCCAGTCTCTTCTTGCTGAACCCCCTCATAACAGTGGCACCTGTTTATTCCTGATCCTCCTCTATCCAAGTGAAATAAAATCCTCATTCCTTCCTACAGGGTTGCCTTGTTCCCATCCAGGTCGTCATTCCCAAAGGATCCATCCTGGACCCCCTCTCCTGGGGCAGCTATGGTTGGGGGTAATGTCCTCACGTCTGGTTGGGGGGTAATGTCCTCACGTCCTTCTGAAGGGGTCTCTCTCATTGCCTGACAGTTACAGGAATGGACCAGCAGGTGGCATGGTTGCTACAAAATTCATTATATTGCCAGTTAATAAAAACCTAAATACTGTAGCTCTGAAAAAAGAATGTAAAGTGCTTCGAAAATGTTAGCAATTTTAATTTTTCCTTTAATAACATGTTACTTTAATAACATTTACGCATAACTATAAAACCAATGAAAAGCTTTAATTCATTATAAACATTTGCTTTTATTTATTAAAAAGAAAAAAAATCTTAAGGGGAAGTTTCCCTACATTGGGGAAGTGATGACCTTGGATATGAGAGGAATTATAGTAGTTCCTCCCCTGTTTCTATACCTATTTGCACTAAGTAGGGACCAAATGTTGGTTAACAAAGGTCTAATACCCACGACTATAAATACTGACCTCATATTACACTTTGTCCCCCATATTCCAATCACTCCCCCACCCCCGGTGTATGTGGACCTGCTGGATTTCTCTCCTGTGCCTACAATTCCCCAGACTTATATGTATAGAATTACATAACTATGTGGTGAGTGTCAAATAAATTAATAATACCCACATCGTTAGAGACAAATTAATGAGTTACTAAATGGGAGGCAGTAAGTGGCACTAGGGGAATGTTTTTCAGACAAACACAAATGCTAATAGTAAGACATGTTACAGGTGGGGTTTCCACTAACAGTATTTTTAGTATTTTAATACCAACAGTTTTATGTCCTACATGAGTGGAGCACAAGGCCTTCTCCCTCAGTCTTTCCTTATTGAGGTGTTTAGTAACATGAATTTATAACTACAGGGGTCCAAGAACATCTAGATTAGGGATGCACCGAATCCACTTTTTTGGATTCGGCCGAACCCCCGAATCCTTCGTGAAAGATTCGGCCGAATACTGAACCGAATCCGAACCGTAATTTGCATATGCAAATTAGGGGTGGGAAGGGGAAAACATTTCTTACTTCCGTGTTTTCTGACAAAAAAGTCATGCAATTTCCCTCCTGCCCCTAATTTGCATATGCAAATTAGGATTCGGTTCGGCTGGGCAGAAGGATTCGGCCGAATCCGAATCCTGCTGAAAAAGGCCGAATCCTGGCCGAATCCTGAATTCGGTGCATCCCTAATCTAGATCAGTGATCCCCAACTAGTTGCTCATGAGTAACATGTTGCTCCCCAAACTCTGAGATGTTGCTCCAGGTGACCTCAAAGCAGGTGATTATTTTTGAATTCCAGGCTTGGAGGCAAAGTTTTAGTTGTATAAAAACCCATTGAACAGAATCTCCAGTAGATGGCAGTTCTCATAATCAGGGCCAGAACTCGGGGTAGGAATGTGCTTAGGGCACAAAGCTGAGGAGTGCCAGACACTTACCTTCTCTGCTTTCTACTCCTAGTCCAGTCCCCTCTCTCCTCTCTGCCCGACTGTCCGCCAGTGTGTGGATTCACGCGAGCTCCCAGTTGGCGCAGTGACCAGCCATGTGACATAGGATGTCTGGCCCGGCTCTGGTCATAATGGCTACCAATAGCCAATCACAGCCCTTATTTTGTGCCACCCAGTAACATTGTTTATGCTTCTGTTGCTCCCCAACTTTACATCTGAATGTGGTTCACGGTTAAAATAAGGTTGGGAACCCCTGCTCCAAAGGGAGGTTCTAAAGAGTGGGATTGGCTATAACTTCTGCAATAATAAAGTCTCTCAGTTACACAACAGTAACATTGCTCCTAACCATTGTCTTCCATGCAGTTAGTCCATTTTCTTCTTGTAACTCATCACCAGGGAGAGTTGAACCACGGGCCATCTCCACTGTCTTCTCTACTTACATCATTTCATATAAAGAAGCACTTCGACCAGGATTAACCTGAATATCCATTATTATCATTATTATTATTGTTATACTGTAGTTATAAAGCTCTGACTCATTAAATATCACTGTACAGAGATTATATATCATTCCCATTGGCTCCTGTCCGAATGAGTTTACAATCTAAGATCCCTATCACATTCCCATTAATCCCTGCCCCAGTGAGCTTACAATCTAAGGTCCCTTTCACAATCCCATCAGTCCCAGTGAGTTTACAATCTAAGGTCCCTATCACATTCTCATCAGTCCCTGCTCCAGTGAGCTTGCAATCTAAGGTCCCTTTCACAAACCCATCAGTCCCTGCTCCAGTGAGGTTACAATCTAAGGTCCCTATGACATTCCCATCAGTCCCTGCCCCAGTGAGTTTACAATCTAAGGTCCCTATCACATTCCCATCGGTCCCTGCCCAGTGATCTTACAATCGAAGGTCCCTATGACATTCCCATCAGTCCCTGCCCCAGTGAGTTTACAATCTAAGGTCCCTATCACATTCCCATCGGTCCCTGCCCAGTGATCTTACAATCTAAGGTCCCTATCACATTCCCATCAGTCCCTGCCCCAGTGAGCTTACAATCTAAGGTCCCTATCACATTCCCATCAGTCCCTGTCCCAGTGAGCTTACAATCTAAGGTCCCTATCACATTCCCATCAGTCCCTGTCCCAGTGAGCTTACAATCTAAGGTCCCTATGACATTCCCATCAGTCCCTGCCCCAGTGAGTTTACAATCTAAGGTCCCTATCACATTCCCATCGGTCCCTGCCCAGTGATCTTACAATCTAAGGTCCCTATCACATTCCCATCAGTCCCTGCCCCAGTGAGCTTACAATCTAAGGTCCCTATCACATTCCCATCAGTCCCTGTCCCAGTGAGCTTACAATCTAAGGTCCCTATCACATTCCCATCAGTCCCTGTCCCAGTGAGCTTACAATCTAAGGTCCCTATGACATTCCCATCAGTCCCTGCCCCAGTGAGTTTACAATCTAAGGTCCCTATCACATTCCCATCGGTCCCTGCCCAGTGATCTTACAATCGAAGGTCCCTATGACATTCCCATCAGTCCCTGCCCCAGTGAGTTTACAATCTAAGGTCCCTATCACATTCCCATCGGTCCCTGCCCAGTGATCTTACAATCTAAGGTCCCTATCACATTCCCATCAGTCCCTGCCCCAGTGAGCTTACAATCTAAGGTCCCTATCACATTCCCATCAGTCCCTGTCCCAGTGAGCTTACAATCTAAGGTCCCTATCACATTCCCATCAGTCCCTGTCCCAGTGAGCTTACAATCTCAGGTCGCTATCACATTCCCATCAGTCCCTGCCCTAATGATTTTACAATCAATAAAAATGTGCACAGAGAACAAATTTGAGAATAATAAAAATGTGCATATCACAATGTAATATTCTTCATTAGGCTTTTATTGTATTGTGAATCTTAATCGCACATTGCGAACCTTTAACTCCTGTTAGTAGGTGACATTAAACTTTTGGAGGAATGTAATTTTTTTATTAAGAATTCTTATTCACACATTCACAAACTATAAAATTCGCAATAGCTTCAACTGTCATGTGATGGGCAAAGTGTTTGCAAAGGCAAAATTGTTCACTTTTTGCAAACATTTATTTGCATTGTGAACAAATTGTGAACTTTTTTTGCATTAGCAATCAATATTACATTCCGCCATAAGGTCTCTATCACATTCCCATCAGTGCCTGCCCCAGTGAGCTTACAGTCTAAGGTCCCTATCACACTCCCATCAGTCCCTGCCCCAGTGAGTTTACAATCTAAGGTCCCTATCACATTCCCATCAGTGCCTGCCCCAGTGAGCTTACAGTCTAAGGTCCCTATCATATTCCCATCAGTCCCTGCCCCAGTGAGCTTACAATCTAAGGTCCCTGTCACATTCCCATCAGTGCCTACCCCAGTGAGTTTACAATCTAAGGTCCATATCATGTTCCCATAAGTCCCTGCCTCAGTGAGCTTGCAATCTAATGTCCCTGTTGCATTCCCATTAGTCCCTGCCCCAGTGATCTTACAATCTAAGGTCCCCATCATGTTTCCAAATGTCCATGCCCCAGTGAGCTTACAATCAAAGGTCCCTACCACGTTCCCATGAGTCACTGCCCAGGTGAGCTTACAATCTAAGGTCCCTATAATGTTCTCATAAATCCCTGCCCATAAATCCCTGTCCCAGTGAGTTTATAATCTAAGGTCCCTATCATGTTCCAATAAGTCCCTGCCCCAGTGAGCTTGCAATCTAATGTTTCCAAATACATTCTTCTGGTACTGCTATGGGGTCTAATGTTGCACCTTCCTATGCCAATTTGTTCATGAACAGTTAAACACATTTTTGGTAGAATGATGATGCATGGTTCTTTATGTACTCACTAGTGAGGAGTGATTTGTTTTTGCAGATTTAATCTAGAAAAAGGTGCTCATAGACTCCAATCGGTGAAAAAATTGTTGCCCATAGACTTGAATTAGAATTTTTCACCATTTGCAAATTTTCAGCAAAGCAAAAGGGGTCAGATTTCACCCATCACTAGTACCAATGCTATATTGATGACCTGTTCATTGTATGGTTGGGGACATAAACTGAACTAAATGACATGATATTTGTTATATCCACAAAGACTTTGTAGGGGATCAGACCCACCTTCTCGCTGTTCTGCCTGTTACATCACTGAGCTCAGTTACAGGCAGGGAAGTGACTGATTGGCTGGAAGCCATGAGGTTGTCCAGGAAAAAGAGGTGGATCCAGGAAGAGCCTGGATTTGGAGCTAAATGCGAGTGGTTACCAAGGGCAAGGTTATAAAAGAGACCCTGCTGCAGTGACATAATGGTGAGCTGCCCATGGGAGGATATTGACAAGGCTATAAGTGTGGGCCCCCTGTGTGAGGACAGGTTTTGTTCATATACCTGCCATATGGGAGTGGCTACTAAGTGTCCAAAGAGAGTGGTACTTTTGGTAACAGGTATCACTATCCCCCTGGGAAATGCCCCTAACTTGTTACTCACCCCTCTGCGCAGGTCCTGTCCACGGAGTTCACAGTCGCCATCTTCTTCTTCCGGCGTCTTCTGGTGCATGCGCAGTAGGAACAGTTACTGGTACGGATCTACTGTGCATGCGCCGAATGTCACGAAGTTTTCCCATTTCACTTCGTGACATTTGCCGCATGCGCAGTAGATCCGTACCGGTAACTGTTCCTACTGCGCATGCGCCAGAAGACGCCGGTCAAAGCAGGAAGAAGATCGCGTGGGAGAAGATGGTGACTGTGAACTCAATGGACAGGACCTGCGCAGAGGGGTGAGTAACAAGTTAGGGGCATTTTCCCAGGGGGACAGGTAGGCCAGGGGGGAGGAGGGGGGCAACACAGGGGAGGGGTTTTGCGCTCAGAGGGTTTCCTTCTCCTTTAAGAGCACTTGAGGAAGGGACATTAAACTGTGTGGTTATTAACCCCTTCTGTTGTGATTGGGACTGTGATACTAAAGGGGCTGTGTTAGAAAGTCAGTGTGATACCAAATAGTGAGATAAGTAGGTCCCTCAGTTATAAAAATGAATTTAGCCTATAAAAGTCTATACATAACGTTCCTTATTCAATCCATTCAGGGTGACTGTTTAAACATTGACTTGAACATCCATTTGACCTCCATATTGTATGATATCAATGTCTCCTTTCCTTTTTCCCAATGTCCCAGCCTTCATTCCATGAAACAAGAAGAAATGCTCATTAGCTTCATGTCAAGTAAAGAAGTAATTGTAAGGGCTTTGGAACTTCAGTTTTAAACTATTTTAACTCAGGCACCGTATGGGGAGGACTTTTATCAGTAACGTAACCAGTACTGGTGGGGCCCCAGTAGAGGATGTGCAGCCAGGCCCCCCACCCCTCTTTCCCAACGTAATCTTTTTATATTTGCCCACGGGGGAGGCTTATACAGGCCCTGGTGCAATTGCACCCCCCAGTAGTTCCACTGCCAATGATTCCTAATATTATTGGCTACAGTTTACAGCAAGTTAAGGGGTTTTTAGTTACAAGTTTATGATCACAAAATGGCCAAATCACAGTTCCACTCCAAGGATGACACTCAGGCCAAACCTCGCCCCGCTATAACTTTTATTGGGAATAGATCTCCAAGACCAGCAGCCATTGTGAAAGACATAAGATCCTCATTAGAGGAATGGGAGTGGGTTTGGCTTACCTGTGGCATAATTGTCCTAAAACTGTCCTAAAATACAAATACAAAGCACCCCAAGGCTAAGTCAAATACAACTAAAATATAATGAACGTGCAACACACAATTCCTTACAAAAGCAGAAAAAGAGGGAACTGATCAATGTTCCTCCTCCCACCCTGTCACCCACCAGTACTTCATTGAGACCAATAGTTCTTTCTGAGACTGAGATCTGGGGGGTCACTCACCAAGAGACATAATACTGTTTATAATTGTGCCTAATCTGTTCATTGCATTAGTACCCCCACCCAACCCAATGTTTCAGGGGCAGTCATGGTGCCAGTACTAGGAAGTAACAACTGATTGAATAAAATTAATATATAGCTGGGGATTATATTTGTTTGAACATTCTAGTCCTATATCTCTTTAATAAGAACTCTCTCACTGTCCATCTCCTATGTCTAGAAATCATGGACAATATGCTGACAACCATAAGGGCAATTGCATATGGGGAGAGGAGTGCAAAACAGATGAAGAGAAAAATTGCCTTTAAAAAGTAATTACAAAAAATTAGGTACCAGACTTTGGCCAAAATATGTAAGCTCACGTGCCACATCTAGTACCCTCATTGTACGGGAGTCCTACACTATTTGTGAGCATTCTGAGTTTGTAGTATTTTTACTGTAAAGTAGTAAGAGTAGTAAGAGCAATGTGCACTTACCCTTAACTCAGGAGCCCTAGTGGGAAAGATGGGAGCTTTTAAGCAGCAGCCAATAAACATACACCTGTGAATAATTATTTAAAGGAACAGTAACTCCAAAAAATGAAAGTGCTTTAAAGTGATGAAAATATCATGTAGTCTTGCCCTTCACTGGTAAAACTGATGTGTTTGCTTCAGAAACACTACTATAGTTCATATAAACAAGCTTCTGTGGAGCAATGGCGGAAATTGAAAAACGGCTATATGGCACAGGTTAACTAATGGATAACAGATAACGCCATTAGACAGACAGAGCTTATTTACTATCTGCTGTGTAACCTGAGCCTTTGAATGGCTGCCCCCATTGCTACACAGCGGCTTATTTATATAAACTATAGTAGTGTTTCTGAAGCAAACACAGCAGCTTTACCAGTGCAGGGCAACACTGCATTATTTTTTTATTACTTTAAAACACTTATTTTTTGACGTTACTGTTCCTTTAACTGCACTATCTATTTGCATTTCAAGTTTGTAGTGCATTTAAAATCAAGTCCTCTAGTAGACAATGTGACTGAGTAATAAGACCAATGTGCAATTCTCCTTAACTCAGGGGCTATAGTGATAAATCAAGGATCTTTTTAGCCCCAGCCAATTAACATACATCTGAAAGTGATTCCCTGTTTTAAAGGCTGAATGGCAGCTATAGGCAATATTTGACTACAATTTGTAAAGGAAACACAAAAAAAATAACCAGTGCTTGGTTGAACACGCGCTGTGGCGTTGACTAGCTGCTATAAAGACCCTTGTGCCATCGCTCAGTCACACTGGTTACTGGGGGACTTGAATGCACTACAAACGTATAATGCTCACAAATTGTGTAGGACTCACGTACAATGAGAGTACTTGACGTGGCACGTGAACTTACATATTTTGGCCAAAGTGTGGTACCAACACCTCATTTTTTGTAATAATTATTTTTAAAGGCAAACTGTGCACTGTACAAGGTCACTTTTGGAGTGACAGCCAAGGTTAGGAAACTTAGTGAGCAGCTAACTAAGGCTCCAACAAGGATTTAAGTGAAGGGTTGGTACCCTACTGTGACAAGACCACCAGGTACCAGCTGTGAGATTCACCTTCAATGGGGATTATGCACGAGAGGCAGGCAATGCAACCCAGTGAGAAAGCGGACTGACAAGGATCAGATAGGATCAGTGAGTACTGTATTTGTGTAAAAAATGCCCCTATTTGATAATGGAGTGTACCATCTGAGCATTCATCTTGAATATTGAAGGAACTGACCATGATTAAGTGTTCCACCAGTTTAATAAATTGTTTTTAAGGAACCACTGGTGTCCAAAGTTATTGGGTCAAGAGTGATTGACTTGTGCTTATACCAGAGTGGTAATCCCTTCCTCCATCCCATAAGCGGGGACCCACCTGAGTATAAAGCGTCAAATCATATTGTGCCTACTGGGAGTTGGACCCTTGCACCTATCAACTCCTATCAACTCCTATCAGCAGAAAACTGCACCAGCCTGGGGATCTTACAGCGAGCACCAAGGAGCAATCCTCTTCCTTCTTCTTTGGTTTTCAAATTTCCCGGAGCAGACTCCTGCAGTAGAATGAAATAGCGGCTTTTTCCATTAAAGTTTGGCTGTTTGCTCTACTACACATGAGCAGTCACTTGAAGACTGATGAAGCAGAAAGAGGAACGCTCCTTGGTGCTCACTGGAAGAACTCCGGGCCACTGCAGTTTTCTGCTAATAGGAGCACCGGCCTGGGGTTTCAGGCAAGTAAATACCCTTGAAAGTGCCCCTAATTCATTACTCATTTATAGGTGCAGAGTAAGCATAGCGGAGCTTATGGGCGCTATCTTCTGACTCTTCAGTATTCTTTGGGTTCTTCCCTTCAGAAATTTCCAGCACTTTTGGCACATACGTAGTTGCTATGAACCAGAAGACTATGCCAACTCATGCATGCACCAATAAGGTGCTCACTTCCTGAAGAATACAGAAGGGCCTGAAGATGGCACCCATGAGCTCCTCTGCGCCAAATTATTACAACTTAACTTTCCCTTTCAGTGAAAACACCAGTCAGTGGCATATTTAGGGGTAAAAATAAGCAAATCTTACACTACCTTATAAAAGGCTAATTCCCCCCCCCCCCTATGTTCAGGTACTTATAATTTCATAGCTAGGGCAGATTACCTCAAATTATAGGTAGTTATTTCCAGATTTAATTGAAAGTGAAGTATCACTGCCTGGAATTGATGGTATTCCCAGCCATTGAGATTGAAATTAACCCAACCAAAAAAAGTTGCAACCAGAATTATAGGATTTGACCCTACCAGTCCTTCAGACCTTCTAATGAAGGAAAGGAATTTACCAAACATCAGAAGAAAAGTTAGGTTAGATTTATAGGCAGGGCTAGAACAACTAAATAATATGTTTATTTTATTGACATCCTCTCTTTTTCTGTTACAGTCCATCAACAAGCCAAAATGTATAGTCAATGGATGTCATTACCACAGTGGTCAAACAATTGTTATACCTAGATATTGTTATATCTGACAAATACACAAAAAATTGGCTCATGCAAACAGGACAGCACTCTGATGATCTTAAACCACTTGCACAAAGAATACTTCAAGGTTGGAAAACTTCGAACTTTCAATATGTTCAGTACATTTTACTGAAGATTGAAATGTGTTCAAGACATTTTACTAAAGATTCCTTTAAAGTGGATCCAAAAAATATTTGAAAACAAATGAAGTACAAAAATTTTGGAAAATATATATATATGCTCATTACTACTGTCATTACAGTTGCACCTACTCCATCACAATACCATCAGCAAAAAGAAGAAGAGTAGAAGATGACTAGCGTTAACCTCTTCAACAACGATAAAAGTGCTGTCTTGTCATACTACGACTGGAACAGAGACAAGTGCAGGCCCCGATCTGTGGCAAGGACACAAAGGCCGGGCCTAGGGCGGCAGAATTTCAGGGGAGTCGTGTCGCCCAGCCACATCTACATTAGTAACTAGCACTGGAGACTCACATCAATCTCCAGTGCTGATCCTGATTATTAAGACATGGACAAGCACAGGAAGGGGGACGTTGAAGGGGATGGCACCTGGCAGGGGGAAGGGGAGGGGAAAGCACTGGACAGGGGGAAGGCCAAAGTGGAGGAGACAATGCTGGACAGGTGGAAGCAGAGGGTGTAGCACCAGCAGGGGAGGGGGGCATTAAATAGAGCCGGCCTAACAGCGGCAAGTTTGTAAATCCGGGCCTGGACAGATGCAAACATTGACATGGTTAACAGTTCTTGCATGGCGTGCACTTTATGCAAAAGTTGTTCAACACAAACCAAAAAGATTATTACTAAGTGAGTTGTCAAAGTGGAGATGTTCTTCAGAAGTAGACGTTCTCCATAGGCAAGAGAACTGATCTAAAATCACCAATCCATTTGACACTACCACCGAGTTAGTTGATAATCACATTTTAGAGTGGAAACATCTACCAGTTTTGTAGAATGAGTGGTTCAGTCTTCACCATCAGTCGTGGAGCCCAACAATTCAACATTTGACATCGAACAACTTTCTTCATTGGGTGGAAACTTTAAAAAATACACAGGAGCAGAGAACTCTCCAAAAGAGTTAACAGCACACAAAAAAAAAATGATTGTATATGATCACAAATTGGATGACTTTTTCAAGCTTATTTGTTGCCAACACAACGTTGGGCCACCCTGCCAGGGTCCAATAGTTGTTGACTGTAAAACTATCCTGTATAGATGGTCATGATTCCCTTATCTGGAACTCTCAACCAGTCATTGGGAAAACATCAGTAGGAAATGTGGAAATTGCAGGCTCTGTTATTCTTAACATGTTATTATTAGCAACATATAAAAAAATTAAAGATATTTTCAAGTTATTAAAAATTCCATTTATCTCCTAAACTACTTTTTACAAATCGCTCAACCAGGATTACTTCAGCGCACAGCCCAGTAGTATATCGAGCGGTGCTTCTTTCCTCATAGACTTTACCGCAAGTCTACGACATAAATCCAAATAGAACAGTGAGGAGAGCAACCCAGGGCAGAAGATCTGCAACAATGTGGTTTATTAGCTGTGTGTTTGTAGCAGCTAATAAACCACATTGTTGCAGATCTTCTGCCCTGGGTTGCTCTCCTCACTGTTCTATTTGGATTTACTTTTTACAAATATCAGAAGAACTGTGTTTTCCCAACAATCGACCATCAATGGAAAAAAGAAAGACGATCTGACAAAAACCCTGCTGTGCAAGCCTATGGTATTAGCCAAAGATGGCCAATCTGATATCCCTGGCCTTTCAGTGAAATATTGCACTTACACCATGATGGGCATTATTTACAAAAAGTATTCTTTACTTCCACATTGAACAGCTTGGTTTGGCAATACATCCTCACAAATGGTTTGGATAAATGTCTCCACAATCTTGTTAAAAAAGAAAAAGAACCACCAATTTGATATGTCTAGAAAATGTACACAAAAAAACTTCTTGTAGCTAGCAAAAATCCTAAATGTAAAGACATTGTGAGCTGGATTAGTGCCATAATGAATCATTTATGGTGGAGTCAGACCTGCAAACAGAATCCAAAGATTTTAGTTGATACATGGAAATCAGTCCCTCACCTTATAGCCAACAAATATTCTTTCCGATCACTCAAGTAGTAAAAAAATGTCAACATCATCGACACCTGCTGAGACGAAAAAAACACAATGGACTGACTCAAATCACAGCTCATTCTGTTCTGATAGAAATAAACGACAAAAATGTGTTACTGATCTGGACAAAGTTCTGCCACACAGGGGACCTTGAGAACCTTCATAGTAAAGTCTTATGATGGACTCCATGACAGCTCAAAGCACCTTCGCGACATTATCACACAACCACAATGTGCATAGAAAGCAGGCTTAAATAAAACGTACAAAAAATCCACTCTCTCTTCTGGGCAAAAAAGATTTAAAATCGGATTCCCCAAGCAGAAAAAGGACTGGGTTGCAAAACCAATTTTTGAAAAGGTTGTAGATGACCATTTTTTTGAGATACTAAACGACTCCGTTAAGATTTTGACCGGGCAATTGAAACATGACTTGTCTTCTGCTTAATGTGAAATGCCCAAAAATTTAGCGTCCAGAAAAGAGCTTGGTTATATCTAGGCATCCTATATAATAAAGTTGAAGTGTCTCTGCGTCCAGTCCCTGTGTCCGTGGGATTGCGCTACTGCGTATGTGCCCCACGGACCGTCTCTGGCGACATATGTTCTAGCGCCCGTTAATTTAACGGGCTTAATGTCTAGTTTGTCATAATTTTCTAGAAGCTAGGTAGAAATATAATTAATATTTATAAGTAGTGATGGCGTGAATTTTTGCGATTCGCTGCCAGCAAAAAATGGATGCCAAAACGAGACGCCGGTGCCGTTTCACAAATTTTTCACCGTTTCGCGAATTTCGCAGGAAATTCAAGATTTTTTTTCCGTTGTTGACTAAATTCACGAAATGGCGCCGGCGTCTCATTTTTGATGCTGGCATCTAAAAATGAGACGCCGGCGCCGTTTTGTGAATTTTTCGTGAAATTCGCCCATCACTACTTATAAGGAAAGAAGGAATATCAATCTCATGACAGATTTTGTAAATAAAAGGCATGTGATCTGAAGAGCTTGTTATATAAACTACAATTTAGAAACAATCATTTGGAATTTTTTAATGCTATAATTCTGTGTATATATAAGTATTTTTTTTTAAGAGTTAAACAAAAAACATTTTAACTAGATTTTTTTCAAAATATTATATAGACAATAAAGATATCTATAGCCCATATGCACTCTTGATAAAGTTGTTCATTTATTGGATTTACTGTTCTTAGATGAGCTGGTTGTGTGATTATGTTTGGTTATTATAGAGAACAACAATGGGAAGAGGTATTGGCAGTCTGCTTGTCTAATGGCAATAGAGAGAATAAGATCCTTTTTTTTTTTTACAGATTTAGGGCATGGGCACGAGTATAAGAATTACTTCTCTCTTCTTATTGAATATTCATCAGGATGGTAAAAATGGATGTGCTGAAATCAAATATATATATATATGCTCAATATTCAATAAGAAGGGAGAGCCAATTATTTGCTGCAGTTTCAAAATACTCACCATCCATTGTGTTATTGTACTTCAAATACAATATGTGTAAAGTAAGAAGCAAACAGCGATAACAAATAGATCGAGAGAAAAAGACCAAGAGATGGAGACAGAGAGAGACAAATTATATATATATATATATATAATCCATCCAAAATTCGTCACTCTCGAAAATCAAAATAACTTGCCTGGGTGCAGTATCAAAAATCAAAGTAATAGCCCATCGGATAGAAACCGCACTCACAACAGGTCTTAAGTATTTTTTTAAAAATGTAATTTATTATCATATTGGTGGCTGAGAAAGGCATATGATAATAAATTAAATTTATTAAAAGTCAGCCGCCAATATGATAATAAATTAAATTTTAAAAAAAAATACTTAAGACCTGTGAGTGCGGTTTCTATCCGATGGACTATTACTTTGATTTCCAAAGTTGCCCAAAGTTTCCCTGTGAGGCGACTTCGCAAATCGAAGCACCGCGAGTGCATTAGCGCAGGTGATTCTTCATTCAAGCAGGCGGAAGGCAGTTCAGGGAGATTGTCGCCCCGCAGAAGAGGCGGCAGGCAGGAAGAGTCCTGCCTGCCGACTTGAAGGTCTGGTTAAGAAGGCACGGGGAAGTTTTGGGAGAGGTGGAGAAGGATGTGGGTTACAAGGGTATTTGGATTGGGGGCTGGGTGGTGAGGGTTCATGTTCACTCTATTGGGCACATCAACCAACACATCCCTGACTCCACCTAAATTGGCTGGGATTTGGTCTTCTGTTCCTATCCTGGCCAGCCAAGGAAATGCTGGAAGTGCAGGTCAACCAGCATCTCAGCATTAGCTGCAACGTGCTAAAGTGCACTATGAGTTGTATGAGTTATATATGAGTTGAGGTAGGCCACATGGCAAAGGTTTGCCCCAAGAGTATAAGATGTAATCTGCGTGGAGAGCTCAGCCATGATATGGTTCTTGCTCCCTCATTGTGGCATAAAATAGATGAAGAGTTCCATGCTGAAATAGGGGAACAGTCTCAGTTCCAGCAGGTGGTGCAGGAGACCCAGTTGCCCAGTACCTCATCTGATCCCCAGGAATTTTCTTTGGTGACCCCCTTAGCTTCCATATCAGGTGTCCGAAGACAGCCTCAGCATGGTAGAGGGAGAGTAAGAGGGTACTCTGTGGGAAGGACTCAGACATCAACCAAAATTGTTCCTCCAGTCTCGTTGGGTTTTGGCCTGGTGCTGTCTCAGGATGGGGAAGTGAGGGAAAGATGGCTAAGAAATCCAGCACTATGCTTAGATCTGTTAAAAAGGCTTCTTCAAATTCTTCCTCAGGTAAAGTCTCCTCTATAGGTAGTCTGGGGGCTACCCTCTGGGATTGGATAAAGGTGGGGAAACAGGGGGAAGAAGGTCCTTTGTGGGAGTTTGTGGGAGTGATGGGCAAGGCTGTGTCAATAAGTTTTGCAGGTTCCTTTACTGTTACAAATATATTTTATCCTTTGTCCTGGGGGGGGATGGTTGAATTGGAGGAGGTTGAATTGGAGGAGGGGGAGCTGGAGGAGGAGATGAGGAGGATGGAGTCTCTTGACTTATCGGGGGACACAGATTCATCTTCTAGTGCCTCGGACTCATCAGACTTTGAAAGTTTGAGCCTTAGTGAAGCAGAGAGAATCCAGTCAGGCCTTTCTGAAAAAAGTATGTTCAGACAATGACAGGATGGAAAAGAGGAGGTTGGAAGCTGCACTTCTTAATCACCCTGTAAATGGTTGTTCCCCCTCCAATACACATTGTGACACAAGCAGGGCCACCATTAGAAATCATGGGGCCCTGTACAGCAAAATTTTCTGGGCCCCCGGTCCCCATCCACCCCAGATCCCACCCACCCACAGTAAAAAAACTCCATACAGACATCAGCGGTGGTCAGGACCCCCCCTTATAAGTAAAAAAAAAAAAAACATTGGTGCCGGGTCCCCCATAAAAGTTTTTAAAGGGCCCCCTTAAAAGTTAAAAAGAAACATTACTGGTCAGGGGCCCCATAGAATATTTTAAAAACAACATTGGTGGCCAGGGGTTGAATAAAAAAATAACATTGGTGTTCAGTGGAACTTACCTTCGGTTCACTGGGGAAAAGGTGCATTTGTATAATTAGGAGCAACTAGGAATACTGGGATGGGGGTTATAGTTAACAGGATTCATCTACTGAGCCACCCAATAGGGAGTACTCCAATGTATGACAGGTGAACCGCCGACCCCTTTCCTTTTGCTGTATCCGATAATCCGATTCAGCGTCTCCTCATCCTCCCCGGCTCCCACTGGGCCCGACATGCCCTCTAGCAATGCCGCCACATCCATCCCTTCAGACTCGCTCTCTCCCCCCATATCCCATTGCTTCCTTACAGTGGAGTCAAGTTATAGTTCAGTCAGCACTAGTGCTACCCAATAATTATTTTCTGTTGCAGAAAACTTCTACATTCAGATCAAGGGGACGGCAATGGGGTCTCATGTAGCCCTGTCCTATGCAAACATTTTCATGAATAATTTTGAAAATAGATTTATCTATAAGGATTCGTTTCATCCAATACAAACAAGAGAATCATTGCCTTAATCCCAATTCTTAAGAGTTGATAGAATAGTGTCCGAAGGCAATAGAAAGCTTGAACAATTAAATAAAATGGAAGAAAAATGTGTACAGAGGGGATCAGCAATTTATACAACACAGTAAGGTGTGGCTAAGATATATCGATGATGTGTTTGCAATATGGACGGGGCCACAGGAGACCCTACAATCCTTTGTTGAAGGCATTAACACTGCTTTGCCCCATATTCAATTTACATTACACACTGATAATAAGCAAATTGCCTTTTGGATACTATGGTTATAAAAGAAAAGGGAGTACAAATAACTGACCTGTTTGTGAAAGTAACAGACAAGAATACACTATTGCATTTTGATTCGTTTCATCCAATACAAACAAGAAAATCATTGCTTAAATCCCAATTCTCAAGAGTTGATAGGATAGTGTCCAAAGGCAATAGAAAGCTTGAACAATTAAATAAAATGGAAGAATAATTTGTACAGAGGGGATATCCCACGTCCCTTTTAAAAAAACAAAGGGCCTCAATAGATATGAATAACTGCAAACAACCTAAAAAAGAAAAAACTAAAAGTATCAGTTTTGTGTTGAGATATACAACAATTACTGGTGAAGTCTCTAAGATAATTCAGAATCATTGGAGATGATTGAAAAATGGAATTCCCCATATAGAAGCATTTAGAGATCCACCACTGATGGATTATAAAAGAAATAAGACTATAGGAGGTTTTGCTTGTGAGATCTGATGTGGGGGGGTAATTCGAGGAAACAGCAACTTTTGCGTCCCAGAAATAATGGATCCTTTCCCTGCCTATCCTGTAGTTGTTCAAATTGATACAGTATATCACCCACACAAGGGTACCCCATTATAATAAAGGGGTACTATACCTGTACATCCACCTTTGTTGTTTATGTCATTAAGTGCCCTTGCGGTCAATTATATGTGGGACATACTACTTGGATGGTCAGGGAAAGACAGATCAGCTATTAAGTAAAAAAAATTGGATCAAGCAGCGTCTGCCTATTTCACCGAAAAATGCCATGGGGTTGAACAGTTAAAATTTCAGGTAATAGATAATGTACCAATACTACGCCGGGGCGGCCATAGAGTAAAAGAGTTATTAATTAAGGAAGCGAAATGGATTCGCACTATGGAAACTTTAGAACCCCATGGTCTTAATCGAGAATATGATTTGCACCCGATATTTAGATAACTATGATTTTAAACAATAGATGAGTCTTGAATCCTATATTTTTTATTGATTTTAATGATGTGGCCACTTTATCTCTTGCAGATTATGGAGGAGTCTAGAGAAATGGTCAAGACAGATTTGTATGAAAAAACAGACCCAGTTAGACACATGAATAGAAGGATAGTTACGCAAGAAATAGATAAATTTGTTTTGTAACAATGTATGTTTTAATTGAGGATCAGTTGATACAATATTTAGAGAAAGCCGCTAGATGGCACTGTGTAAGAACATTAGAAATTGCAACAATGTGTTTCAATCAGTATTCTTGATAAATTAGAGATGAGATTAGGCCGGAAACGTTGCATGTAACGGATCAGAAACCAAATGTTCTAATAAAGGCTTTTTATTTAAAATCTTCTTGAAGCTGTGCCATGTCATACACTGGATCATACAGTGGAGTCACACAGTCACTTGTACAGAACCTACGGCTTCTCTAGACAAACAGTGAAAGTAGCCCAGAATCCTCCGGGAAAAACACAGTGCGAAACGCGCAGAGGCACGGAATTCAACTCCGGCATCTCCACATTAACAGGATACCCCTCTTGACTTCCAGCTGCAGTCTAATGTGTCCGACATCTTTGTGTTGACGAAAGCCTTTTACGTCACAGCTGTGGGAACCATCAAACAGATTTAACACATGGGTTTAACTTTCTTTAGAAGAGTTTGTAAAAGTAGGAGTGTTACCTCCAGAGGTGTCAGCTGTGGAGTTGTCTGATCCCTGTATGGTGTGGGTCTCTTTAAATGTCTCACAGTCCACTCAGAGCGGGAGGTAAATCCAGCACCTTAATTCAGCTCACTTGGGAGAGAAGGGTGTAAAACAATCCTTTATTCAGGCTCAAGAGACTATTCGATTTCTGCAGATTTGAGGCGGAGTGGTGGGAGATGGTCAAAAAAAGGACAGCAAATAAATTGGACATTGTTTGATGCTCTTTTCATGGGAAGCTCTGATAAATGGCCTCTGGTGCCTTCAGCTGATTGAAAGGGAGGCAGGTCATGATCCCTGTACCTGGGGTGGTGGTGATGTGTCCCTGCTCTTTCCACACATTACAGGCTGGGGAGGGTGAATGGTGGGAGTGTTCAGTTTGGCAACACAATTATCCTGGAGAAGATGGCAGGTACCCTGGGGATAGTTCTGTTCTCTTTGTAAAAGGCTGGGCTGCCTTGGAATGGGTTCTGTACCTTGAAAAGCACCACAGTATTGGTGGTGTCTCATGAGCTCCGGTCCTTGAAAATCCAGGGGAAATGGTGTAAATCTCGCGCCAGGCCGTACCCATATCTGCAATAGGTCTCCAAGGTGAACAGCCTCTGGCATGTTAGAATAATGTGGGTAAAGGAAGTCGGCAAGTCAGATCCATAACTTTGTGATAAGGATTGTGTCTAAGGGCTGGGTCAGGTGGGCTGGGTGTGAAGCAGAGCTGGGTGTGTGCCATGGTTGTATGAGGTGCCCTGGTGGCCTTCCTCCTTTGTCATGTAAGATGGCTGCTGGTGGTGGTACCTCTGGATATGTGCCAGGCCCTTCTTGTGGATCACCCTGGCTGTGCCGTGTGCTCTTACCCTGCCCCTTTGTCCTACTCTGGTGGTGGGGATGAAGAAGGGCTGCCAGGATGGGGTGGTTGGCCATGGCTGGCAACTAACAGCTGACTTAGAACTGGTGCAGACCAGGGGAATCAGACTGTTTAATTAAAACAAAGCAACGTGAAGGCCTGAGGTGGGTGTTGACTGCTATGAATTCTGCCCAGTGCACTGAATGTCAAAGTGAAGAAATTCAATGAAGCGCAGGTAAATGGTGGGAGTAAGTATGACTCTCGTAAAAATAGCCAAATGCCTTGTCATCTAATTAGTGATGCGCATGAATGGATGCATGAGAGTTACATAGTTACATAGTTAAATTGGATTGAAAAATAACAAAGTCCATCAAGTCCAACCCCTCCAAATGAAAACCCAGCCCCATACACACACCCCTCCCTACTGTCACATAAATGATATATCCCCATATCTATACTAACTATAGAGTTTAGTATCACAATAGCCTTTGTATTATGTCTGTCCAAGAAATCATCCAAGTCCCTCTTATAGTCATTAACTGAATCATCACCCGGCAGTGCATTCCCCAACCTCACTGTCCTCACTGTGATGAACCCCCTACTCTGTTCCTTTAAATGAAACTTCTTTTCCTCTAGTCTGAAGGGGAGGCCTCTGGTACGTGATTCTCTTTATGGGTAAAAAGGTCCCCTGCTATTTGTCTATAATGTCCTCTAATGTACTTGTAAAGTCTAATCATGTCCCCTCACAAGCGCCTTTTTTCCCCCAGAGAAAACAACCCCAACCTTGTCAGTCTCCCCTCATAATTTAACTCTTCCCTCCCTCTAACCAGTTTAGTTGCACTTAGTCTCTGCACTCTCTCCAGCTCATTTATATCCCTCTTAAGGACTGGAGTCCAAAACTGCCCCCATACTCCAGATGAGGCCTCACCAGGGACCTATAAAGAGACACAATTATGTTTCATCCCTTGAGTTAATGCCCTTTTTTATACAAGAACTTTATTTGCTTTAGTAGCCACAGAATGACACTGCCCAGAATTAGACAACTTGTTATCTACAAAGACCCCAAGATCCTTCTCATTTAAGGAAACTCCCAACACACTGCCATTTAGTGTATAATTTGCATTTATATTATAAGTGCATAACCTGCATTTATCAACATTGAAGCTCATTTTCCAGTTTGCTGCCCAGTTTTCCAGTTTAGACAAATCACTGTGCAAAGTGGCAGCATCCTGCATGGAACCTATAGTTCCACTGTCCTTATCTACTATCTAGTCTGCAACTGTGAAGAGAAGCAAAAGGTGTAAAATAAGTTGGAGGGTCCTGCACTTGCTGCAAAGGGGTGCTGCTGGTAAAATACCACTACTCTTATTGTTTATTCACTTACCCGGTAAGGCAGTGAGCCCTCGGCCCTCAGCCCTCAGCCCTCAGGGGCTCTCAGTTTTGAATACAAGTGCTTAGCCCCTAATATGGGCAGGATCCTGTTTATTTCAGTATATAACACATTAAGTGATTGAATTGGTAAAATAATAAAAAAACACTGGGATATTTTAAAAGAAACATCAGTTTTTTTTAAAGATCCACGTGTTATGTCCAATAAAAAAAGCCTGCACAGT